>CM048054.1:2051250-2720000 GCA_026259375.1 Verasper variegatus | reverse complement strand
GCAGCATACATGGGAGGAGGAGGCGATCGAACCACATGCGCCATTACGTGAACATGGGATCCTGCAGGCGCTGTGTGGCACAAGACACCATCATGCAAACCCTGGTTTGTCTCACAGCTGCCGTAACACAGAGGACACATCTGGATCATATACACATCTATAGATTCATTTATATGAAATAATAAATAGAATGATAATAAATAGTACATGATTTAACTCCATCAACATAGGGACACACCTCCCTTCGTGCGCGCTCACAGGCATGCGCGCGCCCCCTTCCCTCTGAGGTTCTCCACAACGTCACCTACATCAAACAGCATCTGTGTGGACACTGTCGTTTCTATGGCAACGTCAATAAATTCATATCAATTAATTTTGTCCAATTATCTCGACACGGAGACACCTCATCCTCGCGAGCGCGCACAACCTCCATTCTTTTTTCTTTTTTTCACTCGTAAGGCGGAGGAGCGCGGACGAGCACGCGCGCGTCCCTCCATTCATGAAGTGCGTAAAAACTACTCGGGAGTTACTACAAGAGGGGGAGGATGGGGAGGCAGAGAGAGGGGAGGGGGAGGGGGATTATCCATGCTATAGAATGTGTGCCATGAGCCGATCACGCCTCCAACGCACCGAGGGGGTGTCGGTGCCATGGCGGCCACAAGACGCCTTTCCCGTCCCGGGGCTTTCAGCTCACAGGCACCGGGGCTTCCGCCCGCGACGCATAGGTGAAGGTTGAGGAATTAAGTTAAAGACGCACAGCTGGAGGTTTCTATATGAACACGGATCAGGTCTGACATCGAAAACAACGAGCCAAAGAACCGAACCCGACGCTTCTCTGGCAGGAGGCGACATTTGTTTCCAATTTACTGAGGCACAAAACTGAAGGAGTGAGGCGTAATACCAACAGATCCATGCCACGTAACGCTCCGTTCTCAAAGTCAAACGACTAAACGATGAAATGTCCCTTCGTGTCCCATATCTCTTTACACTGTTTGTATTCTTTTGTTAAGGAGTACATAAATGATCAAGCAGAATGACTGAAGATGAGCACATCGCTGCAGTACATGAACCTGGTGCAGTCCCCTTCTCCATTTGGATCAGAGACTGAAGCTCTTTCCTTCTTTTAACCTTGAAAATCGTTTGACACAAATTCAATCGACTTTCTTCATAAAAGCAGCGAGATCAACAATGTTGGCGTTAAAAAGTCAAACAGCCATTCACACACGAAGGCCACTCCCTGCTCCAACAATGGCTCAGTGTTCACTTCGAAATCCACACCGACATGTCTGCCGTGTCATTAACACGTTTTACATAAAGAGACTAATTGATATTTTTAATATTACAAGAATATTGGACACTCAATGATTCTGATTTCCAAAACAGCTTTTTGCAATTAAACTGACATATGGTTTGTAGTCTTATTATAGCTTATATCTGGCTTTGCATTATTTGATATGAAAAAAATACACTTATTTATTTTTCCAATCTGGCAGTAGTAACCATTTTCTTTTCTTTCTTCTTTTTTTTTTTTTTTTTTAAATAGGTGAGAACTGGTAAAGGTAAAACCAAGGCTTGACCAAAGACAAGAATCTGAATGAAAATGTAAATTAAAAAAATATCAAATAAGTAAATAAGAAAAAAGGGAAATTGTTGAATCTTGGTGTGATTTAACAGATTTCTAATATGCAAATGTTTTTTATATGCGTCAGTACACCGACAGCTATTTTTAAACATCATTCAGAAAGCATTTTAATAACCAGTCTTGCCATTTTTAAAACTGAAAAGACAACAAAATGTTTAGGCAGCATTTCAAATGCATGGTGAAGAATTTGCAAAGGACTCAAATGAAACTTTAGGATAAAAAAAAAAAAAGTTTATTTTTTATAGTTTATGAGATATTCTGTATTTTAACAAAGTTTGCCTTTAAAGCTTTTTTCCACATGAAGGCCTAAGTGACATGAATATAATTTTAGGACATTTAGAGTAGTAGGTAAAGCTGAAAATTAAACATTCTAATATGTTCAATTTTGTTTTCACAAACAAATGAATAATAATTACATTTTAAAAGCATTTTTACTGATTAACTATTTACCTTTTCAGTGTTTAAACCTCAGACACAATCCAGTTTACTGGTTTGGATATAACACACTTGCTGAATAGATACAAAATTAATTCATACAATATTAGTTAAACTGAGTCTTAAAAGTTTAATCAGATGCATCCTGTTTGATTTTAAGTGCTACAGGGAACTGAGGAAAGGGTGAAAAACAATCTATTTTTAACTTGTTTCATGATGGAGTCACAAGTGAAAGGCTGAGGAGGTTTCTGCTGCAGCTGGATTTCAGCAAACACGCAGAGGACATAGTATGATAGGAGCACAGAGTGACTCATGAGGATGTTTGAAATCTTAAATGTCCGTTGATAGATGCAGGCCCCAGTCATTTCAACCCTTATGTACAGTTTACTACTAGTGTGGGGGTTACCTTTCTACCATGAAAGTCGCTATACCTCGAAATACTGCAATGACGGGACTGCTATCAAGCTCACAACAAATTATTCAGTCAAAAACAAACATTTAATGTGACAATTGAAAAAATATCAACAAATAAATCAATCTTTGTTAACTATTTTGTAATCATAAGAGCATTTGTAATAACTAATTCAACTCTTATACTTTCTTTAGTTATTTCCTGTTGGTTGAAAATATATATTTTACTCTGTCAGTGTGTTGTCTTACTTCTGTGAATGGGATGGAAAACCTCACTCGATGGCAAAATTCTTCTGGATTTCTTGATTGATTATTGATCAAATAGATTATATAATAAAAACATACACTGCTGCCATTCAACTCTTAATGGCAACACAGAAAAGTTGCTTGCATAAAAATATGTATAGAATGTTCATAATTGTGATTAGTATTTTCTGGAGGGTTTTCTACTTGGACTGAGTGAATGTAAAGCGAACAGGGGCCCAGCCTCTGTGTGCGCCCCTTTTCAAAAACAAAATGGGGGAGAGAGGAGGAAGACAGGAGGGAAGGAGGGGGTTCCTGCTTTGTCTAAATGATGCCTGTGGGTTTGTGTGCGCGTGTGTGCATGTGCTTGTGTAAGTGATGTCAGGCTTCACTTTGTTTTGAATCAGCATGGAACAGGGCGGGACCAACGGCAGCCTATAGAGAAGCAGAAAGGAAAGGAACTGTCTCTATACCACAAGCGCATGCATGTACGCACACACACACCAGCCTCGCCTCCCTGGATTTCATTTCCTTGTTTGCAGCTTTGAACAGCAGAGGGCCGACTGAGTCACCCTGATCCTCCTTGGCTCTTCTCTTGTAAATCCTGCAAACGATGTTACTGTAATATTACTGAGGAAATGCTGATCTAAGAGGGGAATTAATCCTGACATAGAAATGTTAATTCTTCATCCCACTTACCTGAATGGGCCAGTGCAAAACTGTTGAAATACATAAAAATACCAGTCTAAATACTACTATTAATATCGTATAATGCAAGGAGTAATATTAAAATAACAATAATGCATCACAGAATAGAAGAACATAGTAATAGTTTAACTAGGATAAAGTTCAGATTTTGACATCCACACATTGTTGAAATCATACCACGGGGCAGGGCCCGCCCCAAACCTTTTTTGGGGCCCTAAGCAGATTTGAGTCCCTCTCCCCCTCCTCAGTGTCCCTGTAAATACGTTGAATTATGTCATCATCTCTATGGTCACATGTGGTCTCGAAAGTAAAGTGCTGCATGTAGATGCACTGTATGAATGTGTGTGTGAATGGCTGAATGGCAAAAACTACTGTAAAGCACTTTGAATGGTCATCAAGACTAAGGAAGCACAATATAAATACAGACCATTTATATCTAATGTTTATTTAACAACCACAACCCTGATATAGCTTAATTAAAATGTTCTTTGTTCCCCCCCTCAGTGCACATGTGTGACTTTCCTTCTTAAGTTAAAGTTTGCCATTGGCCCTTTTCTTCCTTTTCCCTTATTATTATATGAAGAAAGAATTAAATTAAAGACCCCCTACAGACATGTTTAAAACTTGAACATGCTCTGGGAAATAATAATTTACATCTGATATGAGGGCCTTTTTGTGGAAACAAAATAATAATTAACCAACATTTTTTGTTATAACAAATAACAAAAAATCTTCAAATGAACCTGCCACTCTTGCTTTAATAACAAAATATGACGCTTCAAAACTTGAATATCTAAAAAACTAAATATAAACATTACTTGACACAAAATGTCTTCCAATTTCACGGAAATGTCCCTCTCAGTCCATTAAACTCCTTAGTAGGAAACAATGGCTCACTGTATTATCTTTATTTTATTTTTCTAAGAAGAATTAAGCGCTACATTTATCGAGGCCAGTGGAGGTGGGTGGGGTGGAATGTGACTGTCACACCTGATTTCTGGGTTTGGATCCTTTCTGTGGATACATTCAGGCAACAAAAAGCACATCATTTAAAGTTAGTTAAAATGGTGCTGTTGGTTCAACAGAGTTGTGAAGGTCTAAAGAGAATTATTGAACAGTTTAACTTAAACATAACCACAAAACAACTTGATACTGTGCTGCAAGATCAGATACTTTCTTTAAAAAATGTATATATCATCTGTGAACATTTTACTTGAGTTTCACTTTCATCATATCTGTGACTATAATTTAAAATTACTATTATACAAATGATGTAAACAGAAACATATCCTTGACCTAACTTGGCTTAAAATGTAGTAATATGTAAAACCATGCTTGTTCATCCATGTGTCAAACTGAGATCAAGGTGAGCACAGAGAAACTTTCCCACCTCAGCAGGTAAATGTGAAAATAAACTCTGCACAGTGAAGCCACTAAAGAAAACACCTAAAAGCAAAATGCATTTCTGACCAATACGGGACAAAAGAAATTAAAATATATTCCTGTGTGTTGCATTTTATGCACAAGCCAGATTTTTAACTCACGTGTCAGAGATAATTGCTGCCTCTGTATAAGAGCAACAGACTTATTTATGACATAGATTCATCGCAAAGGGTTTTTTAACTTAGGTTGATGAGAAAAACTTTTACAAATCATTCTTAATTAAAATGATTAAATCAAAAATATTAAAATATATAGAAAATAAATTTACTTTGTGCAGGTCAGTAGAACCTCCATCAAACCTATACAGTAATTTAAAGCCCAATCAACAAACAAATTCTCAGACAAACAATTAAATAACAAAGGATTTAAAAAAAATGATAATTTTGAAGTGTGACTTTTGCATGAATAGAATTCAAAACATGCTCTTTTCAGTGGGGGTGAGACAATGAGAGGATTGAGCTTTTTTCTTCTTCTGAACTGTCCCCAGATATCTACTGGTGCTCCACTTTCTTTTTCAGAGTCCGCTGGCTGTTTCCCTGCCAATTCGACGACAGAGATTTACTCACACATACACCGAGAAACCTGATTCCTACATCTTACAATGACAGCCTGAAAATAGAACTGTATTATTCATTTCTGCTCAGACACAGATGATTTTGTCTTTAGAACCATAGCATTCCAGTCATCAAAAATAATGAATTCTACAGTTAGAACCTGCCCTTTCATTTTCATCTTATCTAAGTTCGTCCATTAAACCCTCACAGTATTTTCTCCAAGGCTGCCACCCAACATAGCAATGTACCGCTAGTGTGACGCACACACACACTCTTTCCTCCAGACCACGTGAGCGAGTACAGTGGATGTGATACGGCACACCCACCGTTTGCACACACCCACTTTGAGTGGGGGGAGGTGAGCACACATTACTGCACTGGGGGAGGGGACTCCTCTCTTTCTGGCTTGCTCTCGCCCCCTTCTTCTTCTTCTTGGCTCTCTATCCTTTGGCTGCCTCCCTCCGCAGCTCATACATGCCTGCATATGTGAGTGTGTGCGTGTGTATGTGTGTGCATGTGCCGTAGCACATGCCAGTGTGTCAGACATGTGACCAGCAGGCAGAGCCTCCATTTTAACTCTTTGAGAATCCGAGTTGCATGGAGAGAAGGGGGAAGGAGGGAATCATGGGAGCAATGATCAGCTGAGCTGTTTTTCTTCTCATCTTGTGTTAAAGTGATTCACCAATAAAGCAACTATTTACATCATGAAATAAATGTAAAAAGTTGCTATTTAGGCTGCTCAATTTTAACATTTTGAATAATCAGCTTTGAGCTTCCTCTGTGACCATATCTACACTAAGGGCTCCAACAAGGAACGCACACATGCACTTCTTTGTGGGGGTGTGGGCACTGTCCCCAACAATCGTGCACTGAAATGTTTGTGTACATTGCAAATGTATCCTTCCCGAAACTAGCTGCAATTACAGAACATTGTATGCGTATGGGTGTAGCCCACTCAAAGGCCCCCAGAGCCTTCAAACACTGTCAGGATGGATGTAACAATTGTTGCAATCCTCTAAAAACAAACAAACCGGATTTGCATGGTGATTGGCCGGTTGTGCAGAGGAGTGAAATCAGGAAGGGATCGAACTTCTCTGTTTAAGTGGGACTGGGAAACATTTGTGTCACAGCAGCAAATTGTTGAAAAAGTAATGTGCAGGTAAGGTTAAGGCTCCAAACTCATACATATTAGTTTTAAAACACATGACATGTGCTACATTGACCTCTAAAAGCCACATGACTCCAGAGACTTTTGGAAACGTTACTGGTCCTGTTTTAGTTTGAAAACTGCAGCGTTGTTTTTCTGTCTGGACCGACAGGAACTGAGACTTATGGAAAAAAAATGACTGCTGAGGCACACATTCTCTTCCTGATTGGCTCATATCAGTCACGACTCGGATAGCAGCCGTAGCAAACGAACCCCATTGTGCGGACATTTTGCAGAGGTCATGTCTGACAACAGCTTTATTGTCGGTAACAGTTCCATCTCAGGCCAAGAGAAGACACCCCTCTTCTTACTTTTCACTACTGCTGTTACTAGTTTCTAATATTATCTGTAACTAAAGACATTTTCAGACAAGAATTCCGGAGAATGTCCGTAGAATTTCTCTGCCTGTACATTAACAATGCAGCAGGAGGTTCTGAGCTCAAACGCGTTCACAACGACACAGACATCTCCGGGACGCAAACAATTTCCACCGCACAGATCACGTCTTTGTTTACATTACATCAACACTGGCGTCAGCCCTTATCATCAAAGCTCTCTTAACATCTTTGTGTATGGCAGCGCTTTATCAGTCTGAGATATTGGTTTCCTTATTCTTTTTTAAATCTTTTTTGGGTCCGTCGCGTGTAAGTAACGTCCCCCAGTCACTAGTGGGGAATTCTTTAGAGAACGTACTGCTGTGCCCTAACATGGGCTCATTCGGACATTCTCCGGGGTTTTGTCTAGGACATTTGCGTTCTCATGTACAGCTCCTCCAGAGAATGTCTAGAGATTATCCGGAGTTAAGAGAATGTCTGAAAGAAACCAAATGCAGAGAACACAATCTGCTTCCTGTTTACACCATCATGCACATGACCAGTATATGTGAATGGTCATGTGATGTGTTAGCAAAGATTAGTTATGATACAGAACTAAAACGGGGGGAGATATTTGTTAAAAAAATGAAAAGGGCTGACCGAGCCTGAGTGGAGAATTCAAAGTGAACCCAATTCGTTTTGTCTCAAATAGCAATAGGCCTGGTATGTTTTACATCCAAAAACAGAGCAGCTCGAAATTCTCCAGAGTGGACAGGAAAGACTGAGGCCTTAAATAATACACGTAAAGCGAGACATCATGTGGAGCACTCAGCCTGTGGAGGACGGCTGACTTCATTACACAGTTGTTTCATGTCTTCTGTGGCTCAAAGTTTCAAAAGAAATAAGCCTGATGTCATCTCACCTTGGGCTTGAAAATGTTTAAATTCTAAGGCCGTTTTCAGACATGAGTCCGGAGAATTGGGTCCGAACTTTACCCAGACTTTGCCTTTCACACATGCACAACACGGTGGGAGGTTCTCTGAACAGACGCGTTCACAACAGCAACAAATTAATTCCGCTGCAGAGATCACGTGATCATGTTTCCAGCTCCCGACATCATCGTTGGCTCTTATCACCGCAAACTCTCTTGACATCTTCTTCATTTAACTTATGATAAATTGATAATGGTCATGTTCACCTGAACCAGTAGCATTGTAACAGCAAATAATAGATACAGTATGTAAATTAAAAATGTTAACTACATACATGTGAGAGCAGCTGGGAAGCAGAGGTGCGTTGACAGCCAAAGGAGCAGGAAGAAGACATTTTCTTATGGTTTAGTCATATTGTTTATTGATCGACCCTGTTCAGTCCCCTCCTTCTCTCTTCTTCATTGCTTTGCTGTTTCTGTATGATGTCTCTCTGATTCAAGAGTTTGACACCAATACTCCTGAAATGACCAAATTCACACATTCAAAGACTCAATCACCTCGCCGGGATGCAAGTGTTTTAAATTTGATTTTCTTCTCCTCTAAATTCTATGCTCACCTATTTTGTCATTGTGTACAACATTATCTTATCTTATGATCTAATCAGGAATAAACAAGGGTAATAAGAGTATACTATGTTTTTCTCAGGCTTTAGAGACTAAATAAAACTTGTTGCAGAATCCATCTTTACTTAAACATCAAAATAAAATTGAGGGTAGAAGATAATGCTCCCCTCTTCCTTTTCGTATATCCAAAGCTGATAAACCTGGCGCTGTGCAGACTATCGGCAATGGAAGCATGACAGACAGACAGAGAATTACTGGAGGAGACGAACTCAACAAGTCATCTGAAATTACTGTCCTTTGTGCTGGAGCCCAAAGTGCTACAGCATTACTCCATTTTGGATCGAAAAATACCTCATTCTAGGTCTAAATATAGAGGAGCCAGTCTGTCAAAGCATTCATCACTTACATTTTCATCTCACATGAACACACACTGAGAGCCACTGTGTCTTAATCAAGAACACAAGCCTGTGAACAGGGACCCAAACCCTCCAATTAATGCACTACCTCACCGATGAGCTTTGAGAAAAACACTGCTATGTTTTGTGGAAAGTTGGGGCAGCTGATATAATTGTCGAAATATTATTGTAATAAAAAATGAAAATGACTAAACTCATAATAGAGAGAAAAAAATCCATTTGAAATAAATGCATAAAATTGAGACCTAAACGCTTCAGTGTGCTTCAAAGCAGACTGAAACCTTTCCAGACTGATATTTCAAAGTAATTCAAGTCAATGTATTTTTTATTCACATAAAATCCTGCAGTGGGATCCGAACAAAGCAGTCATTTGCAGTATTTTAGCCATCAGGCAGGGGATCACCAGAACATGTGACAGTGAAAAAAATGGTGGGGAACATGAGAAACTGAATATCTTCAATAAATAAAACTGAATAGATGTCTTTATGTCGCACAGGAGCTCTGTAATCACAATTATCATTCAGAATGGGGTTTTTTTCAGGCTTAAAAGCAGCAGAATGTGTATTTCACAGGCTGACGGTTTCTGCAGAAAGGGCAGGAGGGAGGCGCCTGTTGACTATAGATTAAATGTTTCTCTTCATGTCTGTTTCTTTTGGAGTATCAGTAATGTTAAGGACATGTGACTTTTTCTTAATCCCACCTTTGTTGAGATAATCATAACCAAGTCTGCACTTTCCACATCGACGAAGCGTACCACATCGTTTTCAATCATCAATGAAATCTCTGCTTCTCACCCACAGTTGCCTTCACAGATCACTGTACGCTGCAGCAATAGCAATAAGTGATTAAGCTAAATAGAGCCTGCCCTTGGCTGCAAAATAAATTCCCCAAAAACTACTCACCTCTCCTCTGCACGCTCTTAGAGAGAAAAAAAAATTAAAAAGGGGCACAAATTTTACACAAGAGTTCACTTGTCAGTATATGAGTACAACTAATCCTGTGGAAAAAAAACTTGAGTTTCTTCTGTGGACCAGGAGGGAGCTTAAAAAAAAAAAGAAAAGAAGAAAACCCTGAAGGTATCACTAGAACAGAGCCTGTGTTACGTACTATAGGTTTGAGTTTTAAATGCATGCATGCTTATCAGGCAGTGGGGTGGGGGGGGGTCTACTAAAAGACGCTGTGGAATCAGATTCTGGAATAGGATCCAGCATTTTTCGACTTGACCCACATGCCTCCACACTGACACATTAGACAAGATGCAATGAGATGTGTAAAACTGTATTTCAGTCTTAATTAAATATGGTTCTTCACAATAATTTGGTTACGGTGGATTTATCAGACAGTGGATTTTCTTTTTCATCCTTAAAATGTTTTATTTTATAAAAAAAAAAGGAAATTATACTTTTTTCCTTCTCAAACAGGGTGTGTTTGATTTAGTTGTGTGTATGCATTTTGGAGAGCATTGTATTTGTTCTTGTTATCATCAGCTGCGAAAGGACAAACCCATCGTCTTTGGGAAATTACGGTGATCAATGCGACAATAATAGTATAATAACTTAATTTGTTTAGCACTTATCTAAAAAAGGGTTACAAAGTCCTTCACAAAATCCACGGCAAAAAATGTACGAACTAAAATAAAAGGTATTGAATTCAGTTCAATTGTTAGTGCCGAATCATAACATAATAAGGTCAAGACCTTAAAATTTGTAGAGAAACCCAACAGTGGTAAAGTAAACACAGAAATTCAGTCAAACGGACAGACTGGCTGACAGCTCAGACACACACACACACAACCAGGGTTAAGGGCAGAGGATGTCACACCCTGTTAAAGCCCTATGAGACAAATTGTGATTTGTGAATATGGGCTATACAAATACAATTTGATTGATTGATTGAAGGCTGCACAGGAAGTTCTATATGAGAAAGAGCAACTATAGAAACTCAAACTCTCAACCAATCACAGCCCAGTGTGAACATGCCTCCCGGTCAAGCCAAAGCTAGGGTGCCCTATAGGCTCCTTAACCTCCACTTTCTTTCTCATTACTGCTGTAAAAAATGTCAAGAATTTAAGAACCCCCACCCCCTCTTGCATACACACACACACACACTTCAATCTGATGGTGCTCAGATGGGGGAAGAGTTAAAGGAAAAGAAATACTAAGGAAATAACTAAAGACAAAAAGCAAAGGGAGGAAAAGTGTTAGCGAGGGAAAAACAAACAATAGGCTGTCCAACAGTTTACAAGAGGCCCACTGCTCTCAGAGGCTGAGGGGCTGAGGAGCTGAGGGGGAAAGTCAGCAATCATTTCAGTTTAGCTTTGCTTCCATTGACAGAATGAAAACGCTTCCGTTTCTGAGAACAAGTAAATAAAACTGGGGCTGTGAGTTGAAGACAAAGAGTGAATAACTCCCACTCTTTCTACGTCAGATAACACACACTGAGGAAGTTATTCTTAGACTGCATCTTTAACAGTTTTTTTTCACTTGTGTTAATTGTTTTTAATCACAAAAAACTAAAACCTTTTACAAGATAAAACGCAATAACGGGAAAATACTAAATACGAAAAACTAGAATGAAGGTATGTGTTTATATACACAAACTACTTTAAAATTGTTTTAAAATTCATCAACTTATGATTGTATAAGTAATTCTTTGTATTGGTTTTCTGTAGTCACAAATTATGAAATTACCAGCTTGTTTCTGTTGTAATGACAAAAAAGAAAAAATGATCTTCTCCCCAGGGATTTTAACCATTGCCGATATCTCCCTTTTTTTAACTTAAACTAATTGTCTCATATGTATAATCGGTTGTGATCCTCTAAAAGCTTGAAAATGTATCATATACAATAGTACTAATAATAAAGGATTCCTCATTTGTTTAACATTTGGTTTCTTTGTTTGCTTTGTGAATCTAATTATTCACACTATCTTAAAAATACCTTTGTGTTTCACTACCTGAGTGTTATTACAATGTAATTTATACCGTTCCTAAATCTTATTAGCTTATGTTCAGCCTATTCCAAAGATCTTTGGTTTGGACAAAGCAATCCAGTGAGTGTGACAGCTATATATTACAATTACACACAGGATCCATGTAGTGATAAATAGTAAAATGGCATTGGTAAAGTACAGAGGAAACCATCCATGTGTAGTATCTGTGGCCTAAATGCATGGCACACAAGCAGCTGACTAACACAACAATCTTTACAATTTTTTAAACTTCGACATGTCCACAGGTGGGAAGCCAGCGAGGGATCATTTCTTTGTCATATCCCTGTCTCATCCCAGGTTGTCACCTAAAATATAATCATGCACCTTCAAATTTACTGAAGATCTTCAGAGCAAAAATTTAATCGACTGTCGTTACAGTTTTTATATAAAAGTGAGTGGGAAGCCAGTGAGGGACCATGCCCTTGTCGATACACTAATGCAAAACTGAACCACGACAAAGCTAATAAAAACAAAACAAAAATTCATATGACGCAGATAGAAAATGGATCTGAATTTCTCCGGAGGTTTCCTTTCACAAATGCAGCAGGAGATTCTTCGACTAAGATGCGGAAAACAACAACACACAAATCTCCAAAGCATTCAGGTGAGGGGTGGTGCAGAAGGCAGAGGCAGGACGGAACGTATAAATTCCGCTCCGACGTTTCTTTTGGACAGCACATCCGACACCGTTTGTGTCTTCTATGTCTATGACACCACTTTTTCATCCAAACATATTTGTTTTACTTTTTCTTCATTTCATTTTTCTGTCTGCCGAGTATTAGAAACATCATCAGAATTCTCTCTCGTGGTGAATTCTGCAGAGGATCTCCTGCTGTGTTCTCACACTGGCCCCCCCTGGAGAATGTCCGAAAGGAAATATGGAGTTCAGTGCAAAAATATCTGAATGCAGCATAATAAAATCGCCACAGAGTGTACGAATGTATTTTAATGATGCACACTGGTTTAAAATCTGAAAATACATCAGTCCTAGGGTTTGTTGATTTTTAATACAAGCGTAATGGCCTTTATTTTGTATTGTCTCAACACACAGCATATCCTGAACCACACAAAAACACAGTTTTCACTTGATGTATTTATTTATTCCAGACTGAGGCAAGACGAACGATGTGTTGTTTTTGGTGTTTTGAATGTTAAGTTAGTCAGTATCCTCCTTCGATATATTGAAGGTCATTTGCTTTACTGTTTAACAGTGTTACAATACAGCCTTAAGACATTTAGTTTCTCCTTTTACAAAGGGATTTTTGTCAATTAATTCTTTATCTGTAGGCGCTACACAAGAAGAGTTGCCCTTACTGAACATTCTCAGCCAATTACTCAATTAAAGAAAACGATGGTCTTGTTATACAGAAAACTAGCACAAACATCTGCAGCATAGTTTCCAGAAATCTGTATTAGTTTGTTATTTAGATCAAATTGATCTAATTTGCTCATGGCTTTGTTTAATTTATTTTAAGGTCCACATTTCAATAACAGACATGTTTATAGTGGTTAAGTGGAATTACCAAAAGCGATCATGGAGCTTATGTTGCAGCAATAAATAATGACATAGGAACTCCACTGACTGCACATTTTCAGAGGAAAAGGTACATATAGTATAACATGGTTCAAATATAATTCCAGGAAATGGTAAATTTGTACAAGAGATTTTAAAATATAACAAACATATATTAAAGGATGGAGTTGCATTTTAGTCTAAGATGGAAGCAAAGGAAGCAAAACACAACTTGTTGGACGAAACAACTTTTTAGAAAATTTTTAAAATGTTCCTTTAGTAATGCTAAATTTCTTACATTAAATCACAAATAATATTTAAGAGGAGATAATTGTCCATGAAAACCCTGAAATACTCCGGTGCTCTGTTTTAAGTTTAATAACTTTGTCTCAAAAGCCTTGAAAAGGCGACAAGACACTATTTAATGAATACTTACTAAGTAGTAAATGTTCTTGTCTGGGATTTATGTGTTTGGTTGTCCTCCCTGGTTCTGAGCATTTTTCCCTTGAAACTACAGACACACTCAATTCTTATTGACACCATGTCTCTGTACAACACAAGTACTAAAGAGAATCATATGACTACTGCTGTTATACAACCACTGAGTGGTACTGGAACACATGTTGGTGCCTTAAAAAAAAAAAAGAGAGATGGAGATCATCAAACTCCAGGGTGGACTACAGAAGAAAATCTAAGGGCTGGATCTATTTTACAGGTATGGAAAAGGTTTACAGTACACAAACACACACACACAGGATGACATGACGGAGGATGACCACCAGGCCAGAGAGCTCCAGGGCGGGTTTTACACTCATGTACATGCATACAATCTCTACAACACACACACAGATATGCACAAGAGGCCCCAGCAGACCCCGACCCCTGGGCCCCAACCACCCCCCACCCAAAACAACCCTCCCTTCCCCCCTTTTCCTTTCTTTATGTTTTTTTTCCTTGATAGCTGGTCATTGCTTGCTATTGAAGCGCTGGTGCAGATTGCATGTGCCCAAATGTGTGCATTATGTGTGTGTGTGTATATATAAATATATATATTTGCCTAATTTATCTTTAGTGAGAAATAGCAGAAGAGACAGCCAGAGTGAGAGAGGAAAAGAAAAAGAGCGAGAGACACAGAGGGAGAGTGAGAGGGGGGGGACAGATGGTTAGAACCAGAGAGAAGAAACAATCAGAAAGATGGGGCGGAGCAGAAGGAGAGAGGGAGGGGAGGGGGGGAGGGGGTTCCTTCTTAAAGCGACAGGACTCATTTACCCCTTCACCTACATAAGGCCTACTTGTACCTTAGAGAGATAAGATAAGACCTTTGTCATTCTGAGTTTATTTTTCCTCATTACTATCACTGCTTACGCAAACAACCAGTGTTTCATTTACAGATTATTGTAAAAAATAAAATACAAATGTAAAAGTTTAATCAGCTTATTCTGAACATACTGCGTGTGCATGTTCACAGCCATTCACTATAATCTACCCTTCATTGGTTAAAGGCTAATTCCAGTGACTTAGTAAAGTGAAGGCACTCACACAAAATTCATCAAACATATGAAGAGCGTGTGATATCCTGACTTTTTAGTCTCTATACGAGTCAAGCTGTAAAAACCCACTGGATCCTACATTGCCCACAATGCAACATGATAGCACCGTTTTAGCTGGCTCCCCTTCTGGGTAAACGACCAGGTCAGTGTACCGTCATGCCTCCATTTGTAACCAAGGAGTTCTGTTTTGTATTGTCTGAGCCCAAGCTGATAACACCATTGACGTCGCCATGACTTCATCAGTCTAATTGATCTAAAACAGGGTCAGGACTGGATATGTCACAGCAGCAAAACAGGCGTCTTTTTACAGAAAAAAATGCATTTTAAATTAAATTAGATCACTTCAATCATAGCCAGAGGGGAGGAGGAGATACAAGTCACAGGAAAACCTACTTCAGCTTCAGTAATATCGATCACACAGACACACACACAAACAATGTACAAGCTTTGGGGCCCTATAAGCAATTAAAAACACTTCTGAAATGAAATCTTAAAAATCATCTAGTGTGACAAAAATCGATAAAGAACAAACCATCTCAAGGTTCAGAAGTTGATTTTGACACAACACACACATCAACTAGTCAGTTACCTCCTGTTTGAGGTGACATATTGAAATGCTTTTCTCAATGAAACAATAACATAAATTAAAGATACACCATTAAGGCTGATATCTGATTTGTTATTTAAGTACATATGTACAATAACAGAGTGCAGAGGGACCCCTAGAATCCCGGTAAATAGGCTTATAGCATTGAATAATTATCATTATTATGATTATTGACACATGACCATAGGTTGTACTTTAATTCTGCAGTTGGTCAAGCTGGGGCATATATTAAATTATTCTATCTGTAACAAAGCATCATATTCTACAAAGTTTTCACGCTTCTGTATGAAGTATTTAAATCTGTGGTCCATTTAACTTTCGCCATTAGACGAGTGAAATGTAAAAATTATTTCCTTTTGGGGACAATACATCGTTACAAGTACGTCAGAGCTTCATATTCCATTGTTTGTTTGTTTTTTCAATCAACTGATTCACCAATATGAAATGGTAAAAAAAAGAAAATTATGTTTTTGCATGGAAAAATTCACCAGTTAGCAGTTTCCATTTTTTTCCCCTTCTGATTCATCACTGCAGGCCTTAGTATCGTGTTTCAGTTGCCAAATCCAGCAGGGATTCCCTCTTTAACTTTATTAAGAAAGTAATAAATGTTCCAGATTACAACTCAGCTAGATCCTTTTTTCCATTTTTTTTTCCACTGCAGAAATGCACTTCGGCTCGAGTCAAATCTAAAACACATGCATCTATGTGTGCAGTCACTCTCACTGGACCCCTTCATGTGTCTGTCTGCCTTTAATTCTGCTGCTCGCTCACGAAAACACTGGAATGGTGCAGAGAAAATGGCAACATGCCAAGGGAGGGAGGGAGGGAGGGGGGGGTGAAAGAAAAAAAAAACAAGAGCGAGCAAGAGAGAAACGAACATACTGTACCACAGAGAGGGAGAGAAGAAAGCAAAAAAAAAAAAAAACACAGTGAAGGCATGAACAGAGAGAGAGGAGGATAAAGTCAGTCCATGTCTGTGAGGGAGGGACGAAGGAGGGAGGGAGGACCTCTCTTTTTTTAAGCTGCTTGCAGGTGCTGCTGCCAGACGATTGGTCGCACCCCCCTCACTGCCTCCGCCCACCATCCCCTCCTCCTCTTCCTTCTCTCCAGCCATGAGAGAGGAAGGCAGACCATGGTGTGCTTCACCGAGCCCCTCTCTCTTTCTGTGTGTGCTGCTGTGTGAAAGCCCCAACAACACACACACAATCACACACATAGTTCCTCACATGCACGGTATATTTTGAGAGCCTTTAAAGTTGCAAGCGTTTACATAATGCACAGAAAAGGAAATAAGGAATGCTGCTGCCGCTCTTCTACTCAGAGGATAGAAAAGAAGATATTTATATATCCTGTAAATCAAACAAAATACTAACTTGAACATTTAAAAAACATAATTCTCTACAATTTGCAAAGTAGAAGAGTGAATGGAAAGACGAATACACCTGCCTGTTGACCGGTTCCCTTAAGTGAAAAAGACATCAGGTTTGAACACAAACTCAGACAAAAAGAAAAATTGGATTTTTTGTATTTCTAAAGACTAGAACTTCCTGCAGACGGTGACCTGAGAGTCTGAACCAGACACAGTATGAACACTCAAAATGTATAAATGTGAAACCAAGCAGGTCTGAGAACAACTCTGGACGTCACCTTTCCTTTTTCAATCTCAACAACCGTTTCCAATAAGAGCCATTGAGACCACCAAGGCGAGGTGAGGTATGACTCACATGCTTCAGCGGGATTTCAGCAGATTCTATAGGATTCTGAGCCATTCTAACCTGGGGTTAAAGCATCCACCCTGCCCAAGTGTCCTTGAGCAAAACACCAAATCCCCACCAGCTTCATTCCTGCTCGACACAACAGGACGGAATGAGAGCCAGAGCGGCATCCATTTTTAACAAATGATAAATCAGTAACATTGGAATGGACTAAATGAGCTTGTTGACAAAATAGCACTGCGAAGCATTAAAATGTGTGTTTTGATCACATAAAAGCTATTAAATTCAAAACAACATTGATGTTAAAGCTGCAGGTGAGAAAGGACATCTTATCTAATTTAAAGAAAGCAGAATCACTGTGGAAGTGCACTGCTTTTTTTTTTTTTTACACACACACACACACACACACCTCCTGCAACACGGATCAAAAATTTATAAATTTGTCATATTAAGTAGACTCATTGTGCATTTGCACTGGACATTTACAATGTGTGGGAGGTATAAAAGAAGCTGTGCCATGCAACACACAATGTTTATCTGTATACATCACTAAATAATTATTTTCATACAAGAGGATGGTGTTACATTTTATTTGTTGAATTCTTCTTCTATTTACACTAATTACATATAAACTTTGTTGCAATTTTGTAATGCAATGTGTATATATAAATCAAAAGGTTCATTTCTTTTTCAAGCACAGATTTTATAGTAAAGGGAAAATGCAAGTCAAAACTGAGTCTGAATAAACGTTTTATACGTGTTAAAGATCCAGGTGGTGGAAACAGAGCAGGTTTAGTGTGAGGAGACATGAAGGCAAAGTCTGTGTAAGTGATACAAAATGACAAAGCTAAAGACAGAGAACAACTGGCCATTACAGCTCATTGGGTCAAACTGTGTCATTTAAAAGAGAAGAGGGGAGGTGGTCCACAGAAGTACTGAGCTGGTTTCACTTATCTACAGTAGAAATTAGAGAAAGGTGTTTTGTGCTTGCTTTAAGGTGGTCCCTAACTTCAACTCATCATTTCCTCTGCCAAGTGACAATGCTTTTATCACACACTGCACAACTCATCTTAATCACCATGTGTGTGCATTAATGACAAATAGTAAATACATAAATTTAAGTGAGACATTTCTCCACCACAATAAGATTAGGTGCAGGGAACATGTGTAAATGATCCACTGAAGCAGACTGGGAGAAACAGTTGAAATCTCTGAAAAAAGAGCTGGTTTAGAGTTCACTTTTTTCTTTGTTCAGAAAGGCAACTTCACAGTTGGGTGTGGACTGGGTCGTAACAACACTTATTAGATTCATATAAAACAATGACCCATATATCAAGAATCTGCCACTTATTGTTATGGTGCAGAGGAACTACTGATATAAAAGATATATAACAACATTATGCGTAGTTACATTTTTGTAGAAGCTACCTAAAAACAGTGAGAATATTAAGAACGGTTTCCACTATAACCTATGAGACTAAAGTGTTATTTCAAAGTGATTTCCCCGTCTGTGGCAGGAAGAGGCAGAAATCCTGGTCTTATTATTCAGTCCCGACATTTGATCAAACCATGCTCATTATGAACTATCAAGACGGATTCTTAAGACAGTGAAGGGATGACAGTGGATATGTTGATATGTCCCATATTCAAAGCTCCAGAGGAGCAACAAACAGGCTGGTTCTCGAGCTTCAGGCGCCACGCTACACTAAAATATTCTACTAATTACACAGAAGCTTAGGACATCATTCTTCCTGAATATTACAAAGCAAAATAAAGACGTCTTTCAATTTAATATCACAACTAAAATGATGCGCTTTAAATAACAGTGACCCAATTCAAAGATTTATTCAATAATGTCAACATGAAGACAAGCGGGCTGGAAAAGACCGCGAAAGGACAAAAGAAATGACTCACAAAACCAAAGTGTTGTTACTTTGGTTCATGAGGGTCTTTGGTTAACTGATGGAGGCTGGGAGGTGTGGATGGTACTTCACAGGAAAATAACCATCTTTCATCCATATATCATAAGGGAGGATTTGGGAACAAGGGTGGGATGAGAGGGACAGGATCTGAGTCTGCCTTTTGATTTTACAACACACACACACACACACACACACACACACACACACACACACACACACACACACAATGCTTGGCAATACATGGTGATGCACACCATGTTATTTTTTTATTTTCCTAAATTACAAGTGTTTTTATGTCGTGGGTTGTGAAAAGAAGATTAAAAACAACCACATGTTAAGTTTTCTTGGAAGGAAAAATGTAAAAACAGTGTGTGTGTGCATTTGCTACAAACTACAGTCAATTTCGATTTATTCCTTTCTTAGAATTGACTTTTTGAATACAGTGAAGCTCTCTGGCTCACCTCATGGTGAACTGACTGTCCACACCAAAAGTCAAAGCTACCTAAGAAAATTGGAAAACATTATCTCTGGTTTTAACAAAGTCTGGCATGTTGCATAATTACAGCAAAAAGCAACAGAGAAAAGGAGATGGTGTTGAATGAACCAAACACTTTTTACAGCTAATTATTGTATAATGTAGAAAACAAACACCTGCAGTAGATTCCATGCATTCAGGCTGCAGATTCAAAAAAAGAAATGTCTCCAAGTTCCCAAAAACATATCATTTGACTCAAAGTTTGACTTTGCTTGGTTTTATACTTTAAAGTCTTTGTAGAAATAATACAAACAGGTCAACTTTCTTTTACTTTCTAAATAATGTAAAATTCATTTAAAAATTCTATTTTATTCCTGGAAATCGGATGTTTAAATAGTAAAAAACATAGGTTTAAAAAAATATATGTATTACCTAGTTATGTATAGTTTTCTGTAAATGTTTCTTGTGTCATTACATTTTTTAGATGCTTTTATAAGTTCAGCAACTCTAAGCTAATTTTAACTTTAGGATAAATGACAATAAATTATAATTATAAAGAAAGAAAGAAATCAGTTTTTGGTGTTTGCTTCTTGAAGACCAATAAGATTTAAACACAGACATTTTATTAATCAAAAACTGAAAATACTAGGATGATATTTGGTTTGTGTTGTTTAGCTTTACACACACAAGCAATCTCTCACTACAGACGTTGTGTACATTTTGGTCTCTGCAGACAGGATGGCTTGTTCTCTCTCAATGAGCACCCCCCCCCCCACACACACACACACACACACTCTTATACACACACACAACTCCCCTCACTCCTGCTCTCCCTTGCGACTCTTCCCCTCGTCCTGCTCCCACTCTTGATGACCTCCCACAAACCTCTCCAGCCTGACACACATTTCAGTCGGCCTAATGACGAATATTATGACCGTCTCCAAAATTTAAAACCCTTCTATCTCCATCTTACAGCAGGCCCCTGTGATACACCCACCCACCCATAGCATACACATCCAGGGGTCAGGCTGGAGTGGGTGGGGGTGGCATGGACAGCGCCCCCTGTAGCCAATAAGGGGTTCAACACTGACTCTTACAGCACAGAGAAAATTACTTCCCAGTACCCCCTCCCCCCAGACCCTTAAATAAAGGGCTTAGTTCCATCTGAACAGCGGCCCCTCCCACACAACACACACCTCCACTGGGATCCTACAACATAGTAAGCTGCACACACCACCCACTACTCTCAGCAGCAACTGAAACACACTTTCAGAATTGGACACGACTGCAGTCAGATTTAAAGGTAAAGGTCAAAATAATATGAAACTGAAACCACTTGTTCATTAGTTAGTGGAAAACTAGTTACTATTAATTATCATCTTGCCTATTTAGTCTAAATTTACACCTTGTGAAAACAATACATTTGTTGGCTCAAATTAACATTAACATAATTAGACTGCTGTTGCCTCACAGAGGGGGTATTTTAAACATACACACAAGTTATTCAGTACAATTGTGACGACTCAAACATTATGTCCACATGTATGGGTCCAGCAGTTGAGCAGATGTTTGACATAAATATTTAAAGAATCATTTTTGGGGCATAATTTTTCTCTCGTTAGCCGAAAACATTGACGGCCATTTTAAAAATGGGGCTTCAAAAATGTGATTTCCATGAAATGAATCCAGTTCTTCTGCATTCATTTTTTTCCAACTGTAATCCTTTTAACACTAACAACTACTGGACTCTGCTGTTTTACTACAGGGCAGGCTGGGCACTGAGGAGACCCAGAACTACGCACTACTGTGAAAGAAAAAGAAAAAAACAGCAGCCTGTGCAGTGTTTCTGCTTCATTCAGAGCTTCGCCATTTTACCCTCACTGGCTGACGTGCAGTGACTCCTCTTTGCGTGGAGGCACCACGTGTTGTGGAGCCACTGAAGGCCTTGGCTCGCCCATGTTGGCCCCTCATCTCACAAATCACCTTTATCATTATGGCTCTTCAAGGTTATCACACAGGAGGTCTGGGACACTGTGCACGACACACAGCACCATCAGAATAATTTACTGACCCGCTGAGAGATTATAAGAAATTACAGCCTGCTGCCATGTTGGTTCCCTAAGCATGACGGGTGACCTGTTTCTGCAGTTTGACATAAACTGTGAGATTCAGCCTCCCTGCATAATGTCAGACAGCTGATTAGTTCAATTAAATGTATATGTATGGTGCCAAATCCTAACATACATTATCTCAAGGCAGTTCAAATAGTAAGGTCCAGACCTTAAAAAAATATAGAGAAATCCAACAGATCCCACACACTGCTGACATTTGTTTGCGCCACAGCCATGTTGCAACATTTATGGCGAAGAGCAAGCCCCCAAAACCAGCTCCATTTCAAATATTTGGCCACATTCACAAAGAAATGCCATAAATGCTGATACACAAATAATGTTAAATTTCATTGGTAGCAAACAAGTAACCACAAGGCTGAAATCTATGAATACACATAAGCACACATGTGGCCAAACAGCAGAACATGGAAAGCTGAGCTCACAGCTCATCTCATATCTGTGCCAAAGGTTAAAGGCATGAAATATGGTCTATAGGCAAATTCCATGATACAGTTTAATGCAGGTCAAGTCTGGCTGTTAAAACCAAGCAGCTGATCTGCAGTGGACCTGTCAGTTTATCCCTGTAATTTTATAAAAATAAATAAATCAGCTATAATGTGTCTATTAAAAAGCTTTACAGCCAGTATGTTTAATGGTCAAATATTTACACTATTCTATATTTAAAAAGAGAAAAAATAAATGTTACAATTAAAAATAGCTGAGAAATGAGTGAGATTTATGCATAGTGTATTCAGCATTTTGAAATAATGTAATCTCCTTAAAAATCACATACAACTCTGCATTCAGGGTGGAAATATATTGTAACCATGCCAAACAATACGTGAATCCGTCATAACGGTTCGGATCGATTTTTAAAACGACTATTGCAACCTAAACACGAACATGGACGAATTTGGTTTTATGGTTTAAATGCGCACTCACATGGCTGCACATGTCAAACTCGGATTTTTTTTAAGTTACGACAAAGCTGCTGCATGACACGCAGATTTGTCACATGTGAATTCCCCAGTGTATTTTTTGAAATCCCGTTCACGAGCAGTGGAGGAAAGGGTTGGACCTGGGGCATGCTGTCACTGCTCAGTTCCACAGCAATGGCCGACAAAGTTGAAGCTCTACACAACCACGCCAACAAAACAACAACCCGAAACTAGTGCCGGACACAACTTTCCACAGTGGCTGCTGCGGACAACGCGTGGGGCACGTCTCACTGGATCCACACTTAAAGCAAAGTAATGAGGGAAAGCGTGACAGTCAGTAACAGTCCATGAAAGAAAGGGCCCTGGAAGAGGTGATGCAACACATGAAAGGGGGTTAAGAGAGGAGGGGGAGGGGGAGTGTGCACTGTTTAGTACCTTTGCTTCTTAGGGACGGAGTGCTCGACCTCGATGCGCTTCCCCTGAAGTTCCACTTTACCTGGAAGAAAAGGACGAGTTCACCATCAGCTGTGGCTACATGCTAACGGTCATGTGTGTGAGGTGTGTGTGTTTGTGTGTGTGTGTGGGGGGGTGGTGGCTGTATTTAGGGTATGTGGCTAAAGAAAATGGCACCTTACAGCTAACTTTACTTTTAGAGCTGCGGCTGAGCAAAGCACCAAAGAGACGCCAAACCATGTGAAGGGGTCAAGGGGAAGGGTGGAGGGTTCAAATGGCCCAAAACATGACCTGGAAGTCCCGGACAGGGCGAATGGTCGTCACCCCGTGGCCCACAAACAGCCACTGGACCCCCGTACGAGATCCAATGTAGGAGCCACATCTACACTGATATTAATTTTAGCCTACAGCTGGCGGGTGGGTGTTTTACAAGATATCTCCCGCGGCCCTGGGAGTACGGCTGCTCGTGTTCGTGAGGCTTCATGTGGACTACAAGAAGCTGACTGGCATGGCGACCTTGCCTCCTCCCGTTACATACACCCTACGTGTGAGATCACGAGAAATAAGCCACGGAGCTCAGGCGTGAGACGGGTGCTGACAAACCCGCCGCTGCCCCTCGTCGATCGGTCACACATAGAGGTGGTGCCGGGGCCCGTTTGGATAAGTAGGCTACACAGGGGTGAAGGTGTATTTTCTATCTTTGTCACAGTCGAGTTAAAGGGGGAGGAGAGGCAGCGAGGCTTCATTCTACACCACAGGAGCCAGCGCGAGGCGTGCGACACATCAGAATGCCACTCACGTGCACGTTTAGCAAAAGAAACAGCCGGAATTAGCAGAACTACCATTTGAAATGAATAAACACTCTTTATAAGGATCAGTATTGCAAAGTGCAGCAAACCGCTCAGCCTCCTCTGTGTAGCTTTACGTTTACACTACTCCTGTCCCTCCCCCTTGCAAAAGTTGAATGGCTCCCCTGGGGATGTCGCTCTCCGCACACCACAATTCACTCAGTCGATAAAAATCATTGCGATCATCATTCTGCATGTTCATGAAGAAGCCAGGAGTTGGACGGGGGGCCACACCGGGGCACGCCGCTCAAGGTGTGCATGAAACCCGGGCTGAACACCGGCCGTGTACCGCTCCCCGTGCAGAATGAATGAAACTAACGGTGCAGAGTAGTGGGGTGTCGTCTTTTGTCACTAGTCCACCTGAACTCACCAGAAAACGTCTCGATCGCCTTCATGGCCCATTGGTCGTCCGGACAGTCCACAAACGCGTAGCCGGTTTTCATGAGGAACTGTCCGGAGTATTGGATCTTGTGCTCATCGAAGGTTTTCCCCAAGTCCTCGGCGGTCACGCTGTCGCTTAGATTCCCAATGTAGAGCTTGTGCATGGTGGCAACTGTTTTTGTCCCAAGTCCAACAAAAAAAAAAGAAAACTCAGAAAAAGACAAACCCGGGGATAACTCAAATTGAAGCCAGCAGAGGAAGAAGAAAAAGTTCTCCTGATTTAGCAAATAGCGCAACAAGACAGCGTCACACTTGCCACACTGACTGAAAGTGGAAATCACGCTGGGTCGCTTAACGGAAAAGAAAGACAAAATAAATGCAACCAAAAAAGAGAGCGAGGGAGGGAGGGAGGGGGGGGGTATTATTTCTCGACAGCAAACTACAAATGAGATTTGAAAAGTGTAAAAAAAAAACCCCAGATGGTTTGGAATCGAGCTGTAAATCCAGGAGAATACGTGGAGCAGGAGAAGAAGTGGAATCCTTTGACTTGCAGCCCCAGCAGACGAATAACAGCAGCAGCCTATAGGCTCTGTACCGCACTGTGGAGGAGGTGGGTTGGATGATGGTCTACGGTGGAAGAGTGGGGGAAAACTGTGGTAGGATCAAGTCCGGAGAAAACGCCCCCCGCCCCCCCCCCCCCCTCTCTCTCTCTCTCTCTCTCTCTCTATGGTGACACCGCCCCTCCGCCGACTCCAATTCACGTTTTTTCTTTCTCTCTCTTTCTGTTTGCAAAGAGCAAAACACGTGGTGCGCTTGGAGTAGGTTGGAGAGAGGAGGACGGGGAGGGGTCCTCTCCAATCTTATCCTGGGGTATTCACCAGATGAGCGCGTGCGTAGCCTACATGCGACCCCCCCCCCCATCTCAATCCTGCGCTGGGCTCGCCCCCCCACCCCACTACGTACTGTACGCGTGCACGGCGCGGGGGGCCTTTTTACGCAACATGACGTACAGGCGAGCACACATGCGCCCTGATGCCTCTCGGGGCGGCGCGGGCGGAGATACCAGGCAACGTAGAGAGACATGACTTCCTCCGCTGCTCGGTAATGTGATCTAACCACTCCAGCATCATGCAGGGTATCAGAGGGTCTTCTTTACATTTAATCAACCGAGCAGCGCCTCCCAATTCGGTGGCCCAGCACTCGTGTCCCCGCCCTCCCAGTGAATGTGACATACATGAATGCGGTCAAGTTGTCATGACCTTTCATAAATGACCTCTGGTGAACCCCAGGGTGTTTGGGGAATGGCGGAATAGAAGGTCCCAGGGCTCACTGTATTTACCTCGGGGGACCCAGGGGTGCTGCTGCTGCTGCGACCTGGAGACCCTCCACCTACTTTGATGCACTGTTGTCTCCGCCCGGAGCCTCATCCACTGCAACTAACGCACCAGATATGGCGGCCACACCGCGATGACAGCACCCGGTGCCGTTCTGGTGAAGAGAAGGCGGGCGGGGGTCTCTGTGGCTCACGTTGGCCTACTAAACTGCACCGCCCCCTCTGCGCTTCAAGCACTGTTTGAACATGGCTACGGTTACTGCTGGCTCACTGAGGCCATGGCTTCCAACAGATGACTTAACTGTAATAATACAACTTCCTCCTCCTCCATTTTGCCGCAATCCTGCAAAGTGGCGCAGTCGCCGGGCAACAGCACCGCACACAGCGCGCGCCCCTCTGCGTGGAAGACGGCTTCTCAAAATGGAGGCAGAGAGGCGCACAGGCCTGCCTCTCCCCCTCCACACACCCACACACCCACACACACACACCCACTGAGACTGGCGCTCTGTGTGTGCACGTCTCCCGCTCTCCTGTGTTGGTTTCACATCTCTCAGGTCCAGGATTGGCTTTTAAAACCCTCCGTCCTCCCCGACAGGCGCCTTCTACACTTTGGAGGCACAAGTGCACAGGCCCGGATGCGTCGCTTGCGCTCGCCTGGTTAGAAAATGGCTTCTATCCACAAAATGGATCCAAACCCTGGAGGTTGTCGTACAGTGGCCAAACTGTTGCCTCACCACAGCTGACCCTTCACACAGGAGGGCCTTTTAAAATTCAAATATTGAATTTTGAAGCCTTTTTTCTCAGTATCATATATAGGAATAAATAAGCTGCTGTGTCCATATGTGGTTGTACTGCCGTTAGATGGTACAATTACGCCATGTTCTCTATCTAGTGGCCCTTTACTGTAAGTAAATATGTACGCTTATTTAAAATATTTTGAGCTATGAATACATTTGTTTAATTCATCCTATATGTAAACGTTAGTCCTGGAGCTACATGTAAGTAAAAGTATCATATTCTTTTTAAATTAATGTCATAATCATGTAACATAAAGACTTGACTCATCCAAGCCAGAGTCATATCTTTATTGGATTAAACAGCCTGAAGTGCCGAATATGGAGTAGAGCTATTATAGTGATTATGTAGTAATCACAGCTTCAAGAGCATTTCTGATTGTTTATTGGTAAAGTAATAACGCACTCAACGTATTGGCCTGCAGTCAAAGTCCAGTGAATTTCCACATTCCGGTCTGTCTTGTCCTTTGAGAACACACAGGTGGAGTTTTTCTCTCCTGAGGTGGCTTGAACTCCAGAGACATGGGTCACATGGGAGCTGGTCAGGTCACAGGCTTCCACAGGTCAAATACCCACCCGTAACAGGCAACATATTTTGAGGCTAATGAGTGAAAGGTGAGCAAGTGACCTTTTCTCCAGTGTGGTAGCAAAAAAAAAATCTGTTCCATTCACACAGTGACTGAGATCAAAACTGCGCAATTTTTATATCCCAGGACAACCATGTTCTTAAGTGACATAATGAACAAATGGACATTATTTGTATGTGTTATACACATTTCCATTTGCAGACTTAAGGATTTCCTAAAAGGAATTGATCCAATAAGCCTCCTAAAAATAATATTATAGTATTTTTCCCCCTTTGCAGAACCCTCGATATTGCACGAGCACGCTCTGCACTTCTCTTAAATGAACAGTGTTGACAACACTAATGACAACACTGTTTACTGCTACTCCCTTTTCTTTAGTTAGAATGTGAATACAGCCACTGCTGCTGTCCTTGGACACCAGGGCAGACCAACTAAAGTAAAAGCTGTCTTTTCTCTTTTTTCCTTTATTATTTGTGTATTGAAAACCATGGTTTCTCCAAAATACCAGTGCTGTACAGTCTTTTTGCCTCAGCTAGTGTGTTTTTGACATAATAATCAGCAAACACAAACTGCAACAGGTGCA
Source organism: Verasper variegatus (assembly GCA_026259375.1). NCBI lineage: Eukaryota > Metazoa > Chordata > Actinopteri > Pleuronectiformes > Pleuronectidae > Verasper > Verasper variegatus. The sequence goes on along the minus strand of CM048054.1, from coordinate 2,692,271 downwards.
TCAGGCTTGGATTCATGGCTTGATGGTTCAAATTTTCACAACTCGACATTTGCCTCTGGCGACATTAATGGGATTTACTGTGCATGTCATCAAGTGGAGCTATATTGTCATAACTTCTCCTCAAAGTTAAAAACCCAAATATACAATATATGTATAACCATAGTATATTATATATAATGTTGGCTTGTGTTCTTAAGCATAAAAGACTTAATATATAAAATAACTAATTTGCAAATACATTAAGAGTAGATATAACTAAATAACCAAACAGAGATCCTCAAGTAAAATACGTATAAGTTCAAATATGTCATAGATACACCGTATTTGAGAAACTGTACACTTGTTTACATTCCACAACTGCACCTAAAATCCTCCTACTACTATTTTTTCTTCTCTTGCACATTACACTGCCATCAACAGCATCACGAGACGCAGTCAACAGTCTTCCTTTCTGTGTGTGTGTGTGTGTGTTGGGGGAGGGGTGGATAGGCAGAGGTCAAAGGCTGTGGAGGAGAAATAGGGTGAACTGGGCAGGAATGCAGAATGAGAGACAAACTGCCTCAGGGAAATGCAGAAGAGGTAATGTTCAGCTCTTCTACTTTGTCTTTCTCTCTCTCTCTTCCCTCCTGTCTTCCTTGATATCACTTTGTTGTCTCTTTGAAATGCTGGGTGACCACAATTAATTTTTCTTGATTGTGAAGTGACGCTGTTACAGGTAAAATCAAGAAAAACTACAGAAGTATACTAATACCAAAAAGAAGTACTTGCTGTGCAGAATGGCTTTTGTCAGAATGATATTTGTTATGATGCATTAGTAGATTTTTCTACTTTTCTCCATCCCCCAGCACAACAAAAATAATAATACACCATAGCTGTCTTTGCTGAATATTGTTTTGTATTTAAAACGGACCTGCAACTTAAGTTATCGAACAATAGAGTGGTGGAGTAGAACGTGGCCCTGCAGCCTAAATAACCGTTTGGGTTTGTCCATATACCCTGTGGTACAACCTACAGCAGCTTTTCTGGAAATCGCTCCCAACAGGAGAAATGCCACAGGTAAAATCACTAACTCAACTGGTTTTGTGTGACAATAATGTGGTTAAAGATTGGTTGGGATTCAGCACAAAAGCAACCTGGTCAGGTTTCGCAAAAAGACCCAAATAGCTACTTTGTTGAGGTTAGAATAGTGTGGTCTTCACGGCTACGGTAAGGTCATAGGTTGGTCATGGTTTCAAGACACAAAGTTGCGTGAAGTCCAGTGTTTTGTGTTTTCCCTGTTCACAGATTGTGTCGCTACTTAACAACATCCCCTGATGTCCTCCTTTGCTCAACATCATAATTACTGTGGTCAAAAGGGGACTTTGTCTCTTCGAATGTAAAGATGTTGTTTTGGGATATTTGAAAGACTGCTGATGTCTCACGTGGCCGGATGCTTCATGTAAGTAACCATGGGCACAAACAACCAAACAAACTGTAGGCTTGTTTTCTATGGGACTGTCTTGGTGCAGTATTTAAATCTGAAATGTACTTATAGAAGTATAAATGAAATAGTATACATTAAGTATAGTTTTTGAGTAAATGTACTTCATTCTTTTCCACCACTGATTCAATCTGACTTTATCTGATACGACTGATTTCACACATTATAGGCTAGCTGTGCTTTTGATATTATAAAGCAGAGGAGACATCAGGCAAAGACAATGTTCCTCGTGTCTGTCAGAGAGAGAGAGAGAGAGAGAGAGAGACAGACTGACAGACTGACTGACTGACTGACTGACTAACTGCTACATTAGGAGGGTTAAGGGCAGAGGATGTCACACCATGTTAAAGCCCTATGAGACAAACTGTGATTTGTGAATATGGGCTATACAAATAAAATTTGATTGATTGATACATTGTGGTCCAACCAGATATTAAAGATGGACTCACAGTTTAAGTCGCTGCTATTTTGCAGCCTGAGAAACCGTACAGATGTATACAAGTTTGCTTGTTTCCCGTCCTGTCTGCATGTTGAACAAGCGTAATAAAATCACATGTTCATGTCTCACAGAGCCGAGCCCCCAGGGAAATGTAGTCTAAGCTCAAAAGACATTCAAACATTCAAAGCATTCCTGTTATGTGCAGCTCATAAGTGAAAGATTAGAGCAGTTGCATTTTATTATGAAAACCTAAAGACGAGTTACTTCTATCTCTGAAGTCAACGGTGATCCCAGTGGTCATTTACCTTTACGTGTTTACAAAGCTTTTCAGTGTAAGACTGGAAATATTCAGTATTCTTTGGTAACATCACCAAATCCCATGAATAGTTCTAAACCAATAATAAGGGTGATCAAATGTGCAGTCCCCAACAAGTGCACCTCTTTCTCCTTGTTTTATTTGTTTGTTCAAAGTGGTGACTGCTTTTTTTGCAGACAAATAAAATAAAATAAAACTGTTATTTAGGTGATTTCAAAGATTTGACCTCAGTGGACTTGGAGCTGAGAGCTATAGATACTAGTTGTGAAACTTGTTTGTACAGAGACAGATGTTTCATGATATTTTTCAGAATTGTTGAAAGTAAGAAAATCACAGAATAAATGCCAGATTTATTCTTAAATTTTAGGATTCCCCGACAGGAAGAGCAAAAGGTTCATAAGTCACTGCAGCCTGTGAATAGATGGATGAAAAAGTGTTTCGGTGACAGAACATCAAAGACAAAAAGCAAGTGAAGAATGAGTGTTTTTCTGTGAAAAGAAACAAGAAGATCTGTGACTGTCAATCTAGAAATCCCCCTCTCTAGAGGCTCAATGCTTTAACTACCTGACAAATCTCGATTCTGATGTTCTCTCTACAGCATTTTCCAGGCACGGTGTTCCTGCAGGTAAAGTCTTGTGTAACCTTGGCACCTTCCTGCAGAAACGAACAGACTGAGAGGATCAGTCCTCATTAGGCGGCCTGTGCTGCAATGATGAGGCTGCTCAGGCTGAAGAAGTCACTTAGAGAGGGAGAAAGACGCACGTTCAAAACCAAATAATGAGATCCAGGCACAGCAGGTCCATAAGTGAACGAGAAAATAGTTTAAGACTGTGGATATAATTTATATGAGGTTCACGGTTCCTGTAATTGCAAAGATCCGCTTCTCCCTTTTCAGAGAGTGGTTCCTCTGTTCACTCTGTATTAATTGGATCATGTAACTGTCTTTCGTTAAATTTAGTGTAACGTGAAAGATGCAGATGACAAGCAATGGTTTCTTCTACATAAAAGCAGACTCAGGACTCTTTCTAATATTTTCTCTTGTGATTTTCTTTTAAAGCAGCCATTTGTACCGTTTGCTGATCCTCTTGTCACGCTGTGTCAAATGTTGAGAGAGGGCCACGTGCGTGTCAGTCATATGTGGAGGTTCTTCCTGGTAGTGGTTCAGCCATGTTGACTGCATGTTTTAAAACGCTGTCCGTGCGAATTCGCTGCAACTGGAACAGGAAGGGGATGTGTGCTGCTGGACTAATGAGATATGCCATCAGGCTGCAGAGACAGATTGTTAGTGCCTGTATGTTATTCTTGACCATTTTACCATTTCTGCCTATTAATGCTGCCCCCTGGTATTCCTCTTTAATGTGACCTCATGCAGGCTTACTGTTTCCAGCTGCTCGGACCTCTGGCCTCCTGGACCTTGGCTGCTTATGTTGTTTACATGCAACAAAAATAAGATGTTTGACCAGTTGATCAACCCACAGTATACGGGAAGAGTTTGAAAAATACATAATGGGGGTCTAAGTGTCTAGTGCACATGTTTATTAGTTTACAAAAATTAAGAAAGCAGTGATAGATTTTGTACTTGAAGCATAAACTCACCAGATAAGAGCCAAGAGGAATCAGTGAACAGGGAGTTTTATTGCACATCTTTTTCTCTTTTTCTTTGCAGCGCAGGAAAAAAATGTTTCGGCCAAGTTTTTTAAGCTAAATTAGTTTTGTGTCTGTAGATGGTAATGCCAAGCCAAGATCGTCTTTGTTATTCCCAAATGTTAAAAAACAAGACCATCAATATGAGAAGTGAAATATAAACATGGTTTAATGGTAAACTTGGTAATTAAGTAAAAATGAATTGCGTCAATTTCTTTTCATCTTCACAACTGAAAATTGTATTCATTTTAACATACCTTGTGAAGAACGTATAACAACCACTGGAGCAATGGTACGATTTTGAATAATTTCAGTTCGCTTCATTAAGGGTGGAGATGATTTTGCATTTTTCAGTCTGTTAAAAGAGAAACGTGTGAAATACCTATATGCAAACATTCCTTCATTGGTTCATGTTTCAATGTCCTTCTCCTGCAATGGGATTTATTCTGTTTCTACAATTGCAACAAACAGAGCAGAGGAACATTGGAGCAGTTTGGAATATAGTGTTTATTTAATGCTTGCACAATTAAATAGATTCCAAAAAAGGATACATTTATTGTACATCCAAAAGGCAGAAGAGTGTGAAAATACAATAGAAAAGTTCAGAGTGAACTTACACAGCCAATCACACGTAGTTATCTTTTGAAAATGTAAAAAAGGGGCATTTTGTTTGATGAAGGAAGAAACTGGAGTCATGGGCACACAGTGCTTCTACCATCATCAGGTCCTTTCTCTAAACTGGCCCCTCTGACATGTCAGAGCACACAGTAACATTCACTGCCCTCACTGGTATTGACCCCAAACCCATTTTAAAGCTCTCATCCAGACACGTTTTAAGATATATTTCTTTTTAAAAAAGAGGAGAAATGTGCTCCTCTTGGGAAAGTGACAGTCAAAACCATAACAAAAATTGTGCTTATGTGCAGTGGGGCCATTTGTACAGACAAGAGAGCAAAATCATAAGACTCATAAGAATCATAAGGGCTTTAAGTAGTTAAACTGCAATAATCAAACTCAATCTGTGCAATTTCAATTTCATATATGTGGTATCCTGATACTGTATATTATCTATTTACATTGTACATATTATTATTATTTCTTTTAATATTTCCTTGTGTTAATTGTGTATCCTCCTTATTAATATATACTGATGTGTCTATTTTGAGCATTCTCTTTGCTGCTGTAACACAGTAAATTTCACCGTATGGGACTAATAAGGGATTATCTTGTTTAATTTGAACAAAACTAACGAATGCAACTTAAATCCACAAAACAGACCCACACAGGTACGGTCCACTTACTAGCTCTTCCCTGATGTTTCAACCATGTCTCCAAAATAAACTAGGAAGTGAATCTTGAGTTGATGTGCATGGGTTTAATTTTAAATATTAACTTTTTGGCTAAAAAAATCTAAAATTGGTTATTAGAGTTACAAGACTTTAAATTGAGTTGAACGTGAACTGAGATACACACAGGAAATTAAACCTTTTGATCGAATCGGCCATGAACATTTATTTTTGGGAAAGATTGTACTTAGCAGGTCATCATTGTCACTGTTAGTCCCAACGAATAAGAGCTGTAGAATCTTGATTGTACTATTTAAAACTATTACTCTTGACTCTAAATGAACTGAGACAACTCTTGGCTCGCTCACTACAAATGCAGTGTTTGAGGTCTTAGCTTTTAAGTTTGGTTTAAATTAAATCTTTATGTTTTCAAAGTTTCAAAACTGACCTGCAGCAATACCTCCAGCTGATGAGATACATTAATGTTCAATTTAATAGAACAAAGCAGAAGCTGTAACAAAGTCTGTATATGATGGACACTGCAAGATAAGTGTGTGTTGTTGTTTATTAAATGCAAAGGCTGCTTTAGATCACTTTAGGGTGAATACTGGAATCAGCTGATCTGCAGGGAGAGTTTGAAAACTTCTCAATGAGGCCCTGGAGTTCAAAAGTTTAAAAGTCAAACAGAGATGACAATGATCAACTTCTGGCATGTAGGTGTCACTTCCTGTGCAGACACAGGATGTGCTCTCAGCAGCTCCACTGAACAGACAGAGAGGTCACGGCACTAAGTCATACATGTTTTTCATAGGTGAAAGTAAAATATAATATATTCATGAGTAAATAGGAATTTCTGAAGTGAGGGTGCTTTTTTTTCTTGAGGTGTTTTCCACAGCACTACACAACAAAACCAAAAATGTTCAAGTCAAGTTAGTTAAGACTAATTTCAACATGAGAAGTGGCCTAGTTTATATATGACTAATTCATGTTGTCAGCTAAATGCTCATTTAAATGATGAAAGTGACTATTGTTTTTTTATGAAAAACACACAAGGGGGAAATGAGAAAGACTAGAACAAAATGTGGAAGGTAAATAAAACATTTGTAACATCTCAACAAGTTATTAGTCAAGATTCAACAATTCACCTGTTTGGATATAACCCAAATATGAAACCCTAATTAAATGATTTAGTTTGAACTTGTTGAGTATAAGTTTGAACATTTGAACGTTCCATAATGATCAGTGATGTATTACAAATACTCTGTGAACTCTGTACATGCCAGCTATGCAAATAAATACACCAAAAAAAGGAAAATCCGACATTTTCCACATATAATCAATTGTCTTCTGCAGAAAGAGAAAAGTTGAATTGATCGATTCCATTTAGATAAATATAAAATGTGTTGTACAACGTGTGAGGAGGCCTGATATCTTTCTTTCTGTTTCAGGCGCAGTTTCTGGTGTTGGTTTCCACATTTTCGAATCAGTTCATGAGGCGAAGATCTGAGTCCTTCGTGCAGCCAGGGTTTCAAAAAATAGAAATAAATAAAATATACACAACAAATGACAAACTGCACCTTTTCCTTACGGCGGCTTGGTATTGGATGAAGGAATAAAAAAAAAAAAAACCTGGTTGCATGATTTTCAAAGGGGTTGAACGGTGGCTGGATGGACTGGCCGTTTGTGCGCGATGTGGAGGAGAAGTGGAGCTGCGGACACAAAATGGAGCGCGGGGCGGGGTGAGGAGGGGGAGGAGACACACACACACTCATCTGTGACAGGAAACAACATGTGGACTCAGGGTCTCCCTCCGCCGCCTCTTCTGCTTCGCACATGGCTCAGGTTTACTACACAGTCCGACCCACGACACAGTAAACAGGTGGTATTTGTGTGCGACGCCTATTGTCCTCCTCTTTACATGTTGAGAACTTTAAAACGTCCTTCAACACCCAGAAATCAGGCAAATCAACACAGTAACAACCTAAGCTACTCTACAATCTACCCCCTAGATACTCCATACTATACTACTACTACTACTAATAATAATAATAATAATAATAATAATAATAATAATAATAATAATAATAATAATAATAATCATTAATCAATCAATCAATCAAATTTTATTTGTATAGCCCATATTCACAAATCACAGTTTGTCTCATAGGGCTTTAACATGGTGTGACATCCTCTGCCCTTAACCCTCAACAAGAGTAAGGAAAAACTACAAAAAACCTTTTAACAGGGTAAAAAGAACGTAGAAACCTCAGAGAGCCACATGTGAGGGATCCCTCTACCAGGACGGACAGAAGTGCAATAGATGTCAAGTGTGAAGGGAAACATCATCAAGGTTTTAGCAGTACTGATAGGGGTAGACCTTTCTGAAGCATAACTGAAGGTCAGTGAATTGGTGGATTAATGTCAATAAGGGTCAAGTATCTGAGAAATACTATGTGTCAAGCAGTCTTTCTGCAATAATAATAATAAGTTTCATTTATAGGCGCCTTTCACTGCACGCAAGGCCAATTTATAAGGCAGAGATAAAAACAGAACAAAAAAACTATGTTTTAAAATGAACAGTGAATAAAACATGACGTAGGTCTTTCTGGTGCTTGAGTCATTGGAATTGGACATTAAACAACATCTCTGTTTCCGGATGTTCATCGTCAGTATAAATGTTTGGTTCTAGTTTTAACTTGTATTGGTACCAGCAACATATTGAATGTATCACAGTTCTACTGTTAGTTCCACTGCGTGCTTCAGTCTGGGCCTTTACCGCCACCAAGCGGCCGAGGGGGATCACTACACGCGGGCCTGCTCTGGGCTGGGAGCGGGGCCTTCAGTGCGGAGGAGGCCTGACGTCCACGTTCATTCCTCTTTCATCTTCATTCCGTTTGATTTGTTTCTAATCTAAACGAGACAAGAACAAAACAAAGGCAATAATTTATTCTACTTTAATAATTATCAATGTATTTAATTGGTCTGCGCTATTGAGGAATAAAGCGCATTCTTGCTTTGGGAAAAATCACATTTCCGGGTGACGCCACTATTATTAATTAACCTCGTCGGTCGTGCGTAATTGGTCGTCGAGAGTCCAGTGTGTGTGTGTGTGTGTGTGGGTGTGTCAGTGTGTGTGTGTGTGTCAGAGTGTGTATGTGCTGTGACACCGCGGCCCTCTGACGCTTCAACACGGGCATCGAACACGCGAATGATTTTTCCTCGATAACGAGCGTCGGCAGAGATCAAAGGCTCCGATCGGCGACAAGAGGACGTGAGTTGGCGGTGATGCGCGCCGCGGTGTCGCGCGGGGGGACACTTCAAAGTCTTCGGAGGACGCCGGTAAAGGCGCGCGAGTCCGTATAAAAGTCGAATTAGAATGCGCGCTCCCGTCAAACATGCACGCCGGTCAGATGAGATCTAGCCTGCTGGTTAGAGATGGATTCATTTGAGGACAACTTTTGACTTCAGGGTGACTCACAGGAAACGAAACTGTTAATCATTTGTTGTTGTTGTTATTATTATTGTTTTCATTGTTGTTATTATTATTATTAAATGTTCCTTTACACACTTTGACACTTTAACTCCCCGTGGTAAATAACGGACTAACTGTACTCTGAACAATCCAGTGTTTACTTCCAACGTATTGCACAATCCCTCCCCTGATGCTTGTAGTATTCTTTATATTTGTATTTTGAATGCTTGGCAATTAATTAAAATGAAGATTCTGATTTTTTATGTACAGTATATGTATCTATACACAAAGTCACATAACTTATTATATTCATATCATATAGTATAATATATATATATATAAAATATGTGTATATTTACTATATAATAAACTGCTAACTTCTATACTATATGATATACTGCCACTTGGTAGAACAGTGAATTTGAATGTATACTCACATATAATTTATACACTCACATTTTTATTTTATGTCATACCCTGCCTATATACTTATAACAGTCTAATATATAATATAATATCATATACATAAAGCACAAATACAGTATACATCCTCTTGCAATCATCCTCTGCCACTGTACTTTACTCAAGTACATTTCTGTACAAATATTTTGATCCATATGAATATTATGCACATCTTTTCTGTATTTGTATATATCATTTTATTTTATATTATATTTTGTTGCCTATTTTATTCTATTTTTTACACTTTTTTGTGTTCTCCTGTCTGCCTTCTTATGACTCTTCGCTGCTGTAAGTGGATTTTTCATCAAGTTTATCTTATCTTATAATAATAATAACAATTTTTATAATAATAACAATTTTTATTATTATTATTAATATTTTTATTATTATTATTTTAGCCTGACATTGATGAGAAGAATATATTTCTTTGAACTCTCTTGTGTCTTTAAGGTTTTGCATCCACACACAGAACAACAGCCTTTACACTCAGCCCTACACTGAACCTCTATATTATTTGTATTTCTATATGGGAACGACTATAGTTGAAGTCATCAGTTCCCAGCAGGTAAAACAAACCCAAATCCCGCCCAAATATATAAATACTCCTCGGTATATATAGGAGTTGCCAGATGACTAACAATATAGAGATGATAGAAAAGAAGTTCTGCTGTACAAAATATTTCCATAATAAATTGTTCTATATATGTAAGAACAGTCACCCGGTTGAAAAACACTGCTCCAAAAAGTTCTGCTTCCTCCGTGCGGTTTGAGAATGATGTACGTGGATATTTATATTCTCCTGCTGAAGGAGACTTTTCTCTGTACACATCTAGAGTAGGACATTAGGATCTAGTTTGGTGCCATTCACACTCCAGTATGTCACTTTGTGCGATAACGAAAACTTGAACCCTCAGGTGCACACAACACTGAAACCTTTGAAATTAACAATATTTGCACTGGATTATTCAAGGTAAAGTATTAAATTCTTGTCATGTCTAGAAGAGACTGTGAGCGAAAATGTTCAGCTCAGTATTTCTAAGGTCCTGGCTACGTATAGATGTATTCGGTGTCATCTCTCCTTCATATAGACTCACCTGGTCCCACCTTTTGTAGAAGATGCCACGTCACTGTGCAGGATTTATTTAGCACATTATTCATATTTCAAAGAAATTATGAAGGTGTTCAAATAGTTACGTTCTCTGTCGGCATTTACAAATCATTCATATATGTGAGAGTCTTAACTGTCTCTCTGTGGCTTAGACGCAGAGGAAATACAGTATAAAGGATCATTTGAAAGTCAGCCGATTGGAAGGTAAACTGAGTGGAAGACATGTCAGTTTTCAAACGTTTAGAACTGAAAAGGACACATTTAGGTCGTCTCTCAGTGTTCACTTAGCTGTGTTGTTCTGGAGTCACAGTCCTCATTAGTAGGATGAGCTGCGCATCGTCATGGAAACTCTAAAAACATTTCTGAGGAGAGTCGTCAAGCTAAAAAAATAAATAAATCAAGACATAATTCCTCTCTCTCCCAGGGTAGAAGGGGAACAGGGACAGAGAGGGACCTCCTTCACTGACCTGGAGTAGTCAGATGGAGGAGCAAGCCCGAGACTGGGAGATGTTGGATGGAGGCCAGTGGCATGTCACAAATTGTCAGCAGCACCCTGATACCAGGATGCTGCTGATGAGGCGAATGAGAGGAAGAGGCTGCTGTATGAGGAGATGGCTTCTCAGAACAAACAACGTGAAGGGAAAGCAAAAGGTCCCCAGTAGAGTTTGGCTGCAGAGTTTAATGGCATCATCCACCATCAAGTTGCTCAAGGAGCTAACAATTCACAGACGAGTCCTGCACCAGACCATAAAGGAAAGGCACGGCAGAACGCTGCAGCCAATGGTTCTGGATCAGGAGGAAAGATCCCAACTGGGTCCCAAGATGCTAGGGACACACACCCAGATCTGATCAGCCTGGGGTGGGTCTGTCTTAGCAGAGGGTAAACAACTGATGATATGTCCCTAACATCCGCTGCTGGACACCTCTATCTGCTGGTGGTTGGCAATGTATCATCATACTGGTGCAGAAGACCTTTAAAGGGATAGTTCACCAAAAATGTTTCACTCACCTCTGATATCCCCTGGAGCCGGGTTCACGCATGGATCACAGCAGACATTTAGGCTTAAAACATGGTGTAAATGACACTGTTTTGACCACACGAGCAGTTTTGAGGCATTTTATGTTTTTTTCTTTTTACGTTTGAAGAACCGGTTATCAGATACTTAAACTGTACTGGATTTGGCCCCAATGCCGTTTACCCCTGAAAATCCTAGTGTTCTGTGGACTCAAACACTTCACCCATACCTCGGCATAGTAGTGAGTAGATTATGAGGGAATTTTCATTTTTGAGTTAACTATCCTTTTAAACATTCATATTCACCATCTTACCCTATGATCTAAAAAAGGAGTGTTGTTACTGAAACTCTCAAATGTTCTAACTTTTCTCAGAATACTAATCCAAGTACCATGTTGAATAGATGAAAACTGTTTAGTTTGCAGAAAATATCAAGGATTTTCATTAAAAAAAACTTAAAAAGCATAAACATGAACTAACCATCACTTTACTCTTCTTTACTGCACAATTCTAATGTTGGCCTTTGTATTCTACTTAGAGCATCAATGATTAGTCAGTTAATGGATTGACAGGTATTTAAACGACTAGTTATTTTTCAATTTGTTAATAATGTAACTTTTTTAAGCACAAAACTCAAAACTAATTTCCTGCTTCCAGCTTCTTAACACGAAGGCAATGGACATCTTTGATTTAGTAATCAATACATGGATTCTCTGATTAAGTTGAGAGGGAGTCAAACAAGAGTCAGCTGAGAGTTTACATTGTACTGAATTAGGCCTGTTTAACACCTGGATGTCTGACTGATGGAGGGGGGGGGGGGTCTTGGGAGAGATACGTGCCATTCTGGTTTACCTGATGGTTCATAATGCATCACACTGGCATTCACAACAGCCATGTTTGGCTCTTTTCTCCTCGTGAAGTGAAGCGATTTGATTCATCACATTGTGTCTGTGATTCTTCGGAGAAGTAGCAACTCTCAATATTCAATCATTTCTTAATCTAGAGGATAGAAAACTGAATATTTTAATATCAAACAGTTTTTGACAGTCTAATAAAATGAAAAGATCAACAACAGATCTCTGACCACTTTCTGTCATGTTGACGTAAACAATAAATGCAGGTAATAAACGTCCAATTAATAAATAGCGGAAATAATTATTAGTTGCAGAGCTTATCTGACTTTATGTTGTGGACAAGCAGCACTGGTGGAGATAATGATAAAACATTTTATTTGTATAGCACTTTTCTAAATACTCAAAGACACTTTACAAGGAGAGAGAAAAGCAACAATGAAAACATGTCATGAATAAAAATAGAAACAACTTTTAAAAGAGAAAATACAATGTCAGTAGAATTGTGGGTATTTCAATGAGCACCGTGTTAGCAAGCAAAACCTAACATAACTACCTATGGGATCCATGTTTAAACTGTTATTCATCAAAACAACTGTTTACAAAACACTTTAGGGTGAATTTGGATTCAACCGGCCAACTACGACTGGCTGCTTATTGAAACACCCTGCAGGTAGGTGTAAACTAAATCCATACCAGGAACAGTGAGATGCAGGCATGACGTTCTCTACAAGAAAAGCAACACTGGAGGACATGTCGGAGCAGGGGTGAGGGTGAGGGTGAGGCTGGGAGTGATGTCCGGAGCTGCCAACATTCTGTCCCGTTAACCACTGTAGCTTCCACTGACAGCCATGGTACGGAAACAAACCAGGCACCAGTTCTGCTGCCAAGTCACCAGCGATAAGGGCTGCTGTGGTAGTCGGTGTTACTGGTTACACGGTGTTCAGGCACATACCGAATACAGAACTCCCTCAGTGGCCATAACGAATACAAAATGTTGTGCGTCAGTGGTAGCGCCCACGTCAGTAATTATCAATACTTAGTGTGACGCTGCAGTTAATAAGTGAAAGTGTCTGCTCTGTAGAGTGCGACTCTGCACTTTGCTGTCTGACCCGACCGAGTAGCTACAAAGCCCGACAGGTCCTTTTGTCCCGTCAGGTTCAGGTGGCGTCGTCTCGCTCTACAGAAGAGTCACAACACAGGGAAATTGAGGAGAGCTGACTGACAGGGATTGTAAGGATTTGGTGTTAAAAGATAAATAAAAAACATTGGATGATTTGTTTCTTTAAGATCTTTTAGTTATAAGTTATAACGACACGTGGACGGCCACAGTCTAGATAATTTAACACTGCACACAACTTCATGTGCAAGCAGAAGAGTGAGGCTGCCTGCAGAGAAATCTGACGTGCCAGACCTCACTCAGTAAATGCTGTACACACCGAGCCAACACGCGTCATTTCTTGTTAAATGTCCGGTGTAACCAGTAACACCAGTGTTTGCACGATTTTATTACCCAATGGGAAAATTTCCACACTGAGTCATCCCTGCCGACGATAATGTCAGTAAGTTGTGATGAGGGGTGGATGTAAGGCAATGTTACACACAGCTCTAGACAGAGGGAGGGGATGGGTGGCAGAGACAGTAACAGTAATAATTAAACAGCACTTGTCTTCAAGTGCTTTAAAGTGAAAGGAACACATGTTAACGGTGAGTGTGGAACAGAAAGGATGGAGACCTGTACTGTTTCTTCTTGATTTGATTCCCAGCCAACAGTCAGTAAAACTACAGTAACAACGCACCACCACTCAGATGCACATTTAGGAAAAGTGAAACTTTCAGTTGTGTGTTGAAAGAAGGTCACCGCACCACACTGTCCTTATTCTGTGGCTGCGGCTGCGTAGTAAACACGTCCTTTTCCGACAGTGGGGCCTCAGTTCACTTCACAACACAGAAGCCCAACTGCACAAACTGCACTTTTCCCAAAATGCTTTGCTGAACAATAGTTGTGGTCCTCGCTGTATGCCTGGTGCTCAGAGATGAGGTGTGGGTGCTGTAACGTCAAACAGAACGTAAACGACTTTTTGAAATAGTCATGACACCTCCTAACGCACAAAATACACAAAGTTCATTCTGGAGCATGTTGAAGGGGTACGTTTAAAAAAAAAGTTTGTTTCCCCCTTTCCCTTTACTTTCCAGAAGCCTCCTTTAGCAAAAAGTTGGGTTTTATGTTCGGAAACATATCAAACTGAATGGAGAATTTTGTCACATTTACTTTGACAACTTCAGGGCTCAGGGCTTGGAACACACTGTTGATAAAAAATAGCCTCTTGTTTCTTTTAACATATGATAAGGAGAGTGGGGGGTGAGGAGAGACACTATTCATAATGGGGAGGATAGATATTTTCATAACTAGAGTGGGGGAGGAGGATAAATTCTCAGTGAGAGGACAGATTAGGGGACATTTTAACTTATATCCAGTACATGGCATAGATCATACATGAGGGTCAAGGCAACACATTTTTAACCTAACTACTTGGTAATCAATCTTAACTAGTTCTCAATAGTGCCCGTCCCTGATCCCAAACATAACGTTCCAAAAGGAGGGGTGAGGTGGAGGAGGGGGCGCCTCTGGAGTCCTCTGTCCTTGATGCTGGATACGAAATGGGTGGGGACGAAGAGGGGGTGGCGGCAGATGCGAAGTGAAGGGGATGGGTAGGGGTGGAGGTCTCATTGATTGTAGAGGGAGCGCTGCTCCCAGGGCATGGCCTGGATGCTGCGTGGCACGGGGGAAGGCTTGAGCGTGGGCGCTCCGTTCGGATGAAGGGAGTGGCCAATGGGGTTGATGGTGGTGAGGGGCCGCTGGGGGGCCAGAGAGAAAGTGTCCTGGTGCTTCGGCTGTGGGAGAGGGAGGTGGGGGAGGGAGGGAAGGTATGAAGGAAAGAAAAAAGAAAACAGTCAGTCTTTTCAGATTAAATAAGATAAACTAACTAACCTAGTGAAGTTTGGATGAATGAGGTTAAGATGAGCTCAGAAAAACTTGGAAAACCAAATGTTCAGGATTGTTGTCTGCACATTTACACAGGAGGAAATGAAGGAAGATGGTTTAAATGTTGGACAGGTTATCAGACAAATCTGAAGGTGAACTGGCACAATAACCATCTAAGACTGTTCATTCACTTAAAAAAATGGATGATACTATAATTTGATAGTTCAATATGCAATAACATCCAGATGTAGTCCTGCTCTACCCAGAAACAATGGTATGACGGTTAATGTGCATTGCACACATGTAAAGGAAATCACTTTTACAACTTCGCAGGAGGCTACAGTGCATATTGTGGATTTATTTGAAGCACTATTCAAGCTTTGACAACTGTAGATGTAATCACAGTATCTTTGTTTCAACTATGTGATCAGTGTCTTTCTGAAATAACCGCCAACATTTACAGTTTATTTTGTTAAACAATATATAAGTTGCCACATTTCAAATATAAAATGACTGTTATCTACATTTAAGGATGAAACATTGATAAAACATCATCACAATCCTATTTACCTTTCAGATAACTCAACATCACCATAGACATTTATTTACACTTACAAAAATATCTGTGGGACACAATTATGAAAGTAACCATGATGCGTATTGAGTGTTAAACCATAGAAGACAACATGAATGACAAAGAGTCAAATGATGTGAAATGTGAAACATGTGCAGCCCCACACACACACACAACATCGAGATGTGCAACACAAGCTGAGTGAATGATTAGTGTGAAAGAGTGAAAGAAAGAGCTACACTAACAGCACAGCCCCGGTTAGTAGAGTTCGAGAGCTTCCCACCGCCAGAGTCCATCAACAGTTTAGAGCCCGACGTAAGGAATGACCTCATCAAGTGGATTTTAGTCTGCTGGTTTTATTTTCTGGCCAATCAGAGAAATGTTGGAGAACATGTTCAAGCTCTATCCTCAGTCTTCTTAATTCTACACTTTTATACTAACGTCTAATAGCATTTTCTCACCTGAAAGTTCAGACCAAGGTTTGAACCAAGCTTCATGTCTTTGTTACATTGTTTACATTTGATCCAGTTATTTGGGTTCACTTTCCAATTTAGGTTTGTATGACATGCATACGTCCTGTTGTCATCACCTACATGGACAGAGTCTCCCTGTCACTGATTGGTTAGTTGACAGGAATGTGTCTGACGTCAGTGTGTTGACCATTCAGTGGCTGGTTCTCTTTCCATTTAAGTGGGAAAAATTAATGAATTGGTTAATTTAGTCAATTTGATGGCCACTATTATATCACTCTGGTATTACTACCAGCATCACCAACTTCAGGTGCAGTACTCCACACTAGTGTGAACGCACCAAATGAACATCCGAGATCACTGGAGGCAAAGCCTGCCGCAATCCTGTGAGCCGCTTCCGCTACTTTCTCTGCTTCTATTGTCTCCACTTCCTGAAATTGGTCCCAAAGTCCAGACTAGGGCCGCAACTAATGATTATTTTGATTATAGATTAATATGTAGATTCTTTAAGTAAAAAAAAATTGATTATTAAAAAGATAAAAAGCCAAAAGCTACTTTTGACCTCTTTCCGGCAGTTTATTTGAAAAGCAACTTCATCTTCTTGTACAATGCTGGTTCTATATGTATTACAGACAACGGCCACTTAATAATGATTATATTATGTTCATGATACCTACAACACCATTCTCAGAAGTTCAAACTTAATTTCAGGTATCTTAAATTGAGGCGAATTAAAGATATGTTGAACTGGAATTAAAGATTCTAATATAATTAGTGTAGTATTTCAACTGAATTGTAGATATCTATAATGAGCAATCACACACACACACGAATAAAAGAGGTAGTTTGAATCGTACTATGTAATTACAGATGTTGAAAAGTTTTGAGTAGTTAAAACAGAATTAATGATTGTTTTGACAGGTCAGAATGATATTTATATTTCATACAAATATTATTACTGTTCACATTAAAAGTTAAGACTTTTTTTCTCCAGAGAGGAGATGGCGTCCCCCACCTCAGGAGATGCTGCCACGATGTGTGCCGCTCATTATAATGAAGTAATCGATTACAAAATTAGTTGCCAACTATATTTTTAATTGATTTAATATAGTATTTGTTGCAGCCCTAATTCAACCGAGACCATCTCTTTTGGTCGGAGGAAAGTTTGGTCTGGTGGCCCCGAGGCACCCTTCGCTCCTGAAAAGTCTGAAGGTTTGGACCACACAAGGTAGGTGTGAAGCGCTCTTAGACTACTGTTCTTTAGCCTCTGACTAACACTGCGATGACTGCTTTCCTCCAACAGTAATAATGATTACCGTTGGGTATGTCACATCTGATATTAAAGCACAGATATAAGTTACCGTCTAATGGGTGATGGGAGTTGTGCACCTTGGCTGCTGACATTAGCTGATGTTAGTTTTAGGCTTCTTAAGGATTAGCTTAGTGCTGTTTATTCCAGCCTGTTTCTGTTGAAGCGCAGCTCTCCTGAACTTGACTGCAGCATTTCCCTGCTTATCCAAGTGAAAAGCCGCAACTTTAATTGTAATGAGCAAATTGTTGTTGCCAAACAATTTGATCAGGGAATCCAAACAAAATGATCTACCCCTCAGTTGAGTTGTTATGAGTTCAGAACAGGGGATTTAAAATAAAGAGATGTATTTGTTGCCTAACACTTGACTATTGTCTAGTTTCAATGGATGCACACCAACACTAGGATGTCTACGCACAGCGGACCCCACTCTATTGGTCTTTCTGAACTAAAAAAAGAAAAAGAAAAAGGAAGGCATTTTGCCCAAAATGCTTTGAATTAAAAACAACAGACCAAAACCCAGAGATTTAGTAATGTGTCCACCAGGCCTCCCTACGGAACAAAGCAGTTTTCTGACGAAAGGTTAGCTGTAGGACAGAGTCCCAGTGGACACAGACAGCACTGAAACATTAGTCCCTCTCTCTCCTGATGTTAGTAGGCAGACAGGGAGAAGGCAGCTAGCCAGCAGACAGTGGGTGGCGGGTGTGTGGCGGTTCTCTCTCCTACCATAGGGTTGGCGCTCAGCCTAGTGTATCCCAAGCTCATCTCCTTTACCTCAGGCACCAGGGGCTGGAGCAGGGAGTAAGAGGAGGATGGGGCGGCGCTGGAGGAGGAGACGTGTTTGTTGGAGGAGGAGCTCCTCATGCTCTGCTGGCTGCTCTGGGAGGACACTGAACTGGGACGGCCCTGCTAGGAACACACAGATCAACACACCCTCTCAAAGTGACTGCAAATATCATACAACCGGTAGTGATTCCTCAGTGCTTGTGTTGCCCATGTGACCAGATTTCTCCTCCTTACCTGGTGGGGGTCGGGTACGGACTGGCTGGCCACGTTGCCGCCTTGCCCGCCCTGAGACATTGGTGACACGCAGTGGGAGGGAAGAGATTCCTGCCGACCGTGTCCTGCATGCTGCTGTTGCATCATGGCGTTAGCGTTGTTCTGCCGCTGCTGCTGACGGCGAGGAGTGACGCCGAAATTGGACCGGCGACTGCCAGACTGGATGGAGGGACAGGGTGAAGATCGAAAGACAGGAGGAAGACAATTTCAGTTTTGCACACAGCTTTGTGCAACATTCATAGCAGAAATACACACAGACATCTGATAGCGTGGAGGAGATGTGACAGATGAATGTGATGACCTGTTGTTTTCCTCCACAATACATCAGATCCTTCAATCTCCTGTTTTGTTCAGTGCAAATGTCTGAAATTCGTGTTTCAGTTGTGGTTCAGTCTCATTATCACTACCCTCACTTCTTTAAAACTATTAATATGACGGGATGGAGTGATCAAATTGTACACGCATACACACACAAATACACTCACAAATATTTACCAAATGACCACATCTAGAAACCATAGCTTCTTCTGTAACCATGACAACTACAGAATATGCTTGCCCTGTCTACCTGTCCCTGAAAGAAAGAATAAAAAATGTTCGAAGCAAGTTTAACCTAACCTTCTATTAACTGAGCTTTTTCCTGAAGGTTTAGAGCTACAGGAGACATCTAAGCTTCACACTTGGAAATTCATGCTGTAGGAAATTCAGTGGGGGGTTTTTCTCTACAACTTTGGACCTAATGCAGACCATCATTCATGTCGGGGATGTTTCGATTTTAGGAGCCCCGCAAGACAATGGGAGATATTAAATGAAATGAGAGGAACACTGACTTGGAAGTGAAAATAAAACATGAATGTGCCGTTGTAGTTATCTGGGACTGCCTTTCAGCAGGACAAGTTCAAGTTGAAGTAGGAAGTCCTTTTACCAGGCATTAAACCATCAACGAGACGTTTTTAACTGTGAATCTCGTCACCCATTGTATACACTGGACTTTATTATTTTCAGCATTAAAGGCAGACTTGACCCTTATTGAGTGCTTTCATTTTAAAGCTTCATCTAAAGCTGTTCCTACTGGCCAGGGGGGACCTCACCCACCGAGGGGCCTTTGTGCAAAAATTGAGCTGTGGCCTCAAACGACCATCCCATTACTGAGAATTCAATTAAGAATAGCATTTTTATTTTTTAGATGATAGATTCAATTTTAGATTCACTTTGCTGATTCTGGAACGTTATTTACTATATAATTTAAAATGAGGTAGTTAGCCTGTTAGGATCATCAAGTGAACCGGAGAGCTAACTGGTGCTATCTGTCCCTTTGTTGACCAGAAGCTTGAAATTCTCAGCACCTAAATGAACACTTCCTGCTTCAGACAAGGGTGTATATCAAAATGTTTGATTCATTTGACTATTTAGAACAATTATTTATTTAACTTTATTATGACAGTGCTTAACTTTATTACATTTTACTTGCAGGACTTCTACATTGACCTATGACCTGCTGATATCTTAAGTGGTAATCCCAAAGTCAGATTTTTGGTTATATGCATTGTGTTAGGAAAATATGACTCATGATATACTGCACAATCTCTTACAATGTAATTGCAATTCAATTTTTCCCTCATGGTGTAATGTTTTAAAATGTAAACAAAAATTATCCATAACTACTAAAATCAAATCACAATACATGTCACGAATCATGATAGCGTTGAATCGGGAGATAAGCACAGGTTTAGCAGGCATGAATGTTGCTATTATAGCTTTCATCCTGGTGGTAAAAAAAAATGAGATCCACATTTTAGGGATGTAAAACATTCCTAATTCTGATGAGCTTTAATAACTTCCAAATGTGTGTGCATGGAATTTTAGATGTAATGGTCGGACAACAGTGATCAGTCATCACTGTGATGTTTGCCACCACTGTAGTGACACTGAAACAAAAAGAAAAACAATTTTGAAGAAGAATTTGTCATAAGGATTTCATGTTGCACAGCCATGTTGTAAAAGGGGTTTGAAAACAGATACATCGCAGGCAGGTGCAATCAACTGTTCACCAGTTAATCCAATTTTTTATGTGACCACCACATCCAAAACTTGCACAAGTTGGCCCTTCCTCTGCTAAACCTCAAACAACTGACTCTGCCTCACACAAAACACGCACGACATACACACACGCACGCACGCTCGCTTGCTCATGCTCACACCAACCTGGTTTTTGGCCACGGCGCTGCAGCGGTGCTGGGCCAGGTCCAGCATGGTTCGGTAGCTCTTAAAGCAGGACGGGCAGTTGAACCGGTTCTTATGAACCAACCCCACGCACACACAGACACAAGCGCACGCACACACACAGACACACACACACATAATTGGATTACTATACTTGTGAGGAAAATCAACTGAATTGGATCTATTTTCTCATATCTTAACCCTGATCCTTTGCCTACACTAGCCTAACCCTGGTCTAACTCTGAGACACGCTCTGCCAAGCAGGCTGCTTGGAAAAAACTGCAGCTGGAGAAAGGAGTGTCCCAGGAAAATTGGCTACAACGTGTCACATGCACATTTCATCAAAGCAAATAATGCCAAATACACCTTGCCATACATGCATATGCACTCACACTCCCCAAAAGTGGACCACATCAAGGTTACCACAGAAGCAATTCTAACTTCAATTTAATTTGAAAACATAAAAAAGTGTAAAAAATAGAAAAGTATTCCCTAGTGTATAAACAGCACAGCTGTCACTAATTTGTCAAGAACAATTAAGGATAAAGATTATCTTCCACATACACTGTTTGTCCTCTACACATCAAGCACTGCTGAAAGTGCGCACTCTCCAAGCACTTTATAAGGAACATCGGTTTAAACCTGCTTATTTGTGTAATCGTCCAATCATGTAGCAGCCTTTTACTGCTGGTTCAAAAATGTGAACTCAGTGACTTAGACCATGGCTTGATTGACGGTGTCAGACGGGCTTGTTTAAAGTTTCTGAAACTGCTGATCTCCAGGTATTTTCATACACACAACAGTCTCTAGAGTTTTCACTCATGGTGGAGCCAAAACCAAGAAGAAAGCAGCAGCTCTGTGGATTGAGGTGCCCTGTAGGTGAGGTCAGAGGAGATGACCAGACTGGTTTTAGGTACGGTAACTCAGGTACAGAACAAAACTACAGTAAATGGTTTGCAATAGACGACAGCACTCCCAAGACCTGTCACATCCGTTCAGTGAAGTCAGCATTACCAGCATCAGTTTGACTTACAGGATGTAGGCTGTGGGCAAGAGCATGACACTCTACTTCCCTTCTGCATTCCACCTGTTACTGTTACAACAACCTTCTGCCTGAAAATGGTCAAGTTGTAATGAGAACTTGGATCAATTGGATTTGTGCTGTTCTCTTTGAGGCAAATTAACCTGTTAAATGTTGATCACTTAGCACGTCCCAAGGATAATTGTAAAACATTCACAGGAAATCCATCTAGCCGTTGCGTTTTGACCCTTACAGCAGAATGTTGATAGGTACAGCCTGACCGTTCTGCCACACTGTGAAGATACATCTGAGAGGACAGACTACTTGCATTACAACAATGCATTTAGCTTATGCTTGCTCTCAGTTAATTGAGAACCAGATGGCCATCTCAAACATACAGATACATTTCTTTCAATTTGTCATTATAACTTAAGAGATCACTAGGTTGGTGTTAAGCTCAATTGCTGCATTGTATACCTGTATGCAGCAGTATTTACAGCGCTATCCGCCATGTGCTCACACACACACAAACACACACACGATGGCCCCCCTGGGCAGCATCAAGGCGCATTACTCCGCTGGTCAAGAGATTCTGATCCCCTGTTCTTTTCTTAACACTCACCCTGGGAGCTCATCTTTATAAAATCCTGATGAATTCAGATTTATGTTCTGTTCATGTTCTGTTCCTGGTGTTTATAGTTATTGTTAACCTGGAGGAGATGGCAGCGTGGTCGGTAGAGTCACAGAGAGGAGCAGTAAATTACAGACATGTTTTCCTAATATTGTGCAGCCCTAGTGGTACTCATGGTGGATTACTCTGGATGTAGGATTTAACTTTCAAAAGCTAAATTTCAGAGCCGTCCTGTGTACACCTGCAGGCACATCCCCATTGTATGTGGTTATTATGTGTTATGCATTCTTTTAGGTCAGGGATTAAAACCAATAGAGTCAAAACACTTGTGTGGATAGAGATCTTTTTGGTTTTCCTTTTTGCAATACCGACCCCTCGTGGGATGTCAGGAAGGGAGGTAGAAGTGGGAAAGGTTGCGTGGCAGATATACGGCCCTCCGGCTGAAGCTCTTTGCTGGCAGGAGCTGGTGCCTAGTGACACTGTGCTCAGGCCAACCACAGAATTAACAGTGACAAGAGCTGCAGGGTAAGAACTGGAACTGGACACTCAAAATTGGGGAAGGACAAAGGCGATATAATCAAGATATTTGTTATTAATATTCTAAATCTGCATCGGAAGAGAGTGACGAACCGAATGAAAACAGGCTGTATTTAAACACTGCTAAGGTAGAAACATCACGTAAAGAAGTGTATGTTGTGCATCACAACACCAATACATGGAATTAATGTGCTTGCGATTTCGAGCAAGTTACTCGATCGAAGTTACTAGGGTCCTAGTATACATTTCTTATTGTGCATTAGTCCTTCACTGAAAACAGCCCCAGACATACAAACCATTTCCTCTTGTGCAAAAGACAGTGTTCATACAGTATATAGAATATAGCTACAGCTGTTTAAAAAGATGTTGCCTTGACGGAAAAAAACACCACACCTCCCTTTGTGTTGCCCTTTCAGTCTGTGGAGTGAAGCCAAGAAAAAAGGCCCCTAGACGCCACAACCACAACTGAATGATGTTATCTCGAGCAAAGGAGAACCAACAAACAAATAAGTCTGCAGTCTGGTAAAAGTGTGGTCAGTGTCTGAGCCTCAATGTGAAGTCCTTTGGTCGGTTAATGTGTAATATAAAAACATGTCACTAAAACATGTATGTGTAGTGTGAAAAGAGTTAACACTAAGCTTATCCCATCTGGATGCCGATTTAAGGCTGGAGCCATTTCGCTTTATAAACATAGAGAGGGCCTTCAGTTTCACAGGGGGCACTGACATGCTCCAACATTACCATACACCTGTCTGGACCCCATTGTGCAGACTTCATCTGTAAAAATGTCTACAGGGAGAGGCATTACTCCACTATATCTTTCCACAGCAAATATTTGTTGGATGCTGTATGAATGTCTTAAGTATAATGAAAATAACATCTTGATAGAAGATGAGTGAAATAAAAGAAGAGCGAAGGTCAGATAAGTCCTAGAGGAACAGTTGATTAGGTTAGTGCAGGCTATAAGCAAAGATTCTGTTCATCTTCTCTGCTAGAAGAATTCATAAACTTTGTATCGATCGCATTAAGGAAGCATGTAGCAAAACAAAACCTGTAATCAAATATCACATTTCATTGAGATAGAAAATACAAAGGCTCTCGCATGGTTTATTAAAACATTGCTGTCCCAGAATTCGGACATAAGCAATATTAACGCAGCCCAACACACTTATCATCCCAAGCATCATGCGCTCCTCTCCATGCACCTTCTCACACACACCCACCTGGTTAGTTGAAGCAGCGGTGCAGCGATGCTGGGCCAGCTCCAGCATGGTCCTGTAGCTCTTACAGCAAGAGGGACAATCAAAGCGGTTGGGTCCGTCATCGTGGATCCTCTGGTGGTTACGGAGGTACCGGGCCAAACGGAAGGCCTTCCCGCACAAGTCGCACATGTAGCGCTTCTGACCGTGAATTCGCATATGGTTGCGTAGGGACATGTAGTTGGTGTAGGGCTTGCTGCAAAAGTCGCATCTGAAATTTGGAGAAGAAAAGATGAAAAGATGATAAATCATTTCAGGCATTCAACTGATGCTCTCGGTTTACAGTGAGGTGGTCGGAGTTCTGTGTCTTTTCCAACACCACCGATTTATTGACATCAACTCCAAACAATGGGAAGCTGGAGGGCAGAAAATTCTCATTTGGACTATCTACAGCTGCTTTCAGACATGCATTTAACTCCACATATTCACATTTTTTCCTGCATAAATTATCCATCAATCTCTGTCCAATTTTGTGCCGCCTGCCAACAAAATGCTAGTATACTGGAAACTGCTTTTAGTGATCACGTTTGTCCTGGGGCCCAATTTATCACTGGCAGTGGATTACTATTAAAGAATTGCACAGCTTCTGTTTGAGAGTTACAGAACTTGAAGGAAAGGTAACAGCACCACACACAGACTGACTCTGCTGCTCAATTCTCTCTCTCTGAAACCCAGACAACCATACAGACACGCACTCACACACAAATAGTGTCATCAGACACATGTGTAATCTCAGACAGGGTAAAAACATCAGAATTTGTAAATTTAGACAATGTATGGACAGAATACTGAAGGAGATGGCAGGGGCGTCCTCGATTGGCAGTGTGCAGCGCGAATGACTAGACACAGAGAGGAGCTGTAAATTATTGACAGACCCTGTAAAAACAGTAAAAAATTATATAAATTTTTTTTTTTAAAAACGCTTTTTTACAGTCCAAACATGTATGAAAAGACCCAAAATGAACATCGTTAGTGGAGCTGTGCATGGCTCCCTGGGAGTCTGCCCCAGGCCTGGTGACGCTGTGGACAGGCTGTGAGCCGTCTGGCTTGGGCAGTGGAGCTGTCCGTGGTCCCTGAGTCCACGTCCCATCGCTGTGTATTCTGCACGGGGGAAGACAACTTGGGGAACTGTGCATGACTCCCTGGGTGTCTGCCCCAGTACTGTTTTTGTGAACCCATCTGACTTAGTCTCTGTCCATATGTGAAAGGCAAAGTCCAGAGAATGTCCATACCCAACTATTCAGACATTTTCCAGAGTTCATGTCTGAAAACGGCTTTTGAGTCTCAAGTTCCTACCTGAAGTCTCCTGTCTTGTGTGTGAGCTTGTGGTTGAGCAGGGAGCTGGCGTGCTTGTAGGTGCAGGTGCACATGTCACAGATGTATGGCCTCTCGTCCGATTCCATGTCATCTGGCACCGTTGTCGTTGCAGGGGCTGGTGCTCTGGAGTCCAGGGAAAGACTGGAGGTTGTCAGTGACGCTGATGAGAGACTGGAGGTGGTGAGGGCTGCTGAGGACGAAGGGAGCTGATCACACCAACTGATGGTCGAACTCGGCTGTGAGAGAAGAAATGGGACAGCTTAGAGCAGAGAACAATATCAGCAAGTCATTGATCTGAGCAGTGTTTGGAAACTAATATTTCAGATTTTAGAAGTGGTATGATATTTTGAATTTGTCATCCAACCCCAATTTATATTAATATTGCAGAAGACAGACTATAGAAATGCTTGTTCTCTTCAAGGTATTCTGCTGAATGTGATGCAAGTACAAATGCAACTCAGTCCATACACGACTAAAACTATTAAGCAGTCATCCGACTACGCTTCATTAGGAACGCACAATTCAATCAACTGTATACCCAGTGTATTTAAAAAAAAAAAGGAAGAGCAGCAGTCTCGTACGTGTCACCCTGAGGTCAACAGACACAACCTTCTTCCTGCCAGAGCTCCGACATATCTGCAGGTGACCAAGTTCTCTCATATAATTTGTTAGTTGTACAGCACCATATTTCCCACACATCATTTTGCCGCATCTTTTGCAAATACAACTCTTTAAGTTTGACGGAGCATTATATATATATTATATATATATATAGAATATTATATTATATATATATCTTCATGACTTTGTCAACAGACTAAAAGTGTTGCCGTGACAAAAAAACCTCAACAATTCGACAACATTTACGTGGCATACGGAAGCAACCTGATAATACAGATGACAAAATAACGAGACCCTGCTCATGATGCAGAGCAACGCAACTTTCCCACGATCTCTGAGTGATACTGGCACTCAGGAAAAAGCTGAGACGTACGGCCTCCTGCAATATCAGAACTGTGCACACAGAACGGCTGAAATAAACGTATAGGGCTTATGTTCTGTAAGGACAGGTAATTTGGGTGTCCTGCAAAAATGTGTGCCGGTGTAAAACAACCTGCAGCATTCCTGTATTTCATTTGCATTTTATGCTTTGAATATGTTGTCAAAGTTACAATTAATTTAACTCTTTCTGCCAAAGCTGATGTAGGTATCAGAAGAGTGAAAAATATTTAAAATAACACAGCAAAAGAAATGTATGGTACCACACTTTGAAGACGATAAAAACGGGGGAAATTCTCTCTCTTGACTAACCTGATCATCATTGCCTCCCTCAGCACTTCCTCTACAAGAACTACTGCTATAATTCAAGTGTGGCTTTTGATGCAAAGACTCAGAAGAAGCTCCAATTGCTGAGATGTGTGAGACTGACACATGTTGTCTAGTTAGATCATATAACACAATTAAAATCCCTGGTGTTAAATGGTCATTTCAGCGATGCAGTCAGTGTGAGTAAACACACAAATAATGGAGGGAGAACGAGTGATGCCACCTGCCCAGGGAGTCAAGTTCACTGTGGGAACACATAGTTGTATCAGAATAATTTGACTTGCACGTGTAGACGATATACAAGCAGCCTGTCAGGTGGCTCACATTCAAATCTGGAGAAAAATAAACAAATGTGAGGAGGTGTAGCTGGACGTGTGGGTGGGTGTGCAGATGAGAGCCACCATGAATGAACCGCAGTCTGGCATCACAAAGAGCTCTTTCAAAGTCCTCCGCGGGGCGTCTTCCGCCGCCGCTTCCTGTGGGACAGCCTGCCCGTGTTTACTTTGCGCTGTTCGCTAACAATATCACAGGCCGAGTGTGTGCACCCCTGCTCCCACTGCTCCAATAAAACACCCTGGACCACGGTGCAGGAGCTGACCTCCCCACAGCTCCCGGTCAGCTTTTATACGCGCGGCTGCGCTCGGAAGAAAACCCGCTGGCCGTGTTTGCACGGAGCTCTGTTGTTAGCTAAGCAGAGTTGCCTGGCGTTAGCATCGGCTCGGTAATGTTTGGCTTCATTAAAAACACATTCACCCAAACCTCTGTCCTAGTTCCAGACACCAGCACATGTCCAATGCAAACTTCACCAAACCATTCAAGTGGTGTAATAGATACACAGTGGGCAGGAGCTCATTAGTACTAGCCACTTAGCGCGGAAGCTAATAGTCAACTAGGCCAAGAGCCACTCAGCGTGACGATTGTCGTGTTTGCAGGGAGAGAAAGGAGCTCTTCCGAGGGCTATCTTGTAGATTGAGATGACCCGGTGTTGCTAAACCAATTCAGCAGCCATGCTTAAGTAATAATTCCCACAACTTTCAGTAATATGTAGCCCCGTTAGCCGCCTGGTGCAGCTAGCCGTGAGCTAGCTAAGGCTGGTGGCAGCTGGCTTTCTTACTCCGGAGTCGTTGGGATCCTTTTTCCAGAACAATTGAGAGCAGTGACCGAAGGTCTCTGTCGATGTCACATAATTTACTCCGTTTCGATCCTGAAAGTCTCCATGTGCGCTGCCGGTGTTTGTTCGGGCGTACATCGTCGCTTTTCAGGTTCTTCGACTTTTTCTGGATGAAAAGAAATAGGGCCGCTTTGTCGGGATCTTCTTCCGAAAAGAAAAATATTGCTTCGGTGAAATGAGCATTTTGCTTGCGGACATATCGAAGCATGCAGGTCATTACTGCCGCCTGCTGGACCGGAGTGTGACAACATACACGCTGGATAAAATTAAGAGACCACAGCAAGATCAGTTTCTATGGCTTTACTATTTATAGGTATGTGTTCTGATAAAATTAACATTATGTTCTATTCCTATATAAAAATATATATAAAACAACCGATTGGAAAAACACATGCAAGATAAGACTATTAATTCTTCTGAAATTCTTGTGCCAGCTTGCTCCAAAATTACAGTACAATACAATATATGTAATAGAATAGAATACAGTTAATAAAGCAATGAAGAATTAAATATAAAAAAGTGAATATAGAAATTAAAGTATAAGTACAAGTGTATTGTGAATGAAATAAAAATACTGAGTTCATACAGAGTATGTATTATCCAAGAAACACAGTCAAAATGAAGAAAATAAGTAAAGATCAAACAGTAAATATAGAATTTTAACATGCCACACCAGACACATTTACGGATATTTCTGTCTTTTATCGTTATAGATGTCTATAGTTCTAACGTTTGTTTGCATTCCCTGTATTTTACTAAGAATAATGGCATCACATACATTTATATTCCTCTGGTATTTTGTGCCTTTATAAAACCTCGGAGATGACATTGAACTACTACGATCAAAAAAGTAAATGTAAAAACAATTAAAGAAAATTAGATGATTTGATTCCTGTAATTCTAGAACAAATCTATTTGAACTGTGAACCAACTTTAAGTTGTCATGTTTCACTATACCAGAATTGTATTTCCCCCAAATTAAAAAAGAGGACAATCAGGACAAATTCAGCTAATTCATGTCACACTTTGCTCAATTGTGTGTGAGTGTGTGTCTGAAGGGGAGGCTTATAGGGACTCAATGCCCTGAAAGCATTTCTAGGAGAGAGCAGACTCTCCTGCAGCAGTTGCGGTTCCATGCACAGCGATCCTTCTGAAGGGGGCCTGTTCCACTTTAAAAGTAGACACACATGAACCGAAAACCTGGGTCCACACACGTCAGTTGGAGGAGTAACCATCCCACCACACTTTAAGGGACCATGGAGCTAAAAAAAAAAAAAAAAGACATGGAAGAGGGATGGACAGGGGTCAAAACAACATGATTGTTGTACCTGATAATACTCTGAGGAAAGCACCACACAACCAAACCAACTTCATCATGCCAAAGCAAATGCATTTTATTTACACATCTAATTTGTACATCATCATCACATATAGTTCCGTGTGCATAACATAAAAAAAAAAAGTCAAATAAATCTGAGTGAACATGTGAGCTGTGACAGGCTATTGTTTTACGATCATTATTCCAGGTAAATACTTTGAATATGACACTTGAAGTGTGCTATATCACGATTATTATAATCTACAAACACATACTTTTTTATTTTGTGTCAGATCTCTCAAAGAGACTTTGTAAGAAGCTGAATGACTTGCAAATACATAGTAACTACATTCTGTACATTTACAACATGTGACACCACAAATACTGTGTCCAAATAAAAAAAAAATGTCAGTATAAAAAAATGTTCACTTACAGTGGCAACAATGGACAAAATCATACAAAATATGTGTTAATTCCTCATATGTAAACGCACAAAGCCTGTAAAAGAACACGCGAATAACAGTGGAAAGAATCACTTGGGGACACGTTTGTGCAATGGAGCAAATCGAGCTTCATTAGTTATATAGTATGATGCTCACTATGGCAGCTCAATACTGCTCTCCTCACCGTCACACACACGTGGAGTAACATTCTGGTGTGTTTGGTTAGCTTATCTACCAGCACAGTTAAATATTTAGCTTGATTAAGAGTAAATGAAAACAATTTACAACACTGGCAGAATCACATTTTAAGTGAGTGGCTTACTCATTTAAAATGTAAGTTAATGGGTTTTTTAGTCATAAGGATAGATATTTCAATTTTTCTAAAAACTATTTGGAAATTATTTTTTTCTCGCTCATTTTCTATAGGCTAAGATACAGTGAATGAACAATTTGACTTAAAGACACCCTGTGCAGATTTTTCAACATAAAAATTAACTTCAACATTCAGTGCTTCTCATCAAAATGTGTGTATACATCTAACAAACAAGTGCATTTTGGCCACAAAATATTAGTGTGTTGTTTTCAACCCTGTCAGATGGTTGGTTGTTTTTTTTTTGTCAGCAAGATTACGCAAAAATTACTAAACAGATTTCAATGAAACTTTGTGGAAGAATGGGACGTGGGCCGAGAAAGACCAATTACATTTTGGCACAGATCTGGACGAATCCAGGAGATTGGGAGCGTTTTCTTTTTTACATTTCAAAAATCAAGCAATTTGAGGGGACTGATGTGTATGAGTGTGTAATTTGGTGTGGATCCAAATTAAAAAAACTGATTTAGTTTCATAAGGTACAGTTTGTCCTTGGCAGAGATATGTGCTATACCTGGTGCCAGTCTAGTTTTTTTTAAATATAATAAATTCTACATTGTTTCTTCATCACTGTTTTTGTGGCCTGTGTTTGCTGGTGAATTACTGCCAACAACTGTAATTACATACAACAGTGTGAAACCAACAGTAGGATCTGACCTGTGGCATCCAAAGTGCTCGCTCATAAAACGAGTTGCACCACAACTCGACTAATGGCCCAGAACTCCACAGAATACCTTTAAGGTGATTTGTGAATGACCAAAGAACAATGACACAGGTAATTTCCTCTGGAGTGGAGAAACTGAGAAAGACAGCAGAACTGTTACGGCCATTGTTCCCATCACTCCTGCTCCGGCTGTTGATGTTAACACATTCACATTATGGTGAATTTGTATGAGACCTGTAAGTGGACTATTCATCATAGTCATCATTCATCCTTCTAATATTGCCTGTATTTTTTTAACAGTACATGAAAACAGTGAAAGGTTGAGCTCTGGCATATTGAGCGATGGCCCCTTTAAATACCTTTATTATGAGTGGAAACGTATACTTGTTAAAGGCTGCACTGAATTGTCCCTCACAGGCTCAATTACATATTTACTGACAATAACAGCATATAGTGTGTTAATCGTGTAGACATTCGTTTGTGTTGAAACAGCCAAATGAAAGGGTTTGAAGCTCAATCAGCTCATCACAGCTAAAAATGCAGAACTCAAGAGTATGTCAGAGTTCATGTGTGTTGTAGCCATTTGCAACACATTTAAAACACACTACTCTGACCATTACTCAAATCTTTTGTTTCAAATTTCTCAAGAGAAATAGTTGAACATCTGGAGCACTACAAATAAACGGTGGTTCATCAAGAAGCAGATCCAAAATAGAACTCCACTGAAAACATCCAGCTTGCTCATTGTTATTCACTGAACTGTAGAGAAGTTCTCCAGCTGCGTCTTTATGCTAAGCTAAGCTAACAACATCCTGACTCCAGGATCTGTACTACAAAAAGCTGCAATCCCCAAAATCTGGAACTCTTTTTTTAAACTCTTCCACTGGTTTTCACTCATTCCCAACTTTCATCCTAACTTTAATATATATATATATATATATATATATATATAAATAATCGTAGATCGGTTTGAAAAATCTGCTCAGCATTGCCATCAAATATATATTATGATTGTGAAGAATTATAGCAATCGTCATATTTGAGTAGATTTCAAGTCTCTACAAAGAGATTTTCATAGTATCATGAAGTGAAAGAAACAAATGGCTGTCTGGAAGAGGGTAAAACCTGCAGCATGACAGACAGCTTTGGCAACAGTTTGTAGTAAACATGCAAACTTTATATCTGGATTCTGATTTAGTCTGAATCCCCATCAGAAAAATGACTGTCTACAAGAAATAAAGTGAACAGTGGCAGTTACACTGGCTTCAAATATTAGAGGTAATAAAACACTGGTGGCACATGGAGTTCTGTAGTGACTGACAGACATTTAAATATTATTAGTGGTACAGGAGGAAAAATGCTGTGGTGATGATGACACTGATGAAGAATACAGTACTGTGTGTGTGTGTGTGTGTGTGTGTGTGTGTGTGTGTGTGTGTGTGTTTGTGTCTCTGTGTGTAGCGGCAATAGTATTTACATACTGTAAGTATTTCTCTAAAGTAATTGTAATTGTTTGCTGCAGGGTTTGAAATTCAGAGTTGGAGCGATCCACAGGAATTGATCAACTGAACCTCACTGTTATAAATCACTATTCTGTATTTCTGACAAAGTCGCTGACCAACAAGTGGTTATTGACCCCAGAGGTCTGGGAGCTTTAGTATTGAACTGCACTTGCTATAATCATGGGTGATGCCAAATCAGGAGTGAAATTTGAAAGCCACAATATGTCATTTCTGAAAGTAGACCACTCTCTCCTCACACCTCTTCCACTTCCACTCTTCCCAGCCCTTCAACTGCATCCTCATTCTGTGCTGTGCTGACTCAGCTAATGCAGCTAATTATCAGCATATAATAATAATCAGGCTAATGGTCAGGTAATGGAAGCTCAACTCAACTACAGTAACACGTGTTTGATATGTGTGTGTGTGTGTGTGTGTGTGTGTGTGTGTGTGTGTGTGTGTGTGTGTGTGTGTGTGTGTGTGTGTGTGTGTGTCTGAGAGAGATTTAATTCTTGATCTCCAGAATAGAGGGGTTATGGTCGAGAATGGCCAGAATGATTTTGTCCATGTACTGCCTCAGACGCAGGTTGATCTCCTCCTGCTCCTTCAAAGCATCTACCAGCTGAAAGAGACAGAAAAGACAAAGGCATTTGAAGGGTATTCACATAAAAAACAAAACAGCGTTACATCTATCCACCAGCGGCAGACTAACCTCATCTCTGGACGCGTTGTCGATCTCGGCTGCCAAGCACTGGGCCTTGCTTTGACAGGAAAACAGGTTTTTAGCCTCATACAAACTCAAACTGAGAATCTGAGCGTTCAGGTCATCATTCTGATCCCGCAGCTTGTAGTTCTCCTATTGGAGCAAATGCAGAATGAATCCTCTGAGAGCAGATTCTGGATGTGTGGCGTCGCTAACAAAGAAAGTGCAGAACAGTATCAAAAGGTTCTTAATAAGATAGTCTCATTTGAAAGCAAGACAATATGTGAGAGAAACACACACACACACACACACACACAAATGAAGAGAAGTGAAAGCCTCGAAAGAACAGAAGAACAAGTTGGAGTGTGTGTGAACCTGTTTCAGTCTCTTGACTTCATGTTCCATTTCACTCTCCCTGGTCTTGGCGTTGAACTCGGATAACCCCTTGCCTTGCCCAGGATGCTCCATTTCCAGCTTAAACAGCTGCAGATACTCCAGCTCCCGGCGCAGATCATCAATCAGCTGCAAGAAGGAGATGAGATTAAATCCAAGTGCTAAACATTGTTCATCTACTTCTTTGTTAACTAGATTGACTTGCCTCTTGCATAGACTCCTTCTCCTTCTGAAACGCATGGCGGTTGTGCCAGAGCTTGTCCAGTATCTTCCTGTAGAGGTCCATCTCATCTTTCAGCCTCAGACTAGTGTCCTCCAGCTTGTCTGTCATTCTCTGCTTCTCCTGCAAAGAAACAAATAAATATGGCTAATCTGCTTTGTTTAGGTCGGGTCTGACCATCTGTGTTTTCTCCTTTTTTCAGTAACATCTCCATAATTTCCAAATCTCAGCAATTAACTTACACTTGATTAAAATACTATCATTACTCATAAGAATGATGGCCAAAACTACAAAGAACAATGAATAAGTAATACACTAGAATGATCCTTTCAGTGAGCCACACTCACCTGGTCCAGTTTCTCGGTCTGAGACTTGAGTCGACACACATTTAACTTCATCTCTCCATTTTCCTCTTCTAACTGCTGTAACCTGTGTAACACACACGTCACTATGGTATTACAACCAGCATCACAAACTTCAGGCACAGTACTCCACACTAGTTTGAATGTGCTAAATGAACGTCCCCGTCTTTAAAACATTATATGGTAAGAGGTAAAGACTGCAAACAACCCTTCCAGCCTGGCCAACTCCGTTTCTGGAGAGACCAGTATGTCTCCCACTTCTTTTTCTTCTTCGATTGTTAAATTCTGTCTCAACTTCCTGTAATTGATCAGAAAGTCTAAATGATCCGAAAAAGTGTTTCACACTGCAAATAAACCGAACCATGACTCAGTTTGAGCCAGACCGAGACCACCTCTTTTGGAAGGAATTATTTTGATGTGCTGGTATGTACTCTGGTGTGAGGAACTTTCATTTCACATCTGTTATTTTGTTGCAGACTAAACAAGGTAGGTGTCAATCTTGAATGTAAATGATGTGGAATATGGGAATAAACAATAAGTTAATGATGTGTTTTGTCTTTGGGATGGATGGTGTATTTCTTGATGGGGTTACCTGTTACAGAGCAGGTCCATCTCGAAGTTTCTGTCTCGCTCCATCTTGGTGTAAGCCTCCCGGTGCCTCTTGGTCTCCTCCTCCAGACACTGGTCTGCCCTCGTCTCAGCATCCTTCACCTGCTCCTCCAGCTCATGGACCCTGGAGAGAAAACACAGGCACACAGTGTGGAAAAAAAAACTACTTGCATACAGCATATGCTATGTTAACACAGTGCTTCAGATTGGGTTAGATGGAAGTGTATTATTCCTAGATAGTTATCTAGACATGCAAAGCAAAGAATTCTAACTGTGTTTTCCTACCTGTGGACTAGTTGTGTGTTTTCATGTTTAAGTTTCGACTTGAGGTCACCGTTTGCCAGACTGTCACTTTCCAACTCTGTCACCTTCTTCTCCAAATAACTGACCTGAGGGAAACAATCAAGCCTTTAACTCATGAGGCAACAGCTAGAAAAGAGCAACGTTTGTGTTATACAATTTCTATCATAAACATTCCTACTGTCTCAGCCCCTAAACTGAGGGTGAGTATTTAAATATAAAGGGGTCCATTCTAGGGTAAAGAAAACTATTTTACACACATTTCTTACACACTGGAACTTTAAAGAGTGACGACGCAAACAGCATAAAATCTAAATGAAGAAAATGAAATCTAATTTAATTTTCTTCTTTACATCATAACAAACATATTTAGGATAATTAAGAAGAATCATCTGACTTCAGCTTCATATTCAGTGGTATTTAACTCTCAGCAAGAAAGGGAAAACAAACAAACATTCTTCACAGAATGTCAAACTCTTCTTTTAATTAATATACTCTACAGAAACTGCATGATGGTGTTGAGTAAGTGTTGATCAATATCATGTAATGTGCAGTAAGGGAAATTGGTTTGTACTTTCTCTGTGATGTCAAGATCACAGGAGTCGATGCTGTCTGTGAACAGATCCTCGGTGCTGCTGCCCTGACTCGACCCAAACACACTGTGGTTGGCCTGGAACAGCTGACTGCAGAGAGGAGCGGACACAGTGGAAACCAAAAGCACTATTATCACATTATCACCCCCTGAACAAGCTGATGATGTGTTTCGGGAAGCTGCTCCTCCATCACAGCTCTAATCATCGTACTGCTAAATGCTGAACCCATCACTCAGAGTCACTGCAGCAGTTTTATTGTAATGCTCATTAGTGGGAAGGTCAGGTCACTCACCGTCCAAATGCTGTGCTGGAAATCTTTCTGTTAGGGCTGAAACAAGAGAGAAACTCAGTCACACACACAAATACAGCTTTGCATTATGTGCTTTTAACATTCCACCCTCTGTTCCCACTTCTTTATACAGATGCACCTACTTCAACCACTACCTCTGCCCTAGAGCTGACTCTGTTCCTGTACGTCTGCTGGCTCTGCTTAGAGCGTTTAGTCTCTGAGGCTATTATAAATGTCACAAACTCATTTGATCTACTTTGCGTATTACTTTAACCAAAAAACAGCTCTTTGTTGCTGCGCTTTATCAATCTCTCAAAGCTGCTTTCAGACATGCACTGAACTCCAGATAATATGTGTAAACAGAAATGTCCCAGCAAAAGACTCTGGAACTTCTTCAGAGTTTCTCCCCAAGCAAAAACTCTGAATAATTTACAAAAGACAAAGTTCTGGCCCAATTGTGCAGATTTCATGTCTGAAAATGGAGTTCATAGAGAAGAACTTACAACCAGTCACTCCACCAGACTGGGATATGGTTTCTATTGCTGATAAAGTATAAAAGTGTGTGTGTGTGTGTGTGTGTGTGTGTGTGTGTGTGTGTGTGTGTGTGTGTGTGTGTGTGTGTGTGTGTGTGTGTGTTACCTGTTGGCCTTGAGGTTTCGAAGTCGAGCCTCCAGGTCATTGAGTAGATTCACCTTCTTGCAGCACTGAGAACAGTAGATGTCCAGCAGCTCACTGTTATATAGTTGTCGCATCTTCTGGGGCGTCTGCCCCCCACTGCAAATACAGAGAATATAACAACTCCTGTGAAACAATTCCTATAACGATTCCTGAGGAATCATCTCCCAGTTTCAGTTTTGGAGGCAGACAACCTCTCTACATTAACAGTGGGTTTAAAACCTTCACTTTTGATAAAGCTTACAGTTAGAGCTGGTTCAGGTCTGCCTTGGACAAACCTGCATCACTGCAATTGTCATTACTGCTCCCTTCATCTGTGTCAGTTGTAAATATTGTTGTATTCCTCACAAGTGACTCTCTCTGAGGTTTTGTTTTTGTAGTTTTTCCTCTCTCTTGTTGAGGGTTAAGGGCAGAAGATGTCCCACCTTGTTAGGTATGAAAGTTGTGATCTGTGATAATAAGCTCTACAAATAAAATTAGATTGTTTGATTAATTAAGTAATGTTTTGTAGCTGTAAGCAGCTTTTCTGCTTACTTTCTCCATTGCATTGTGGGGAAAAAATGTTAAATAAAAAACATTGCTGAAAAAAGGCAAAATCAAACAGTGAGTATGTGATTTAGAGTGAGCACATAGCCAGACCACCGACCTCGAGGGAAGCGAGGATCCCAGGTCTGAGAAGCCATTTGTTCGGTTGTCTTCTTCAGGGCAAGGGCTGCTGGGAATGAAATCCACATCCTCCCCCTCACCATAGTCCTCAAACTGCTCCTCACCAGAGATGACTGACGCAGACGCTGAGCCAGCGAGTTGGCTTGGGTGGCATTGGAAATACAACAACAATGAGGATTGACAAAGTCTAAGAACAACCAACTAACTGGTCCTAATAAGGGCTCATTCCCCCTGACGTGTGACTGACCTGTCCTTTCTTGTTGGGTGCAAAGAGTCAGAGGTGTTGGCGTCTTCAGTGCTGCTGTCCATGTCACACTCCCCATCGGCACCACAACCCTCCCTGTACACACTGCATTCAGGGAAGGAGCGGGTGCACATGATAATTGGAGTGGGCAGCCTGGCCTCACCGTTCTACACAAACACAAGAAACACAAGAATATTAAACACTTGTGTGTCAGCAATTGCATTCAATAAAAAGAGGGACAGGAGTTTTCATATTTGTATTGTGTGC
Source organism: Verasper variegatus (assembly GCA_026259375.1). Classification (NCBI taxonomy): domain Eukaryota; kingdom Metazoa; phylum Chordata; class Actinopteri; order Pleuronectiformes; family Pleuronectidae; genus Verasper; species Verasper variegatus. The sequence goes on along the minus strand of CM048054.1, from coordinate 2,654,700 downwards.
ATATTATTCAGTACAAACACAAAACTACTTTGAGATTCAAATTAAATTACAAGGGGTCCGTCATAACTTTTGCAAAACTACAGCCCGACTGGCAGAGAAACCAAAGATATCTCAGGGTACTCAAGTACTGGTAGTGCAGACGAGGCTGATAGCATCATTTTACTACAGAAAGTCAGACAAGTAATAAGTAATAATAGTAAACTCAGTATTCAAATAACACCTGCTTTTTGATGTGTGTGTTGGGTGTGTGGGGGGTGCTTCTGGACTCTGATGATTTGCTTGCTGTGAGTGGAACTTGCAGAGATGTAATAAACCAATATCACCAAAGCTTGAGTGACGTGAAATGATCCCTATAGTGGTCAAGCCAATGACTCATACCCACAGTCTCCATCCAGATGGTCAGATTTAAGTAATTAAACCTGACTGCTCTGACAAAACAAGCACAGATTCAACTGTTTTATTATTAACTCTTGAGTCAAAAAGGAACAGAGAGATGTGACACATTTTAAATGTCATTACATAAATTGTAAGTACAGACCTTCTCTAAACTTAACCTCCGTAAAACAAGATTTGCAGCAGTTTCAGACGAAAACTGCCTGTAGTGACATTAAGGTTAGTTCAACAGAACACAGCAGCCCGGCATAACCTAAAACACAGCTTCTGTTTTAACTTCAACCTGCAATTGAATTGAATAGCTTTTTTCTCTTTATTTTTTCCTCACAGAAGCTGCAGTGCAGCAGTATTTCATTTGCTGTGGTATCATTAAGTATGTTTTAAACAGAATTAATAAAACTATGTGGCCCGTGTAGTATTTGGCCTCGATGATCTCCTGGATTGATTTATCACATACAGTGTGGGATGTAGCATGCCCCAGATCAGTCTGTTATTAAATTATGCATGTCACTGTCTGGCTACACCCAACTGATGGGCCATGGCAAGGTACACAACAAGTCTCACTCTTACAAACACACATGTGCACATGCATGCACACCTTACCAAAAACATGTGTGAGCCACATGTCCCCTGTCCAGTCCAGAGCCAGTGTGTCCTCCTAATAACCACTTGGCATCTTTTATCACAAAAGGTAGTACTGAGATAAACCCACCGTCTTCCTGAAGCTTGAAGGCTCCGTGTGTTAAAATCTTGAACAGAAGCATCTCTCAACACAGCTCAGTCATTTATATTCGAAAACACACTGAAGCTTTAGCTGGGACAAAGCCACACCTCTGTCTCGCTCACTGGGTGCAGCCCACTGGGTGCAGCCCACTGGCATGGTGCTGGTTTGTGCTGGATGGGTGTGCCAGTTAAATGTGACACGTGCTCTGTGCGTCGACTGGTTCGTTCTATGGTATCTTGTCCCAACAAGGACCATTACCACTGATTCTCTTAGATTATCATCCATCGTTTGACAGCTAATGAAGCTCAGAGTCACAGCCGTCACCTCATATATCTCAGCACACCATTTAAAAGGGTTCCCCCACACACCACTATATAACAAGCAGCCCCCCACCATGGCCAAATGGAGAATAGCTTTCCTCTCTTGCACTCTCTTGTTGCTAAGCAACAGTTCAGTTAAGCTAATCCCTAGCAGACATATCACAGTAACGTGTGATATTTTCATTCAAATATATTGTTGTCACTTATGCTGCTGTGCATGTTGAATCCACACATATTGACTAAAACAGAGTTTCAGTAAATGGAGGCTCATATGGAGGCAAATATAATTAAAATTACCGCACTGCGATTTTATGCCTCCACCAAACAGACTCAAAAATTCACAGAGAACTGACTTTACCTGGTAAACGTAACCATTGTCGGTAACAGATGGCTGGTTGGAGGTCGCACTCCGAGGACCCACAGCCATCTTCAGAATCTCCTCACAACCTGGAAGAGAGAGAGAGAGAGAGAGAGAGAGAGAGAGAGAGAGAGAGAGAGAGAGAGAGAGAGAGAGAGAGAGAGAGAGAGAGAGAGAGAGAGAGAGAGAGAGAGAGAGAGAAAGCAATGTCAGTGGAGTGACAGTGAGTTCAGATTAAATAACATCAGTGGATGCTTGGTGAAATTCCTTTCTATCAGACAAACTGTCAGTTTCACTTGAACATACAAGGTGTGGTGGTGGTTGGGGGAGAGCTTGTTGTTGTGGAGTGTTTAATGGTGTATTGGAATAAAATGATCTCACTGACTTAGAGTGGGTCTGTGAAAGTAAGCCAGCCAGGAACAATAGCAGAGGGTAGATTAACCCCAAGAAAGTTGCAGTAACAAATTAAATAAATGCAGGCAGGCAGGCAGGGAATGAGAATTGAATTATTTTTTTTCTGGAGAATTTAAAAAACAATTGTGCAGTATTTCTAGCATCTAAATAAGCTTATATGAAGCCGAGTCAGCTGCCTACGACACCACCTTTGATCCTTCACTACCCCTCAGATTACTGTCACTACTAGTACAGAACTGGCTACTGAATCAAAATGGATGATATAAAGACACAAATAGCTTGTGGTAGGCGCGAGCTAGCTCAGCACGTTGTCAGTGAGGAATCACACCAGCAGCTGCAGGAGCCCAGACAGATACTTTTCCAAGAATTCAGCGTTTGTGTTTAATTAGCGTGATGGGTTGGGGTCACGGCTCCAGAATTGACTTTGAGATAATTGTGGGTAAGAGGTCGGGTCTGGTATGGAGCTTTGTAGGTGTGGGCTGGTGCAGGTTTGCAAAAATGAACCCGTGCAGAGGGTAGTACATTTACACTGTGGAGCTAAAGGCAGTGCGCAGACACTTTGCATTCAGAGACAGTTGTTACACTGGGATTCAGAACATATGATCAGCGTCAGCAGAATATAATTAAGAATGGTTTGCTTTTTATCAAGCCTGTGTTGTTTGCATTGTGTATCCTTCATCACTAGTGCCAGGCAGTTGTGTTATGTACATACAAAGATAAATGAAACCAAAAAAGGTCAGATTTATGGAATATTACACCGTAAGTGAGCACTGTCCTTTTGGTTCGGAGGAGGGAGGTGGTATCAGCTTGAACTCATGTTTCTCCTTCTGTCCTTCTTTTGAAGGCGATAAAGATGTTGTATCTTTCAGAAAAGTGCTGCAGGGGGGTTATTCAGGAATATTTTGTAAGACAAGGAGATTGATACTATTCACAGTCACCTCTGTAATGTGAATATGAAGGAACAGTTACTAAGCTTAGCACAAACACAAGTCAGAGATGCAGCTCGGCTGCCTCTGTCTAAAGGTTCCAGGGGTCATTAACCAGTGTGTCTACAGCTCATTACACACATAGATTAAATCAAGTATTTAGCTTTCTTACCTTTGATAGCAAACACTCCATGGCAAAAGTCTTTAAAGTTGATTTTCCCATGAGCATTAGGATCCAGGTGCCTGGTCAGTGCCTTCACCTGCAAGAGATAGAAGTCAGGTCAAGTTCATTTCATTAATATAGCACTAAATCTCTGCCCCACATGTCTCGATAATATGGACACAATGGATTTGAGATCTGATCACATTTAGAAGTGGTCTGGGTAGTGTGAGGGCAAATGTGTCCTGGGCCCCAGAGATGACGGATTTCCAAATGTAAAGCTATGGGCATTGATTCCAGGCCCTGCTGGCTCTGTTCTCTTGCTCTCACACTGACAGACACTGTATAGTCAGTCTGGTTAAAAACAACATAATTTATATTTGCAAACAGAAATGAAGTATGTGCTTATTTGTCTACTAGTGATTAAAACTCTCAGAATGGATGTTAATACCAGGCCTGAACAGGGCCAATACTGCAGGTATCAGTAGTATGAGGACAATCATCAATCAATACTACTCTGTATAAAAATATACTTATTTCAAATGTAGCATTTTTCCTTTTTCTGTGTGTTTTTAATCTGTCAGTAGATGGAACTGTCTTGGCAACATGAACAAGGACTAAACAGCATGCCAGAAGAAAATCATAGCTACGGCTGCTTGATAGAGACTAGTAAGACCTCTAGGATACAGTGGCTTCAGTAATTATTCAGAGCCCTTCACTTTTTGCATTGTTTTTGTGCTGTAGATAGATAAATTTACATTTTGTATCCATCTACATTCAATAACACATTATGACAAAGAGAAAATCTCTCATTTACATTAGCATTCACATCCTATGCTGTGGTCAGGTTAATTCTGTTTGATTTAATTATCCTTGAGATGAGTCTAGAACTTTACTGTAGTTCAGATGTGGCAAAGTGAACTGACTGAGAGGCACACCCCTGTGTATGTAAGGTCCAACAATTCACTGTCATGTCAGGACAACAAGTTATTACGTCCAGGAAACTCTGTGGACCTCTGTGATGAGATTATGGTGAGACATAGATCAGGACAATGGCATTAAACTATTCCTAATCCAGGAGCCCAGTGACCTCAGTAACTGTTTGTATAGTTGGCCATCTGGCCGGACTGAGTAACTGGTACAAGGCCTTGGTCAAAGAGGTGACCACAACATAAATTGGTCTCTAAAGGAAAAAATACCCACATAAAGATATCCCAATAACCAAACAAATATAGAAAGACAACGCATCTGTATGAAATGCATTACATGTGCTCTGATAAATATTGCATTTCATCCCTAGTGAATATGTGTGGGTTCTTGTGTATAGTATAGTAGCAGCAATGTGATTGCAAGAAAAACTGCCAACTGCAATCTGACACTACAGTGAACTCTCCAATCACACAACCACTCACATCGGTTTCTATGGTGAAGAGAACTATCTGATGAACAAATGTAAACACAGGACTGGTGCAGAGCATCATCTCATAGGCAGTTTTCAGCAGCTCGGTGGATCATTACTTAATCAACAACCGATCCGCTCAGACTCCTTGTGAAGCTCTTATCACCATGGTGACAAAGAACAAAGAGATGGGAGGAGAGCAGTGAAGAGGGGAGGAGGACGATGAAAAAGTACCTTCCTTTTAGTACAGCAGAGTTATTTTTAGCGATGTGCTCTGGGTGCTCAGCCGCCATGACAGCTTCAAGGAAAATCCACTCTCTCAGTTAGATATCATTTATGTGGAATGATCGGTACATTCCTGCCTGAGGTAACACTGCTTGCCATTTCTCCACTTTAGTGAATTTCTGTCTCTCCTTAGATCAAAACAAACGTCATCAAATATCCTGGTGCAAACAAAAGAGTTTTTCCAGCACAGGGACAACAATGTCACTGAGGCATCGGGTGGTTGTATTTATGAATGTAAAAGAAAGCTTGTGTATTAGAAACCAGTGAAGTGCACATTTTTTTGCCAAAGTACTACAAAAGTTGAGCTTCATCATATACTCTACATCATTGCTCTCAACATTCCCTGATTCTTAACACATGTATTAAGATTAGCTCGGCCCAACAGGTAAAGGTACCTTCAAACAGCTGTATTTTCATTATTGTTTTTTGTTTCTTCTCCACACACACTGATGTCAGTAAAACTACCAGGGAAGGTGCTGGTCTGACCGTTATGCTTCCACAGGAAGAGCTGGGGATCGAACCACCAACCAACAGTGATTCATGGATGCCTCACTTTTCATACTGAATCAAAGACACCACCCAATTTTGGGACATATAAACTTGAAACACTTGCCGCATCTTATAACTTGGCTGTCAGGGCCGATGCAAACACACTAAAGCCCATTTTCCACAAAAAAAACTAACGTCTGGCAGTCAACACAGGTTTTGCACTAATTTGGCAAGACAGTGAGGTTCGAGACCACCTCAGGTTTCTGTGCATTTCTGACATCAAACATGATGCACCAGGGAAAAAAAGGAAAAGGGAAACTCCTCTACTGGCAACACGAATGAAGTAAATAGCCTTTTCATTGGATTACCCACGCTATTAAAAAAAAACCTGCATGTATATCTGCTAATTCTGGTGTAAAAGGGTATAAGAGGCAGAGTGCTCATTCTATATAACTCTGATATAAATTCAACCCAAAAAGTCACTGCAGTGTGTTTATTGTAACAATGTCTGTATTTAACAAAGTCTCTGCTGGTTGGATTTCATTACGTACTGAAAAATAGATCAAATTTGGAGACAATGTCAGCATATACACTCTACAATTACATCACACACAAAGAATCTGGCCTTTGACAATGAAATGCTCCATAAGCATATACATACACATACTATTACAAAATAGTCTCACTCCACAATCCATGAACTGTAATAGAGCAATAAACTGGGCAGAGAAGCTGTGAAAACACCTCTCTCCAGAAATCATTCCAAACACACTGGTTAAGACCTTGACTTTTTCAGCAAGAACTTTTAAATACCCAAGATCTAAACAGTATTTGGCTTCAAATCTTTAGGGTGTGATGTGAAGATATCATAGGATAGAATAGCAACCTGTGTGGGGGTAGGCAATCAAACAATAAACGTCCTGGAACTGCTGGCGTTGAACCTGGACCTCTCCATGGTACTGAAGCTAAGGCTGAAATTGGCTGTGGCTCCTCCTGTTAGCCCCCGAACAGCACATCACATACACACTTACATCTATGTGCATCTCTACACCTAGATTCAGGGTCGTTTATCCCATTCTTCCACACAGATCCTCTCAAGCTTCGTCAGATTGGATCAGACGCCTCTTGGCCTGACATCTTCCGGTCTCTCAGCAGATGATGAAGATACTACTGATTATGACCCTTTGAGAATAGACTGGGAAAATTCACTTTAATTTAAAACTAGATTGTTTCAGTGGCTGTTGCTCGACCGGCTCGTTCAGTCACAAGTGGAACACACGGACAAAAAAGTGAAGCCTGATTTAAATCTGATGACCCAAGAAAGCTCATCTCCCAAAAGAGTTCCATTACAACTGCAACACATCACTCCAAACCATTAATCTGCCACGGCTACACAAAAAGAGGTTAAGAGCAGATTGCAGATTTAACTTCTAAACATCACACAATGGACAAAGCAAGGCACTAGTTAGAACAATGCAGGAACATGAATGTAATGAGTCTGCATTGCATTCTGGTCCGCTGAGGTTTCTGGGAGTAGTGAAACCACCAGTGGTAGAGGATGATACCAGTAAATGTACAGCACATCACAATGACTTATATTTAATGGACGGTCAATAGTGAAACAGGTTTATTTTTAAGAATTGTTTAATGCCTGGCGAATAAAATTATTTCATCAGATTGATGTGAAAAAACAAAAATTCTAATACTGCCTCTGCTATGTGCGAATGGCCTACAACCAGGAAAAGTAAAGCCATTTACCACTTTAAAAACAGTATGGTCCATATAATATTGTATGATTAGTGATCAGTTGTGCAAAAGAGCAACTGCAAAAAGGCCCAATAATAACCACTGATATATTAGGTAATCTGCTGGAATAGTTTGATGTCAAAACAAAACAAAGCACTGACTTCATTTTAAGTGAGGGTGTGTTAGCATTAACGTAACACTGTTAAGTCGTCTTTACAGCCATTTTAATGCCAATTAGGGCTGGGCAGTAAAACAATATCAATTAACGCAATACAATTTCCGTTAATAGAAATATAAGAAAGGTACGATATTTTATATATACATATATCGACAAATTGCTTATGCATTGTGCAAACACAGTGAGGAGGTAAAGCACATGCTTGATGAGGGTCAGACTGTGTTAATTAAGAGTGTCAACTTTCACTCTGGAGCAGAATCAGTCTTGAAGATAATTATCGGGATATTATATTGAAGTCATTTTTGCCATATTGTCCAGCCTTAATGTCAATACCAGTGTTTTCTTTCAAGGTTCAAATCAGAAAAAATATGTTCTACAGTTGTGAGCCTGCTCCTGAAATCCTGCTCTTCCTCTGGCTCATCGTTTAAATAACATGGAGCGCACAGGACACATGTCAGGTGGATGTGGAGGAAGCGAACTGACAGGTTTCAGCGGATCCTCTGTTCTATCTGGAACGTCTGCTGCTAGCTAACGTGACAGTGATGAGACGTACATTCAATACGCAGGACAGGTCGTGTGTTTAAAAGCACACGGTGAACCTGATGAAAGCCAGTTGGAATACAGGACGTGTGGAGCAGCTTGTGTGAGCTTCGGTCTCACCTTGTCTCCTTGTCCGAACTGAACACCGAGGTCCACCAGGTGCTCCACCCGGATGAAGCCGTCAGCATCCTCGTCACACACGTCGAAAACCTCCTTGAGCCTCCTCAGGAACTGCAGCAGCTGCTCCTGGTCTGGGAAAGCGTGGCCTTCCATCGCGTAGCGGGCCTCGTCGGCGGGAGACCCGGGTTTCTTCGTTAAATGGACGGTGAGAGAACCGGAGGGACGGAGGCCACCATCGCTCTGCTGCTCCGAACCTGAACGCACCGCTGCGGCCGAAATCTCAGCCTGTGGTGGCTGTGACGTCAGCAGCGTCGCTGGCTCGGGAGAAGTCACGGAAAAGAACGATGGGTTACGATTCGGAGACGAGGCGTTTACGTCACAGGCCAACTGCCAATTAATATTACGGCTGGCGCGTTCCCACGGTAACCACCCGTCACTTCCTGCTTCCCACAGTGCAACATTGTTTTGGCCCAGATTTGTCCAACACCCCACATCCAGCCCACACACATGGAGGGATGATGGCGCCTCTGCAGCCATCAATCAATCAGTCAATCAATTTGTATTTGTATAGCCCATATTCACAAATCACAATTGGTCTAATAGGTCTTAAAGGGATAGTTCACTGAAAAATGAAAATTCACTCAGTATCTATTCACCACTACGCCGATGGAGGGGTGGGTGAAGAGTTTGAGGTGTAAACAGCATTTTACTGGGGACTCCATCAACAAAAAGTAGAAAAACTACCAAAAAACATAGAAACCTCAGAGAGAGATCTGGGCCACAGCAGAACCACGTCAACCAAAGGTGCCCATCATTTCTTTTGTGCTATTAGGACCATATTCACCATTTCTCACATGGGCTGCTATAGGCTCACATCTAGACCACAAGAGTTTTTCAATGACATGCCCACATTTGTTTTGGGATGTTTGTGCCACATTTGCTATTTTACAACAACAACTTGAACAATGTTTAGAGTCCTAGTCACTCTAATGTTGCAATTTTGATCATCCAAAGGTGCATGTCATCTGTTTAACTTCATGTTATTATAAAACAGTAAAGTATGTTGATGTCTTCCATACTAACTGCAATACATTACTATTACCATGTAGTAAATACAGATTTAAGATCAAGCAAGACATTCAAAATTAAATTTGATACAATGTCAAAAAATTTGATATTACATTACTTGTCAAACGTATAATTTAGAAAACTCATAACCCCGACTTTTGAAATGTTATGCATCTCTTGACCTACTATGACTATTTTGTATCTTTATCATTTCCACCATTTCAACTAACCTTTTTTATTTTTGATTGATTAAATAATCATTTACCCCTCAAGACAAACATCAAATGTAGTTTTTATTAAATTTTTTATTAGAAAACACTTTGAACAAGACTGATATCCACCGTCACATCATTGTATAAAAAACAAAACCAGTGTGTACCAGCCCTGGAAACAATCAGTCATTCCACCTACATCTACATATTAAAATAACTAAATTTTATATCTGAACACAATTTAAATGCAGTTTTAACAGTTAAAAAAAAAAGAGAGGATATAATCAATCATATTCACATCCTTTCCTATATCATATCCTTTAGCTAAAATATGCCATGAGAAAAGGTAACTCCAGATTTAACTTAGGAGCACAATTTGAATTTGAAATAAAGTAAATTAGATAAAAAGGCGTATCCTTCATGCAGGATCAGGTGAATGTAAAAACTTGTCTGATTTAAATGATCAGCCTTGGTTCCAGTAGGGAATCCCAGCGCTCTGTCACCTGCGGAGGGGAAGAAAAGACACTGGTTAAACTATGATTACACAAGGATTCAAACATATCATCGCAAACAGTACCTGAATGCCAACAGCTTAATCTTTCTGCTGTTTGGATGATGAGTGAAAGAGCTAACTCAAAAGAAAAGGGCTATGAACTGGGCTCAAAGACAAAAGACTGCTTTGGTTTTGAGTGCTTGTGCTAACAGCCTGTGTCCTTGTAATAGTAGCTACATTGCTAAGGCTTACCCAAGCACCTCTGGACACGGCGTACTCTACACTCTCCGAGCCATCAGCGTTCTGATAGACCAGGTCAAACTTTCCGGGTCCCTACAGGAGCTGAGAGAGATGCAGAAAATGAAGAAGGGAGAAAATTAGGACAGGAATTCCTCTAAATCTGATTCCACCAGTACCTTTTTGCAAGGTTTCGAGTTTTTCAATTGATGTTCTTCCCAGAAAATGTTAGAAGTGAAACCAATCTTTCACACAATTAATTATTGCTTAAAAAAAAAGAAATTATATTAATAAATATTGTGTCAGTGGTGAAATGACCCCTACCTTGAGAGGCGTGAAGGAGTTGCAGCTCAATCTGTTTGGTTGTTAGGTCGAAGCTCACAATCTTTCCCTCCTAAAATGCACAGTAACATGGTTGAAACTGTCAAGTCCCTCTTCCACCAACTTTCTGACATTTTAGATTATTGCAGCAGAAATGATTACACCCACCTTATATTCTGATATTTCTGGCGCATAGTTCTCACCAAGCTCCAGCAGCTGTGAACACACACAAGGATAACATCACAATTAGCTACAGTCTTTAACAAAATCTATTAACACTGCCGTTTGAAATTTAATGATGTGATCCGTGTCATGATGAAAGACGCACCATGACATGGTTCACCACCTGCATTTATAGTCATAACCACCACATCATAATCATGACTGCAAAGGTGCTGTCCTCTTTAATTTTCAGGCCTCTGCCTGATGATCAAAGTATGAGCTGGTGAGTACTGTACTAAAAGTGGAGATAGACAATCAACACTTAATATGCCCTGCCTATCACTGTCATGGCTGAGACAGTCTTTTGATACATTATATTGAGACACTCTGCTGATGCTTACTTTCTGTCAGTTACTGGCGTACGTTAGAATTAGCTCACTGTCCTAAGTGTCAGAATTAAGTGAGATCAGTTTCTCTGGGAGGTCAAAGGCAAACAGACAAAGTGTGCAAGGTCATAGTCGCCACAGGGGGAGAACAATGTATGATATTATTATTATTATAACAACAGGTGCTTTCTGATCCTGTTTCAGTGTCTGTGTTCATGAACCAGCTTTGTTTTACTTTTAAACCAAGAAACACTCTTGACTCTGCTTTGTCTTTTTTCAAATCACAATGTACACTTGTTGGAGTTTTTGATTATTACAATAACTGAAGCTCTTCTTCCCCAGCTGAAGCGTCTCTGAGATGAAAGCAGACTTACCTTGAAGGCAATCCTCTGCCCCACCTGAGGGGGGGCGGCCAGCAGGGGCAAAGAGCTGTAGTCCTGTTTGGGGCCACTCTCCACTCCATTCTGCAAACAGACACATGCAGGAGACCAAGAGGTTACTGATCCTGATCCCTTCCACGGTATTTCAGAATGGACAGGTAATACAATGACATGTGGAACATTGGTTGTTTATAATTGTTCTGCCAATGATAAAATAATGTGACAGAGGGAAGACTTATGTGTTCTGAGATTTCCTTAATGTAAGTAAATGTTTGCCAAAACCCTCCCCTGAATAGTGCTTGTCCAATCATCGCTTAGCAACTATAATTGGGTACAACCTGTAAAGCTTACATTATTTCACCAGTTGAAATGTTATACCTGGAGTTATAGTAAAAGTTCTCAATCTAAAAACAGTGGACAACAGCGTTTCCACACTTCTCCATTGAAGCAGCTCTAAATCTCCGGGGTAGTGTGGACATCAGGTGTATCCGTTGATGTTTTTTAAAACAAATCCATAATAATGTGGATGTAGCATAAAAGGTTCCTACAGCTCTTTCCTCTTCCTGTGTTTCCATTGTGATCTAAAGGCCATGGGAGACCTACTGAGCTGTTCTACTTCAGTCCACAATATCACCACCACAATAAACATGGAGATTTAAACCATGTTGCTGTTGCTCGTTGTTTACTGCCTTGCAAATGTTCTTTTGTAGAATCACACTGGGTACGAGACGGGCACTATTGAACCAAACATATTCAAAATACCCTCAAAGAAACTGTACGCAGCTACAGGTTTTTAAAAAGGGTGGCTGAAATAAAATGGTGGAGGACTCAAAGGGTTAGCACTGCAAACACCACCCCACGAGTTACAGTACTTTCATATGACTACGCCCCCTGCAGGGACTTTTTGGGGGTAAAATTATTTCCTAAGACCGTGGTCTCTGCCGTGGAAACACAAGGAGTTCCTACAAAGATTCCTGGTTCCAGGGGAACGTTCCTGTGGTCAGGGCTATAGAGTAAGTATCGGTGGGTGTGTACACATGCAAACAAACCTGGATGACCACTGACTTGTTGCTCAGTGAATCAGTCTGGTAGCTTGGCTCCCTGGATCCATAAGAGCTGAACTCAAAGCTGCCAGCCTGACCTCTCCCTCTACCCCTTCCCCTGTCTCCATGATCCCCACGACCGCTATTTCCACGGGTGGAGCCTCTCCAAGGTGACCGAAGACCCCCCACACCGAACCCTGGAGGCAGCATCGGTTTTCGGATAACCAGCTCGATCTCCTCTTCTCCGTCTGAGTTACAAGGCTCCGCGACTTTGCCAACAGGAGGCAGAGCCGCGCTGTCAGCCTGTGTACGGTTTGTGGACTGCAGTGTGGAAGAAGCCGGCTGAGATTTTGAGGTGCTGTTTATTCTGCTTTTTGGAGATGAAGGTTGTTTTTTTGCTGGGACTTTCTTAACGCTGGGGCCCTCATCAGAGGAGGAATCCATTTCTGAAGACGATGACGAGGCACGTTGCGTTTTTTTTGGGGTGGGTTTAACGACTGGAGGTGCCTTGGAACTAGCAGAGGTGGACGAGGGTGTTTTGGGGGCTTGTTTTGGAGCAGGTGGTCTTTTGGGAGCTTCATCTTCCTCACTACTGCTGCTGCTACTGGAATCTGAAGAAGAGGCCTTGGGCTTTTTGCTTTGTATTTTTCCTTGTGCTTCTGGGGGCTTCTTGGTTCTTTTAACTGGCTGCTCAACACTAGCTGATGTTTGTTTGGTAGATGGAGCTGGTTTGGGGGTGGCAGCAGGGCTCTTTTCCTTTGCCTTCTTCTTCTTCATCTTCTTTTTCTCTGCATGCTTTTCATGTGACTTCTTACTCCTCTTGTCACCTGAAGCCTGTTCAGCGTCCCCCTCCAGACTCTCCTTGCTGCGCTTTTTCCTCTTTTTTTCCATTAAGTCCACACTCACTTCAGTTCCTCCGGGCCCATCGTCCTCTTTGGGTCTCTGTCTCTTCTTACACTTTTTACTTGATGCATCTGGAGAGCTGCTGTGTCCGTTCACCTGGGGCAGAGAGTCAACCTTCACCCTGGAAAAGAAGGAACACAGTTTTAAAAAGGCAAAGCAAACATTTTCCAAAACACTTGTCGCCTTTTTTGCCCTGAGGAAAATCTTTTACATTTCCAATTACTTTTTCAAACTTCCAAATATTTCAGAAGGAACTGGGTCATTACTTCTTATCACTGAAACGAATGGAGAAAAAAGAATGCTGTTAAACTCTGTAATTTAATAGAAGAACTTGAGCCCCCAGGTCTGATGAAGAGAGATCTTCTGCAGTGATATTTAGTGGTGAAGTTGCATGTTGCAGCTGAATCCCCCTCACCTCACCCTCCCCTCCCAAACATGCTTTCAGTGGTCATACAAACTCAAAAGGTCTTTAGTTTGTCCAGTTTGGGCTACTGTAAAATACACGTTGGCCTCCCGAGGACACGCTCCAGGTGTAAATATAAAGTATTTTAATATAAAGGGCCCATTCTAGGGTAAAGAAAACCACAATTCTTACAATTTAGATGAAACACACTAGCGAAAACATCACTAGGATTATTTTATATCCAGTTTCTGCAAATATAACTCTTTCACCTAAACCTTACACACTGAAAACTTTTTAGTAGAATGTTCGTTCTGGTTTACTCCATCATAAGGTTGTTCTCTTCGATGCCTGATGTCTGATTCTGAAGTGCTGATCACTGTTAAATGTTTGATTTGCAGTGTATCTCTGCAGAGGCCTTTTAACGAGGCTTCCTTCGCTGCAGATGCAAACACGCGCACCTGACGCTGTCGTTGTCCCGCACCACGAAGATGTGCTCGGTGTGCGGCAGGTAGCAGTCATCTACGAAGAGGCTCACGATGCTTCTGGAGCTCAGCTCGAACTTGTCCCTGATGACGCTCTCCAGGTCCGCCACCACGCGACACGCCTTCAGGTCCACGAGCAGCCAGCACATGCGGCAGTGGACCACGGCCGGCGGCGGGTAGTCGAACAGCAGGCGCACGCGGATGAAACTGCTGCTGTTGGCATCCATGACGGGCACCAAACACTCAGCTCACGCCACACCGGTGCTCCACTGGAAACAGAAAGGACTGCTTTTCCGGTCAGGTTTTTCACAACAAGAGCGTCGACCCGTGAGGGATTTATCAGCCCCCGTTTCCTCCTGAACCTTTTAGCACACACACACACACACACACACCTGAAGGCTGTGCGCCACACTCTTCTTCTTCTTTTTGTTGTTTACTGGCCGGTGAACCTAACGTTAAAGGTGCGTTACCGCCACCTACTATGCTGGAGTGTTGGGTCTGCAGAAATACATAAACAAACAACCATAACTTAAACTTAAATCATCTTCATTAAACCAGTTTCTTTTAAAAACTCAAACAATACTTTATATTTTCCTTCTCCAATACTGAACAAATTCTTCAGGTTTAACTCTTCCACCCCACATTTCCTCAGCTCCTTCTTTAGTTTTCCTCTCTCTGTGTTATATATATCTGGGAGTGACAGATGACATGGACCACAGTTTCTTCCCATAAGTCACATTCACACATATTCATTATTTTCTTCAAACTCATGAAGTATCAGCAAAGGATTTACAGATATCATTAGTATTAGAATTATTTCTGTTGTTGTTAATGTAAAATATTATCATCAAGATCATAACAAAATGTAATCAATAATAATGATAATGCTAAATAAAATGCAATATAATGGCTAATATGAAATCCTGTTTCAGTGTATATATTCTCCTCACCCTGTATATATTCTGTTTACAATGCGTATTACTTATGTTCTCTTTATATTTTTTGTATTTTCTTGCATTCATATTGCATGTTTACTTATTTATTGCCATTACTGATGTCTATCTTTTGCCTGTCCTTTTTGCTGCTGCAAGACAGCAAACTTCCCCATTGTAGTTGTATAATAAATAATTATCATCATTATCATATCATATCTTATCTTATTGCATCGCATCTCATCATATTTTATCTTATTATATCGTGTTGTATCTAAATTTGCAGCGACTTGCTTTGTTGATGTTTAAATCAAGCAAATTAAGAATATCATATTTATTAAAGCAGAATTAAAGGTTTTTGATTGCCGCTCTAAAAAATCTTAGACAAATTACAGACTGTCTTTGTGTGGATGGAGCTACAATGTTTACTGTGCCCTCTTATGGTCCTCCTGATGTCATGTTGTTTTTACAAGCCCAGGTCAGACTGGAGAAGCAGGAAACTACCTTATCAAACCATGCAGCTCCAACATGTACCTAATAAATGACAGGACTTGTATATAGGGTTACATCCTTTCAATACATCGTATGACTCACGATGCAGAATTACAACCACAAATCTGTAAGGGGATCTATAGCCCATCTATAGTCCTTAATGTAGTAAGGAGAATATTTTTGATATGACTGATATCCAGTCCTATATTTTAAGAGCAAAAATAGTGAAATATATATATTTTTTTAAACATTACAGTACCGTTATTAAAATATTATGACGATGATTGTGATGTTTTTACACAAATAATTTGTGTTTCTTTAAAACAGTTTCACCTTTTATTTTGATGGTCAAGCGCTTGCAGGAAGTCGTCATCTCACCTAACCAGTGTTCCCTTTAACAAATTTTCAACACTGCCCTCTGTTGGGTTGGAGTGGTTTCAGAATATTGTAAAACAACAGCAACTGGTTAAAACCATGAAACCCTGTTTTTTAAACAATGGCTACAAATACAAACCTTAAGGCATGTATCAACGTATCAAAGATTACTCTGTTTGGTGTTGATCCAGCATTAATGAGAAAAAAAGCTAAACACCAAAGACAATTCTCAACGACATAGCACGCAAACAAAACAAAATTCTAAAAAAACACACTCTCTACGAGTATCCTTTTTCTCTTTCTTTGTGTTTTGTGTGTATGTGTGTGTTGTATAATATACTATGCAACTTGTTATTGTTACCATCAGTCTTGTTTCATATATTATATATGTAGTAATAATAATAATGATAATAATAAATAAAGAAGTTCATTTTCAAACTGTGGCGGAGGGAAAAGGAGGGGGCGGAGGGGGCATCGATCAGCTGACTCCGGGTTTGTTCACGTGATTTCTCGTCCTCATAAAGCTGCACAGAGCAGAGCTACAAACACACACACTTCAACAATGGTCCCAACATGGCCCCTCACGTTGCTGCTCCTCACCGGCCTCGTCACTAAAGGTAGGACCAGTCACTTGAGGTCACATGTATGTTTTTTACGAGTAATCTGTGAAATGCAGTGTTCACGTTTGCTGACTCCGCTGAATGCGGAACGTTTAGTTTGAGCTCGTTCATCTACACGAGCTGCTCCCAGCGGGGGACTGTGATGAGTCTGTGGTGAGTTAGTTCACCAGCAGAAGAAGGAAACGCTGGGTTTGCCTGTTCAGACACACGGATGAGTTGTACTGCATGTTACTGTGGCGCTGACCTGATGGCTGCCAGCTGTTCTTCCTCCTGAGGCTGAAGAGGTGTTAGGAGACAGAGATCACACGTCACGGCTTCATCCTCATCACAGATCCAAATCTATACACTGAGACATGACCATGCATCAATAGGCAAGACAGTATTATTTATATAGCAAATTCAAAATGCTTTACATGAAATACAAAAGGCATCAGGACGAATTGTCAAAGTAAAACAACTTTAAAAACAAATACAAGTTACAGAGAATTTAAAAAATGAAAGTGAAATGAGGACATATTTGATTAAATAAAAGGTTGTGATAAACAGGGAAGTCTTCAGCTCTGAATTTAAGGAACTAAGAGTTGCAGCAGACCTGCGGTTCTCTGGTAGCTTGTTCCATGTAGGTGAAGAATAAAAAAACTGAAAGCTGCTTCTCCAGGTTTAGTTTTGACTCAGGGGACAGAAGGCAGACCTGTTAGTCTGTAACGTAGCAGTAAATCAGAAATGTATTTTGGCCAATAACCATTTAGTGCTTTATTAATTTTCTTAAATGATACACAAACAATTCACATTCCTGTTGATTTAATTAAATAATTCTGTATCAGCAAAAAGGAAATGCAAATAAATATATAAAAACTGAAATAGGGCTACCTTTTTATATTAACTTCAACATATACTGAAAACAGCTCAAGAGCTTCCTTGTGTTTGACAAATTTGAGTTATTTAAATAAAAGACAAATTCTTCCAATGGCAGCAGTGTTAAACACAAGGACAGGCTTACTGTGCATGAAAATCGAAATGTGTGTGGAGCTGCAGACGTACGATCCTCTGATCTATAAGAAATCACTTCTCATGCTGGGATTGGTCGCACTGATGAGACAGTCCTGTCAGTTCTCAGATCATATATATATATATATATATATATATACACACACACACATACTGGGATAGTTCTGAGTGAGCATGATGGTGTGGCTGGAAATAATTTTGACTTTTGGGTAAGAAAAGACTAAATAAAGTCTGTATAGCCTGAACTGTTCTAACAGATTTTCAATAGTTATCAAATGCTGTTGAGCAAGACCTACAAATGCAAAATAAAAAAAATGTAATCACCAACATAAATTGGCTGTTAAATTGTCAGACCACAAGGTTATAGTCATAGATTTATAAATGATGTCTCATCAGTTTGATGCTTGAAAAGTATATTCTAAAAGATCTAATCCAGCGGCCTGTGGGATTTGTCATTCGTTCAGGAAATGAAAGTCTGTAAAATGATGTGATCTAGTGGACTGTACTGAACAAAATGTAATGGAGTAAATTTACTGACTCTCTTTACTCTTCAGCTCATGTTGGATGTTAATCTTTTCCACCAGGGTTGAGTCCTTCTGCTGATCTGGAACTAAGAACTCTGCATTTCAGGATTAGTCAACTTAATAGTTCAGGCTTTTAACAGAGAACCTGCTTTCTGTTCTATAGAGGCATCTATACTGTTGTGTAAGAAACACTGTGACTGAAGCAGATCTCATTGAATCCTCTGCAGGGCTCTCCATCCCCCTGGCAGATAAAGAAGCCTGGAACTATGTGGAGGTGAGAGAGGGGGCCCACATGTTCTGGTGGCTGTATTACGCTGACAGCCAGTCTGCCGGATACACAGACCTGCCTCTGGTCATGTGGCTGCAGGTAGGACACGCTTACGTCCTCAAATTCTCACTGTCAACTTAATCATTAAACGTCCACAGCAGCCTCTCTTTGGCTACAACGTACAGGTTCACGGGATTCCTTGTACGCTGTATGTGCTTAATTTATATATATATATATATATATAAACATCATTGTCAATGAATTTTTATATATATATATATATATATATATACACACACACACACACACACAACACACACACACACACACACACACACACACACACACACACACACACACTGCTGGTATGAAACCTGTTACCAGTACTGCTGGTATGAAACCCGTTACCAGTACTGCCCACAGGATTTAATGTATGTTAATGCAAGATTTAATAAGCTAAACCATGTCAATTGAAATGAGTCATGTTCTAACTGGAGGGTGAGTGATTCTCCTCCCATGTTAACTCAAAAAAAAAGCTCTTTGTGGTAAATTTGAATGACTTACTGCAATGGTGCTTCTTTTTTTAACCGCAGAAGAGGAACTAACAATGATGTTTAGAGCCAATTTTCCAAAAGTAAAAAGATGTGACCAGTCTTGTTGGTAAATGATTCACTATGGCAAACTTAACCCCCCCACCAGCCTGGAAAACCCATTTGATGATCTGTAATTTAATAATGGAGCAAATAAATCAAATGTGCGCTGCTATGACAGCCCTACATGAGCTAGATAAGCACAATATTCATTTTCAAAGTGCCTTATGGACCTTGTTGTGCAATAGAGATGGACAGTGTATATAACGTCTTTTTAAAAAACACAATAGTGAATTTTACATCAACAAATTAGTCTTAACATGCTGTCTGGAGATGGATGTATGAAAAGTAGAAAGGTTAGTTAGTTTAACCTGCTAGTAGAGGTGTCCTAATTCTGATGGGATGTTTTATTTAAATAGACCTTTTAAAGATCAGTTGATTTGCATTTTTACATTTTCAGCTTCCTCCTTCTATTCGTGTACTCCTCGATCAGTGCATCCATGCAGCAGTGTCACCTGCAGTATCTATATCTTAGGAGCAAGACCATAAGTCCACCTGTCACAGTATGATATCACTGATTGTTGAGTACAAAGCGAGGGGCCGATAAAGGAATCAAAGTGCTTCAAGTTTGAAATGTCCACAGTAAAATGTAATTTAGAAACAGCAGTTGATGGATCAGTCCGTATAAGACCTGAGAGATGCAGTGTGCTGGGCAGAGGTTAAGTTAAACCACTAATGACTGTAAAGGAGCTGCAGGAAGGTTCATCTGACCCTGTTCCACAAACTGGGTCTACAGGAGGAAACCGATCTGTGACCTCATCATAAAAGTCAGTGTCTGAAAGTAACATCTGGAGAAGTAATTCTGGAAATGTGATGTGGACGGATGTAGCTGCAGTTGAACTGCTAGGCCACAATCACCAAAGACCTTTTTAAGTAAAGTTTATTTGTAGAGCACTTTTCACAGACAATAGTTATGAAGTGCTTTACAAGGCCAGAGGATTTGAAAACAGAAAACAAACACACTAAAAAGAGACAGAACAGGTACACAGATCAACTGTTTAAACCAGTATGTTTTCGAATGATTCCACAAACCGCAAACCCTAAAGAATGAGGTCTGCCATTCCACATTATTGGTGCTATTGTCTCAAAAGCCCTGTCACCACTAGTCTTTAGACAGGCTCCCTGGGATGTGTAATAGATTTTAAATGGTTCGATCTGAGAGAGGGCAAATGAAATAGGGTGGAGTAGATCAGTCAGATGTGCGGGGGGGGCCTGAAGGTGCAGTGATTGAGTGAGACTTTTAAAATCTGAATCTTGTACGTGACAGGAAGCCAGTGACTAGAACTAAGTCTGGGTGTAATATAAGACCATTTGTTTAACCTAGTGACAAGGTGTGTGTGTGTGTGTGTGTGTGTGTGTGTGTGTGTGTGTGTGTGTGTGTGTGTGTGTGTGTGTGTGTGTGTGTGTGTGTGTGTGTGTGTGTGTGTGTGTGTGTGTGTGTGTGTGTGTGTGTGTGTGTGTGTGTGTGTGTGTGTGTGTGTGTGTGTGTGTGTGTGGGTATTGCCTAAATTACATTGACTAGAGTGGGAGGATGAGGAAAGAAATCCTAGCCTCTTCAATAAGAGGGTCGACTTTATCTGAAGCAACAATCAGAGTTTATGGTGGGTCAATCTTGAATAGCTGTCTAACAGCCGAGAAGCTCAGATAACCTGTGTCACGAGGCTTCAATGGAAATTTAGGTTGGATGTCATCTTCAAATGGGCGATATGCAAAAAAGCAGTACTTGATGTAAAGAACAGTTTTTTTTTTTTTTTTTTTTTTTTCAATGTGACACAACCTTTAATAGCTATATATAATGTATTTTTTGTGTCTTTAGGGTGGACCAGGAGGATCAGGAAGCGGCTTTGGGAACTTTGAGGAGATCGGACCTTTGAACAGGAACCTAGAGCCCAGAAAGAAGAGCTGGGTATGATGGTTGCATTTTTTTCATCAAGTTGTTGTTATTTAATTTTTTTAACACTGCAGAGATCTGTAAATTGTAATTCAGAATTATGTAGATTCCCCTGGACTATTGAAGAGGGAGCAATGAGGTGTTCTTTGGTTGAACAATTTCCTGCATTGTGTCTAGCAGTCTATATTAATCTGAAGTCTTTATTCCCAAAGGATTCTTCCCTTTGTAACTTAAAGGTCTTGTATTAGAACAATGTTCCAAATGTTGAAATGACATGATGGCATGCAGATATAGTGTCTGTGTATTGTCTCTTTCAGGTGCAGGCAGCCAGTGTGTTATTTGTAGACAACCCTGTGGGCACTGGCTTTAGCTACACTGACGGGCCTGATGGCTTTGCGACCGATGTTGCCACGGTGGCCTCAGACATGCTGGTGCTGCTCAAACACTTCTTTTCAGAGAAGGCTGACTTCCAGGTATGTCGGCTCTTTGCTTCCCTGTAGTGACAGGGCGTGGCATTACCTGGTTTCCTATGTAGCTTGTGGCTAAAAGTGGAAACACGATATACTTTGAATTTCTCTAAACACACCTTGAATGAATCTCCTCGTCTGTCTGACTTTTGATTTTTGTTAACGGCTCATCTGATTGCTGAGGACTTGAGTGCAGTGTAGACTGAAGTATTTTTGACGAGCGATTCTCTTAAACTTGAAATAAATAAATAAAAACAATTTTCTATGACATCACATCATTGACATCACAGCCGCTTGTTTTTGAGAGAAAGCCGTTAAACCAGCGTTACACTACCTGCTCAGTACCAACCAAATATTTCCCTAAGGTTTTCTCTCTTTGAAGTGATTGTTATTCTCTTCTCTGCAGAGCATCCCCTTTTACATCTTCTCTGAGTCATATGGAGGAAAGATGGCCGCTGCGATCTCATTGGAACTCACCAAGGTGAGTTCCCTGCATTTTGAGTCTGACGGGGGAGCATTAACTCCTCCTCGAGATCACGTAAGCTGATAGTCACTGTTCTCAAAGAACTGTCAAATGTAAGGTTAGGGTATTTTTGCTTGCTCATCCATCGTTTAAGTAGTTTGCCTGTCACATTATTTCTAGTGTAGAAGAAAGGATAAACTTCAGTGTTGATGAAAGATTAATACAAAGAATATTTGGAGAATTTTTTTTAAGACTTAGTTAAACTGTTCTGGAACAAATTACAACTTTAATGGGAAGTGGCTGCTTGAAAAGTTATTAAATATGATATTTCAGTTGTTCCTATCCAAAAAATATTAAGCTATATTGTGTGTAGACTAAAATGGGGAGGGAATTGATTAAATGTCTTTAAGGTAAAATTGCAACATACAACTGCTCTTTATTACTTAAGTAACATTCCTTTTAATGCTGTTGGTTAAGTCCTGATATTGTTCCAGTAAACTGAACGCCAGATAAAGTAACCAGCTCTGACATTTCAGGTTGTAGTTATTGTATTTTCATGGTTTCCAGTGAAGATCGATGAAGAGTTTTGCTCTCTAGTGCCACCTCATTTTCACTCAAACACAGATTGTGTTAGCATATTGTCCATCTTTTTAATTTAGATGAGGTTCTCATTGAGAGAAAAAAAGTACATTGGTCACCAGGTGCTGTTTTTAATCCATGTCCCTTGTCTGTCCAGGCCATATCACAAGGAACAGTGAAATGTAACTTTGCTGGTGTGGCACTTGGGGACTCGTGGATTTCCCCACTGGGTCAGTATCATTCAGGTTTTACTAGAGATGTTCCAATACAATGTTTCCTTCCACATACCAATTTCCAAACCTCAACTTTGAGTATTGGCTGATTTTCACTGAATTTAAATAACTGCTGTATGCTACTAACCCTGTATGGAAGTGGTGATCATTGTGGTATGGCCTGGCTCAGGTCAACACTTTTTAAAAATGAAATTCACAACTGAATTTACTTTAGCTCTCCATTATCTTCAAACCCATGTTTATATTCAATGGGCTGTGGAGTCTGTCACAACACTGCTGGGTAGATTTGTCTCTGTGAAATTCCCTGTGATGAGCAAGGGAATGGAGACCAATTGAGAAAATGCACCACACAAGACCAGAGAATATCATTAACCTCAGGAAGGCTTGGGTTTTAAAGCAGAGCAGGAAATAAACCCTGCAACAAACAGCAGGACATCTCTCCACAGTTTGTTAGACTGTAAACTTAAAAATTATCAAATGTAATAATGTCTTGATTTGTACTGACTTAACATTTTAAGTGTACCCAGGTTTGCGTGTTGTATATGACAGACCTAATTTATGTGTGTATATATGATTGCTCTATATTACATTAGATCAGGGCCTCTTAAAGTGACATGCATTTCTATCTTAACTTGTGCTTCATCCACAGACTCTGTCATGACGTGGGGGCCGTACCTCTACACCACTGTAAGTAACTAACAGGAGAGAGAGTTTTCCCTCTTAGAGATGTCTGCTATAATCATATTTTTGGGAGCAAAGGGGTCTGTTGAGTTTTATCTCACTGTGGTCTCTGCGTTGCAGTCGCTGCTGGATGATTATGGCCTGGCGGCTGTCAACAGTGCAGCGGAGATGGTGAAGCAAGCCGTGGAGCAGCAACAGTTTTTGAAGGCCACGGAGCTGTGGTCTATGACCGAGACTGTGGTGGAGCAGGTTGGTGCAGGAAATACCTCTACACTGCACTGGTTGATACAATATGTTCACTTCACATGCAGGAAACTGTTAACTGTGTTTATCAGTGAATACAAAGCTCTGTACATTCTAATGGATAATTCAATTGCTGGATGGCAAAATACATTTTTCTGCAACTTTACTCTTTTGTAATGGATTGATTTACAAAAGTACTGAGACTCTTGTGGTCAGGTGAATCATCTGTTTAATTATCCCTCAGATGTGACTTGATTGGAGTTACATGTGGCAAACTGAGCTGACGTGTGTATGTACAGATATCTTTGTGGACCATTTTGAGCCTGGAACCTATGGAGTGAGGACATTTGGGCTGGTCCTGACTTTCTGACCTACATTCAAATAGTTAAGACTTTGTTTTAGGGTTAGAGTTGGGTTTAGTGTTAGGCATTTTTGTTGTGATGGTTAAGGAGGATTAAAAAACTGTAATGGCCAAAATGCTGAATGAGATTAATAATGTCTGTGTTTCGCCTTTTTGTATTAAATTTCAAACCCTAACATTTTGATGTTGACTATGATCGGAAAAGGATTTTAATTGTTTACATTCACAAACCAGTTTGTGTGCAGGGGTCATGAGGTATTTTTTATCTTATTTATTTATTTTTCTCTCCTCAGAACACCAACGGGGTCAACTTCTACAACATCCTCACCCAGGACCCGGATGAAAAAGTCCGCTCTTCAGTGGGAGAGGACTTCATTGGTGAGAAGTTGTTTCAAGTGATCACATCCAGTCATCAAATTCTAAATGTAAGAGCAGCTAACTGGGTTTGGTGACACGGGAAGAAGTTGTTACAACTCTTCGCAAAAAAGGGTCCAACACATCCAGTTAAGTAGCTGCAGTAAAAATGATCCATACATCCTACAGAAGTAGATCATAACCAAAAGTGACAAAGATCAATACAAAAACTGATGGGGCCGGCCAAATTAAAGAAAGGAGTACCATGGAGTATAAAGGCAATATATAGGGTAAAAAGGTTTCAATTTAGACGAAAGTCATAATATTATGAGAATAAAGCGATGTTATTTAATGAAAATGGTCATGGTATTACAAGAAGAAAGTTATTATTTGATGAGTTAGTCGTCATTTATTGTGAAAAAGTCATCACATTTCTAGAAAACATATACAATATCACATTTTCAATGAAGAAGCAGCAGGGATAACCCACGCTTGAACCAATCAAATTTTTTTGGTTTCTTGAGAAACTATGAATCTCCTCTGAACATCACATATATGTAACCAATGATAACTTCAGTTGATCACTAGTGTGGACAGTTTCTTTCACAATCTTGTCAAAGTCCTGATACTTGTGTTCATGTGGAGCTGATGTGACAAGAGATTCGATATTTTATTATTTGTGAAAATTATAGAATAACTTAACATGCTCCACCTTCCTCATTTTAACAATGGTAACAATTTGATCTTCTGATATCTGTTCTCTTTCATATAATTGTAGTATTCTTGTAATGTTGTGACTTGATTCTCATATTATTGGTAAGTGGTCTGTATTTATTGAGCTTTTCTCATCTTGATGATCACTCAAAGCATTTGACACCACAGTTTGGCCACACACACACACACACACATACACACATATATGTGCAGCACTTTCTCTATCACACATCAGCCACACACTGTCAGCACAGCTGTCTGGGGCCATTTGGGGTTCAGCCTGTTGCTTAAGAACACTTAGGGAGTTGGTGGACGTCCCGCTCTACCTCCTGAGCCACAGCCACCCAATATTATGACTTTATGCTCAAAATCTCAGTATTTCTTCCCCTTTAGGTTGCCTTAATACTCTTTCATAGGGAACACACTCAGATCTGTAGGATCTGGTGTCTTCCATCTAACCTGAACCAGCATCAGAGGTTAAACTGCAAAAATATCCAACAAAATAGAATTGAATCATGAGGTCCTGCAAAACTGGCTGCTGCAGAGTCCAGAAGATGGAAGAGAGTCAAGATTCTTGTCCTCTCTTGTGTTAGTTTCCTTGCTATCACGGCACGGCACACCACAGAATCAAGGATTATTTGCATCATAGTTTTTTTATTTATTTATCAATCTTTCCACCAGCTCTGCAGACCCATCGTCACATTCGTCCCCTCCAGAGCCAATCACTGTCTCAGCTGATGAATGGACCTATCAGGAAGAAACTGGGCATCATTCCCCAGAATGTCACCTGGGGAGGTACTGTGTCTCTTAAGTTTTGTTTAATGTCACAAACGCACATTCTAGATTGTGATTTTCCGGCCTCGTTAGAAGGGTCTCCATCTTTCTTTCTTGTCCTGTGCTGCCATGTGTCCAGGCCAGGCAGAGGATGTGTTCAGCCACATGGCAGGAGACTTCATGAGGCCGGTGGTGGACGTCGTCGACCAGCTGCTGATCGCTGGAGTCAACGTCACTGTCTACAATGGACAGCTGGACCTCATCGTGGACACCATTGGTAACTGGCTCAGCGTATTCTCTTGTCCTCAGCTCCAGTAACTGTGAGCCATTCAAATCTGCCTCATGAATCAGCTTCTCATCTCAGGTCAAGAGCTGTGGGTGAAGCAGCTGAAGTGGGACGGGCTGCCAGGCTTCAACAAGTTGAGGTGGACCCCCCTAGATGACCCCATCTCCCCAGGCGTTACTGGAGCTTTCTGCAAGACCTATAAGAACTTTGCCTTCTATTGGATTCTCAGAGCTGGTCACATGGTGAGATAATGGCTGCAGATGGCAAACATTATGTGAAACACAAACGTTTGGGGGATAATGAAGCAATAAATCAAAGTGGTTCTGGTACCATTTTAGTAAATGATCAGCAATTTAGGGACTTAATTGTACTTTAATGAAACATTGTCTGAGCAGATAGTCATGGACGGCATTAGCTTGGCCCCCAGCTCTATTGTGAGGGGGAGTTTTGTTTGACCAGGACATTTGACCCTCATATAAAACAAGTCTCTGGGACTGCCTTCTTCCACCTGTGGCATTCTGTTCTATTCTATAATATAATACAAGTGTCCCAAACTACTGACGCTTACTACTGTTTTAGGAGCAGATGCTCAGCCTATGGTGATCACTCACAGGATGGGAGCGTACCTTAGGTGTCCGGAAGTGTGCCTGTGCAGGAAGATTAAGCACGGGGGAAATCAGTGAGGTGGCCACGGTCACCACCAACCACCTCCTCACATACATGCAAAGCCCTTAACAATCAAGCCCGTTCATATGTTAGAGTTCATAGCACCGTATTGTTCACAAAATCACTCTGCTTTTTAAACATGCTCTCTTCACCTCCCACCTCTCCTATCTCCCCTGTGGTTCTCTGCTCACCCCAACTGCTTGAGGCAGATGTCTGCCACATGGAGTTTTAAACGTTACTTCCTGTTGAAAGGGAGTTTTCTTCTCTCTCCAGTAATGTTGGAAGGTCTCTACATTAATATGTAAAGTGCCTTGAGATAATGTATGCTGTGATTTGGCTCCATACAAAATGAATTGAATCTATAAAAGAAATCACTAAAGTACAAGTAACACGAATCATAACAATTTCACAATCTGTAAGATTTCAACATATTGTCTTCTCCTGTTTGGACAGATTCCCTCAGACCAGGGACCAATGGCGTTACAGATGATGAAGATGATCACCCAGCAGGCCTGATCCACCCACTCTGATGCCAGCTGGAATGGCTCTGACAATCACAAGGAAATCATGACTTTTTTTAGTTTTTATTCACTTTCTGCTGAACCAAATCCAAAGTCTCACACCTCCTTGACTATGACAAAGGCCTGTGTAGATTTCAGCTATAATACCAATAAATACTGTTTGTTTTTGTACACGCTGGCTTCTTCTCTGGTACAGTATTAAACTTTTCAAATATGCTCTTTTTTTTTTTATGCGCTGGCAGTGGCCGGAGGCATTATGTTTTCAGGTTGTCCGTACCTCCCATTCTGCTGAACGCGATATCTCAGGAATGCTTTGAAGGATTATTTTCCAGCATTTCTCTATGACTTTTGGGCCAACTAAGAGGATTTCTGTTTTATCCACATCAAGCTTTAGGAAATAATTGCTCATCCACGTATTTATTGCTGAAAGACATTTGGTGACAATGTACAGTTGTGTAAAAGCAGTGCCCGGGTTTAGGAGGATTAGAGTTTAGTCTGAGGTCGCTGATTGTTTTAATAAGTGCAGTTTCAGTACGTTAATGTTTTTCTTAAACGGGATATCTTAAGATCAGCTTGAGGGAATCTCTTCAAATCTGGTACGAACGCTCACTTGGATTCGCTGATTAACTGATTTGATTTCAGTGGTTGAAAGTCAGAGGTCACAGTGACCTATAAATCTGGAAAAAAAAATATGTACACAGAAACTGGACTGGTTTGTGGAGGCATACAACAGCAGTGCAGTTATTCAAGTTTTAATTCTAATGACTTGTGTGAGAAATGTCTGTCGCTGTCTTGCCAATGCACCTTTTCAGAGTTGGTCTCTCCTACCCGCCTCAACCAATGACAATTTATGCTCTAAAGCACAAACACACAATCCACCAGGGAAGGTTCACACTTCCTCCTGACCATTGTGATCAGGAGGAAGACAGCGGGACTTGTTTTTGTAATGCTCTCACTTAAAAACCTCCACTCACATTCAATATACCTTACTTGTGCTTAGACGTCCTCCGCTCCAGTCTAAGCTCTTCTCACACTCTAGCTGCTTCTGTGCATGTGTGAAATGTTTATCGGATTTTTTTCCTATGAAATTGTAATAAATTGATGACCATGTAACAGTTTTTTTTTTTTTTAATGCTGTGGTCCACATCATTAATTTCTATATTAAGGAGGTATATCTTTTGTCCAGGCTTTCAACTACAGCCAACAAATTGATTAATTGTAAAGCCCTTCCTGGGAAGGCCCCTCGTTACACTAAAGAGCTTCATTTCTTACAGTGCATTCAGAAAGTATTCAGACCCTTTTACATTTCCATATTGTCATATTGTAGCTTTATGTCAATCATTTAAATTAAATAATCCCACCACACAACAAACAAATGCAGAGTTTTTCCAATTTTTATTAAAAAGGAAAAACTAACATCCCATTCAGACACTTTGTTATGACATCTTTGAGATGTTTCTACATCTTGAGCGGAGTCCACCTGTGATCAAGTCAATTGGAAATAAGGTCGAAGGAGCACAGAGTGTGACTGTGTTGAGGCACGGATCTGGAGAGGGCTACAGGAAAACCCCAGCACTGAAGGCCCTCACACGCCCACAGAGGCCCACATATTGATTGCGCCACAGAGGTTGACATGCTCCACAGATCTTTTTTTTAAAAGCACTTAGTAATCTTGAGATCTTGGAAAGGGCAATACAAATTAAGTTATTTTGATACTTTTTGATCAAACAATGCAGAAAAAGATACATAACCGACATCCAATATTGTTCATATTGAATATACATGTATACATTATAATAATGCTTATAGAATTAGCCAAATCTATATAATTATGCAAAACAAACAATGTTATAGTATTGCCTACAATCAGACCTAATTACGCAATGAACCAAAATGTTTCTTTGGTGTGTTGTCTTACAAGTAAAAGAAAAACAGATGGACAGAAAGTGTTGCATGTTCTGTATCTGCACACACATATATAAAAAAATATAAAAGAGAACACTTAAATCATGTTGGGTTGTTGCCCTTCTACGGCCCTGTCCAGCTCTCCACTATCCTGTAACAGTCCAGTGTTCCCTTGATTTTTTGAGCAGTGTATTTGTGTATATATTTATAGATAGATAGATAGATATACATACTGGGCAATAATCCGTGTTTGGTGGATGACGATTACTGTTAGGTGTCTGCACTTGTGCACGTCCACTAAAATCAATGGCAGCCTGAGTAATTTTTGGTTGAATTAAGCCTGAAAACGTTTCAGCAACTAAAGAGCTCCAACTTCGTAATATTGAGTTTTGCATCAGTCATTTTTATAGAAACATTTGCGATAGGGTTAATAAACAGCAGCCTGGTAACGTTCATGTAAAGTCATTGTGTGACGTCTGCTGAGTAGCTGAGGCTTCTTCTTCCCCACTGACTCTCTGGGACCAGAAAGCCCTTCCTGCTTACTGGCTCCACCACCAGTTCCAGTAAGCCAGGGGGCTTCGGCACTTCCAGCTCTGTTACCCTAAACAGATTAGAATACGCACGTCCCAACAGAACCAGCTGACCTGGAGGGATTCGGGGATCAGGTCCCCTCAACCGGCGCCAGTACACCCTGAAGTGCCGCACGGTCTTGCTCGAGTAGTCCCAGCGCAGAGTGGCGTTGAGGTGCAGGCAAGGAGAGGTGGACTCTGGCAAAGTACCAACACCACAAAGCCACACCACATCATAAATGCACATACCCAGAACCAGCTCAGAGGGAACCTGCAGATGGGCTACATCCAGGAGCTTGAGAGAGAGAACAAGATGCAGACAGACAAGAACAATTAGAATGGGAAGAACTATCAGGTACCTGTGTCAACCTAGATCAGCTGAAATCAAAGAGCTAAAGGGAGAATTATGGTCACGCCCTGAAAGAAGATGAAATGTCAACTGAAGTTTATGTGATGAAATGAGCTGAAGTGCACCTCCTGTAATAAATCAGTAGCAAAAACTAGTTTTGGCTAAAGCAAAAGGCACAGTTGGAATAAATTGGGTTTGAAAAGTGGAACTTATGGCAGTTACTACAGCTGACCACGTGATGAATGAAAGCCTTTGTTGTGTCAAAGTGTGAGCACTGAAATGTGCTGATAAGTTAGTTGGAGAGTAGGTGATCGAATTTCAAGTCTGAATGGAAATCGTAGAAAACAAGTGATCGCTACTTCCCATTTGTCACTAGAATTGTTGGCTGATGTGCAAGCACTAAATATGATTTACTGTATGCTGTATATATATATATATAGTAGAGAGAAAGAAATCTGTTCCATTTTAAAATTATTTATTTATTATTATTTTTGTTTTGTTTTGTTGATATTGTTGTTCATTAAGGATTTTTCCAAGCTATCTCTAATAAAGTAAATTGAACACACTGGACTCCCATTGTCTCACCATAATCTCTCCCACCCTGCAGCTAAAAGGCGTGTCCTGAGGGTCTCCCCTCCGTTGGATGCTGACACCAACTTCTCTAAGAGTACAGCCACGAAGCTCCAGCTGCAAACACCTGCACGTGGTAACATGAAGGGGAGAGACTGATCAGTTTACAGTGAAATCCATCATTTTCAATGCTGCATCCAGAAACAACATGTTGGTTGGAAATCTGATCTGATCAACATAACTGCTTTCAGTTAGTGTCCTACCT
Organism: Verasper variegatus; assembly: GCA_026259375.1. Taxonomy (NCBI): domain Eukaryota; kingdom Metazoa; phylum Chordata; class Actinopteri; order Pleuronectiformes; family Pleuronectidae; genus Verasper; species Verasper variegatus. The sequence continues at coordinate 2,623,798 of CM048054.1, read as the reverse complement.
GATTGTCCAACCGTCTGGGTTCAAGTTTCCACACAGCTGAGAGAACAGGCTCACCAGCTGGTGGCCCTCATCCAATACCTCCGGCTGCACTCTGGTGACTGCAAACATTGAACATGTGCAGTAAATACTTGGATATAATTGAGTGAACATTGAACCCCTGGATGTGAATGTGTTTTGGTTCAGGATCAGTGTAGCAGCCAGTGGAACCTACCAAGTATCAAACTTGGATGCTAATATCTGAGTCTAATGTACCTGAAGCTAAAACAAGGTTGGATATAAATGCAATTTTCATATTCTTATCCTTGACCGATCTTTATATTGTAATGTGTATTTGTATTGTCTGCTCCAAGTTTAAATTGTACATTTCAACCTGATGAAGGTAGCATTCAATTTCATCTGAGTTAAATCCACACCTATGAAATCCCTAAGTCCACATTTCTTACTTGATCACCAAAGTGTAGCTTTCATCCTTTGCAATTCACCTTTTGTACCACAAGGTTTGAAGGGGTAGCTACCACAGTATTTCACACTTGCTTTCATTACGTTAAACCTAAGTTTCAGTGCAGATGTTATGGAATGAACATCAGCCACAGCTCATGCTCTGCTGCTGGGGTTGGTGGTCATTTTAACCAGCGAAAGATACAGTAAGTGCAGAGAAGACAATAAATAAGAAGCATTTTAATTTTGCATGTCTTCAGCATTCGTCTTTGATAATAAAAAAGAATGAGGAGAAATAAAAGCCTCAGAGGTTTGAGGCATCAGAGTTTAACAAATGTTCTTATTTTAGGATAAGGCAACCTTCAGACTGAGTAGGATTGAGGGTGATGAGTAAAATTAGTGATTCATAAATTGATAACCTTCGATGTAATAATGATTATTAGAAAATGATTATAGCTGGCAGCGGCTTCAGCCCTCACAGGTCTGTAAAGAACATATGCAAGTGTAGACAATGGACAGTGTCAGGAACTCACGTTTGACATTGTGGTCGTCCATGCACAGACTAGCATCTGTTGTCTTCAGCTCCAGGGAGACACTGATCCCAGCAGATGGTTTATGGATGAAGCTCACCAGGATCTTGGATGGCAGGGGTACATTGAGGGAGAAGATTCTGAGAGACGCAGAACAGAGGCAAAGAAACAACAGGTACAATGAGCATTAGCTTGTGTGTTTGGGGAGGTGGTGCTGCAAAATCACAACATAAAAAGGTGTTCAGAAAACACACACACTTGGCAGAAACTGTAGATGTATGAGAGGCAGGGATGAGGCCCTCGAGCAGCAGTGAGCAGCCTCCGTTCCAGACGTCCTGTGGGCAGCCACGGCTTCTAAGCCAGCCCTGGCCCTCCAGCTCCGTATGGTAGTACAAGGGCTGGATCTCCTGGGCAGCCAGGTTGAACCAGCTCCTCTCAGTCTCGTGCTGCAAACACATAATAATAACAATAAACCTTACTTTCATTGCGCATTTCAAAACACAGTTGCAAGGTGTTGCACAAGTTAAAATAAAACATTGAAAGCAAACTATAGGAAAGTTTTTTTTAAAAACTGGAAACAATTAAAAGGAATTTAACGATCACGGCAATAAAGCACAAACACAAAAGTGTAAATGCAAGATAAAATAAAACATTATAAAATAATTAAGATAGTCAGTAAGATCACAACTAGGTTAAAAGGTCAATTCAAACCCCAAAGCCTAAGAGAGGATAAGGAGTTTGCTTGATGGATCCCCTCAAGGAGATTGTTCCAAAGAGTGGGAGCCTTGACAGAAAAGGCCGATAAAGCATAAAGCATACATATATATATATATATATATATATATATATACACAATACATTTCTCCAAACAAATAATGTGAACACTGGAGCAAAACTACTGCAGTCATATTGTTACTTTGAGAATAAAAACTGAACAGTTTGACCAACAGTGGATTTGAACAGCCAGGTGTGTCAGAGACGCACAGTGGGACAAAGCCATGTAATTTAAACTATGTAATCACTTCTAAAATAAACTAAAAGCAGTGACACTCATATTCTGATTTAAAGCAGACATCCAGCAGCTGTAACTAAACAGGAAACGCCGTCAGAGGTTATGGACAGAAGAATGGTTTTACAAAAGGATCAATTAAGACTCCTTTCATTTGTTTAATGGCCGTGAAACTATCAATGTGAGAAAAACTCTGACAGTCTGATCTTTTCATGTACTTGGTCCGTCTGTGTTCTGGTGCCCAGCACTGCACAGTGTGAGTTATTGGTATTTCTATTGAAGTAGGGTTTTAGAAAATGTTGAAATTCAGTCCATTTTTCTCTCTCGCTCACACAGGTACCCTTTTTTAAATTTTTTGTGAAAAACTGGCATTCTATATATAAGGAGGTTTACCTGCGTTTACAAAAAACTGCATATACCCACTGATTTTGGTGTCAAAATGGTATTTTGTTTAACTACCATGGTCTGCAGCTTGAAACAAGAACTGTTCGGTCCAATCCTTGCACTAAGAATATCTAATAATGAATGTAACAAGAGAAAAAGATTAAATCACTTCATTATGACGTTAATTAAAGCATTGAATCGTCTTGAATTGGAAGTGTGTCGAAATATCTTTGAGGAAACTCAAGCGCACTGGCATGAGCAACCAGTAATGTTAACATTGTGTGTTTCCCTCTTCCACTGTTCCACCAGTACCTTTCCTCTCCAGTAGAGAGCCTTCCCGAAGCCCTGGCAGAAGGAGGAGATGAAGGGGAGAGGCGAGGCTGGTCGGTGGATGTACAGGTAGTCTGACAAAAGAGCCCAGAACCTGCAGGAAGTTTAAGAACATCCTATTCTTGATTTATTCATCTCCTCCCACTGACTAAACGTGCTACGATTTTAAATACGCTTTCTAAATTAATTGGCGATTAATGAGTGTATTAAAGTCAGTGTCAATACTGTGCAGATCTCACATGTCCTGGTTCTTGCGGAATTCAGTCTTATCATCGTGGCTCTCGTACACCCAGCCTGGAGCGAAGATGGCTGTAGAGAAGTTGTGCTTCCTGATGATCTCCAGAGCCTGAAGACAAACCGTACAGTCAATTGTCTGCAAGTGATTCAGGCTCATGAATAAAAAGACACCTTATCTAGAGCGCGTACCTTATTGGTTTCAAGCATTCCTCCTACCACCTCGCCTCGGCCGAACACGTCTACCCCGATATAGACGTCAGCCTCACGGCCTTTGATCCCACTGTCTTCTTTCATCCCCTCCAGGTTCTGCTCTGTCCAGTTGTAATTAGTGAAGAAACCATCGCAAGCATCGAAAAACATCCTATTATGAGGAGTTTGGGACAAAGTTTTGGATCAGTAAGTTACTAATGAAGTAAGAATTTGAACCAAGTTTTAAAACCACAAAGGACACCACTTTACCTGTTGGACTGGTTGAGTTCATTCTGCCAAAGTAGCTGTCCACTCTCGATCACGCTGTCGTACCACAGCACCTGGCTGCCAGAGACTCGCTCGTGCATCTGGTCCGTCAGATAGCGCAGGAACAAAGGTGTGTTCTTCACTGCAACTTCCTGCAGGTAGAGGACAGTGCACACAATTTGTTTGTACCTCAGGGCTTGATACACTCTACAAGAATGCTAGCTTGAGTAAATAGTTTCTTTTAAAAGGGAAAAATAACACAAGACTACAGGCATGCGATTAGCCCTGCGATCGACATGCTAACATATTCACAGTGCGAACAGACTTATGTTAACTAACTCACCAAAGTATTGATAAAATCGAGTCAGTGGGATTCATCATCTCGGAGGGATAAGGGGAGTGAACTGTATTTCTGTATAAATTTGTCTCAATAATAATAATTTGAGGTGTGTTACAGCACAAACAGATATACTTAAATCTGTCCAGAGGCTGTCTGTAATGCTGTCTATAATATGGTGTCTAGTCTCCTATCATGATTCCAAAAGTAAACACAGAACATTTAATGAGGTAAGAGTCAAACCTAGTAACAGATAAAGGTAAAAATAATTCCTGGAGTTGAGTTAATATGGATGCAAAAACCGTGGAGCACGGTGTCTTTGGCAGGAAACCACAAAGGAAACTCCTACTCTCCCCAAAAAACCTGCACAACACGTGCAGTACTACACTTGGCGTGAGCACTGCATACCATATCCCAAAGGTGAAGAAGGTGTGGAGGAAGCGTCAGAATTTGGGGCTTTGCAGCCTCTGGGCCTGGACAGCTCAACATCATTAAGGGGGGAAATGAATTCTTAAGGTAGTCAGTGTAGCTTACAGGACAATAACAGAGAAACTGGTGATGCAGCAGAAGAATGATCCAAAACATCAAAGTAAATAGTACATCAGAAAGATTTCGAGCTAAGAAAATCCACCTTATGGAGTGGCCCAGTCAGAGCTCAGACCATGGTCTGCTTCCTTTAAGTGTTTTCGAGTGTCAAGTGATTTTTACTGGCTGCAGTATAAATCATAAATCCCACCTCCTCTATGTTAATGGTTAGGACATGGACCAAATTATAAAGAGAGAGAGAGAGTACACGCCAAATAACTTGTTCTCAAAGATGGTTTCTGTCAGTGCAGTTAGTTCTTATCACACTGATATATGTTTTCCACTAAGTTTGGTTATAATTAGTTACATGATGCTTAGATTGACAGCTGAGACTGACTCATGAATTGGTCAAGTGCATGTATCAGCAGGACGTCACTACCGCAGCTCAATCCCACTGCAGAGACTCTGGCTGCAAATGCACAAAATGATGGTGTTTGTGTCCTGGATATTTTTGCTTCATTTCTGGATAGTGGGAGAAAGTGGAGACGTGTCGTCCATCTTGACATCTTGACTCTATGGCCATGACCTAAAACTATATGTGCTGTTGTGATGAGCACCAGAAGTCAATTACTCACACTGAGGGTATTCTCTATGTTAATGATCCAGCCATCGAAGCCATAATAGTGGCTAATCTGGACTAGTTTATCAGCTACTGCCCGATACGCCTCCTCATCTTTCAGGAAGGCTTCACACGCCTTGGCTCCATCATTCCACTCTGTGATGAAAGTCCCTGGAAAGAAAGCCAATCACAGTGAAGATTGGAAGACCTGTCTCTCACTGCATCTTGATACTCGTGATATAAAATGTAAATTATGAATTCAGGACGACTACATTTTTCACTCACCTATAACGACGACTCCATGTTTATGTGCAGCACTGGTCCACACAGCAGGAGGAATAGTCACCATGTTGTGCGTGAAGTAGTTGAAAATATCAATGTACTGCCAGTGGTAGAAGGCATACGGAGCTTCAACACTTGTCCCCTGGACAAACCTCAACAACAGAAGATTGAATGACATGGCATTATGGTACATGAATGTGGCTGCAGGAACAAAATAAAATCGAGGAAAGCCCAATTAGAAATAAATTATCATGGATGAATCATGGACCCAAAGCTAAAACAAGCAACAAAATCCATCTGTCAAACAAGTGTAGTATTTATAGTCTTCATTAGTGGCTGTATTTAGGTATATGGCTCATGTTATGATGACACAGTCAGAGTGCACCTAAGGGACACATGCAGCATGGACTTTGCTGAGTCATAACTCATAACTGTGTGATTAGCTTCCACATGCAGCCTCCAAAGGCTGTGGCCCCTGAAGTAGGACACAGCTATACAGTATTTTCCCTGTGTTGAAACCTGACTAAGCCAAAAACCTACCAAATAGTTAGGGTGGTCGTTGCTGAGCACAGTGGTCTATGTATGTTTAATATCAATAGCTCACTTTCGGGGAGCAAATCCCTGCAGCAAGGTTCCAGGATCGAATGGCTATTATACACAAGTGTTGCATCCAGGCGTTCACATACTTTGGGCCGTGTAGTGCATACTCCCTAATTTAGGTATAGTGCCAAGTAGAGCCCCTAAATCCTGAAATATCCTTTCAGCTCACTGTGAACTGTGCTGAGTTTGTAAACATGAGAAATGAGCTGAAACTAAATATTTCCTTAGGAGCTTGTTATTTCCTGATAAATTCACACCTGTCCTCTAGGTAGCCGCCCATCATGTCATGAGACACCAGCGTCCGACGTGAACTACTGGCCAGGGGGGGCTCCCGAGTTGCCAGAGGGACGACTGCCACATTGAAAGGGTTTGCCTCGCTTCGTTTCCATGTCAGAAGCTCCTCTAAAGTCTGAAGACCACAGCTGATTGGCTCGGTGGTGTCAGCATCATAATGTTTGGCTGGAAAAGAATAGGAAATATCAAGTAAAAGAAGTTTGGACAGCAAGATATCTACTGCAGCTCAGATTTGATGAAGACGTGGTGATGTAGTCACCTAACCTGCTAGCTGCGAGGGTGTATACTTGATAACTTCATGGATCCCGCTTGAATCCATGGGTTGATCCAAACAAGACTCCAACCTGGTGAAAGTAAAAGGTGACATAGATACCAAATGAGAGTCATTCATTTGTTGTATTGCACAGAGGAGCTTGAGCAGTAATTTATCTGGATTGATGTTTTTCCACAGGCTACTTGACTTTTTGATGATATTTCCTCTGCATGAAGATCCTGCAGTGGTTCAAGGTTTATCACACACTAGGTAGGCAATTTCCTGGGGGTTCATGAAATTTGCGTGTGGTTTAGTTAAAGAAAAAAAAACAAAAACACAAATGATAACTTCTAATATATAGATACACGACACACAATTCATGGTGCAAGAAAAATGTAGACAAAGTCTTAAACTGGACAACATAAAAATACATTTTAGATTGCATATAAATGTGGTCATTCTGAACAGTATGCTTTGATCATGGTGGTTAAAACTCAGTTAAGCGCTGTGTCTCAATTCGGGGGCTGCATCCTTCAGAGACGACATTTGAAGACCAATTGCGTCACAGTGGAAGGACTAGGCTGTCCCACTTTGAAGGGTCTTTTAAATGCAGGCTAACAAATGCGTCCTTCCACCACTGAGAAATGAAGAAAACCGTTTTTTCAAAGAGGTAATGGTGCCGGCAAGCGTTATCTCACTATCCTGCTTCAACAGCTACAGTGTGCAACAGCGGCAGCAGGGTATACTAGTCCTGGGGTGGGGGGGGGGGGGGGGGGGGGGGTGCTTCTAATGACTGGAGGTCATGTCTGAAAGAGGCTTTAATGATCACCACTACTCACTACTTGTGATTTTTAAGAGCACAATGGAGAAGGGGGCCTCACCCTGGTCGACCCGGGGCCTGCAAGACCACTACAACCGCCCCTGGAAGAAAGCAACTCTTTGTCACACAGGACTGATGTGAGTAGTACAAGGCTAGTTGAGGTTACACTTTAGTGTGAAGGCCACTGTGACTTGTCATGGTAGGAAAATAACTCTCCGTTCAGCTCAAGTGTCTCAGTGCGACCTTACAGTGAGACCTTACAGTGAGACCTTACAGTGCGACCTTACAGTGCGACCTTACAGTGAGACCTTACAGTGAGACCTTACAGTGAGACCTTACAGTGAGACCTTAGTGAGCTAGTTTGCAGCACCAGAACTGTGAAACTGATGCAGCTGAATGGAACTCAGCCATCATTCGTTTCTGTGTTTACAGATGTTTGTTTGTTTGTGTCAGCATGTCTGCTAGAAAAAGGAACTGTGGGGCTGAAAAAGTTCGTTAAGTGACATTTGTTGATTGTCGGCCGCTTTCCTTTGCTGCTGTAGATAATAAACCATCTCATGACGAACCTGCAACATTAAAACTAGAGAAGACTCGTTCACTCTGGCTCAGTGTCAGTTTTATGAGGCTGTGAAGGAAGTGAGGAGCTACAGTACCGGCTGGGTTCCGGTATGTCCTTCTTCCCGCTGACACCATCGCTCTTCTCTCCGTCCTCTCGTCTCCTTCTTCCAGAAACCTTGTTTCCTTCCACAGTCACAGACATTTTACCACATTCAGATGAAACCCGACGGAAATTTCAAACAGTTGAAACCAAGGAAATAGAAAAGTGTCACACCGGCAATTGCAAAGCCTTTTCCGGGCTTAATCCTTCACAATAAAAGCACCATTTCCAAAAAATTGAATTAGGAAAAAACATCAAAATCAAACAAGACTTGCTTGAATAGTATTTTACAATACTCAGGTTTTAATTTATTATATCAAAATCACAGACAAAATCTTTAATGAAAATAACCCTTAACCATTGTATTTTCCATTTTAAACGAAACAGCTTGAGATGAAGCCAAGTTATTACCCCATATTGCATTGACCTTGATTTAGTTACTGTGTTTACTCCTATCTGTTCGCACTCAGCTGCCCATGAGAGAATGGACCGAGGCCAGCTGGACAAAGGAAACACTCTTTTGTTATTGTGCAGAACCAGACACTTTTATTTTTTGAGAGATTGGTCCCCAGCAGGAAACTCTGGAACAACAACAAAGGGCACTGACAACGGGAAGATCGACGGCATAACATTGCCATGGTAGTAGTGTTGTGCACCTTAGGGTCATACAATAGCTCCATGCAAGAGTAGAAATATATTTTTAAATAAGATAAAATATGAAATATATAGAATATGTGTGTTCAGCTTTTAAAGTAAGTAGGTAGGTAGTTGGGTAGACAAAGAGGAATACTCTTAGAAATACTGTGCTGTTACTGACGCTGGTGTCTGTTGGCAGCTCTACGGTAAAAGGCTCTTTGGCAGTGGCGTCACGCAGCACGGAAGTGACGTCAGACGCAGACGGCGGATGATCAGGATGCTGACAGGGAGAAGAGGCAGCATCAAAAGGGAGACTGCTCGAGCCCTACCCTGAACCGTAGCTCCTCAAAATCCGTCTTCATCCGCGGACATTTAACGTCCAATCGTGTCAAAACCACCAGGAGCATCAGGCTCACACTTCGACCTTTCCAACAAGCCCCGTATTACCAGCCAGATGACTTTCGCAGCATTTTAAAACAAGTGGCGAAAGGTTGCGGGAGCGGAGCCCACCCGGAGACAACACAGAGAAGACGGCGGATCTCTCGAGGAGCTCCTCTGTTCGGCCTGTTCTGCTTTGAAACACCGGGGCTTTAAACCTCAACATTTCTTTTTCACATTTCGAGCTAGCGAGTGAGCTTGCTAGCCGACCACAGCTGCCCCCACCATGGAGTTGAGAGTAGGAAACCGATACAGACTGGGCAGGAAAATTGGAAGTGGCTCATTTGGAGACATCTACCTGGGTGAGTCCGGGTCAAAAAACACCTGATGTCGTGTTGCTATTCGTGTCACTTTCCAGCAGCAGCAGCGCGGAGCTGTGACCGTGTCCTTGTTTCCCTGGTTTCTCCCAAAAGAAGCTGCTGGTCGATCAGCTGTTAGCTGATTGGTGCTAAGCTACCAAGCTAGCATCTAGCTGTAACGAAACGTCTGCTGTTTTAAATGACAATAAGCGGTGTCTTTGTTCATTGTGCTCTTCTCGATTCTGTATTCGTCATAACAAGTGTCCAAATGGAGCGGTGTAACGACCTGTATGGGAACTGACGGCTGCTGTGTAGCTAATCCCTTTATTAGCTATTAACTAGCTAATATGAGACTCCCCTCTCTGCCTTTAATCGCCGTCAGACAGCAGCAGTCCAGAAGCAGAAGATCTGAGCAGGACACAGGCTTTGCTATTTACTGCTCGAGTCTAAAATAACATGGAGCTACTCAAGCTGATCTCTGGATACAACAGGCCGCTTCACTTTCCGATCTTCTGCTTCTAGTCTAAGACTGTTCACATAAAGGAGTATTTCGTCTGGAGGTTTAAGGAAGTTCCCACAGAATAATGTCGACATTTTGAGTGTTTCCTCTAAAATTAACATGGTTTTAAACAAATGAGAATGTCCACTGTGCTCGGTTTGGGTCCTTTTCAATTAAATTTGAACAAATGAAGCTCTCCGGCTCCCTTTTCAGTGCCTGCTCATAAATTCGTTTTATCTACAAAGGGCCTAAGGCTGTTCCTTATTCAATCTGTGGTATATGTAATGACTGATTGGATGTGCCACCTCTTATTATGGTCTCAGTATGAGTTTGGTCCGATGTTGGACACTGATTATCATGAGAAGTGCATGTTAACTGAGCTCTGCATTTTAAGCTGCAAATCCGGCTGCAAAATAACAATCAGAAGTGATCTAATCAGAACATACACATCTACCTGACTGAGCCCCACCACCTTTTATTCAATGCGTCCTATGGGGTCATATTAGAGGTCCACAGCTCCTGGTAACCGTGGTTGAGAACAGCTGATCACATTTCTGAGCTTAAGCTTTGGTCTTCTGAACAACAGGAGAGAAGGGACATTGTTAATTAATGAAGAGCTTTTACAGGCTGTTTACTGATCACTTCATCACTGACGTCTCATCAACTTGTAGAGGACAAAATCCAGCTCTGACTTTTGACACTGACTTAAATATCATAAATAAGTTTAATATAGATGTTTTATTTATATTTTCTATCTGTACCATAGGGGAAATGGATGGTTGTTAGCATTGAGGGGTGGACCACCTCCTGAAGCAAGATGTTATAGGAAACCCTGAGACATACGCATAATTAATTTCACAAGTGTATTTTCATAACATGTATTTGTTCAGCAAAATGTAAAACATTGGCAGTTAGAGATCTGAACACTTAGAGTTTTGGTTTATACAGTAACGCTTTGATTTGCATTAGTTTGCATGGTCAAACTTCAGTTCCCCTTAAAACATGGGAGGAAGTGTTTGGTCAGTTAACAACTTTGGCTTCCTGGTGTCTGTTGAGGATCAACTTTATATTTTATTCCAGGGAGGCTTGTTTGTCAGTTAATTGAGTTTTTTTTTGGGGGGGGGGTTGCCTTGAAAGAAATAGAAAATTGTAAATCACATAAAAATAACTTCAACTCATCTACTACTCCTCCTCGTAGTAGTAAATAAGTATGTGGTCTACTTGAATGACCTCTGCAACGTAATGTTTAGATTCAGTTATGTTCCTACCCACATCTATATATTGGATGTGCTTACTTTTGTTTATATGAGCATTACAAGCATGAATTAGTTAAGTTGTACCAATTGATCAGAAACTCCTCTGGGTAACATGGTAATCTAGTGTTTCTTTTCAAAACACAAGAGCAGAGGGAAAGTTGATTAAAGCATTAGTTGGGTCCAGTCTGTCTTCCACATGACCTGTTGTTTGGATTGACAGTGAGAGCTGCCAGCTGCTTACATAATCACTTTGTGTTTTTCTCTTTACTCCATGTCCTCTCCCCTCTGAGCGGCTGGGACTGAGGTTACGCAACATTGTTAACAAGCCAGAACAGAGTGTGGTTCTTTCAAATCAAAGTGCCTGACCATCCTGTGCTTCAGGTTTTTGGAGTCTGGTCACAGTACAATGTGCTCAGAGTAAATCTTTTCTTTACTCTTAATATACACATGTAAGATATTTAATTATAACAAAGGTCAATCTCAGTGCAGATATGACCAAACGAACGTCCAAAGAAAATGAAAGTTTGACACTGGATGCATGACCTGTCACTATCTGTTAAATGTTCTGTTTCACAGAACACCTTTCTTCTCCAACGCAGTGTGTGAACACGCTAATAACACTGACATGTGAGCAGCTTGGTGTGTTGGGGCTGGCTTAGTGGCAGGTTGTGCTTGTATTGGTGTGAGAGGTGGTGTGTTATTGGCAGACGGGGAGATGAGCTCATCTCTTGGAATGAATCCTTGTACTCTGTGACAGGGTTCATATTGGGCCCTTCAAATAAACCAAACTGGTAGAATAGCTAGTAATCTCTAAAAGGTTGTTACAAGACCGTCATGACTAAGTAGCGCTCCAGTGTGCGTAAGCAGTTAGTCACGTGGTTGAGTCAGGATGTGTTTCCTCAAAATTCTGCTGTTCAGTCGTCTGTTGCTTCATCTGGTCTGATCCAGTGGGTGATGTTAAAACAAGCTGCAGAAATCCGGACGCTGGTGTTTGTCTCTGTTCAAACTCCCTAAACTGGATTATTCCCAACACTTGAGTAAAACAAATACATCCCGCTTACCTTCCCTCTTGTGGCATTGCATATTTTTGGCTCAGTTTGTATGCTATGAGTTTATTATAGTTTCCACTACTCCTATGTAGGGGTAAATCCTACCCCTCTATCAGGGCTGGGTGAGAACCCTTACTGTTTGTTTAGTTGGACCAAAATTTGTCCATTGTATGGAAAACTGTACCATTGATCGTCTGGTCTAATTTTTATTGTTTAATGATTGGGTGGCCAATTAGCTGGCTCTATGTAGGATTTATTTATTGGACAACATTGACATTTTGGAAAAATACACATATATATATATATATATATATATATATATAATGTATATGTGTGTGTGTGTGTGTGTGTGTGTGTGTGTCTATAGTAGTAAAATTAAATAGCTGTCAATAATTGGTTAATTAACCAACTATCAGCTCTTGTGAGCCTAACCTAAATACTGGAAACAGTGGGAAGCATCTTCTGACTCTGTCAAATCAAAGAAAACAAATCCATATTCCATTACCTTTTTGAAGTTGACCAATTAACATATTATATTTGCTTTGGTTAGATCTATTAAAAGAAAGTACAAATTTTGATTTGTGGTTTTATGGGACATCAGGTATCAGGCTATATTCTGGTTGGAAGCCATCACTTCCTGCATTCTTCACTGGTTGCTGGCACCCTGCAAAATAATCTGAACTCTTGCTTTAACTTTTTTTTTATTTTTTATCAAAGGTAAAATATGATTTTGGTAATAACAAAACAATCACTATTTATCACTGCAGACTGTTGGGTTATTTGTCCAAACTATTTTAATTGATTCTTAACCCTGCTTCTCATACATGTTATACCATTTCAATAGCACTGACAGAGCCAACTACAAATAGCTTTAACCTGACTGTGTTTTCCACTGTGCAATGAGTAGATTTATGTCAGTATAGAAAGAACTGTGTGAGAGATATGGCCTTGTTAAAACTTGCAGTGCAGAGAAACATCGTGCTTCAAGTGTGTTGAACAAAAAGTTAATTTGTCTTAATAGTTGGTGTGAACTGTATCTAAGTAAACTGAAATGGTTGCAGCAGTGTATGCTAACAGGGATGGGTCCAATTATTCAAATAAGGCTAACAGTGAAATTGTTCAGGGGCTGTTAAAATAACATTGACTTAAGACATGCTCAGACTAATTCTGCTGGTGACTCAGTTTTCAAACTCATGAGGCATCTTCGTGCTACCTTTCACTTATTCTACTTGTGGAGCTTTGTGGTTTGATGGTGTGTGAAGTTATGGTGTGGTTGTGTTGACATCGTCTCATCCAACCGATTTTCCAGGTGTTGTTTCTGGAGCAAAGGGCTCATTCGGTAGTTTTTCTTATCTTCTCACAGTTATGCTGCTTTCAGACATGCTCTGAAGTCCAGACATTTTCCTGAAATATTCTGGAGGGGCTGTATGCAAGAACGCAAATGTTTGGACGTTTTCCAGAACTTTCCCTACCAGCCCCAGAGTAAAATGGCCAGAAAATGTTTGACTGAGAATACAATAGGAAAATTACTGGAAACATCTCTGCAAGCGAGTGGGCGGAAGTTTTTAACACCCCACAGATGCAAAAAAAATATAATTTACAAATGCCTTAGGATGAAATAGAGGAGCCATACACGGATAGGAAAGTGACATGTGTGTCTGCTACGTTCTTCATATGAGAAAGGCCAATCTCTGAAAAATGTCCTGATTAAAATTTTATGGACATTAGCCAGACTTAATTTAGGAAAACTGATTAGGTAACATTTTAGAATTACTCCCTGGACCGTAGGTCTTGCAATTCAGGTTCAACACAAACAAACTTAATAATATGTTGCATCTGCTGGCTCATACCTCTCTCAGTATGCTGTTACAGTGTTTGGAAAGGGGATTGTTGGCATTCTGTGCCTGGTCTTACATCACAGCATCCGTCTTGACAGGCTGCCCAGATCTGTGATGTGAATCTCCAAGTGACATTTCAGAATTACTTAAATTAGAGACTTCACTTTGTGCTCATGTTGTTTCATTATTTTTTCATGTTGAACCAGTGTTGAGGGATGTGTCCTAACATGTTTTGCCAGCAGCAGCACTCACGAAAAAAAACACTTCACACTGTTTTACCAAAAAGTTGTTGTAAGTCTTCTTAGTAGGAAACCTACTGACATAATTCATACAAGTCATGTTAGTCAGCTTTCCCTTGAATGCCAGCATGAACGGTGTCGCAGCTCGCTCTACTGTAGGTGTTAGCAAGGTGCTACTAGTGCTAGCTGAAGGTGACACACTCAGGTTCGGAGACCGCAGGACATTAAACGCTGTACAGTCTTTCAGATCGACGCCGTGTTGCTTCCCACATGCCCACTGTAGTTCTATGGCATTCACTCTGTGAATGTCTTTCAAAGGGTCTAACATGAGCCAGACCATACAAACATGATAGCAATCCTCACTTCCATAGAGGGTTAGTAGCATACCACTGTTAAAAAACATTATACGAGCACTGGTATCGGATCAGTACTCTGTATCGGCCAATATGCAAAGGGCAGGTATTAGCACATCTTAAACTCGGCCTTAAAATGTTTACTCAATGTACTGACCATTGATTGTATATCATACAGAATAGGTCAACAAATGTACAAGTGTGAGCAGCAATCTTAATTTTTCTGTTGATCTACAAAAACTTTATAACTGAGTGTGTATTATGTGTTTCGTGCACTTAAAACTGCCTGTATACAGAGTTCGATGGCTGAAGTTGGAGCACTGATCAGTTAGGGTCATGGTCCTAATTTCATGCCCCACCCTGATCAGTGCAGTTTAGCCCACATAGATTACATCATACAGAGAAATCAATGAGGCTCCATTGGGGTGTGTGTGTGTGACACCTGGTGTCCAGTTGCTGTGTGTGTGGAGGGAACTGGACCCATAACCATATTTAGGAAGGAGCCAGCTGAAGCAGGGATTTGTCCGATCGCACGGAGCAGCAGCAAGGAGTCGACTCAGACAGACAATTCCCCAAATCCTCTTGTCAGAGTTGGATGAAATTGTAATGATAGCTGTGAGGAATTTGGGCTGCACATGCAAGTCGATACATGAAAGAAGAGCACGTTACATACAGTGCACATTGTTGAGATCCTCTTCCATTTTGGCTGGTTGTGCTGTGTGAACCCTTCACCACTTCAATCACCACCCAAGTGATTTGTATGTGTTTATTTCTGCAAGTAGCAGCCTAATACAAACAGTTGACAAAGTAAAAATTGGCTTTACCCCTGCTGCTGTTGGAATATGTTACATACCTACATTCGAATATTACATGCTATGATAAATATACTAAATCTGCCTGTCTGTGTCTTTGTCTAGGTACTGACATCTCAGTTGGGGAGGAGGTCGCCATCAAATTGGAATGTGTGAAGACCAAACATCCACAGCTCCACATAGAGAGCAAAATCTACAAGATGATGCAGGGTGGAGGTACTGTAACACACCATGTACACAACACATCCTGCCATGTTGTTTTTATGAACTAAGAACTCCACACTCACTCACAAGCACTGTAAAATGTAAGCCTCCATCCATCCATCACTGTAAATCATTAGAAAACTGATGAAGTTTGGTGCTGCTGACCATGTTGAGGTAACTAACTTGAAATAGTTGTTGGCAGTGATTTAGAGTTCTCTATCGCTACAAGATCTTTTTTTTTTTTTCTCACTAAAATCTTTTGGATTCCAGCAACGCCCTGTATGAGGTCAGGGTAGAACCTCGGGGAAAACTGCAACAGGAGAGGCTGTCTGATACAGTGGGCATGACATCTATATGAAACAGTGACATGCAGAACACAGGTTATTTATAATGTAAAAACAGTTAATGACCCAAATGCAAATATTTGTTGGCTAAGGGCATGTACATGCTAGTGTTTCCCTAGTTTGTCCCTCTACTGTTTCATAATGAACTGAAAAATGAGATCTTGTATGTTTTTAGTTTTTGGGTTGCACACATGTATGCTGCGTGCATGTGCCAGGAAGTGACTCACTGGCCAATCAAAACAATCAACCCTCACCCCCCAATGCTACACTACTATGTTTTTATTTTAAAATGAAAACCAAGTAATTTTTAGTACCATTTGAAAAATAATCTCCATCAACATGCAGGCCTCAGATATACTTGCTGTGATGCAAGGTTTTGTGCCCACAGGAACTGTTACAGATTGATTGCTTAATCACTCGCCTGCACTTTTACTTTTACTGGCTCAACAGCTACCAAAGTAAACAAGGTCAGCAACACTTTTAACAGTTATTTGTTACCTGTTGCATTCACGACTGCTGAGGCCAATTCCATTTGTCTGTTTGCTTCCAGAAAAGGGTCATATGATATAATATTATGTAATGCATTGTGATTAGAAATATCAGGAAGCAAGCACGTTTGTCCAGACTAAGACGTATCCCTGCAGTTATCAAACTGAGCAGCATTTACCAAGCTCTTTGTTTAAGAAAATTCTGAAGTAGTACCACAACATATTCACGTGGATGTAGCCTCAGTCAAGGTTTGGTCAATTTTTGACTAATTGAAGATGGAATGCAATGGGCAGAAGATCTGCTTAGAGGTTTCATGTATTCTTTGTCCCATTACAGTTCTTTTGTCTTTAAAGGGATAGTTCACTAACATTTTTTAATTCTACCCTCATTATCTACTCACCACTATGCTGATGGAAGAGTTGGGTGAAGTGTTTGAGTCCACAAAACACTTCTGGAGTCTCAGGGATAAACAGAGTTGCAGCCGAATCCAATACAATTGAAGCCAATTGTGCCCGCTTCTTCAGACATGAAGAAAACAGAAAAAAGAGACCATGCCTCCATATTGCTCGTGTGGTTTCATCCAAGTGTCCGCAAGCCTGACATTCATATTTGACTTGAAACGGCGTAATTTACTCTGTTTTAGCTTAAATATCTATAGGTGTGTTCACAGGCCCTTGGGCACACTGTGTGGCTACATCCTCTAGCTTCGCTACTTCCGGTAGTGGACATTTAGGCTTAATACACACAAATTAGCTTGAGTCGAATATGAATGCAGGGGCTTGCGGACACTTGTATGAAACCCCACGAGCAGTATGGAGGCATGTTATCTTTTTTCTGTTATTACTTTTGAAGACGAGGTCACCTGAACTAAACACTGTTTACCCCCCCTCCCCCCTCATGGTAATATAAAATCGTAATATCTTCTAATCTGCTGTTCTGTCTGGAAGTGAAAAAGTAAAAGGGTGCATGAGTGACTAGAATGTGAAGTTCTCAATGTGGACACTTGCTCCTCCACACATGTACATGGTTGATTTAAGGTATTACTCATTGTAGACGGTGGAGTAGTGAAAGGTTGTCTATCCAGATTGTATCAGGACAGCGGTCAATGGTCTGCTTGACAGCGCATGTAGAAGAGGTGGTTTCTCTTTGTAAGGACTACTGTGCACATGCATGCAACTGTATTTTTGTTCCAGCATGGCAGGATCTATTGGGACATGGTGGCTGACTCAGACAGATGGATGTATTTTGGTTCATATGTATATAAATAGCTGGTGCACAGTGTCTGTGTGTCGTGCAGTGTGAGGTGCTGAGCAGCAGCATTTTGTTGCTGTCTGCCTGTAGAAGGAAATGCCATATGCCCTCTTCGTCTTGGCAGCGTCAGCTAATTACCAGCTACTACTAAACCAGCTGGCCTCTGCCTCAACACTTGGGGGAGGCAGGCATGATCGAGCAGTTAAAATTTGAACTTTTCATTTCTGTCTCTATTACACTTGCCTGCACCCAGAACTGATAAACTGTCACATGTTTTCTGTCACAGCCTTATCATAAACGTGGTTTGCAGAAGATTTAATTGACCAATATAACATGCCACATTATTATTCTGTTCACTCAGAGAGAATATGACAAAACTCTGTTAGACTTTCTGCTGAATCAGGTGGTTTGAAGAATATTACCTGATCTCACACTAATAATTTATTCAAGAATTATTTTCTTATACTTCTGATTTGCTATTTTATATTCTAGGTTGTATTCAAATCTTTAAAGATTCTCATACACTTTCCTCTCGAGAGCATTGTGGGCGAACATAATTGTAGTCTTCTGCAACATGAATCGTTGGATACATGTTAATCAGGACAATTGTAATGACAGTTTGGATCTGCTGTTTTCCTTTGCCACTTGTGGAGACTGCTGGTGTCGTCATGCTTCTGCAGACACACAGAAATAACTATTTACTTGAAATCAAGATGTCACAATTTCTAATTACTACCAATTTTGAAAAAAATTGGTTATTAAAGAGCAAAGCTGAATGTGTTTTGGTAACTTAAACATCATAGGACTTAATAAAGATGAACCAAATGTAACCATTTTCTGTTTTTCCGCTCCCTCTTGTCCTCCAGTGGGTATTCCAACGATAAAATGGTGCGGGGCTGAGGGTGACTACAATGTGATGGTAATGGAGCTGCTGGGGCCCAGTCTGGAGGATCTGTTCAACTTCTGTTCCCGCAAGTTCAGCCTCAAGACAGTCCTGCTGCTGGCCGACCAGATGGTGAGAACCAGAGAGGGAAGACGGCATGAGGGTTGTCTGATGTGTTGGTTAATGTGGAGACTTTTAAAAGAATCCTCACTCAGACAAAAGACCCCATCTTCTGTAACATTCTACAGGAATTTTTCACGTCCTTGGAACATGATACATGGGACAATCAGCGTTGCAGATGTTTCAGTATTGTACCAGAGGCTTAAAATCTAAACAATAAGCAAACAATTTAATTTAAACAAAATAATTTTTTCATAAAATGCATAAAACGGCGTGGAAGAAGTCACATGAGATGTGTAAAAAAAAAACTGTCATGATCCGTATTCACGTACATCATCGCAACACGTATAAACGCTGACGTAGGATCAATATTTTATTATACCTCCTCACAAATCACAAAAAGATGACATTATTGTACATTATGGGAATTTTGGTATTATTGATTAATTTATCAAAGTATCCTACATCAGGCAATAACCTGGACAGCAAAACTCTAAGTGGCCTGGTTGAGCTATGCCGGTATTGGCAACTTGACGAAATTAGAATTTATTCAAACGAATTTTGTCAAATTATGTTAAATATGTTCAAACTGACAGCCCTGTTGCAAATCCTCCACACAGCTCTGGATTGACCCAAACATGGTCCAAAATCCCAAAGTTTTTTTCCCGTTCTGATGTATTTCACATCAGAACTCTGTTAATGCTGACGTCAAATCCTGTCCTCCAGATCAGCCGCATTGAATACATCCACTCCAAGAACTTCATCCACAGAGATGTGAAGCCAGACAACTTTCTGATGGGGCTCGGTAAGAAGGGCAACCTGGTCTACATCATCGACTTCGGCCTGGCTAAGAAATACCGTGATGCCCGCACGCACCAGCACATCCCGTACCGCGAGAACAAGAACCTGACCGGCACAGCCCGCTACGCCTCTATAAACACCCATCTGGGCATTGGTGAGACACATCTGCTGACTTCTGCCATGAATGGATAAATCACTCTTTGAAACCATGATGTGACTCTCCCTTGTCTCTCTCCATCTGTCTACAGAACAGTCCAGGCGGGACGACTTGGAGTCACTGGGATACGTCCTGATGTACTTCAACCTGGGCTCTCTGCCCTGGCAAGGTCTCAAAGCAGCCACCAAGAGGCAGAAGTATGAACGCATCAGTGAGAAGAAAATGTCCACACCCATTGAGGTCCTCTGCAAAGGCTACCCATGTATGTTTGATCCTTCCTCGCACCTTTCATGAGTTTCAATAGGATTTTTTTCTGATAGTGCCCCTTCTCAGAAAACATTTTAGAGCTTCAGACTAAGTACTGCTTTTGTATCAGGGAGTCAGTGTGGAGTGTTGTCTGTTTTTGAACGATGCCGTCCTCTTTGTCTCCGCAGCTGAGTTTGCCACCTACTTGAACTTCTGCCGCTCCCTGCGGTTCGACGACAAACCAGACTACTCGTATCTCCGCCAGCTCTTCAGGAACCTCTTCCACCGTCAGGGCTTCTCCTACGACTACGTCTTCGACTGGAACATGCTCAAATTTGTAAGTTGTGTTACCACATTGATGTGATTTCTTTCACTCTATGACTTAAAGATAGGGGAAATTCCCTCATTGTCTACTCACCACTATGTTTTGTGGACTCAAACACTTCACCCACCCCGCCATCGGCATAGTGGTGAGTAGATAATGAGTGAATTAAAAATTTCCAGGGAACTATCCCTTTAAGTCACTGCATGGTTTTCATTTCTAGATGGTTCGCAGTTGACTGTGTTTGTTATGCGATCTAGTTTGGAACTAGAACAACTGCATTCCTGCTGATGTCTAAACAAAACTGAAATACTTGACTTGGTCAGAATGGCTGATGTAAAGGTCATTGGGAGGAGGCACCAGATGTGTGTTGGGTGTTAGCGTGGCCCTGTCTCAGACTTATAGCTCTGTCTCTGATGTGTCAGGGGGCCAACAGGGCTGTGGAGGATGCAGAGAGGGAGCGTCGAGAGCGGGAAGAGAGGCTGAGGCATAGTAGGAACCCCGGAGCCAGGGGCATGGCATCAGCCTCAGGAAGAGCCAGGGCAACTCAGGACGTCGCAGCCCCCTCCCCACTGAACCCCACCTCACACACAGGTCAGTGCTCACAGACACACACTTTTAACAGGATTAGGGAAAATAAAAATCAACTGAAAGGTTTTTAAATCATATGTTTTTGCAGTTGAATGGTGTTTGGTGGATTGACTTCCTCTGACACCATTATGTTTTACTTGTGTGGCATCAGACTTGTTTTTTTAAAGTCATTTATTAAGTAGCTCTTACACTACAAGTAAAGTGTCTCTTTATATCTTTTTATCTGTTTGTGCAACTTAGCTTTCAGCTACCCCTCTTTTCTTTCATGCCTGACTGAGTTTATTTAAAGGTATTAATGCACAGTCACTAAGCCACCACGCTCAAGGCTTTTCCCTCACCACGCTGTCTCTCAGGTTTGGAGAAAGAGAGGAAAGTGAGCATGCGTCTTCATCGCGGAGCACCCGTCAACATCTCCTCCTCAGACTTGACGGGGCGCCAGGACACATCCCGTATGTCCACCTCACAGGTAATCGATACACGCACATGTGCGCGCACACACACACATTCCAGAAAATAACGTACAAATTTTGAAATCTATACTAGTTCTGACAAATCAAGCTCCATGCTCCTCAGCAGGAATGTGAAATATTCTGTAATAAAATAAATATTGACTCATGCAAAAAGGAGGAACCATATATTATATGGGAACATACAGTGTGTACACAGTGTTTAGGTTAACTTCACTTGTACAAAATGTTTGTTCCCTTTTTTAAATTAATTTTGCACTCGAAAATGAATCACAGATAGGAAGCAGCCAAACATCACTTTTGTAACATCAGAAGAACATCAGCACACATTAGCGAGACAGACAGATGAGTTAAAGTTCAGCTCCAAGTGTGGATCTGGACAGATGAACAAAACATCCCAGTAGCACTCTGCTGTTTCATTAGGTTTTCTCTCCTTTTTTTCTTGCAGCTTCTTGGCCAGAGTAATCTTCTTAGAGGGCCATTAATCAGTTCCCTATTTTTTGATTTATTAAAATAACATTAGTCTCTCATATGTTTTTGTAATGTTATAATAAGGGAGGCACACAAAGCATTGCAAGCCAGTGCCCGTCTTTGTGATGCGAGCTTGTCGACTGACTGCTCCTCCAAGTGGTTGAAAGGGGAACAACTAGTCATAAGGAGAAATAGAAAACCAAGTCTCAAGATTATGTCATAATTAATCACAATGATTTAGTGATTGAACGATTTAAAGAAATCACAAATTCAGGAGGATGTGCCTTTGACAGTTTAGACAGAAAAGCCTGTTAAAGCCTGAGTTGATCTGTTTCAAGTCCTTGCTGAACTAAAGCCATCTTTTCTTTTGACTGTATAATCTCTGCTGCTGCATGCTGTTGATTACAGCATGGCTCATAAATAATAAAAAACCCTGCTGAATTATTTAGAACATTTGCATGTGTTAATATGCAGGACTGTTAAAATCACTTGTGTGTACATATTAACCCAGAAAATGTCAGGTATTAAGCAATAAGCTATTTTCATTACATGTCAGTTCACAGATATAACAAAAAATAGACAAAGAACAGTCTGTGTGACTTACCTCTGATGGTAGCAATCACTGTACAAATATGAACAAAGTCCAGCAGGCAAATTTAATTTATAAATTAAAAGCATGTTGCAGCAGTGTTTTAAAATCCACAGGGCTCCGTTTTCAGTAGGAAGTTGTTCAAATAAAAACATCAATGAATGATTCTGTGCATGAATTAAAAAAAACATGGTATTATACTATTATTCTTTGGGCCCATTTCTTTATAATAATTATAATGTGAGAATTGTCAGTAAAGCTTCCAGACTGTAGCACTGTGAACATAATATGTTTTACACAACACCCCTGTATAACATACCCTCTCAATATATTCAAAAAAACATGCAAATGTACTCCCCATGGTTACATGGTATTTCCTCATCTGAGAGGAATACTACATCATGTAGTCTTATTCCCTCTGTTTTTCATTGGGAAAAAACCCAAATAGTTGATTCATTGTTTAACATTTTAAGAAATATTCCTTTTCTACCTGTTTTGGGGGCTGTAGCTTCACATTTAACGCACAAACATTAAGAATGCTGTCGGTTGAACTGTTGCTTTAGGTCAAGTGCCTCACAGTTTTTATTGACGGTTGATGACATCATCATAACTAAGGCAACATTTTCCATCTGTCCTCTCAGGCTCTGTCCCGGGTCACGCCCAGCGGCCTCCAGTCTGCAGCTCCACGGTGAAGCCTGACCATCCACCCATGTACCATGGAGGCCTCAACATGCAGCACACTCACACTCACACATTGACACATTGACACACTTACACACTCACACACTTACACATACACTGGACTCTTGAATGATGCAGGGGACTACCAACCAATGCACAAGAGTCTGGCTGCACTCTTGTTCACTTGACGGAGGAAGAGTCGCACCACCAGGAGTGTGTTTGTGTGTGTGATAGAGAGATAGGCGGGTGGAGAACAGTTTGGTTGCCTTAACAACCTTGGCAAAATAACAGCCGCAGCCTCCCTTCTTCCTCTCCTATGGAAGATGTGGAGACACTCCCCCTCCTCGCCCTCATTGTTGATGAATCCATCAATTCACTTTTCTCTGGCATCATGTTTGTTTGTTTTTTCTTTTTTTAACTTTGGTTTTACATATTTTTATTCTTTATCATTAAACTTCCTCTCACACCAGCTCCACTGGTCAGACTTTACAAGGGTTTGAAAATGGAGAAAGACGAGTCTCTTACTTATTGGAAATAGTTTGTGGAACTTTTTTGAATCCAAGATCCAGAAGGCGCATGATCCATCGTGGCAGTGTTAAAGCACAGTGCCTAAGCTCTCTTTTGTGCTTTGAAAGACTCTTTAAATACCACAAGTTAACATTTACTTTTCATTTTTTAGGTGTTTTGAGGTTTAAATTTTAAGGTAGATTAACCCCCACTGTTTTTAAAATGGGGGAAAAAAGCTCCCGTTAATGTTCTATTTTCCAATCTGATCCTAGAGTATGAGTGGTTTTGTCCTCCTCAGGTGCATTGGAACCAGGATGTTGTACTAAATCTGAACACATGCAGCACATTTTCTTTCAGTCTTCAGGTTGTGACTGCAGCGTGCTGCTTGGCAAAGCTGTGAATGGAACAGTGTAATAGTCGGGATGTCGATCTGTCCACGCTGAATGGATGAGATGTCGTTTTTGTGCATAGTGACGTGGTTTTTGTGTGTTTGTGTGGTTCTGTCTTAGGGTTATACAAGCTCAACGGGGTATGTGTGTGTGTGTGTGTGTGTGTTTCATATATATATATATATATATATATATATATATATATATACATATACATATACATATATATACACACACACACATACATATATGTATAAAAAATATTGTCTTTTCCAATGTAACAATACTTGCTGCAATTTACAGCTTTACAAAAGTAGGACAGAGCATAACATTTGTAATCAATTTGCATGATTGTTTTGGAGAATCCGATTAGACGCGACAAACTGCTCTTCAGTAAGTTTGCTCAGAATCGGGCGATTTCCGCATTCATTACTTCTAGCCTTATCCTGTTCGAAGTACTTTCATATTGAGTATGTGCCATTACACAATCTTTTATGACATGGTTGCACAGTGCACAACTGAACCACAAGAACTTAAGAAAAAGACATGTCCTCAACAACTGACAAATTTAAAGGCACACTCGTTCAGGATAACTACTCAGCCAGTGAAAACAATTTTATACTGGAATTTAACTCCGTAGAGCACATACCTCCGCCAAGGACCAACAGTCCCCTTAAATCCTGTCAAGCCGCACCGTAGTAGACATCCTCATAGATATCAGTCCTCTAAATATGCCTGATTTTCTTTCATCAAGATCTCTGCTTGATGAAAATGTCAAATTGTCTTGTCTCACAATGATAAAGTAAGTGAGGGGGGGGAAATAACTCAGATCAACGCTAAAATTTTAACGGGTTATTTCTTGCCCAACCAAGAAATAGTAAGTTCAGTAGTTTCTGCTTAATCCTGCTGAAAAACAAACAGACAGCAGCGAAAACATAACCTTCTTGGCGGAGGTAAACATGTCTTGTGATGCTCTGGAATAGAATACCATGCAGTTACATAATGGTTTCATTAGGATCCAGTGTTATTGGAGCTCCAACCATGTTAGCTTTGATTATCTCAATTTTGACTTATTTGATTATTTCATCTCTAAATCAGTTTTTGCAAGACCCACAACATTACGAAATGGCAATGCTAAATCACTGGAGTGTTTCAAAGATACAGTCCCCCAGATTGAGCTTCAGGGCATTCGCAGTGAGTTGGCATCATTTGGGTGCCCTCTTGGGCACGACAACAAATTACCAGCTTGTAAAATTAATCGTTTTACCAATTTTTTTTTTACCAGAATAGTAAAAATATAAGTAGCTGCAACTGTTACCACCTTGTTTAAAAAGGAGTGATAGTTGGAAGTGGTGGTACAAGACTGAAAACGATGCAATCAGGCTTAACCAGTAGAATGCGATTAAAACCATCCCTGATTCGGCTCTGATGATTTCTCAGACCATGACATCAACGTGAGAGCTGTGCAGTCTGAGGATCCAGGTAGAAAGTGGATCAGTATGTGGTAACATCAGGTTAAATGGAGGTGAAGAGGTTTTGGAAAGCAACGGACTCTGTTGTGAGAAAGGAGTTCGTGGTCGAGTCCCCAACTGTACAAGAACTAAACGTGGCTCTTCTCGTCGACTCCTGTCTCTGTAAAGAAGAAACTTGATTTGAGCAGTCAACCAACCGACGTGACCAATGAATCCTGCAGATTTCTAAGTAGAAAACTCTTGATCCGGTAGACTAGTTCTAACGTATTGTAGGCCATTTTCTGTAGTTGAAGGGGAGAGGGGTTGTAGTGCTAATTTGTACATGTATGTTCTGTTGTGTATAGGATGTGCCTACTCTGTCCACCACGTCCAAATGAGCAACTGTTTAGGTTTGGGATGATCATGATGGTGACGGTGTATGGTGGGACTGGTAATGCTTCACTCCATTAGATTCCTGCTAAGGCAGCTTTTTAAAAATGTACTTCACTTGTGGGCTTGTAAAACAAACCAAAAAAAAAAAAAAAGATTAACTTATTTGTCTCACTGATGATGGCTATGATAAATGCAAGTACACTTTACTGGGGATAATAGTTTACTTTGTCAGTCTGCTTTACTCAGTTTCTTATTTTCGTCACCACCTGTGCAATTTGCTTTTAACTGTGCAGTGGAGATGGTTGCTCATGTCCCACAAAGCATCTCTTCACTGTAGATCATTGGGAAATCTTTGTCTTTCCACTCCCACCTTATGACTTTTGCTCCTCACATGTAATACCACTGTATTTGTGTATTTTAAAATTGTGTAAATAAATTAATAAGTACTTGTATTTGTTGTTTCTGTTGACTGACTATAAAAAATATTTTTGCCGTGTGATTGCCCATACAATATTTTAGTATCTGTGGGAATTTAAGTGAATGTTGCCTGAGGGTGGCTACTAGAGGAAAAGCGATCACACCTCCAAAAAGTATTTGTTCATTGGGGCCTAAAAATACCATATATCCATAAGACGACTGGTATACACTTGGCTGTCTACCTCCACGACCCGATCTCGGATAAGAGAAGAAACTGGATGGCTTTTTATTACGATTTATTTCAAGCAGATGTCTGTCTTTATCTAATCAAAAGACAGCCCGTAGAAGTGTATGCTGGGTTCAGCTGAGTGAGAAAGAGTTCCACAAGGTTCTGTCCATGGACCACTACTATTCACCTTGTATGTGCCTCCTTCATGTAACATTAAGAAGTGTTACATATATTTTCCTAATCATGCAGACAACAATCAAATATATTAATCAGAGAAATCAGATTAAAGCAATTAGTCAGCTGAACTCAAAACATGTCATAAGGGCAAAGAACTGTATAACACAGAGGTGATTGTACTTGGCCCCAAACACATCAGACACACATTAGCCATAATCTCAATGGCATTGCCCTGGAATCTTAAGAGTTGTCTTGGATCAGGATGTGTCCTTAAACTCCACATCTTTTCTCAAGATTACTTCAAAGCTGGATTATTGCATTTTCTTTATTATCAGGCTGTCCCTAACAAGTCTCCAAATACTCTCCGATTGATCCAAAACACAGCAGGAAGTCGACAAAGAGCACATTTGTCCGGTTAGTTTCTCTGCATTGACTCCCTGTAACCTCCACAATAGACTTCAAAATACTATGCTTGCAACATGACGAGGGCAGTTGGACCCCATCCAAGTCTTCTCCAGGTTCAAACTCAAAAGGTGGAATCGGACAGGTCTTCCTCTTCAAAGCTCAAAATGCTCAAAGACCAATTTAGTATACAGAGCTCATGTACCGTATTAACAGATCACTTCATTCTCCAAAACGTTCCTCTTTGATAATGCTTATAGTTAGAGCTGCTCAGGTGAGTTTGAACCATCCCATGTATTAATATCCCAGATCCACCCAGAGTCTGCCTCTTCCAGAGGTTTCTTCCTGTTAAAGGGAGGTTTTCCTTGTGTTTATGTTGTCTCTGTAAATAACATGACAGAAGGGGAAAGTCTGTACCTGCTCTATATGTGTATGTGTCTTTGCACCTATGTTGTTTATTGACACTATAGAAATAAAATGGACTTGACACAAACACATGTTCCTTGTCCAGGGGCTATGTGGGCTGTTGACGTCAGCAAACGCTCCACAGCAACGGTGCCCCACTTTATTTATTCCCTGATTATTAACACTCTGTCAGTCTGAGCATAACAGGAAGAGAGTTGCAGTGAAGCAATGCTCTGATCACGTAAATGCACCTCACACATACAGTATTGGCCGGAGAAGGGAAATAGATATACAATGATGTTTTTTCTTTTTAATTTAAGTTGATTGTTATTCACTTTTGCTATGCACTTTATCATAGTAAAAACCAAAAAGCATTCCACTTCCTGGGGCATCAGTGAGCTCATGCTAATAGCCGAGCTTGTGGCATGTACAGCTGTTCTGTGCACTTTTTTTAAGCGTTAACCTTAAAATGTCAGACTATTTTGCAATACACACAAATACAGAACTGCAACTCAGCATATCAGGTTCAAAGGTTACGCCATTTGTCAGGTATACGTTGGGCAAGATGTCTGATCTGAGCAACAAGACACTGACTGTTTAGATGGACGGCAATATCTGGATTTTTAGTTGCAGAAGCGGTGCTGAAATGAGTCGAGGCAGGTGGTGAGATGAGGATGTGAGCAGGGGAGCCAGGACAACCAGGACGAGGCTGTGACTTGGCAGAAATGAGGAACACTGGACACACTTTACCCTGGATATGATATTTGTACTACATGGTTGGCTGAACCCTGTGATGGAGTCAGGAGGAATTAGAGTTTAGGTTTGAAGAGATGATCAGTTGATGAAATACACACACACAACCAGACGGAGGTGTAGTCATCAAAATAATGAAAACTTTCCATATACAGCTTGTATGGAAATGTAATAAAAACCTGCAGTTCGGTAAATCATTCAAACTTCATTCAAAGTCGTACACACGTGAACAGTCTTAAAGAAATTCAGAATCGACTTCAAGAAAAACATTGACAATAAAATCTTAATTGCAGAAAAACCAGGTATATTTAGCACAAAGTTTTGTAACTTCACTCTGCACCCTAGAGCATGCAAACAATAACAAGTGACAGCATGTTGTAGAACTTTTAGAGGAGGACTCACGAGTGAGGAGAAACATTTCTGAAGTAGCTGCGGCGTATTACCACACGCCAAGGGAACAGCCCATCCCAAAAGGGCTGCTACAGATGGTACAGGGGTAGAACCCAGATGAACGAGTCAGAACAAGGACTGGCATTTAAGTTCATGAGTTAATGATGAGTTTAAAGTCTTAGATCTGTGAGTGGTGTAGACCCAAGGAAGTCTCTGGTGTGGTCTTGATGCAGTGTGGCGAAGCGTAGCGTGGCACAGAAGTTTGACAGCAGAGGTAGTTCGATGGTTTTCATCAACCACACAGCGGGTGTAGCAGATAGACAGACAGACAGACAGACAGACAGGCAGGAAGTAGGCAGACAGGCAGGAAGCAAGAAGTAGGCAGACAGGCAGGAAGCAGGAAGTAGGAAGGAATGCAGGTTCAAACCTGAGTACAGGCAGAGAAACTGAGGTTCAGCAGATCGAACGTCACACTGATCGAATGTAATATTAAGCCAATACTTGGTGAATACCGGTGGTAGGATTGTGTAATCTGGTGAAGAGTGAAGGCCGGAAAAACAATCTAACTATTTGTTAAAAAAATTAAATTCAAATAGTAAAAAAAAAGAAATAGAACATTTCAAACAGTTTCCTTTTTGGTTGTTATGTGATGATGCACTTTAGCAAAGGGCACTGTTCTTTCATCTTTCATCAAAGATGCTCCCCCGAACATCTGTCGGTACATGGTGACATCAATCTTGTTGGAAGAGGAAAAATCCTAATAAGGCATAAAAGGGTGGCTACCAGTCTCCACTCTACACTTTACTGTTAATGACACAGAAGGCCAGAAATAGAAAAGTACTGTGTGTGTGTGTGTGTGTGTGTGTGTGTGTGTGTGTGTGTGCGCGCGTGAGAGAGAGAGAGAGAGAGAGAGAGAGAGAGAGAGAGAGAGAGAGAGAGAGAGAGAGAGGATGCTGGAGGCACTAGGACCCAGCAGGAGGAGGCTGCTCTGTGCCGATGCAGACGTGCGGGTTGGAACGCGGTGCCGATGCTGAGTCTGAAGAAGCAGAGAGTCGCTCCTGTGTCCGCAGCATCTCCAGGTGAGTCCGAGCCGCATCACACTCTCACCTCATCACATCCAGCATCTCATACACATCTGGGGCTGAGCAGCAGCCGGGAGGGAGGGAGGCGGGCAGGCGACTGTCACACTGACAGCCACACATGAACAGGCTCGTTTCTAATACACATTGTTTATATAATAGATCTGAGGCCGGTCACATCCGCCACATCGCGTGACTTGGGCCGTTTTAACGCACGTTTTCCCGCACGTATCCAGCCGTGAGTGTCGTGACAGAGTTGTTACATACGATGTTCCCATGACGCAACGTGACGTCACTCCACCTGCAACAAGTTGCTGTTAGTTTTAGTCTCAACATTTAAAAACCTGTTATTTTGATTTTGAATTTAGAACTAGAAGGATTTTCAATATACTTAAAGTAGTTTAAAGAGAAGAATACTAGTTAAAAACAATTTTATATAAGAGGTATAATCCCAAGGATCAGATCCAGGTAGAAAAGATCATAAGGACCCTTATATGTATATGTATGTATATATATATATATATATATAGTATGTCCAGTAGTCCCCTTTGGTGTCTCCTCCAGGAATTGCTCTTGGGAAATGTATCCCCCCCCCCCACAACAGTAAGATTAAACATCTGCCCTTGAACGACATTTACTGTATTTGCCATCTCTACCTCACTATTTATGTTTTAAAAAACATTTTAGAAAAGCGTTAAATCGTCACAGTGTGCTGTTCAGACATTTAAGGAATGTGTGGATTGCTGCTATAGCAAAATCCCCATCTGAGCTGTTTCAAACAAAGCAGCAGGTGAATTTGTATATATTTATATATACATATGTAGACCTCTACCTCATTCTGACTATCTGCTGCTGCAATGAGTGAATTTCCCCAGCATGGCATGAATAACGTTTATCTTATCTTATCTTATCTTATCTTATATTATATTATCTTATCACACAGATGTACCGTCAATACTTTATATGCCGTCTAAGGAGACTCAGAGGTCGTGTTTATGAAAGAATATATTTTAGTCCAAGCAATACATCCAACAGCGGACTCAGCTTTTTATGACTTTGTAATAACGCAGCATATTGCCCCAGAGGCGGACTGAAATACACTGGGCCTGGTGATTCATAGTCAGGCTGCTCATGTCACCTTCTCACCAGTCTTGAAATTGCCATCTTACCTGGAGACACTGGATTTCCGTCTGGTTTAGGCCTGACTCCAGCCTGCAATCTTCCTTCAGCTCCTTTAAGAGACTGTTAATTAGCTGATGGAGCCATGAGCGCCTTCCTCGCTGTCCAAACAAGGTTTAAAATGTATCAAACAATAAAACACCCTGATCACCACACTCACATCTGGTGTACGCACTACATGAACCTGTGGGGATGTTCTGACCCAAGGTGCTATTGTGTGGTTTAGGTGGTAAAACCCACATCCCTCTCCAGAGACCCAGAGTGGATTTATATATCATGGAGGCCAGCAACAGTGCAGGGCGAGGATGCGGCGTATCAGAAAAACAGACTTGTTCTGGGTAGCCTTGTAAATACAAACTTACTCAATCAGTATTTGGGTTTAACTGATACAGACTGGGGTTTTTAAATAGGTTATATTCACATTTTGGACTAAGTTTATGCCCAAAAAACGTTGACAAACTGTAAGAGGTGTAAGACTTTTTGTCTAAACCTCAAATTTGTAATGAAAAGTGACTATATTTTCCAAAACAGATCCTAGAGACTGTAGACAACCAATCATACTCATCGACTGTAAACTACCAATAATTGTAATGGAAGTTTTCTGGAAGCAGCTGATGTCTTATACAGAATGTTTTAATGTAGATGTATCGTGTATATTACATTATATCTGTGGAAATAGACAGGCACTATTCTCCTGTACAGATATAATGTAATATACACGATACATCATATTTAGTGGCTAATTCCTAAACAATAATGGTTAGATAATTTGAAATTACCAGTTTGATAATTTGAATTTAAGGGTACTCACAATACAACTGTGAACTGTGACAGACATAGATTTTTCTGGTAAGTCTGAAACAATTCATTCTTTCTAAAACTCACTTTTAAAACTGTCTGTTTGTCTTCTGCAAGTTGTGGAAGGATGGACAAAGTGTTAATGCTAGTGGGCCTTATCTTACCTGCTTCTACTGACACTAACGGAACTGACCTACTGCTAGTTTGTTCATTCATTTATTCATTCATCCATTCATTTTCCAAATTCAAATTATTTTATTTTCATGTTCATATTGTAAACAGTCTTTATTAGACAATAGCCAAGTGTTATTGCCTCAAGAATAACAAAATGGTCTTTCAAAGCTAATAAAGTAATAAGTTATTTTTAAAGCAATTATATCGAATTGGTTTGCAATTAACGAAGCATGTGATCCACAGGCAGACGCTCGCTGTCTTCTCTAGTGACTGATGCTCACTCAAGCTTGTTCTGTGCCAGTTTTCACTTCCTGCTTGTTTACTGTCAGTTCCACTGAGGTCAGATGTAACATTTTGATCACAATATGTTCATATTAATTTCCCCTTTGATTGATCATGATTGAATCTCATACAATGTAAGCTCGATCATGCTGTATCCCGTACAACTGAATGAATCTTGGCCTGATTGCTTTAACTAAGGCATTGTTGCCTTGATGTCATCAGAAGATCCCGACCTTTGACTTTGTAACAACCCCAACCAGAGTGGGAGGGATGAGCCAAATGTATAAAGACAAAGAACAGCTTCCCATCGGTGTGCATATTACAAACTAACCTTTGTCTTATGCACCATGCTTTGAGCATTAAAGTGTGACAATACTGTAAGAGAATTGTGTCTCGTTCCTCGTTGTCAAAGTGGAATTGCAGAAATTGCCACGACAACTGTTCATGAAAAAACTGAATATAGAGTGGCTGGTTTTGTGGTATGTTACAGTTGATTGGTTTGTTGACTTAGCAAGTTGTTAACACAGGCATAATCACACTACATAATATTAAAGCAACTTGTGCTAAGAGACAACTGAACACAAATCGCAAAACATTTTTCTGTGTTTTACAATTACAATGTGTGAGAAAAAAAATGAACAACTTCTTATTGTTTTTCCCTTTTTATCTTAACAGAAAGTTAGAAACTGCACATGCAGAACAAATGCATGACTAACAAAAACTTTCCACCCAACTGTCCACATGTCTGACAATATAAGTCATTATTGTTTAACAGGTTGTTAAAAAATGGCAATAATGTAAAATTCTACTCAAATCCAGTTTGGTTGAATACATTCAGTCTGTGAACAGTTGTGTAATATAATGCCAGAACTTAATCAGATTGATTTACAGAGAAATTCAAACCAACTGCTTATGTAATTTTCTTTTTTCCTTAGCATCTCTAGCTGCCTCCATTAAGACACAGCCCTAAAACATCATGGGAGGCATAGCATTGGACGTGGGTGCAGGAGGAGTGAAGGCTCCAGATGGAGGGTGGGGCTGGGCGGTGCTGGCCGGCTGTTTTGTCATCACTGGCTTCTCCTACGCTTTTCCAAAGGCGGTCAGTGTATTTTTCAAAGAGCTGTCCCAGGAGTTTGGGGTGGGATACAGTGACACTGCCTGGATCTCCTCGATACTGCTGGCTATGCTCTATGGCACAGGTAGGCTGCTGATGTACAATACAATGTACACATACTACAGGTGGACACAGTAGCAGAAACTGCATATTTTCAATGTTAACCCTCAATTAACACCTCAACTACTGTCTAATTGGGAGTAGCTAATGTATTTAATATAAAGCTCATGTAAACAACATCAGAGACTATAAAAGTATTGACTGTTATTGAAGTTTTCTGGAAGCTGGTGAAAGGAGAACTCAGGCAGCAGCTGATGTCTTATGCAGAAGATTTTCATGTAGACTTGATGCATCAAGGAGACCAGACGGTGGAACAATATACAAACGCTAACAGAGTAACATGAGCAATTGTCACCCCAAAGTCTAAAGATGTCTCCCACAGCATCCCCATATATCTTCCTCTACTTGTGTCACCCATTCTAACAGCACATTCATGAATGGCTACAATTGCTGTCACTCTCTATGTTCCATGTAGGTGTTTGCATCCTATTGGATAGTTAAGCCTCAAGTATGCAATCGTAAAATCACATTGTGTCCTTACATTTTGCCACTGGTGAAATACGCAAATTTGGTGAGAGTTGAAGTTGGTGCCTCTCGGTCTGGGGCATCTGAATTAGATATGAAAGTCCTTCAATGTAGACACTACAATGTACTGTTGGTTGGCCCTTTATCTATAACCTGACCTTGGGTACTGCTTAAAAAGAGAAGGGAGTATCTGTGGAATTAGACAGACACTATTCTCCTGTACAGATATAATGTGATATACATTATATACATAATATATAGTGGCATATACAGTAATGTATGAGGATGGTCAAAAATGCCTCAACATGACAACTCCCCAAAAGAGAAGCTAAAACATTTCGATTTCCCCCTAGTGTCTGGCTGCAGTATAAGTCATGAAACCCTGTCTCCTCCGTGTTAGTTGATGGGACAAGGACCAAACTAAAAGGTCATGTCAAATAAATGTTTCTAAAAGATGGTAAAAATTAGGTTGGAGCTGGTTAGCTAATCTTAGCATAATGACTGACAACTTGGCAGAAACGTATATATGTTATATCTTGTAATTTTAGAACACATTTTAAATTGAAATAAATGGCCAGTAGTGAAGCCCAACTGGTTTTAACAAAAATCTTTCACAGACATATTGGTTTCAATGTTTATGTTTTCCAGTAATTGCCATCATCAGAACTTTTATTTGAAATAATAAACAATGTAGAAATATATGTGCATTATTGTCAACATTTTCTGTAAAGAACATTTTCTTAATTGAAGTTCAATATATTTGGTTGCACTTATGTTTGCTTTTATATAGTTATTTGTAGCGTAATTAGTGTAAAGTTACATTTAAACTGCAAAATATCAGGCCGCAATTATATTTCTTTGTCATAAGTGTTTGATAACGACATCTTAGTTCTTGTTCTCAGTCAGATGCAGTCAGATAAGAAGATCACACTCATCTGTCTTACATGCTGCATATCCACCTCTCTACCACCTAGACACACAGTTGACTAATGTCATTACCCTTTGTCCAGGTCCTCTATGCAGTGTGCTGGTGAACCGCTTCGGCTGTCGGCCAGTGATGATGGTGGGGGGCATCTTTGCCTCTTTGGGAATGATCCTTGCTTCATTCTCCACCAGCATCATCCACATCTACCTCTCTACAGGGGTTATTACAGGTATGACTGTCGGAGTTCAGTTCAATTCAATTATCTTTGTATGGCTCCAAACCACAACATACAGTATCTCAAGGCGCTTTACATAGTAAAGTTGGGATCTTACAATATTATAGAGAAACCCAACAGTTCCCTCAATCCTCTGCACCTGTTGAGAGGGGAGGGAAGAGAGAGAGACCAGGAACAGTTCAGTAACTGTTGTATTTAAGCTGTGTGAGACTGGTTGTTATAATGAAAACAATGACAGTGATGCTTGATTTGGAATTTCTTTGGAAGCTTGTGAAAGGAGAACTCAGCAGCTGGTGTCTTATGCAGAATATTTTAATGTAGACTGAAACAATACAAACGCTAACAGTGGCATATACAGTAATGAGTGAGGATGGTCAAACATTCCTCAACAACTATACACATTATATACATTATTGATGAGAACAGCAACCATGATAGCAGAACGAGTTAATGATAGTAGTAATGATTTTCATACTACTTCTAATACTACTACTACTACTAATAATAATAATAAATATTAATAAGATACGATTATAAATAATAAGATAAGAGACTAAGAAGTAAGAAAGTTCTTGTGTCAGCTTGCTGCAAGATTAAAGATAACTCTATAAACAATAGAGTGCAATATAATAAAGGAATAGAGTATTAAGTCCAAAAAATATAAGTGATTTATTATAAGTGTATTATAAGTGAAAATGAAAACATAAAGTACAATACAAACTTCTGAAAACAAAACATTCTTTCCTCCTCTGCTGCAGGTCTGGGTTTAGCCTTGAACTTCCAGCCATCTTTGATCATGCTGAACCGCTACTTCAGTGAGAAGCGTCCTCTGGCCAATGGACTGTCAGCAGCAGGAAGCCCTGTGGCGCTTTGCTGCCTGTCACCACTGGGCCAGGTCCTCCAGTATAAGTATGGATGGAGGGGGGCCTTCCTCATCCTGGGTGGCATTCTACTCAATTGCTGTGTGTGTGCGGCCCTGATGAAGCCTCTGGTCGCCCCCAAGAGCCTCAAGGTCAACGGCAAGGCGCAGGACCAGGAGGAGGGAGCAGAGGGTGTAGAGAAAAAGAAGCCCAAAGCCAAACTACTGGATTTCTCTGTCTTCAAAGACCCTGGTTTTGTCATCTACACTGTAGCGGCATCCATCATGGTGCTGGGGCTGTTTGTACCTCCAGTGTTTATTGTAAGTTATGCTAAGGTGCTGGGGAATGAGGACACCAAATCAGCTCTGCTGCTCTCTATCCTGGGCTTCGTTGACATTTTTGCTCGGCCCACATGTGGAGTGATTGCAGGACTGAAATGGGTTCGGCCTCGCTGCGTCTACCTCTTCAGCTTTGCGATGCTTTTCAATGGAGTCACTGACCTGATTGGGTCACAGGTATGGTTCTTCACGAGCTGGAAGGAAAATGTTTTGCACACTGTGAATTCTAAACACATTTATTCATCATTAACAATTTCACGTTTGTTTCCAGGCCAAGGACTATAGCTCTCTGGTGGTCTTCTGCATCTTTTTTGGCCTTTCCTATGGCATGGTGGGGGCCTTGCAGTTTGAAGTCCTTATGGCAATAGTTGGTACTGAGAAATTCTCCAGTGCCATTGGCCTGGTGCTGCTCATGGAGGCTGTTGCCGTGCTGGTGGGGCCACCTGGTGCAGGTCAGTAAGCACCAGAACTACAACACGCACACATCATAGATTGTATATAAATTATGTTTAGAACAAAGGACAAGATGGTGATATCCCTGGTGTGTTTGAAGGTCTTCCGCACAAATTAAGTTAGGGACATAACTTCAGTTGTGCAATGCAGTGTCATCAGGTGTTTTGGCCTTATAATCCACAATATAGGACCGAACGTGAGGGTAAGCTGAGGCTAAATGTAAATCTGACTATATAGTATGTACTGTAAAGATGGATGACTGCTCCCCAAAAATGAACTCAAAGCATCTCAATCGTCCCCTGGTGGCTGGCTGCAGTATAGGTCATAAACCTTACTCTGCAGCACGCCCGCCTTTTTGAGTTGCCGTTTTCTTCCTGTCAGTTAATCAATAGAAAAATGAGGACTGTGTTACCATGACATTGTGCATGCTCTTTAGTGTATATTGCAGTATGGTGATTGACGATAAGCTTAGTTTATAAGCTAAAACATTGTCCTTTGTTCCATTGGTTTACTCAATCCAATGAAAGCCTAACACATATGCATCAATGGAAGCAGACAAACTTCCAACTGTCACAGTAACTGCATGTCTTATGTCCACCATCCTCCCTGACTAACTCCTGCTGAGTCCAATTCATAGTGTTTCACTCTGGTTCTCCCATTTTCTCCTCTAATGAGTTTCCTTGTGTTTCTCTCCTCTTCCTCAGGCCGCCTTCTTGATGCTACCAAGAACAACATGTATATCTTCCTGCTGGCAGGAAGTGAGGTGGTCCTCTCAGGTCTTGTTCTGGCTACTTGTACCTACTTCTGTATTAGAAAGAATAAGTTTTCAGCACCAGCCCACAGCCTAGAGGACGGCACAGTGACGGGTGATGCCAAGACAGATTTCCACGATGAAGAGGAGATTGGGGCAAGAGAGGAATGGGAGATGGAGACTATGAAGAAGGTGGAAAGGGAATTAAAGGAAGAGGAGGAGGAAGAGGATGAGAAATTAGAGGAGGTCGGGCCCGGCAGCGTAACAGTTGACTCACAGGAAGTGGAAAAGTTCCTGAAAGAGCCACACCATAATGGAGACATGGTCATCAATCCTGAAACATGCCTGTGAGCAGGCATAGAGTTTTTTGGACAGAATTATACTTGCAGGTACTTTTTTGTTTTCTTTTGTTTTTTCAAAATATTCCAACAAGAGGATGAAGTGAATTTTGAGGTGTTCCCATGAGCTTTTCCTGTCATACTGTGTTCATGTGTTGATGTTTGTTGTTTGCAGTGGTGTAATCAATATCACTGCCACTGGAAATGTAAGAGTTGCTGTATGCGAACCTTTATCACTAGATGTTTTGAGGTCTGGTGGTTTGTACTAGACAATAGAGAAACTGAGTGATATCACTGCCTTGTGTATATATAGTTTATTTCATGGGTCCACAGTTTTATTATGATGTAGCCACCAGCAAATAAAGGTTGGCAATATTCTGTATTCTTAGTGTGTCAGCGTATACCATGGAAGGGCCAGATGGAAATAAGCTTTTAGATATATTTGGTGCAATAATTGTATGATGAATTGTCCTTACCAAAGTAAAACCATTAATGTTTCTTACCAAAGGCCTGGTCACATCAAAAAGTGGCAGTGTTGAGGTCATCCATGCACTTCCACAGAAAACCTTTGGTGCTAAAACCTTGGTGACATTGTGACTACAAGTAGGTTGTTTTTCCAACTTCTGTTTGTTCATATGCTTTTAAGTCATAATATGGAAACAACATGGACACTACAAAGATGATGTATTGATTTTTATTGCCCAGAGCAGTAAACTAAAATGTTCATAGGTGTATTTGCTCTACCTGTTATCAGAGTTACTGCTAATAGATAACTTTTTGGTTTGGTCATTTGACGTGGAAAGAAACTAATGGCTACAACCTGTCATAGTTTGTAACATTACCTTTAAAATTTATATTACAAACTAGAAGGGTGCTTACCTCCACCAAGGCTAACGTTCTATCTTTCCATTTTAAAGAAAGTGAAAAAACGTACCTGCTCCCAATTTGAATGGGCTGTGCCCCACTCCTCCACCAAATTCTATGGATATCACTTCAGTAGTTTTTTGAGTAATCCTGCTAAAAGCCAGCAATGAAAACAACCTAATTGGCGGAGGGTATTAAATGTTATACATGAATTTGTCCATAAATCAAAAATTTCCAACATTTTTTTTCATCTGCCATGTTTTTGCATATATATGATGTCACAAACTCAAGTCGTATACTAAGATGTTTGCCGACTTATGGAGTTGTTCCGACTCTTACAAGAATTTTCCCCATCAGGAAACCATTGTCTCCTGTTCCATATACCTGTGATAGTTTCTTCCAGCTCCATGCACAGCTTTTGGCCAAACTCATTGACAGAGTTCACCAACAGTTAACTTGACATACAACATTCACATCATCAGTTCACTCTGCCAGTTTTATTGACATAGTTTTTCTTGCTAAATATTTAGCAGGAAATATGCTGGTGTGACTTGGCCTTAACAGTTATTGCCTTAAGGGTTTGATCTTGTACAAAGGGACAAGATGCTGGCAAAAACAAATGTGTCTCAGCTCGGAGGCAAACGGGCCTTAAACTCTCGACACAGAGAAACAGATGAAAGCTCAATGGGGGGAATTAGGTGACTGGAAAGAGCAGGAAAGGCTGGGTTGATTTCTCCTTGGATTATGAGCAGTGCTCAAATGTCATCCACAACTTTGTAATGGTCTTCATCACCATATTTAATTTACTATGGCAAAGCCATGCTTGATGTAGTAGGCATGTGTATTATGCAGTCAGGGGAAGCACGTGTCAGAATTTGGAAAGCACTTAAGTGTATGTGTGTGACTGGTTAAATGTTGTTGTCCATCTTGTGTGTGCTGCTGAGGACCAAAGGATGAACAGCGTCAACTTTTTTTTTTGGGAAGATGGCTGTTGAGACCTTATTTTATACTAGTTTGTTAATGATAGGGTGACATCATCAGTGACATAACATCATTTTGTGAGTTTACACCTGTCAGGCTGTTGTTGTGTCACAATTCCACGCACCAACAGGTACATTTTGAAAGGGCCTAAACTGTTACTAGTGACCTTAATGAAGCATCTCTCCTTGTCTACTTTGCCTTCATGCTTCGTATTGTCTGTACTAAATGTTTGTGTTTCGGTAAAATAATAATAAAGGAAGTTTATGTTTGTTTAAAAAACTGGTTTGTTTTCATTTTCATAGAAACTATACAGTGTAATTACAAATTTATGGCAAAGGTTCTGGCAGTGGTGGTAAATTAACTGAATTTGGCTTTGATCATACTAGAAATGCATCCGTTTTTTATAGGTTGCCCCAATATCATATCTGGTATCATATCATAAGTAGTATTATTTAATATTGTGTATGTTAAAGCTGCACTAATCAACATTTTATATTAACAGAGGGTCAAATGACCATGTGTATAATGTTCTAATCTGCGAGGGGTGGAGCATCCTCTGAGACTTAATGATAAATGTATAACCCTGTAACTAATTTCCATGTATTTTTTTAACTCTTCTTAATGGTACTGATACTGGCAGCCATAACAGATATTGTCAGAATGTGCAGTGCAGTGTTATTTTTCTATGAGCTGCCAAACAGGATATTATAGCAGATCATAACATGATCCGCTAACCATCATATCAGGGATAGTGGGAGGAAGCGGAGATCTTTACTTAACATTCACAATTCTTTACTTTTATATACACTGTAAAAACAGGAGTTGCACCGTACAATGACATTTTACTTTGCAACATGGAAATAGAGATTGAACTCGAAGATAAAGGTCAAGCATCAGAAAACAGACTGGCTTACTAATAAATAAAAATATCAACAACAAAAAAGAACATTTATATGCACAAACATATGTATTTTGTGCTACATTTAGAGTGTTATTGAAATCAATACTCTTGTATAGTGTGAAATAACAAACATTGTACAGTAATGAAATCGTACTGGACTCTCCATAAGGATTAAATGAAGTTCTATAAATGACCTGTGGGTGGCAGCAACACGTCTTTGCTTCATATAGTCGCGCATTCCAACAGAAGAGGAAGAAAGGTACCAGTACAGATTGTGGGTAATTCACCGAGAGTGCAGTGTGGTGAAGTGTGGAGCCTGCGTGCACTCAGGAGGACCCACGGAATGTCCCCTCGAGGCTGCGCGTGGGCTTGATGAATTGAACATTGGGACAGCTCTCATCACGCACGTACTCAACGCGAACGCGCCCGTTGATCCAGCACGCGTGCGGCACATTCGGGACGTGTGAATCCAGATCTCACAGTGATACAGGTGATACACCAGCGTGTGTGTGTGTGTGTGTGTGTGTGTGTGTGTGTGTGTGTGTGTGTGTGTGTGTGTGTGTGTGTGTGTGTGTGTGTGTGTGTGTGTGTGTGTGTGTGTGTGTGTGTGTGTGTGTGTGTGTGTGTGTGTGTGTGTGTGTGTGTGTGGAACTCTGTCAGTTCATGACTGAAGCTGATGTCATACATGTGATACATGTCATAGATGTCATACAGCCTCTGTTTAACCCGACGTGTATACTGCGGTGCTGCGTCACGTGCTACACGTCCTCTGCTAGCTAGCTACAGGCATAGACACAGCTAACCGGTTAAATGCTATAATAAAACAACTGGTCCACAGGAGACAGAAACACAGAGCTGCCCCCCCACTCCTAGTGTGACCATCAGCCTGAGCTACTTCACATCACTTAAATATATTGTTGCTTTTTGACGTTGCTCTATGTTGGTCCATCACTTGTCTGTAATCTACAAATGAATAGAATTTGAACCTAGTGGCCACTTGACATCCATCAACCAACTGGTGCATTGGTGTTTTACATGTTAGGAACAATCACTGATCAGTAACTGCCTCGTCAGTTAGTGATGTCATGATTAATCACCACATTATTCATAGTAAATGAGCAACGTTGTGGGAAAGACAATAGATACCTAGTGTCTCTGGCTGTAGTTAATAAGGTAATATGTAGTTTCCAGGGTTATTCTCTAATCTGCTACTTAACCTTATCTTCAATTATGGGGAATTGTAAGTAATTCTGGGATTTCCTTAGTCTTTCATATC
Source organism: Verasper variegatus (assembly GCA_026259375.1). NCBI lineage: Eukaryota > Metazoa > Chordata > Actinopteri > Pleuronectiformes > Pleuronectidae > Verasper > Verasper variegatus. The sequence continues at coordinate 2,582,345 of CM048054.1, read as the reverse complement.
TGCCGTCCTTGACTTGGCTCTAAAATTGTTATTATTATAATCCTTTAAAAATCTTCAATTTAGCCTGTTGAAACTGGTGCTTCAACAACATGTGTATCTTTCATACTTGTTTTCATGAAGTACTTTTTCTGTCCAGAGTTTGTTGTGTTGCCTTGAAGGAAACCACATATTATGCATTTTCTTTGATGAAGTCTTGTGGTCTCTTGTGTAGTGACGTCAGCTGTGATGGCCAAACTCCAGGGCTTTGAGTTCTGGAGTAAGACCCTGAAAGAAGCACGCTTTGTGGTGGCACCCATGGTGGACCAGAGCGAGCTGGCCTGGCGCCTGCTGAGCCGCCGTCATGGTGCCCAGCTCTGCTACACCCCCATGCTGCACGCTCAGGTGTTTGTGCGTGACACCAACTACAGGCGAGAGAATCTCTACAGTGAGGTTTGCAAGGAGGACAGACCTCTCATCACTCAGGTGAGGACACAGTTTTTACACATTGTTGATGATGGCAGATGGGAGAGCTGGTGGAAATCTCACAGCAATAATTCTGTCATGAGACTCATGTGAAATTAGACACACTTATGTAATGTTAGATGTAAATCAGTGTTGTATTCTCTGTGTGTCAGTTTTGTGCCAACGATCCTGAAGTGTTCCTTGAGGCGGCCCTACTGGCCCAGGACTATTGCGACGCCATCGACCTCAACCTGGGCTGTCCTCAGATGATAGCAAAGAGAGGTACACAAGTTTCTATAGAAACACACCCTGTAGACGACATAGTGAAATTAGGCTAACTTGTTCTGATACTTGTTTATAAGGGCACTATGGAGTCTTCTTGCAAGATGAATGGGAGCTGTTGGAGAAAATGAGTAAGTCTTTGTCTGTTCGGGGTTCAGTGAACGTATTAGGACAACATACATTTCCGCAGCATGCTTATCTAGAACCTGCAAATCACACATCATCAACTTCAGCTCATCTTTCTTTAAAAAAAATGTATTTTCACAAATCCCAGAACCTCTCAAACTATAAATGCCACTCTTGTTTTGCAGTCAGGTTAGCCAATGAAAAGCTCTCGGTGCCCATCACATGTAAGATCCGTGTGTTCAATGAGATGGAAAAGACAGTGTCCTACGCCCAGATGCTGGAGAAAGCTGGATGTCAGGTATGATTAAAGTGATCATGTTAACATGAGTCCACTGCCTGTCCACTCTTTTACCAGTTCAGCTCAGCTTGTACAGTCACACTGCCCCTATTCAGTATTATTTCATGCCCTCCTTCCTTATATAACTTTCTTTATTGTTGTTTACCCCCAAGTTTCTATAAACTCTTGTTTATTCTTAACATGAATGACCTGTGAAAAATCAATAAAATATTATTATTAAAACAAATTAGGATGATGAAATCAGTTCTGTCTGTGGATCTGGGCTTGTTGTATAAATGTTCAAATCACATATAGGTTTTTAATATTAGAATTATTGGGCTTATTTTAGCTCTCTGAATAAAAATATATATATATACACACACACACACACACACACACACACACACACACAGGAAAGATGACCTTAAATGCAGTTTCAGGAAAATTGAGAAAGGTATTATACGTCCCTAAATTTGGCTTCTTCCTCTTCCATTTCTTTCTCAGCTGCTCACAGTACATGGCAGAACCAAAGACCAGAAAGGAGCCATGACTGGTATCGCTAGCTGGGAGCACATCAAGGCAGTGCGGTGAGCTACCACCTTTTTGTTTTAATTCCTCAGTGCACTGTGTCATATTTGAATGTTTTACAATGCCCACTTTAAAATAATTGAGTGCCTCATAATCTAATATAAAACAAAATCAAATAACTCGTGGCTGTCCCTTTTTATTTGAAAGCCGTCCTGAGCAGACAATCATGACACCAAAGTATCTGAGAGGCTTGTGTTGAAGTATTTTGTCGATGGCAAAATTAAGACTGGTAATCAACTTTGTACAAAGCAGCAGAGTCTTCAACCCCATGGGGGCGGATATTTGAAAACATTGGGATAAACTGCGTGTCAGAACTGGATTTTAGGAAAAAGTGACAGCGAGACTTGCAATGCTGAGCATTTCCTGTTTTGTGTAATATTCATTGTTTGGTGTGCTTTTGCTTATAGGAAGGCAGTTAATATTCCAGTGTTTGCTAACGGAAACATTCAGCACCTGAGTGATGTGGAGCACTGCATTCAGGAGACGGGGGTTCAGGGTGTTATGAGCGCAGGTTAGAGATGCATGTGTGTTGCAAGTGTTTGATCATTACATCCTTTTTTCTTTAATTTATTGGTGTTAATAGATGATATGGTGTTGTTTGGTTTGAAACTAGATTCTCCCCTTTTTTTTTGTATTTAGAGGGGAACCTCCATAACCCTGCACTATTTGAGGGCAGCAGCCCCCCTGTGTGGGAGATGGCTGAGGAGTATCTGGAGCTGGTAAAGCAGTATCCTCCCTGCACTCTGTCCTATGTACGAGCCCACCTCTTCAAGCTGTGGCACCACACGTATGTCTGTCTGCTCCAGTCTGTGTGTGTATCTGTGTACAGATGTATATCATTTATTAGGCTGAATATAGTACAACCAGCTGTTTTTAAGAGAAGATAAAAATAAATACTACAGGTCTGAGAAATCTGAGGGCAGCACACACTCTTATACACAACTACTTTACTTCTCCAATCTCCCCATATATATAATATATATACATGTATATCTCGACATACGGCAGTTACCAACTGCCTGACACTACATGACCTGTGTTTGAGTGTAAACATAATGTTGACATGAGTTCTAATCAGACTATGCTCTGTTACATGTAAACAGGGATATAAAGGAAATATTTTATTATCAACTCATAAACATTACACAAACAATGTATTAAGAGTAAGGTTAACAGCTGGAATATTGCTGTAACAGTCAGTGTCCAGTTGCTCAGATCATACAATATATACATGGAAAAATGGCTGAACCTTTTGAACCTGTCTGCATGTGCTGATTTGCCGCTCTGTGTGTGATTTGTGTGTGTCTGTGTGTAGGCTACAGATACACCAGGACCTGAGGGAGGAGTTGGCCAAGGTGAAGAACCTTGAAAGTTTGGCCGATGTCAGCAAAAAGCTGAGGCTGCGCTGTCAGGTAACCGCAACTAAAATAGTTTCAGGAATAGTCTGACTCCAGATCCAGCTTGTGACACAGAGCTGGATGAAGCATGATTGATGATTTTTCTATGTCAAATTGCTGCATGCATGTTTGCGCAGGAGGAGATAGCCAAAGGAAAGGATGTGGAAGAGAAGGAGGGCCGACTGCCCTTCCCCCACTGGATCTGCCAGCCATACGTTAGACCAGTGTGAGTTATCGCCGCTGCTTACATTGGTCTATATATAATCTGTTCTCTGAAAGACTTTCATAAATATATCACACATCACTACACCAGGTTCTATACTGACAGATACTTAATTAAAAAAAAAATTCATCGTAAACTTAATGTTGACTACACCTTATAGGCCAAAGGAGCCAGTTGCCAATGGTAACAGCCAGGGTTCAGAGGTGAAGAAGACCGTGTGTCAGAAAAGGGCGCTGGAGGACTCTGATGGGTCCACTGACACACTCTCCAAAAACAAGCAGAAAAAGAGATCCCGCAACCCCAAAAAGAACTTCAGTCCCGAGCAGAAACGTGAGTCCAACCCACCACTTGATGCTCAAAATGTTCAAGTCCTCATTTGAAAGGTACAATGTCTGACAGTAGTTCTCTCTTTCTCTCCACAAGCCAAGTACATCAAATGTGAACAGTGTGGCAACCCAAAGGTAAGGTGTGTGTGTGTGTGTGTGTGTGTGTGTGTGTGTGTGTGTGTGTGTGTGTGTGTGTGTGTGTGTGTGTGTGTGTGTGTGTGTGTGTGTGTGTGTGTGTGTGTGTGTGTGTGTGTGTGTGTGTGTGTGTGTGTGTGTGAGACTTGTTCCGTTGTAATGACATCTGTGCATGAATATATGTGATTTTTATTATGTATTTATGTTATTTTGTATTGTCACTTTACCTCAGTAGAAGTCTTGTGGCTTCACTGTCAACCTCAGCAGTTGATATTGTTTTATTTTGATCTCCAGGGAAATAAGTGTGTCTTCAACCTGTGTCGAGGCTGCTGTAAGAAAAAGGCCTACAAGGAGGTGGCAGACTGTCCAAGTCAGTACAGACACACACACTCACAACACACACTGCAGACCATCAGAGGTTCAGAAGGGGGGAGTGAGGCGAGGGTGTATAGTTGGTTGTAATATCAACCTCATCACTAGATGTCACTAAATCTTACATTTTGAACCTTTAATAATGAGATGAAACTACATTTCATCATCTCCCTTGTCAGACGTGATGAAGTTTCTCTGTTTCATATCATTGTAAAGTTACATTCTGTCAGACAGTTGGTCACACTAAGTAATTTGCACAGTTATTGTTTGCATAGAGTTATCAATACTGAATGCAATTACCTGTGATCAACAGGTCATGGGCTGAGGTTCAAGACCAAGGCAGAGAAACTGAAAGCTGAAGAGAACAACGGGAAGGACGGCTCAGAGACGGAGAGAAGCTGCAGCGCCCCTCAGCCTGTCCCACAGCCAAGTACAGAGCTGCAGGAGCAGTCACAGGCTCATCTACCGCTATGAGCAGGACTAAAGCTATCTACATGTACAGACCGATTCTGAGGTGTCACATGTAGAAGTCTTCAGTTCAGATGTTCATTAACTGTGTGAGACTACTTCGATTTTCTTTGCTGGCGATGTAATTGCGGGCAAAAACTTCAGGAAAGCATGTTAGTGTGTGCATGTAGAGGTACAAAACGATAAGTCTCACAATTATTCTCCAGGACTGTCTGTACCGCACTGATGGTGAAATATGGACACTGATCAGTAGACCAAAACCATAAAGTAAAGGAATATTTTTTCATTGGATGTGGATTTCCAGGACAAATTATTAGCGTGGTATTTTTTTGGTAGGTAAGTTGGGAGAGTTCTCTACCAACTCATTATATTTTAGTTTTCAAGTTAGATTTTATGTGGATAATGTTAGGACATTATTTTGGCCAAATCTGTTACTAAGCCACCAAAGATTCTGTAACTTTCAGACTGATGGAATTTGTTATTGCTTTCATTTTAAGGTTATGAATGTGGTTGCATTCTTCAACTGATGAGTTAAACTATTTATTTGGGGTTTTAGGTTTGCCTGTAGTGCTTTGACCATATGTGCCTTTTGGATGAGAAATACCACTGCCTATTCAGATAAGAACTTCAACTTATGAGAACACCATCTGGTGCTGTGCAAGACGAGCTCAGTGACTACACAGTCCTGGATCTGCTATGAACACTCATATTTTGGCAAATGGTTTTCTTTTTATGTATACTTTTTTCTTGATGAAAATACTGGTGCTGACCTTGAGTTGGTATGGACAATATGAAAAAAAAAATATGTACAAAAGTGGCATCAGTCCAATCGTCTTACTCTCAACAAAATATTTCCCCAATTGTGAAACTCTCCCTCTAACCCAAGACTATAGCTGAATTAGTCAGATATGTAAGACTCATTCCCCAAATCTTCTGTATGATGTTCTTAAAAACATGTTGGGGGGGGGGAGTGAATAATTTTTCAATGCTTTTAATTTAACATCGCCTTCATAAGGTTTCAATCTTGCTAGCTAGGCTTCATTTTTCTGGTGGTACCCGTCTTTTCATCTGGCTGTCAGGAGAAAAGTTATTCCTTAGCTTACAATGTCAACCTTAAATCTCACTTTCTAAGATCAATCCAACAAGTCATGAATCTACTTGAGAGTTGCTGTTGCCTGATGAAACTTAACTGCAACATTTGAGCTGGTTAGCTTTATATTAGCTTGGTTTAACTAAACAACACAGACGGTCTTGTGGGACCAGCTTGTAGCTTGAAACAGGAAGAGACTGTAGTTCTTCAACCACAAGTAAACGTAAACCTCTGAAGTTTCTAACAGAAGATGATCTTTGAGAAAGTAAATTGGTAATAAAAGATTATTAATAAACAGGATGAAAGGTTAATGGAAATAAGATCTTAAGTAGCATTGGTTTTGCTGTTGGAGAGTAAAGAGAACCAGGATCAACATTGGGTGATAAAACCTTTAGGCTTAATGGTTAGAAATAATACAGTAATTTTTTTATTTACAGCCAGAATCAATCCAACACATTTGCAACATCACAGGTTGTGTTGATGAAATGGTTCTCGGATCATCTGACACAGCTTTGGGGGAATGTCGGACATAAAAAATGTAACTGTTTCAGAATATGAAGTTGTTGGTTAGAGCCGATATTCTTTTTTTCATATCAAATCAACTCTTAACAGTTAATGAAATCTTTCCAAGTTTCAAGAAAATGTGTTCTGTAGTTTTTGCATAATCCTGCTGACAGAGACAAACGGCAAAGGAAATATAACATCTTTGGTGGAGGTTGTTGGACAAATAAAAAATTGCTCCAGGAACACACACCTGTGTCAGCATGAAATCCCATCAGGCATTCTGTTTTTTTCAACACACTGATTATTCCCAAAAATAGTTCCCATTTCTGCACATGAAAGAATACAGTAACTTACACTGCGTTGTGTGCAGTGAAGTAACCTGGTTTAGTGTTATCCCCATTTATGTTGACATCTTTAACTTGTTAGCAGTTACTTATATACACATCCAGAAGACACAGGGCAGCGTTAGTTTAGAGTCTGATGATGAAGAATACACAGTAGGGTCCAAAAATCCTAAACCATATTCCTTTTCAAGTGGACCTGCCTTAAGTCTAATATTTACTCATCTTTTAGCTCTGTTTTTGGTATCTACCAACTCCAAGGGATATATGGATCGTTACCTTTTGTTTATCAGCTTGCTGCTTACTGTGTCTACTGTTAAGTCAAGCATTACACCAGCAATAGTGATACTGACCGTTAGAGCAGACCAGGTTAAACCATGTGGACCTTCTGGTTCCTCCACTGTATTTGCATAGTGAAGAATCTTGTTCAATACAGAACACCTGCAGACGCATTGATGTTTTCAGCTTTATGTTGATTCGTTGTTGACCAATATGCTAATATGTGACGTGAGATGCCTGACAGGGGCCCGGCAGACTGTGGGTCAAGTGTGGGGGAGCTGTTTAAGGTAAATCTGACCTTCAGTTTAACAGAAGTAGCTGAACCACAGACAAATCCTACTTCATAGCAGACATCAATGACTACACTGACAAAACTGTCACAAAGCACATTTTTACCTTGTGAATGCGATTTCTCCAGAAAGCAATGAAGGAATCCTTTCATACAAACATATTAACACATACATTTTGTTTTTTAAATCACTTGTAGTTTCATTTTGCCAGCTGACATGTCACAACAGGAAAACACAGGTATAAATATTGCATGAATGATGGCTGAGTTCCATTTAGCTGCTCCAGTTTCAGAGTCCTGGTTGTTTGTACTGGCTGACTGTCACCCTCATGTCTCACTGGGACACTTTTTTATTTTCAGTTACGCCTTTGCTTTTCCTACCATGACATGTTACAGTGTCTGCTGTGTAAAGGCCTCCTCCTAAAAGTATGAAAGAAGCTTATTAATCTATACAAATATAGAGAAAATTGTTTTTGAGGACTTGAGAAAATATCGTATGGGCCATTTTGTATTTACAATTTGTGTAAACCCAGTGAGCAATCCATCACTCAGACGATGAGCTAAAGATGTCAACACGGGGTAGACGCGCTGAGAATGTCAACTTCTTCCTCAGTTTGACCAGGACAGTGTCACTGACACAGCCACTGCCCACAGCTTGAGAGTCAGGGAAACAGAAACTCTACCCAAGTAACAGACAGCCTCCTTTCACAGGTTGTGTGCACCAACCATACAGTCTATGGAGACAACCCAAACCACTGATGGAGCCACCTATTAGACCCAAGCTGCCTGGCAACATACATTCATGCATTAGTTTATCTGCATCTGTGAAAAGCTCAACACACATTTACTACTGTACACACTAGTATTCTAACATGAATCTGGTTCAGTGGCTGTAGGACATCAAATAAAATGGGACATAAACAGGGCTTGTTTTTCCATCGAGTTCACAAGAGCACAATGCAACCTGTTCTCAGTCACCTTTGTTGATATGACACCATTATTGGGGTTGTAAATTTTAAGTAGTGACCTGACAATGACAAAATGGCGCCGCGGACGGCTGCCTCGGTGTGTTGGTGCGCAATGTTTTGTCTTGTTTTGTTAGTTAATTCAGTGTTCTGCCTAAGATCCGGGAGCTCTTTCACCAGAGAAATGCTCATGAACATCAGGGTCATAACTCCAGAGAATTTATTTCCGCCTTTCATTGCCTCATCTGTTGAAATTTTGGATATTCTGGTCAAAGGTGCCCTCACATGTGGACATACAGTGAAGCGACGGAGGCGAGGTAAACGTGCCGGTTCGCTGGTGCGTCTCCGCCGGCGGGGACTTCGCACACCACTTCCGGGTATATTCCTCTCCAACGTGCGTTCACTGTGCAACAAGCTGGACGAACTCCAGCTACTAGTTGGAAAGAACAGAGACTTCTCCTCATCTTCCGTTCTGTGCTTCACGGAGACGTGGCTGTGTGGTTCGATACCGGACTCTGCGCTGCAGTTGGCTGGCTTCCAACTTTTCAGAGCGGACCGCCACACGGAACTCTCCGGTAAGACGAAAGGGGGAGGAATCTGCTTCTACACTAACTACGGCTGGTGCAACGATGTGACAGTAATTCAACAACACTGTTCTCCTGACCTGGAATATTTTGTCATCACATGCAAACCCTTCTACTCCCCCCGTGAGTTCGTTTCATTCATTCTGGTCGGTGTTTACATTCCACCGCAGGCTAACGTGCAAGAGGCGCAACGCGTGCTCGCTGACCAGATACTGTGTGTGGAACGGACTAACCCGGACTCCTTAGTTATTGTCCTTGGCGACTTTAACAAAGGAAATCTCACCCGCGAACTTCCCAAATACAAACAATTTATTAAATGTCCGACCAGAGAGGAGAACATTCTGGATCACTGTTACACCACAGTAAGCCGTGCCTATCACGCCGTCCCCCGGGCTGCACTGGGACTCTCGGACCACGTCATGGTCCATTTGATTCCTGCATACAGGCAGAAATTAAAACTCTGCAAACCTGTTGTGAGGACTTCAAAGCAGTGGACCAGTGAAGCTGTGGAGGATCTTCAGGCGTGCTTGGACTGTACAGACTGGGAGGTGTTCAGGACTGCTACAATCAGTCTGGATGAGTACACAGATGCTGTGACTTCTTATATCAGCTTCTGTGAGGACAGCTGTGTTCCATCACGCACCAGGGTGTGTTACAACAATGACAAACCCTGGTTCACAGCCAAACTCAAAAAGTTAAGGTTGGAGAAGGAAGAGGCGTTCAGAAATGGGGACAGAGTCAGGTTTATAGAGTCGAAATATAGGTTTAGCAAGGAGGTGAGAGAAGCTAAACGTCTGTACTCTGAGAAACTCCAACACCAGTTCTCAGCCAATGACTCTGCCTCTGTCTGGAAAGGGCTTAGGCAGATTACAAATTGTAAGCCTAGAGCCCCCCACTCCATTAACGACCCACGCCTGGCCAACGACTTGAACAAGTTTTACTGTCGCTTTGAAAGACAATGGGACAGTCCTGACACCTCCACCCTCCAGCCCATCAACTACACCTCAGGAACTTCCACAGTGACGACTCTCTCCATCCTGGAGAGGGACGTAAACAGACTCTTCAGGAGACAGAACCCCCGCAAAGCAGCCGGGCCAGACTCTGTCTCTCCATCAATCCTGAAACACTGTGCTGATCAGCTGTCTCCGGTGTTCACAGCCATCTTTAACACCTCACTGGAGACATGCCACGTACCAGCCTGCTTCAAGACCTCCACCATCATCCCTGTCCCCAAAAAAACTAAGATCACTGGACTCAATGACTACAGACCTGTCGCCCTGACTTCTGTGGTGATGAAGGCATTTGAGCGCCTTGTTCTGCTTCACCTCAAAGCCATCACTGACCCTCTCCTGGACCCCCTGCAGTTTGCCTACAGAGCCAACAGGTCTGTGGACGATGCAGTAAACATGGCCCTTCACTTCATCCTCCAGCACCTGGACTCCTCAGGAACCTACGCCAGGATCCTGTTTGTGGACTTCAGCTCTGCTTTCAACACCATCATTCCGGCTCTGCTACAGGACAAGCTGTCCCAGCTGAGTGTGCCTGACTCCACCTGCAGGTGGATCACAGACTTCCTGTCTGACAGGAGGCAACACGTGAGGCTGGGGAAGCATGTCTCTGATTCCAGGACCATAAGCACCGGTTCCCCTCAAGGCTGTGTTCTTTCCCCTCTACTCTTCTCCCTGTACACCAACAGCTGCATCTCCAGTCACCAGTCCGTCAAACTCCTTAAGTTCGCGGATGACACCACCCTCATTGGGCTCATCTCTGGTGGGGATGAGTCCGCCTACAGGTGGGAGATTGACCATCTTGTGACCTGGTGTGGTCAGAACAACCTGGAGCTCAATGCTCTGAAAACAGTGGAGATGGTTGTAGACTTCAGAAGGAACCCAGCCCCACTCACCCCCATCACCCTGAGAGACTCCCCAGTCGACACTGCGGAGTCCTTCCGCTTCCTGGGCACCATCATCTCCCAGGACCTCAAGTGGGAGCTGAACACCAGCTCCCTCATCAAAAAAGCGCAACAGAGGATGTACTTCCTGCGGCAGCTGAAGAAGTTCAACCTGCCAAAGACAATGATGGTGCACTTCTACACCTGCATCATCGAGTCCATCCTCACCTCCTCCATCACCATCTGGTATGCTGCTGCCACTGCCAAAGACAAAGGCAGACTGCAGCGTATCATCCGTTCTGCTGAGAAGGTGATTGGCTGCAATCTGCCATCTCTCCAGGACCTGTTTGCCTCTAGGACCCTGAGGCGTGCAGGTAAGATTGTGGCCGATCCTTCCCACCCGGGTCACAAACTCTTCGAGGTACTTCCCTCCGGCAGAAGGCTGCGGTCCATCAGGACCAAAACCTCACGCCACAAGACCAGCTTCTTCCCGGCTGCAGTTGCCCTTGTCAACAACGCCCGGGACCCCCACCTGACTTGGACTCTTATCCCGCCCCCACGCCTAAAGACTGTGTTACATTAACACACATTACATTACAGCTCATTGCACATTGCATATTGCACATTTACATTGCACTCCTGTTTCACATTTAGCATTTTACTTCACTTTTTTTATCTTTATATATTTTATTTGATATATTGTTTTTTATTCTAATGCCGAGTACTTATTGTGTTTTCGTGTTTTCGTGTTCTTATGTTCATTGTATGCACTTTTTCACCAAGAAAAATTCCTGGTAGGTGTAAACCTACTTGGCAATAAAGTACTTCTGATTCTGATTCTGATTCTGATTCTGATTCTGATTAGCATGTGCTCAGGAAAACTGCACAACCCAGTGAATTAGAACTTCAAACACAATACAACTTAATGACTTTTTAGTCATTTTATTTTACAACGAATAAGATTGATGGGAGGTTTTTGATAATACAAGTTGTAGTTACTCTGTGCATCATGTTTTAGTAGTTAATAGTAGTAGTACCTCAGTTGTTAGTTTTCAGTAATGCATTGATCCACAGCTTCACGGAACTGGAACCTTCGAGGGCGGTCACTGTTTCTTCGGGTATTTAGTTGTATGAGACACCGTGTGTCATGTGACGTCAATAACAAGCACAAGAGAAACCCAGCAGACAGTTTGATGTCTGTGTTTGCGGAAGCGTGTCCTCGAGTTGTTCGGTTAGCCTCCAGCTAACTGTGTCACTGTGTCACTGTGTGTGTTTGATGCAGCTGTTATCTGGGTTGTTAGCCTGGACCCGTTTGTTATCATGGAGCCGCCAGGCAGCGTGAACGCAGACCCTGCTGAGCGACCGGGCCGTGATGGTGAGTTCATCTCTGTGTCCCCATCTAATGACAAACGCTGCTGAAACGTGAGTCGTCAAAGATCTTGTTTTATCTTCTATTTACAGGTCGTTGCACACAATGGCGCAACTGGTCTGGGTTCTGGTGAGTGTTCAGCGATTGAAACAGAAAGTTTATTTTCCTGGAGAAGTACTGAGACTAACCCAACTTTAAGCTTTGTGTTGTGACATATGCCACTGTGCAGAATGTTGAGTGAAATGATGATGAAGTGTCCTCATAGTGTCAGACAAATACAAGGCCCTGAAACTTCTACTTGATGTGTTAGTATTTAAATGTGTGTTTCCTTGCAACTTCCTTAAAAATGAAGAAAAGGGGAATTATTTAGTCTCTGACAAATAAACTAACTGCTGCAATCAAAATACCAGCAGGTTACATCAACGTTTTGCCCAGTGATAATTTATTGTCTGTGAATTTGTCCTACATGCAAGTTAAGTTTAATTATTACTGTTCTTTAAGTTGGGCATCAAATTCCAGTCAGTTAAATCTGGCATCAAACACTGTCCAGTATCAGAAGTTGACATTGTGTCCTTATACATGTCTAACCTGTTTGTTTTTGCTTTGCTTTTCAAATTTAGATGACACATTATTATTTTTTATAATATAATGTTAAAACAGATACTTTACGAAGTTTGGTTTATAAAACTGAAAGGTAAGAAGGGTGTGAGAACAGGTGACAGAGGAAATATATATACATGTGTGTGTGTTGTGATGTATTATACCAGCTCTCAAAAAATGTGATTTTACATCTGTAATTCTGTTGCTGTTATCTCAGTCTGTTTAGTTGTTGGTTATTGATCCGTCTGAATGTGCCCTCCCTCCATTTTCTTTCCCTTCTGATGACCTCTTCAGGCTGCTTGGATTGTGCAACAACTTTGCTTATGTGATAATGCTGAGCGCTGCACACGACATCCTCAAGAAACAAGAGTCTCACAACACCACAGCATCTGTAAGAAGGCAAATTTGTATTTGCATTGTTTTGTAGTTATGCTGATTGTTATTGCTAAGGGTTTTACACTATAAAGTCTGTTAACACATCAAGCAAATAATTCACTTCTCACTTCTTTTTTGTCTAACTTCTAGACAGAAGCCACATTGGCCGTGGATTTCCAAGGTGGGAACAGTAGCAACAGTAGCCGTTATGACTGCAATCCTGTCTCTACTGCGGTAAATGGAGATTCACAACACACCACTGAATCAGAATCAGAAGTACTTAATTGCCAAGTAGGTTTACACCTACCTGGAATTTTTCTTGGTGAAAAAGTGCAGACAATGAACATAAAAACACGAAAACACAATAAGTACTCGGCATTAGAATAAAAAACAATATATCAAATAAAATATATAAAGATAAAAAAAAGTGAAGTAAAATGCTAAATGTGAAACAGGAGTGCAATGTAAATGTGCAATATGCAATGTGCAATGAACTGTAATGTGTGTTAATGTAACACAGACTTTAGGCGTGGGGGCGGGATAAGAGTCCAAGTCAGGTGGGGGTCCCGGGCCTTGTTGACAAGGGCAACTGCAGCCGGGAAGAAGCTGGTCTTGTGGCGTGAGGTTTTGGTCCTGATGGACCGCAGCCTCCTGCCGGAGGGAAGTGCCTCGAAGAGTTTGTGACCCGGGTGGGAAGGATCGGCCACAATCTTCCCTGCCCGCCTCAGGGTCCTAGAGGCAAACAGGTCCTGTAGAGATGGCAGATTGCAGCCAATCACCTTCTCAGCAGAACAGATGATACGCTGCAGTCTGCCTTTGACTTTGGCAGTGGCAGCAGCGTACCAGATGGTGATGGAGGAGGTGAGGATGGACTCGATGATGCAGGTGTAGAAGTGCACCATCATTGTCTTTGGTAGGTTGAACTTCTTCAGCTGCCGCAGGAAGTACATCCTCTGTTGCGCTTTTTTGATGAGGGAGCTGATGTTCAGCTCCCACTTGAGGTCCTGGGAGATGATGGTGCCCAGGAAGCGGAAGGACTCCACAGTGTCGACTGGGGAGTCTCTCAGGGTGATGGGGGTGAGTGGGGCTGGGTTCCTTCTAAAGTCTACAACCATCTCCATTGAGCTCCAGGTTGTTCTGACCACACCAGGTCACAAGATGGTCAATCTCCCACCTGTAGGCGGACTCATCCCCACCAGAGATGAGCCCAATGAGGGTGGTGTCATCCGCGAACTTAAGGAGTTTGACGGACTGGTGACTGGAGGTGCAGCTGTTGGTGTACAGGGAGAAGAGTAGAGGGGAAAGAACACAGTCTTGAGGGGAACCGGTGCTTATGGTCCTGGAATCAGAGACATGCTTCCCCAGCCTCACGTGTTGCCTCCTGTCAGACAGGAAGTCTGTGATCCACCTGCAGGTGGAGTCAGGCACACTCAGCTGGGACAGCTTGTCCTGTAGCAGAGCCGGAATGATGGTGTTGAAAGCAGAGCTGAAGTCCACAAACAGGATCCTGGCGTAGGCTCCTGAGGAGTCCAGGTGCTGGAGGATGAAGTGAAGGGCCATGTTAACTGCATCGTCCACAGACCTGTTGGCTCTGTAGGCAAACTGCAGGGGGTCCAGGAGAGGGTCAGTGATGGCTTTGAGGTGGAGCAGAACAAGGCGCTCAAATGCCTCATCACCACAGAAGTCAGGGCGACAGGTCTGTAGTCATTGAGTCCAGTGATCTTTGTTTTTTGGGGACAGGGATGATGGTGGAGGTCTTGAAGCAGGCTGGTACGTGGCATGTCAATTTGTAATCTGCCTAAGCCCTTTCCAGACAGAGGCAGAGTCATTGGCTGAGAACTGGTGTTGGAGTTTCTCAGAGTACAGACGTTTAGCTTCTCTCACCTCCTTGCTAAACCTATATTTCGACTCTATAAACCTGACTCTGTCCCCATTTCTGAACGCCTCTTCCTTCTCCAACCTTAACTTTTTGAGTTTGGCTGTGAACCGGATCGATTCACACAGCCACGTCTCCGTGAAGCACAGAACGGAAGATGAGGAGAAGTCTCTGTTCTTTCCAACTAGTAGCTGGAGTTCGTCTCGCTTGTTGCACAGTGAACGCACGTTGGAGAGGAATATACCCGGAAGTGGTGTGCGAAGTCCCCACCGGCGGAGACGCACCAGCGAACCGGCACGTTTACCTCTCCTCCGTCGCTTCACTGTATGTCCACATGTGAGGGCACCTTTGACCAGAATATCCAAAATTTCAACAGATGAGGCAATGAAAGGCGGAAATAAATTCTCTGGAGTTATGACCCTGATGTTCATGAGCATTTCTCTGGTGAAAGAGCTCCCGGATCTTAGGCAGAACACTGAATTAACTAACAAAACAAGACAAAACATCGCGCACCAACACACCGAGGCAGCCGTACGCGGCGCCATTTTGACTGACTGAATAAAATGAATAACCACAGAAGCTGCTTTCAGACATGTACTGAACTTCCGATAATCTCCTGACATCATCTAGAGGGGCTGTATGTGTGAACGTAAATACACGAGTGAGAGGCTTAGGACTTGCTCCAGAGTTTCTCCTGCCAGCCTCCCAGTAAAAACTCTGGAGCATGTCTGAATGAGCCCATGTGAGAATACAGCAGGAGATCCTCCTAAGGATTCACCGAGAGCGAGTGGGTGTGTTGATGACGTTTCTGACATGCCACAGACGCAAACCTGAAATAAAACAAAAAGAATTAAAACATCTCAGATTGAAAATGTGATGCCATACGTGTAGAAGACAAGGCTGTCGAAAGAGGTTTTGGTGATGAGGGCAGATGCTGGTGTCAATGTGCTGTTGAAAAACGTGATCTCTGCAGCTGAATTAATATGTTTCATCCTACCTCTGCCTGCTGCATCACCCCTCACCTAAACACTCAGGAGATTTGTGTTGTCGTGAATATATCTGAGCAGATAATCTCCTGCTGCATTCTTCATGTGTGAAAAGCAAACTCCAAAGAAAGTCCAGACCCTACAAAGTATCTCTGGAATGTCTGAAAACAGTAAGTCAGTCTGCATGCTGATAAAAGACACAATAGAGCTGATGTGCAGGGTTTCCTCAGCCTTCATTTAGCAGTGGTCACTCCTGTTTAAATTTGTTATTTTCAAGTAAAACCATACAATGAGTAAACACGTATTAATGCAACTAATGTGGCTGTAAATCTATAAATACAAAAAATGGAACACCTTTCATTAAATCAGAATATCACAGTGTTATGGGGTTGTAATGGAAATCTGGAAATACAAGAGGCTGTAAACACCAAAGTTATCTACGTGTATTTTAATAGGGGCTTTCTGCAGAAAGGATCAACACAGAGAGTCACAAGGATCTCAGAGTGAAGATGCAGGACAGTCAAATGCAAGGATCTTATATAGGAGGACTAAGGCTATCTCTCAGAACCAGTTCAGACTGGTTCTGTAGGCGCAGGAGAGAGGAATCTAAACAGACAAGTGATTTACATGTGTTTCCTGAGGAGATGAGCAGACATACATTCAGTTCTTTAGAGAGTAAATAAGTGATAAAAAGGGTCTGACAGTTTACAGGTCAACACAGTTCAGACCATAAAACAGCTCAGGTCATAAAGTATTTGGACAGTTTGTATATGTGTAGCTACAGGTCATAAAAGTCTTTAGACAGGTCTGCAAAAACTTACTTTCCAACTACAAAATAGTTTTTCAACCACACTTAGTTAATTTTTCTACTACAGGGTGAAATGGGATTTTCTGGTACTTTTTTGTGCTTACATTTACACAAACCAAGAAGCAGTCACTATATACTTTACTATATATATATATATATATACTGTATATATATATTATAGATGCACTGTTTGAATGGGTAAATGGTAATAAACTGTACTGTAAAGCGCTTTGCGTGGTCATCAAGACTAGAGAAGCTTTATATAAATACAGACCATTTAGTAAAATTGACTGAATGTAGTTTTTTGTCCAGCTCAGGGTCAGAGGTCATCTCGCACTGCGCTGAGGACTAAGATTTCTCAGTAGGTGTTTGAGCTCATGATGACATTCTAATGCTTCCCTTCTCAGGCGGTGCTGTTGGCTGACATCCTCCCAACACTGGTCATCAAGCTTTCTGTTCCTTTTGTCATCCACAATCTGCCGTATGGGTAAGACCATGATTCTTACTTCTAACCAAAGTCTTTGATGACAGTTGACTAACATTTGATTGAAGTTATGCTCATTGGTGAATTTGGTAAAGCAATTTCTCACAGCTGAGTGTAACAGTGACCGCCCACTTTTGGAACGACTCTGGTTCCAGAAGTAAACTTCCCATTTATTTTCTCTTCTGACATTTCATAAAATCTTTTTAATTGTTTTAAGCCGGGAACCAGCCAACCTTCCAAAGACAACATACTAACATAGCATGTTCGAAAGATAAATCCTGTAATGTAATGTAACCCTGAACCATACGATTGTGGCCAACAGGATTTTTGCAACATTTCCATGGTAACAGTGAGTTCCACCAATCAGAGATGATGCTATGACACCTGAGGATTGTGGGTAGTGTAGTTCTTCTTGTCATCATGAATAAAACACGTTTTTCTTAAAGCACAGTTGATCATTTGGACTTGTGGCTTCTACAGGAGCAGATGAAATTGTTCCACAATCTTGTAGCTTATGGCAAGTTTAACTTGGATGGTTTCAATACTATGGCTGATTATTAAAAAGCTCTATTCAGAAAATGATGGTATTTTAATTCCGGAACCACAATGTTGAGATTTTTAGTATTTTCTTTCTCTTAAGCTGAATAATGATTGTGATAAATGCTGATAATTTAAATGATAATAATGAATGTCTTAGCACTGCTAACCTTTTAAGTGTTGATTCAAATTATTCTCTGTTACTTCATGTGTACAAAACAAAATGCTTTTTCATTGTTTTCATCCTTGAATAGTTATGCTGCCAGCAGTAAACTCAACACGTACTCAGTGCTAGTGGCCCAGATGAGTTCTGCTGTTATTCTGTGGCCATAGTCCTTCTCTTTTCCGGATCTGTTTTTTATTTAAATAAAAATGTGCACTAAGTGTTGGATTGGGACTTAACGGTAATGATAATGGCAACATGAATGATTTTCACCCTCCTTTACTGCATTTCACTTTACCTTTATTTGTCAATGCTAGCTGTTATTTATTATTCTTATTCTCTATTCAGCTTTCGTATTGACTCTCAGAATTGCTACTTTATGTTATTGCATACGACTCAGTCTGTAATTACTGGGACAATGAAGAAATACCGCTGCACAGATAAAAACATGGTCATTTAACATTTTTGTATTACCTAAACATTGTACTCTTTTCTACATTTCTTGTGTAATTTTTAGTTTCCGAGTGTTGTTCTGTGCCACCATGGCAGCGACGAGTTTCCTCCTTGTGTCCTTATCATCAGCTGTCTGGATCAGCGTCCTTGGTAAAGCCACCTTTTTCTTTATGAAGATATTACTCAGTTATACCTGTTATCATCACCAGTGAATCATTTTTATCAGGAATTCAGATGATGAACACGCTGCAGCTTCAAATCTTTAGCCCCAGTTTCAGTTCCTGTCACCTTATCTCAATAGTAGCAGCAGCAGCTGCGGTTTTTCCAGAGAAATGTGACACCATTTCAGTCTTATCAAGACCCACTGCTACAAATGTTTATCACCTCGCTTCATCACCTGATCAGTAAAGTGATTCAAGCATTTGCGTTATTGTCTGTTTTTGGTTGATCTTTTTTGCTCATCACAAATATATGAAAAGACCTAAAGAGAAGGACCAGTTGTCACTTGGACTCAAATATCAACTGATTAGATTTCAGTGATCAAAGGTTACCGTGACAACAACTGACACATTTCTCTGTATACAGCTCAACAGCACATTCAATCGCATCCTATCAAATGATCATACATTTGAAACAGCACCTCTTTGACGAGAGTGAATCCTTTAGCATGGTGTTTCTAATAAACTGACAAACTGAGGGCTTGATGATTCAGGTTTCATTTCATAGTAAAGTTTATTAAATACACTGAATTTAACATGTGCCCGTGAGAAGATGACGTTTCTGTACTTCATGCCTCGATCCTTCCTCTATTCACTCCCTCAGATTGTATTTCTGAGTGTGTTATGTACGTTTTTGTCACTGTGTTTGCAGGAGTGATCTTTGCCAGTATCAGCGCTGGACTGGGAGAACTGTCCTTCCTCTCTCTCACTGTCTTCTACACCAGGTAAACGTTTCATTCGTTTTTTTTCATTTCCCATCAAACCTGGAGCTTCAAGTGAAAGGTTTATTAGTCTGTGAATAGAAAAGGGGTTGAACAGTGGGACATTACATATAAGAACCATTTTAAAACTGAGAACATATACATGGAGTTAAAGGACAACTAGCATTTAAATAAGTTTTTCCCACATTACTACACATGGCAGATGCTCTGCATTTTACCTGGCCATCAAGTATTGTTATAGCGTTGGAATGCATTCGTATGGAAGCCTGTTTCTGCCAGAAAGAAAAAAGAAAGTCATTCAATTAAATTACATGAAATTATAGTGAAATATGTTTATTGCCATAAATGTTTAATTCATTTTCTAATTTCTCAAATTATTTAGCAATTATCAAATGTTCTAATTATTCCTAACTTTTCACCCGTTTATTTCTTCCCCTGACAGTAACGGGTTTCCATAGTCTATCAGCCAGGGCTCCCTTAACAAGTCTTTCTATCTGGATTAAATTGCTGCGTTTTGACAGCATCTAGGAGCTTTTAGAGTTTCAAGTTCTGGGAAAATCTTTTTCTGGAACATCTGACATTCTTGACTCCAGGATTTTGCCATTTAATAGTTTTGGTACTTTACTATGAAATCCCTGTTGTTAAAGCTTCTTGGAAGGTACCCCCATTGGAGGAGATTTCAAACTAATCCCCCCTCACAACTGAAATGTTATTTGACAACAAAGTAATCTTGATTTATTATATTTGAAGTAAACTCTTATGTCCCTGAAAGATTATTTTACTACAATATGTCCCTGTCATGTATTTAAGTGGAAACTTGCTGGCAATGATGTGAAGTAGCTGCTGTGTGCTTCTCACGTTGGTATTTTTGTAATTATTTGTTTTTAAATCTAGAACGATGTGTCCGATGACCATCTTTAGTTTGGATTGTGATCATTGGTTTTGTGCTTGTCTCAGGGATGTGCTGGGAGGTTGGGGCTCAGGTACAGGTGGTGCTGGTGTTGCTGGAGCCCTCCTCTACTCAGTCCTCACCCAGGTTGGCCTGTCACCTCAGGTCACAGTTCAAATTATGCTGGTGGTCCCATTTGTGATGTTGATCAGGTGAGAATGGAAACCCAAGATAAAGAAGTTCTGTATTCGTTGACTTTGCATCTCAATGTAATTTATTCCCATTGCCTCATCTGCCACGGAATGTTAAATACAAGTTAAATGCATAAACCTTCCAGGAAAAATTCTACCATCCACAATTTTAGCTAAGCATTTGGAAACATTGCCTCATGACAACTATGATTTGTAAAATTCTTGTCAACATCGCCCCCTGCTGCATATCTGCTGTAGATTCCACTGCTGCTGCTTTATTATTAAACGCACAGATGAGTGACTCGTTTACAACGATGCACAGTTTCTGTGGTTTTGATAGTCGACTGGTTGAGAAGTCTGTGAAAAACCTATACTGCCAATACTTACAGAAACCTGAAAACTATTGACCACAATGGTAGAGCTGATATTTGCAGATATATATATATATCCATTGTCTTACCTTAACATGTCAGCATTAAGATCCATGAATTATTCCCTGTTCAATCATTTCGGTCTTGGCCTTTGTCCCATCCATACAACAAGATTCATGGAAATCATCCAGTAGTTTTTACGTAATCGGGCTAATACGGGGGTGAAAATGTAAGCTTCCTGCCAGAAGTAAGGAATTTAACTTTTGTGTCAGTCCACAGATGTGCCCTTCACATGCCTTTCTTATCTGTTCTGTCCTGTATTAGTGAAATCACTTCTGTTTCTTATTTCTTTGCTTATACCAACATGCTGCCCTGCTCCTTGGCTTTGTTTCATCACACACCGTCAGCTACTTCTCCCTACTGGTTCCTCCACCTTCATTACCTCAGTGGAAATCCAGAAGGACAGAGTATGCAGCCATGGGCTCAGAGGAGAGCCGGGGACTGATGGATGGTGCAGAGGAAGAGGAGGAGGTCAAATCCACCCCAGGTCCATGTGGTAAGATCTCACATTACAAATTATAAATAAGCACAACTATGTGTTTCATTTCGGCTGCAAATGTACATTTCACTTCATTATAGAGCAGGTGTAATTTTTTTTCCATTTAAATGCAGAGATATAAATGACGTTTTGTTTTGTGTGCTAGGAGGATTTTATTTCATATAAAAAAAATTAAGTATGAAGTATTTCCATTTCCTACAATTGTCCAGATGTGAGGCAAAAAAGATACAGACGTCACCATCTTACTCATTTGGAGGCAGTAGCAATTAGGTCCTGCAGATAGACGGACTCGACCAATCAGGGGCTAGTCTCACCTGTCATGACGGTTCACCCATTTTTTATATCATCAAATAACTAATTAAAAGCTTAACCAAACTTGAACAAACATCAGTGAAATAAGAACTACCTAAAATGACAGAAAACATCTTTGAGAACACAATTAATTTACTTTTTTTACATCATCTGTAAACATAGAGGAGGTGGGATTTATAACCTATTCTGCAGTCAGCCACCAGGTGGGGGTAGAAACGCTTTGGCTTTACTTTGGCTTTATGAGCAGTTATATCAATGTTTAAATAGAGTCTATACTTAAGAGAGGTGTTGGATCAACTTTCTGGTCATTGTGGAGGCTGCAGTTGGGTTACTGTATTGCATTTATAACATCAGTTGTTTCTACTATTTGGGCTGCCCACTTAAATCTCTGTAATGCAATACAGTTCAGCAGCACCACAAAGTAATCACCACCTCTCTAACAACAGTTTACCTCTGCTGAGGCCCAGTGCCTTTAATTTCAATCAACATTAAATTACACATACTAGCCTTTAGACTCTCTGATATCACAGCCATCACCAACCTCCACTGCACCACTGGATCATCCATATGCCGCTCTTACACATGTGCTCAATCTTTGACTAATATCTTAAATCTCATTTGGAATGTAACATTGGGATGAGTGTTTGTTTTTTATTAATTTCCTTTAATGCTTATTATATAATATTAATAATAACATGCTTTTACTCTCAGCCAGCTTGCAGTGGACTTCAGGGAGAATGTTTATATGACTGGATACACATCAGTAAAGCCCAGTGTTAGCTCAGATTCAATGTTTCAGATTTAATAAGGATCCAACTTGTTTTCCTGCACACACAGATTCTTATGAAGGACAAAAACGACATGTGTGAATGAATAAATAAATAAATGCAGGAATTCATATTTAAATACTCATTTAAAAATAAATTCAGATTGTGATGAAAAATACTCTTTCTGTATCCCTACATTGACTTATTTCTACATTGATTAATTTTATTTGGAAGTAACTAACTATCTAATTTTCTAACTTAATTAATAAATGTGGACATAGATCAATTAATAACCGAATGTGGAAATAAATAAATGTAGGGATACAGAAATAGCCTTTTTCAATGCAGTTCAGTTAATTTCGTTTATTTCTGCATTTATTTATCCATTCATAATCTAGTCATTTTTTTTGTACTTAATAGATTCTCCCCCTTCACTTTAAGCAGGTGCGGGACCTACAGTATAAACACACAACAAAGACACAACAGACAACACAGTCATAACTGACGATACACTACATCTGAAACACACTATTCAGGCTTCCGTAAATAAGTGAGGTGCTGTTAACGTATTAAACCAGTCCAACAAGGCGACTAGATTTTACATACATATGAGAGGTGGAATGTAGGAGATCTCCTGAGGCCTGCTGGCTCTGCTGGTTTCTTCTGTACTCGTATCTTACTGATTACAATGAAATATAGAGTTTAGTGTATATGACACATTGTAGCCTACATCAAGATATGCAGAACACAAGTTTTACTTGGCATGTATGACGATACATGTTCAAAACATTTGTAAATTAAGTTATTTACACATACAAGTACATATTTTTTTATTATGCTAAGCTAGGCTAACCTCAGGCTGCCTTTTCCTCTGTACAGTGACACAATGCTGGTTTCAATCAATTCGTCCTTGTATATGTGACGTGATGTGAGCCGACCACCAGCACAGTTTGGTTTTGTGAAATTGGGTGAACCTACAGTGTGATAAAGGTACAGGCATGAACTCTAGACGAGGCCTACACAATTATTCCGGACTTTCTCCAGAGTTTGCCTTTCATACATGATCAATGCGAGTGATTGCAGGTGATTCTCCGCTCAGACGTGTTCCCAACAATTTCTCTTGACATCTTCGTCTTCTACATGTATGGCTCCACTTTGATATTTGTATTCCTTTTTGTATGTTTTTTATTCTTGCATTTATCAACCCGCCCGCTCGCAGTGAGTCCTCCGGGTATCTCCTGCTGGGTTTTTTTGGCCAGAAGAAACTCAGCAGGAGGTCCGGAGGCTCTCACTCTCATATTTGCGTTCGAACATATAGTGATGCTGGATCATTTCAGGAGATTATGCGGAGTTCAGGGCATATCTGAAATCATCTTAGGATACTTCACCTATTTGTGATTTATTATTCACAGGAGGCTGCGGATTTGTTGTCCACACAAGTTTCTGTGAATAAAGTTTCATTTTAAAGTTTTGCTGTTGAATAATTACACAGAACGATGTTGTCTTCCCTCTCAAAGTAACAGAGGACGTGAGCACTGGGCCTCTCACCTTCACAGAGAAACTGCACATCATCAAAGTTAGTGTAACCCTTCAATGTACGTCAGACTTGAGTATTCAAGTGTTTAAGTGGTGACATGATTTATTCCTCTTGATTCCTGTGAACAGGGCTTGTTGAAGTTTGTGTTTCCGTTGGGACTGGTCTACTTTGCTGAGTACTTCATCAACCAGGGCTTGGTAAGTTCTCTGCTGCATTTATCTTACTTCAGGTTGTTGAAATCTCCTCATAGTTTGCAGATATGAGTTGTCATTTCTGTGTATTTTTAGACCGTTTACACATTGAAAAAGAACACATTGCAGGTATTGGAGATTATAAAATTGAATTGAATAATGCATGTTTCCTTCTCCAGATGGAACTCCTGTATTTCCCAGACTTTTTCCTGTCCCATGCAGAGCAGTATCGCTGGTCAGTTAAGTTGTATTCTTTCGGTATCTTTATTTAAACATTGTAAGGATGTAGACCTTAGTTTGGTTATGATTCTTGTTTGTGCCCAGGTACCAGACATTGTACCAGGTTGGTGTGCTGGTGTCTCGATCCTCCCTGTGCTGTGTGAAGATCAGAAAACTGTGGGCTCTGTCTTTGCTACAGGTGAGATGAGGAAAATTCTGTTTTTTTAACCTATAATATCACCTGGAAGATGTCTTCCTTAGTGAGAGGGGGGTGCACTGAGTAATGCACCCTCAACTGGCGGTTGCAGTAAGGTGGCTCTGTGAGTTGGCCACTCAAGGTGCACAGACTGTGCATAAAGATGGACGATGCTTCTCCACTTCCTCCCACTTCTTGGAAATGAAGCTAAAATATCCCTGCCTGCATCTTATGTGTTTGGCGCCAGTCAGAACAGTAGCAATCGGGGATGGAGCCACAGCATTGAGGTCCTGTCCATACACATCCTTGGCTTGACCAATCAGGAGTCCTTCTCAGCCTTCAATCGTGACCTTTCACCATGTTTTCGTAGCATCAAATAACTAATTAAACCTAAACTTAATGGAAAAATGAACATACATCAGTGTGACAAGAACTACATTAAATGACGGAAGCTATCTTTCAGAAAAATGTATTTGATGTCTACTTTGACTTTTAATTTGGTCCATTTCCCATCTATTATTGTGGAGAAGGCAGGATTTATACTGCCAGCCACCAGGGGGCGATTGCGACGCTCTGGCTTCACTCTTGAGGTGCAGTCATGTCTTTCATCTTTATATACAGTGTATGCAAGCGGACGAAAAGTCAAAAATAATCTCATTTACTAACCACTCAGGTCACTGAAAGATGGCCTGGAGTTAGGAAAAGAGAACCAGAAAGAAAATCAGAATCCACCTTTTTTTCCCTCTAAAGCAAACTATATTTTTTTTATCATAAGGTACACGCAGAATGTGGAGTAAAGTAAGAGATAAAGTAAAGGTTCCTGTCAAAACAGAATGACACGTATTGAGAAAAGATGTTTTATGCAGAAGATAAATTTAACCATTAGTTCGATTCTCAGAGGAAATAAAAAACAAGACTTGAGGAATATACATAGAGACATTTTATTTGTACATTTCACAATGAATTCTGGGATGGCATTTTCCTCTTTTCTTTCGAAAAGGGTGGTCCAGTGTTTCCTCTGCTAAATGAGATAAGTTAAGAAACACTGAAGCTCCTTTCCTTATTAGTTAGAGAGTTTGAACAGCTCTCATCATGGCGGCTGGTTCAGGGTCATTTCACTCAGGTGGGGACTTTCTTTAGCTAAATAAATTCAAACGCACCCTATGAATGTTATCTTGTTGTCTGGTGGAGAAGGCAGTTACAAGACACCTAAAGATATTCAGTATCTAATCTATCATTACACCTTCTATTATATTATTGTTATCACCTTAACTATTTCTGCTGAATTGGTTATGATTATCTGAATTATTGCAAGTCTCTTGCTGGTTTGCACACCTCTATCCTGCAGCCAGAAGAGTTAGCAGAATAATCAGTATTGTGTCCTGTCAAACGTCTACAAGCTTTAAATCAGAATATTGATTTCTAACCTGAAACAGCAATAGGTTCAGCAGCACAAATATGCTTAAAATAGTCACGTGCTTGGAGTTGTGACTGCTGACCCATCTGTTTTCTAGTGCTGTGGCTTTCTGTCTTGTGTGAAAGTGCTCAGTTTTTTCCATCTGCTCTCCTCTCTGACCTCCACAGGTGGTGAACGCGGTGTTGCTTCTATTTGCCGTACGTTACCTATTCTTGCCCAGTGCCTGGCTGGTGTTTGCCATTGTCCTCTTTGAGGGTCTGCTGGGTGGAGCTGCATATGTCAACACCTTCTACTTCATCAGCAAAGAGGTCAGGTCAACTTTCAGTCACCTGGTTTGCTCTTTTGTTGTCTCTTTGTGTTATAACAAGCAGCTGGACTGGTTCACCTAGAACTAGAACTAAATCCTACACACTTTAATTACAGTATCTCACAGTTCATTCTGCCTTAAATTGTGTAAAATGTTGTCCATTTTTTACTTTTTTTTGCTTATTTTAAGCTACTAAGTTGTAGCTGTGTTGTTTCTCAGTCTGCAGTAAATATCCAGTATGTGTCCATGCTGACGTCTGTCTATTCTCTCCACAGAGTGAAGACAGACACAGGGAGTTTGCCATGGCTGCTGCCAGCATAGGAGACAGTCTGGGTATAGCTCTGGCTGGGCTTGCTGCTTTCCCTGTCCACAGATACTTCTGTTCCATGTGACCCAGCCCACACACTGACAAACAGGATGAATAAGCAAGATGTGGGTGGATTCCAGTTAAGGGATTTTTTTTTTTTATCTGAAATGAAAAGGCAGACTTCACTCCTGCACAATTCTGACTCCACAAACTCAGGTTTAGGTGCAGTCTGGGTTCCAGGGTCTGGTGGTGGTGAGGGGAGATTCAGAGGGATATAATACAATTATATAATGATTCTTGGTCTTAGTGTGTTTAAGGTTATTTAAAAAAAATATAAAAAGATCCAGAACAGGGTAATTGATTGATTGATTTAAACAAAAAACCTACAGCAGAAGTCACTGCCAATTACATCATCTGTCAGTGGAAAGTTATTAAAATAAATAATATTCCTGAGTGAAGTTTAGAGATGATGAATAAAACCGACATGAGTCAGCATCCATCCTCCCTCTGCTGCTACTGTGATTCACTGTCTGTAGGTATCACTGTAAAGAGACATGGTTTGTATCGGACTGAAACTGAGTTTATAAGAATTTGCCTCGATTTGTGACAAACTAACTGACTATTTAATGTGCACTTTGACTTTTTAGTGTGTTCCATGTCCCATTCACTGAGGAGGAGGCAAGCGTTATGACCTATAATGCAGACAGACACCAGGGGGCAATCAAGTCACTTTGGTCTTACGCTACAGTCTACATACAGACAGTTACATTAGCTTGTGTCTTACATTTTGCTATTGGCTTAACAAGTGCACCGTTGTTGTGGAAACCAACAACTGCAGACAAAGCAGATGGAAATGTCCTTTTTTATGTCTTTTCTTTTTACTGAGTTGACATAGACCTGAGAGAGGAGTTGCCTTAACTTCACTGCAGCCTGACGCAAGGTTAGGTTAGGTCATCCTTTGAGTAGCAGTGATCAGAGCATGTGACTCGTGATTTGCTTACTTAGCTCATTGTGTTGGAGTTTTGCCTGTTCGCACAGACTGCACAGACAGACAGTGTCCTGCAGAGAAAGAGCCCGCTGCTTATGCTGACATGAAAGTGCTGAGAATGTTGACGGCTTGTTTTGCACAAACTTCAGTGACAAATGACTGTCACTGAAAAAAGAAATACAGCTTGAACACCACACTTTTCAAAGAAACAAAACATGACATAATCTGAATACTTTTATTACATTTATTACACAGAAATGCTTTTGAATCACAGGAAATATTAAGATGTTTAATTTCAAAAGAATTATGCCTGATGTAAAGTTGTCTTGCCTTTTAGTTTTAGGGAGCTGCCATTCTCTGACAGCAAAAATGCAATTTTAAGTGAACAAACACCGAGCTACAGCAGAAGAACTGACCCGAGTGCAGAGATGGTACTTATTATTATTGGGTTGTTGTTTTTTTTTTCATAAAGTATTCAAATAATACTAGTGGTAACCTCTCACTACCTAAGCTGTCATTACACTAAATAAAACCGAAACTGTTATTGTCAACATGCTAGGTCATTTTAAATGTCATATCTTATACTGATGGTGTGAGATGTTTAATCTTTATGATACGGTTTTATTACATGTTGACTCTGTGTCCTCAATTCTGGGACACAATCCAAGAGCTCAACCATGTAACAGTATCATTTTTGGCTTGACAATAGTAACAGAAGTACTCAAATTAAAAACTTAAAACTGCTTCATTAACAAAAAAACTAAAACAGAAATCCACTCAGAAGTTAAAAGCGGTACATCTGCATACACACATGACCTTTGTATTCTTAGAACATGGCAGAATTAGGCTGTTGCATAAGTAACTGACCTTTGTTTTACCTGTAAGTAACTGGTACTATTTCACTGTCATGACGAAAGTGACCATAAATGCCTTTTACTGTTTCTCAAAATATGTTTATTTTAAACTGAAATGAAGACACTGACCATGTGTATTATCAAAAGATACAAAACGGGGAACACTTTTTATGTCAACATCACCAGGACACTTTTGTAGTGCACTTGTTTTTGCTCGAGTTCTTCACCAAAACCACCAAAAATCTTTTTCTTGCTTTTCAAAGTAATATGAGTTTAAAATGTCAGAATGATTTAAGAGCCTGCACAGATGTGTTTCATATCCTGAAATACATATTCCATAAACACACATGCACATTCCTACTGAACTCTTTAACTACCAACATTTGACATGATGCTGCTGCTGCTGAATTGTTCAAACTTGTTACAACGTGATGATATGTTACAAAGATGTACGGGTTTGAACCAATGTTGACATAATTAAAGTATGTTGAAGTTTACTGTTGCGTAATTGCTTTTTCTATGGGTGTGCACATAAAGCATTAAAATAGATCTTGGAAAAATAAAAAATGGAAAATATTTTGGAGTGCATTTTAAAACAAGGTTTTATAACCGAATGGTATACTTTGATGTTATCGTCATTGTTGCCTCTGCTCATTTTTATTTAGATGGCATGATGCCCATGAGTCATAGACAGTTAGATAGTGTCGGTGTTAGTGAGTCACTCAAGTCCAACACATTATTTGCCTGCCATTTAAATATCTTCGATTGTAAGTCTAATAATTTTTGCTCTAAAATAAAACAGGATTGTTGTAAAAAATTGTTATTTACAGTGACCCCTGCTAATTATTTTTATCTATTCACCATCTGATATTATATATCTAAATTGGAAAATATCAATTTATTGACCTAAAAATTACTCTTATTTTTTTTAACCTACAACTCAAACTCCAAAACTGTTCCTTTTATGATTGCACACAATTAGGAGGCAGAAATTAGGGAATGGTATTGCTCGAAATGAATATTTCTTTGTCAATCTTTCTTCAACTGATGTGTGTGTGGTTGTTCAACTACTAAGAGTGATTTGTTTTTGTATGTATAAAGAAATCATTCAAATGCATAAAAACAAAATAAATGCTCTGTTTTGAAGAGTAATTTGTGCCAGACACTATATCAAAAAAGCTAAAGATCCCTCTTTGAAAGTATTTCTCCATCTCCCTTATTGAAAAAAGAGAATCTAGAATATTGATCAAACTCATACTATTCGTCATTACAACGTGTTCAACAGGAGGAAGCGTCTTGATCGCTCCTTCGTGTGGTTTGACTTTTATCTTTTATCTCGAGCTTCCCGAGCAATGCGCGTCCCCTACACCGGAAGTCGCAGTGACGGCGCTAGTGTTCATGAGCACGACTGGAGCGAGACAACCGGCAGAGACCGGGGCAAGAGGAGCCGGTGGCCGGCGACAAAACACAACCCACGGAATGAAACAAGCTGCTGTGCGCTTCTTCACAGTTCAGCCACCTCTCACCAAGCGGTAATCACTCTTACGTTGCTTTCGTCGACTTAGTGGTAACGTTAGAACCGTTTTTCATATAGCACATTAGCATTAGCTTGCTAGCTCAGAAATTAGCAGAGTAGCGCTGCGCCGCCTGTTCCAGTTAGTTAGCTGCTAACACACAGCATTTCACCCAAATACACGACTCGGTTTATTTAGCAGGTTCAGAACGTGTTATTATTCGGTGGCGTTCGATGGGTTTTAGCATTAACCCCGGGGACATACTACCCAGACAAAATGGATGGCTAACTTATCAAAGAAGCAGTAGTTCTCTGACGTCGTTAGCGGTGATATAAGCTAACACGCTAATGGTTAGCCCGCCGCTAAGCTACGCCCATAGGCCCCACATTCTTTACCGAACAGCGTCAGTTAGTCTGTTTTCTGGGTAAATATACGAACAATACCGTGTGCGCTTCCAAGTTGTTTTCAACAAACGAAACCAATCGTCCAGTCAGAACTAATTTTAGCAAACGCATGTATAAGATATCAAACAACAGACGTCAACTAAACTATCGAACTGTATTTTCCTTTCTAGTTGGTTCTTCTGAGCATCTTTACAGCAAGAGCCTGGCGTACAACAGCTGAAGAGCCTGCACATTTCCAGGGAGGGAGACTGTTGTGACTGCCTGCTGAAGACAGCCTGTTATTCCGGGGAGTGTGTGAAGAGGTGTGTGAGCACCTCTCCCTATGTGTGTGACAATGGGGGACATCAGTGACCTGGACCGACAGATAGAGCAGCTCCGACGCTGCGAGCTCATTAAGGAAAACGAAGTCAAAGCACTGTGTGCCAAAGCCAGGTAATCAAAGTGGATAATATTACAGGCACTGAAACATGATATTTGCTCAATTTATGAATCTTCATTTGCGCTGCTTACATACATTTTCTTTTAGCCAACATAATGCATGCACCAAGCAAATGGTTAAAATACCCATACTGGGTGACATTGTACATACCAACTGTATCTACTACAGCATATCTTATTGTAAAAACCTAATTTTTTTGGAGATTGGTGTAAAATAAAATAAAAATTGACAGGAATTGTTTTTTTTTTACAAACAGTCATGTCTCCAAAGGACAACACATTATCTTTCAATTGATCTCCTGGATGCTTGCTCTCACCTAAACCACAGCTACTACTTGACGAACTCTAAAATTAACTTTGAAACATGTCTTCACGTAAAAATGTTGTGACGTACGTTATGGGGACTTGTATTTTGTCCTCATATATAAGACAAGTCCACATAATGTCACTGTGTAAACAGTCCCCACAACATGAGTAATACCTGGAACACACACATTGTCCGGTGTCAGTCAAACTGCAACTTTCACAAAGATTCATTCAAATGGAGGATAGTAGAAATTAAAACGGTAGTCTTTAGCTTGGTGGTGTATAGAAAATAACACCTGCCTCTTCTGGTTACATAATTATCATAATGACTTCCTTTTGTCCAGCTACTTAGTTTTTTTATAATGCATCAGCAAAAACCCTAACAATTGTTATTTAATATGTATTTCAGAGAGATTCTGGTTGAAGAAAGCAATGTCCAGAGAGTAGACTCTCCTGTCACAGTAAGTAAAACCTTTTCACAATTTGTTAACTCAGTTTCATTCAAGTTAAATAATTTGTTAACTGTGATTCTCCTAATTTTGCTCATAGGTATGTGGGGATATTCACGGTCAGTTCTATGACTTGAAAGAGCTATTTAGAGTAAGTTTCTATTTGCTCTTGCTCCCTCTTTTTTCATTTTCATGTTATAATCTTAAATTGGTTGGTCATGCTGAATGCCAAAATCAATCTGTTAAACTAATTGTTGTTAATCTTACCACTTTGCAGGTTGGTGGAGATGTCCCAGAAACAAATTATCTCTTCATGGGTGACTTTGTGGACAGAGGCTTCTACAGTGTTGAGACTTTCCTTCTTCTGCTCGCGCTCAAGGTATGCAGGAAATTAAATCTAAGTCTACTGCATAAATGTACCATTCCCTCCTGTGTTGGCATAAATGTAATTAGTGTAATTCTATGGATGATTATTGTTGCGATTTTTTTTACAATACTTTCATATATTCAAAAGGCATCATGAATACGTCACAGATTTTAAAATAGATACAACAAATAAAATATGCATTGTTAAGGTACATATCTGGCTTTATCTAAGAATTATAAAAGCTCCACCATAAACGGATGTTAATTTAAATGTAAGTGCAGTAGCAACCTTGTGCTGCTAATGCCCTTCCTCTCATTCTTTTCATTAATGTAAATAATTTAAGACATAACTTTCTTTGCCTACAGTCAGCCACTACACTGATCTGAACCTACATTTCTGAACCATTCCGTTGATGCCTGGAACATTTCACATTGAAATATTGAACACACCCACAACAATTATGTTTGTATCATTAAGTTAACTCGTAGTTTACACACCTGGGCCAATTGCAAATGAACTGAGCTGGGCTGTGGAAGGTGCCTCTCTCTGCCTGGATGTGATGGACATGTTAAATGTTCCTTGTGTTTCTACCTTCGCATTTAAATGGCAACAAGTATTCTCACCATTGACCTAAATGAAGTGTTACCAAACTTTAGAACAATTTATTTCTCTTCATCATTGTAATTTGTAAGTTAGGGCAGCGTTTCTGTGAGCAGCCCCTCCCCTTGTGTACATACTCGCATATAGACTTGATTGAGAATGGCAAAAAGCATAGACAATTTTCTTTATCATAAATGTTGTTTTATGTAGCAATAATAAATATATTCTTAATTTCTCAGTACTGACAAGCTCATTGATGCTACTGTCTTCCATAATTTCGCCACATGGCTCATTTCATACCTGGTGCTAGTACCCATTCCTACAGTTAACAGATTGAAAGAGAGGAATACAAATCTGGATTAATTTCTATTGTTGTAAATATTATATTCTAAATTCTTAAGAATATTTCATAAATCCTGAGTTATTACATTTCATGTCTGCATTTGGTATGCTTCTAGAAAATGCACAAGCCATCCTCATCTTTTCGCATCTGCTGTGTTTCTAAGGTGCGTTATCCAGATAGGATAACCTTGATCCGGGGAAACCACGAGTCCCGACAAATCACCCAGGTCTACGGCTTCTACGATGAGTGCCTCCGCAAGTATGGCTCAGTCACTGTCTGGAGATACTGCACTGAGATCTTTGACTACCTGTCCCTCTCTGCTATCATTGATGGCAAGGTGAGATTCATTGTCCAGCTAAATTTAGTGACAAACATAGTTTTCAAGTGTTAAGTGTGTTAATATCTGTTTGAGTAACTTCTCATACACTGAAGTGCTGCAATATCCTCTCCATTTGATTGAATTCCTCTCTCCGTCCCTCAGATCTTCTGTGTACACGGTGGCTTGTCTCCCTCCATCCAGACTCTGGACCAGATCCGGACCATTGACAGAAAACAGGAGGTGCCCCATGATGGGCCCATGTGTGACCTCTTGTGGTCAGACCCTGAAGGTACACTGGAGTCATTCAAGACTTTGAAATGCTGCATTGTTAATCAATGTATTTACAATTTTTAACACAAATGAGTTGCAAACTGTGTAGTGGTGGATTTGTAGTTTGACATACACAGGGTTTGTGGGGTTATGCAAACCTGGAAAAGTTGTGAAAACATTAAAACTATTTTTGGGGAGATATTTCAAAACTTTTTATGTAAATTTTATATATGACCTGTTTATATTTGCAATCACTTGTTAGTGTTTATCACACAACACAGCAGAGCACAGTAACAAGCCATGTTGTGTTGTATAGTGCATCATGCACATTGTAGGCTACACATGAACAATATACACCAGGGCTTTTAAATGACAACACAAGATATGGACTGTGTGGCAGAACATTCAGCATTAAGAGTATAGGAGAGAAAACAGTCAGAGATAGCTTTCCATATCTTCCTTTCTGTTGCATACAGACTGCCTCTCTTTCTCTCTCTCTTTCTGTCACAGACACATTGAACCATCACTGTCTTTCTCCTACACCAACACTGATTTGTTGCACAGCTATCATTTTAAAATTTGACAAAAGTCTCTCCCTGATTATGATACCATGTTGGAAGCTGATCTTTATCTGAACAATTTTCTTTGCCTTCTCTTAGACACCACAGGGTGGGGGGTGAGTCCCAGAGGTGCTGGATACTTGTTTGGAAGTGATGTGGTGGCCCAGTTCAATGCCGCCAATGACATCCACATGATCTGTCGAGCACACCAGCTGGTCATGGAGGGCTACAAATGGCACTTCAACGAGACAGTGCTCACTGTGTGGTCAGCACCCAACTACTGCTACAGGTACTTACCGTGACACTCATATTTGATTGATTCTGCGGTGTGTTCGTTTGGGGTGGTCTCATACAACTGTGAGGCTCTAGCTATCATCAGTCACCCTGTTTGTACAACACTGTTCTGTCCTGTTTGATTGGACTTTATATCCTGCTATAGTCCAAGCTAACGCTCAGCCAGTCTGTTTACAGCAGGAGTAATCCTCAGAAATGCCTGAGTGGTAAAGGTTGTATTGAATCAACCGGTCAGATAAAATCCAATGTGCTAATCCTTATTTGTTTGTGGTGTGTGCACATAAATTATGACAAAGATTTGATCAACATGTGTTTACCTTACTCCAAATATACATTATCATAATACACCATATATTACATAAAAAAGGAGAATACATACATTTCATTTTTTGTGGTTCTGTAGATTGTGCCTCCTAAGGGTGCGTAAGAGAGTTGAAGTGAAGTTCCAAATGGACAAACATGAGGCAAAGAATCTGTGTTGCTGAATTGAAAACAGCAATGGCTATTTCAGTTTGGCTGCTACAGAGGCAGTTTATATTCTTTATTGTTTAACACTTACTGGGGAAATCATGATCTTGGCTACATGGTCCTAAATCTCCTTTGAATTCATGGAGATTGGACTTCTTCAGTATTAAAGTAATCCAGTCATTTGTACATCCTTGGCTACATTGCAAACAGCATCTGCTAATAGTTAATTTGGCATACTTTTAATGGTGCTAGTTCACAAAAATGTAAATGTAAGTTTAAATATCCAGCCTGACTTTGTAAACCACAGCTTACTCACTGAATCCATGCCAATTATACTTCCTGTTTACATCTCCCAAAGCATTATGGGAACTGTGGCTCTTAAACTGAAGTGAACGATGAACATAAAACAATCTGAGTGACAAGCCAAGTCAGTCCATATACATACTGTATATTTAACCATTTTGAACACAGTATCATTTAGCAGTTTATATACACAGAGCTAGTTTTACATGACAGATTTTGTAGGATCCGCTATGAGAAACGGTTGGTTTTCCTTCTAAATGTCTTTTGCATTACCTGTCAATATCCTAAACACTTTTTGGTCTCTCCTGGATAATTAGATGTGGCAACGTGGCAGCAATCTTGGAGCTGGATGAGCATCTACAGCGGGAGTTCATCATATTTGAGGCAGCGCCGCAAGAGACCAGGGGCATTCCCTCCAAGAAGCCAGTAGCCGACTATTTCCTGTGAGGTCCTAGAGCAGATAGCCATGATGTGTTGAAACCTCCGGTACCATTTCACACCCGCCGCGCTCCATCCTGCTGCTGGACAGTTCTGTCAGTCTGAACTCGCAGCAGTTCGACAGAAAACCTGCCACACCCTCTGGAGCTCCAAACAGCTTCAGCCTGAAGAGCTGGATTTTTGCCATACTGCCCACGCCTGACAGAACAGTCACTGTGAAAGGTGTATGGGGAGGGTGATACTGGGCCCATGACTGTTGTCACTTCTCTTCAGATATAAACTGGTCATTTTCTTCTCGGCCTCCTTCCATTTCCAACTTCTGTCCTCTCACTCTCTGTAGATACAGCACTCTCCCTCCAAGCACATATTTAGTATTTTTTCATGACGAACATTGTGATTTAGCTTTAGAAGTATTTGGAAGGAGTTAGATTTTTATTTTTTTTTGCTAACATATGCAGATGTAGGAAGTTTTACAAGTTTATTGTTAAGTAATTCCTTCAATGCATATGTCCTCTGTTTTTGATTTTTGAATAATTGTTGCTGCCAGGATTAAATTCAAAATGACCAAGCCCCTCCCCACCCGTTTTTTTTGCTATGTTTCTTTTAACTGTCATTTGTCACGTGAGTCACTATTTAACATACCCAGTGCTGCTGCTCAGCACCATCACAAATAAATACCATTCATGTAATGACTCCCAGTCAAGAGTCACTATATTCACTGTTGTTTTCTCTCTTAATTCCTTTGAATCTACAAATCTCTGTAGGTCTGTCAATTTTGATATTGTGAGAATAAAGTTTTTGTATTAATGCTGATTTAAATGCAGGTGTGATTTAATAATGTGTATGGTGACAGGACCCCATGTGCTTGCAGTTACCACAATTACTATACTAGACCCCGCAGCTTGATAAAACCCTGAAATCACTGCATACATGCACACTCTGCATTACAGTGTCACAATTAGACTATTTGGCTTTGAAGGCTAATCTGACTTATCAAGTATCTGAAACAACATGGCTCTCCAGATCATATTGCTACATTCATTTTTGAAAATTTAAGACTAATTAAATTTAGCTCTGCTGTCATGATTAAACCTGTCATCAAGGATCCCTGGTTTGAATTAGGAGTCATTACCCAACCAACTGAGCCTTTACCTTCCTCTACAATTCACTTAATCAGATTTGTTGTAAATTCCATGATGGTGTCAAACATATTCCTTGAAAATATTCCCATTGATCTCTGCATGTGGAATCCCGCCACACTTGAAGGGATAGTTCACCCAAAAATCACTCATCTACTCACCACTATGCCGATGGAGTGATTGAGTCCACAAAGCACTTGGAGTTTCACGGGTGAACAGCGTTACAGCCAAATCCAATGTAATTGAAGTAACTGGTGATTGATTCTTCAAATGTGAAGAAGAAAAAAAGTCCCCATACTGCTCCTGTGGTGTCATCCAAGTGTCCATAAGCCCCCACATTCCAATTCGACACAAAACAGCATCATTTACACTTAATTTAGCCTAACAGTCCCGAGATCCTCTTCTGGAGCTCCGTTTGCGAGTGGATCATAGTGGACGTTTAGTCTTAAAACCTAAATGACCTTGTTTCAAGTCGAATTTGAATAAGCCCAGATGGTTTACAGACACTGGGATGACACCACAGGAGCAGTATGGAGACATTTTCTGGTTTTTTTTCTGTTTGAAGGAGTCACCAGTTACTTCAATTGTATTCGATTTGGATGAAATGCTCCAAACGTGTTTTGTAAACACTTTCACCCACCCCTCCATTGACATAGTGCTGAGTAGATGATTGGATTTTCATTTTTCAATGAACTATCCCTTGGAGTCAATGCCTATCAAATACCAATAGTTTGCTAAGAGCCTTAAGTGTGCAACATACTACAAAGGATTGGTTGAGCCACACCACTTGTAGTCTCCTTCATTCTTGAGATTGTTTGATAACTCTCCCTCCACACGCGTTGTCGTCGATGACGTCATCTTTACCCTCCCTTATTCAGGTGACAGGGAGATCCAGTCTGAACTTGCGAGGTCACTCTTGCGTGGCCTGACTCGTTCTTCCAGGTTGTTATTCAAGGCAGACCAAAACCCTTGGTCTCCTCCTCCCATTGCCCGGAACAGCCAGGTCGAACCGGTAGTTTGGCTTGAAAAGGAACAACTCCCGGAAATACTCGAGACTCGTCGGTGTGCAGCAACTGGAAGTCAAAGGTAGATTCAACTCCACGTTGTTCGTCATTCTGTTACATTTCTGCTTGGTCTGTCAAACACGTGTACTAATTCAAAAAAAACAAAAACATGTAAACGTGTTGTAAGGTAATTGAAAACACGAGTTCCTGAGTAAATGAATCAAGACCTGCTCATGACGCGCTAACGCTCCGGCCACACGAAGCTGGAACTCCGTGTCTTTGCCGCCAGTTTGTCTGAACCCGACACGTGGGCGCATGTCGTCGTCACTGACCGTGGTGAGCGGTCCTCCTGTGACGAATCAGCTAAATGTGTTTAGTTTACTTTTCCGTGAGCGTGATGAGGAGAGACACGCACCCGATGACTTTGGAAACGAGTCTTTAAGTCTTGTGGTAAATTCAGTTTACAGATATATTTTCTTTATCTTTCCTCTCCAGCTGCAAGATGTAAAAATATCAAGTGATGGGCTATTTGCTGTGGGTTTGAAGCTTTAGGCGAATTAACTCGTGTTTATGGGTCAGACACTCTTAATGTTCTGAAAGTGTCATGAATGAACAAATATTGAATAGACAGATAATATTGTATACAGTATTCGCCGTTTAGATGCGTGTTGATTATCTTTCAATGAACATTGCGTACACCCACTTCTACATCGCAGCCGGCGCGCATCATTCATTCAGCCATTTTTTTTCGTAGGCCAGCGAAAGCCTCACCCGGCTTGCTCTGCCTCTGATTGGTTTGTTAGGATAAGAGCATCCGAGCAAGCCAATCCGAGGCATAGTAGGGCGGGTCCTATTTGTCTTCCTGGTTAAAAAAACATCACCAGCCCTTTCCCTGACCTCCTGATTAACTGACCCCATTACTAAACACTGCTGGACATGGGACATTGGGTGACGTTGGACACCTGAGCCCCACTCTTTTATTTTCTGTTCTAACAAAATCTAGTCAACACGACTTGCTATAGGTTAGCATGGATATCATGTGACTGAATTCACGGAGTGGGGATGATCAGGCAGAATTTGCACAAGGAACACTAAAAGCTGAGTCTTGTCTCCTCTGAGTTTGATATCTGTTATGTTGTGTTGATCTGATCTGTAGAACAGATAAAGGAACAAGTCACAGAAGTCAAAATTGCTAAACATGTCTCATATTGCACAAATTCACCCTAATGTTAATTTAATAAGGGTGGCCCACTCTGTCTGTTAAAAAAATAAAGAAAAAAAAACTTGAACTGTAGACATCTTTAGTAGCTATTTAAATTACATTATTCCTCTGGCTAGTTAGTATTTGTCAAACACTGAAGAGACCTTTATTCAACAGCAGCCATTTTAACATGAAACCACAGGTAAACACTGGCATTACTTATCAATGTAGGTACAGAGCCTTTTTGAATGTGATGAGTGTGTACCTGCTATTCCATGTAAAAATGGCTGCTGTCAAATGAACGACAGTAGATATTTAAAATGTTTTTGTCTGTTACACCTTCACAAATGTGCGTCTTTTGCTTTCTTGTCTTCATGTCCAGTTATTTGAAAGCTGAGCCCTGTTTGTGTTCCAGGTGAAAGGATGGACGACCATAGCCAGGTTGTGGAGAGGTTGCGGGAGACGTTTCGTTCAGGCGTCACAATCCCAGAGCAGTTTCGCCGAACGCAGCTGACCAAGCTCATAGCCATGCTCGAAGAAAACGAGGAACAGATTGTCAATGCGCTGCACAAAGACCTCGCCAAGGTACAAGACTGTGCTCATGTGTCTCATAAGTCGTTTTCAGACATCACTTCCGGAGGAAGTCCAGAGAATAGGGTCCAGACTTTCTCTGGAGTTTGCCATTCACACATACACAACGCAGCAGGAGAATCTCCGCTCGGAAGCATTCACAACAACACAGAAATCTCCAGAGCATTCAGGTGAGGGGTGATGCAGGCGGCAGGATGTAACGTTTAAATTCTGCTGCGGAGATCACGTGTTTTTGTTTACAGTACATCAACACTGGTTTGGCTCTTATCATCAAAAGCTTGCTGGAGATCTTCGTCTGTGTCTTCTACGTGTATGACTCTGCTTTTCTGTAATGTAACCAATGCTGAGATATTTCTTTTAGTATTTATTTTTATGTCTATCGCATATTAGAAACATCATCAACCACTACTCACTCAAAAAGAAATCCTGTGATGATCTGCTGCTGTGTTCTCACATCAGCTTTTCTGCTGACTTTACATTGGAGGATTGGCAGGAGAAAATCTGCAGAAAGTCTGGAAGCTCTGAGTCTGACATTTGCATTCACACACTGCCAGTCTCTGGAGTAACCCCCCCCCCCCTGCATATATATTTGTTTATGAGCTACAATCCAACAAGCACTAACTTCCCTTTTGGGTTGCTTCTCTTCATCCTCAGCCAAAGTTTGAAGCTGTCCTGTCTGAGGTTGACATGGTGATCAATGAGCTCTACTATGCCAACGCTAACTTGAACAGCTGGATGAAGCAGGAGTATGTCACTAAGAACCTGGTAGGTTTTAACACAATTTAAGCTCTATTACTATTTTTTTCATAGACCGTAATTATTTGATGTCCTGACAAATTTGTGACTAACATTGCAAATAATAAAGGGATTTTAAATTTTTTTCCACCAGCAGTGATTCTAATGTGTTGTCACTGTGCTATCATTTGGCCTGTTGGACATGTCTACATCACTGCAGCAAGGCCACAATTTAAACCTTTGGTTGTCAGAAAAGAGAGAGAGAGTTTTTCAGCTAGTGGTAAAGTGGCATCTTGTGATTTTGTTTCAAGCTCCATAACCACTTGAGTCACCGTTTAGCATATATACATCTGTTATCAGGCCCTTCGCTGTTTTCTAAATATCCACTGTGTTCCAACAACAAACTGGAGGTGTGGTGTCATTTCAAGGTTATCATAGTCAGGAAAAAGTCACAGGGCAGATGTTTCTCCTCATCAGGAGTAAACTGGCATTAATATGTAAAACCAGTGGAATGTTGTTTAAGTTGCTCTTTTAAAGTTTTAATTGGGGGCAAGCAAACCTAAAAATGAGCGATGTTCAGATACCATTTTCCAATTCCTGATACTGATTTAGTTAAAGTGCAGCCACAGTTTATAGAATTAAAAACCCTTAATGGTGCCACCCCCTCGAAACTGAAGTCCTGCATACGGTGCATGATACTGTTTTACTTTCCAATGTGAAATATTTCAAAATGATGTTGCAAGCAAGTGTTTGCTTTGTTATTTTCAGAAGATTGTTTATGTATGGATTTCATTGCATTGTGGCTTTTCTATTTGTCAATTTTAAGGCCACAAAGCTGGACGACTGTTTTGTACGGAGAGAGCCATTAGGAGTGGTTTTAATCATTGGGGCTTGGAACTACCCCCTGCAACTCCTCATCTTACCCATGGTTGGAGCCATTGCAGCGGGTACGATTCACATCCATATGAGCTGCAAAAATCTATCTTTTTTCATATTACTATAAATAAAATGACTATCTAGTGCTAAATCAAACTTAAACTGTTTTTTATTTATACGTTGCCATATCACAACACATTATATCGAGTCATCTAAAGTTATCAGTGGTGTGTCAGTCAGGCTGTGTTTGTCTACTCTCAGTAAAGTTGACCTCTATCACAAAGTGACATTAGATGAGGTGATGTCTTTCCTTGCTGGTTGATGTTTCCATCTAGGAAACTGTGTGATCATCAAGCCTTCAGAGATCAGTGCTGCCACAGAACATCTGATAGCAGAACTCGTCCCCAAGTATCTGTCTCAGGTAAAGAAACCCCCAACGTTTTTTACTGTTCCCAAGATTTTTTAATAGACTCTTTTTGATTCAGTCCAAAACCTGTAGTGTAATCAAGATAATAAACTCCATAATCGTTTGGTCCAAGGTAATCAAATAAACATTTCAGAGCCAGAAAGTCACTCAGTAGAGGATGTACCTCCACAAAGGCCAAACAACTCGCCATGTCTGTCTAGTTCTCATAAGACAAAATTAAAAGAAATAAAATGTGTACTTTTAGAATTCTATAGAAATAGATGAAAATTGCCTCCCACATGAAGGAAAGCGATTAAAATATATAATGAATTGATCCAAACTGTGTTATTGATGGGACATTACAAATGATCCTCCACTATCTTGTAAGCTGTTTTCAGGCATGAACTCTTGAAAATGTCTGGAAAATTGTGTCTGTACATTTTACAGAGTTTGCGTTTAACATGTGAAAGAATGCAGCAGTATTTCCTGCTGTATCCTCACATGGGCTCACTTGGACATTTTAAGGACGTGCCAGGAAAGTTTCAGAAAATGTCTGGAGCATCTGACATTTGTGTTCTGTGTATGTCTGAAAGCAGCTATAATTTATTCAAGTGTATTGCAGTCTGCTGGAGGTATAAATTGAAATATCTCAAGGGACATTACCACATTTGGTGGGAAAATAAAACATCCCAACAAAATCTCCCAACGGTCTTTAACTACCTAGAAGATTCACTAGGAGGCTCCGGAGTCGCCTCCCCCTGAACCTCCTACAGGACACTCTCTGACCATTAAAACTTCAGACTCCGACTGGATTATTTGACCACAAACCTCTGAAATAACCCTATGATCCTCCTGAATAACCAATGGGATCCACAGAATCTTCTTTAGATGCTGTAAATAACGTTTTGACGTTGTGAATGAAATAACATTAAACCCATTAAATTTAAAAGTGTAAGTGAGCCTCGAGCCAGGTTTTTCCTTTTTGTTTGTCTGTCTGTAGCTCTGCTCATATTGGCCATGCTGATGTTCAGTCAATACATTATAATTGAGTTGTCATATTAGACCCTTGAGCTTGGAATAGTAAATTTAACACTTAAGAATATGACTCTTATTTTGACAGGACTGTTACGCAGTTGTTCAGGGTGGAGCAGAGGAGACCAAAGCACTTCTGAAGAATCGCTTTGACCACATCTTTTACACAGGTACGAGTCTTCCAGATGGATCAGATTGAGCTGCACGTCAAAGTATTTTAAATTTTGATATGTCTGTTTCCATCTACACTGGTCTACAGACCAGAATGTCAGCAATTTGTTTCTAGACTTTATAAAATGATGTTTATCAACAGTCTATATTTAGGGTGTGCAAATGTGAACCATTTGCTCTGTTTGCTTCCATCTGAGTTCAGCTGCAGGGCAAATGGATTTCCCTTCATTTCCCAAGGTGCTTCAACAACATTAAAAATAACCTATAGAAAATTCAGTAAACTTTGCTATTAGTTTGCTAATATTAGCTGCAATGGGGCACTGATGAGACCAGACCACATACGACTGTAGCAGTAAAAACTGAGTGTTTTACATTGATTGCTTAAGAATATTTGTTTTCATTTGTAAGAGGAAGGCGGTGCCTTTTTGTTTTGTAGTTGTGCATTTCCCTCTGAAAGTAGTGTGCAGTCCAGTCAACTGGATTCCTATTGCATGAACCAACACTCTTCCTCATATACACTACTATGATGTACAGTTAGCAATACAGTTTAAGTATTAAACATATTTTAATGCTGCATAATAAGTTGTATATTTAAACCCAGTCCAGTAATGGAGCATAAATGTGGCACGTTTGGTCATTTTATTATCTGTCAAACATCACAGAGGGAGCCACAATGGTGTTTTAAAAACGAACCCCACAATCAGATGTTGTCTGTGACACAACTTGTGGACCAGAAACATGAAGCCGGATGGAGCCAAGAGCTGCTGTTACAACTTAATGCAGCTCCATGATCCAATATCCAGTGTTAGTTGTTTCAGTGGGAACATCCCAGTCACAGCCCCGCTCAACACAAGTGGTTTTCATGTAGAGAAAACGAGACACAAAGACCTATCAACAGAATGAATCACCATGTGTGGCTGCAGGGGGCGCTGTTACTAACTAAATGTTAATGTTGCTTTAACATCTGCAAAGGCATTGACACCATTTAATGAGGAAAAAAGGTAGAATTATGGGTAACTATATGAAATGACTTGTTGGGCTGTGAGATTTTGATCACAGTCCTATGTCCATGTACTGCCGCTGCTTTGCCTTGAAATGTAGTTCATACTGTTCAGAGGAAGAATCCATCCACTTTGGACACTGACTTTCTGTTTTAGGTTCTCAGGCTGTGGCACGCAGTGTCCTGGTGGCAGCTTCAGTCCACTTGACTCCAGTGACCTTGGAGCTGGGTGGCAAGACTCCGTGCCTGATATATGGTGGGGTGAACATGGAAGCTGCTGCTCGCCGCCTGGTGTGGGCAAAGTATTTCAACTCTGGCCAGAGTTGCGTCGCACCGGACTATGTGCTGTGCTTACCTGCCACACGGGACGCCCTGCTTCCTAAAATACGTGAAACCCTGAAGGATTTCTATGGCACGGAGCCTCAAACCTGTCCCGACCTGTCGCGCATCGTGTCCCCCCGACACTGGACGCATCTGATGGAACTGCTCGGGAGGTCCAAAGGCAAAGTTGTTGTGGGAGGAGAGGGCAACCAGGAGGACAGGTACATAGGTAGGTTAATAAGCAGGAGAAGAGCAATGCTCTGCACCATATGAGCACCATATGAGCCTCATTTCCAGCTGTAACATCATGTACCTCCACATTTACAAGTTTAAGGCTTTGTAGTGACGGTGAAGTCTTGTGACAGTGGTGTGGTTTGTTAATAGCCTAACATCATCTTTTTTCTTCTGGTGATTGTCTGCCTCAATCATCCCAAAAGCAGTGTTCATCTGTCGAGATTATCTTGCGCAACACAACCTGCTAGTGTCTTAAACTTTTGTCAGTTTATTTTCTGCAATTATCCAAACATTATTAGAAATTTACAATTGGATGCTTGGTGAGGGAACCAGGGTGGCACTACCTTCCTGGTTGGCCTAGAAAAATGTTCATTGCTGCAGCAGCCTATGATGACGATGCCCCTACTGCTCCTATGTGGAACAGGAACGTTTTTGCAGCTCCTTGTTGTTATACATTCTTGTTTACAGATATCAGTCCCTGGCA
Organism: Verasper variegatus; assembly: GCA_026259375.1. Classification (NCBI taxonomy): domain Eukaryota; kingdom Metazoa; phylum Chordata; class Actinopteri; order Pleuronectiformes; family Pleuronectidae; genus Verasper; species Verasper variegatus. The sequence continues at coordinate 2,537,804 of CM048054.1, read as the reverse complement.
CCTCCTTTCAATAACATGCAAGTCGTGAAAGATTGCAAGCAATGATTTGTTGGGTCCCTGCATGTATTGTTATCTTTCAGCTCAGTCATGACAAGAATTTATGACTAGGTTGGTGGTAAGAGCCAACATCTGGCTTTATTGGTAACATGGAATTGGTTAATAAATGAATAAGTCTTGGAATTGTCCTCTCCTAAAGAAAGTGGCTGATAGAAAATATGTGCACAGATGCTATAATGACTTCTGTTGTTGTCCTCTCCCCAGCTCCCACAGTGTTGGTGGACGTGGCTGAAGATGATGCCCTAATGCAGGAGGAGATTTTCGGCCCCATCTTGCCCATCATATGTGTTGATTCTCTGGAGGAAGGCATTGCCTTCATCAACCGTAAAGAGAAGCCATTGGCTCTCTATGTTTTCTCTGATGAATCATCTGTAAGAACACACAACTATGCAGCCACCCACCTTTACAGCGTCCTACCTCATGTCTAATATTTTACATCTAACTATCTTTGCTTTTTGGAGGTGGTAGACGTCGTGATGAAAAACACCAGCAGCGGTGGATTCTGCTCTAATGACGGGATTCTACACATGACCCTGCCAAGTCTGCCCTTTGGAGGTGTAGGTAGGTTTGACCTTGAACTAAACCTTCTCCCACTTATGTGTATGTTGTTCTGTTGGTCCTACAGGAAGTATTTGATCATTGGGGGGAAAAAGCTGGAAACGTGAAATCAGTTTACATGGAGATGTAATTTGGGTAATGACATTAAACTACAGGGTAGTGTTTTTCATGCATTTTTCTTTTTTCTGCTTTAGTATGCAGATGATATGTATAAAGTCTCTCAGCTATGTCCTTCATACCAATTGTATTGGGCCATCTGAAAATATGTTAACTTCCACTATATATATATACTATGGTTAAATCTGGAGGGTTTTTATTTACCAAATAAAAAAGTATTACATGAATGACAATTGGAAAATAATATTGGCATTGCATGCACATCCACTGTCCATTAGCCAGTCAAGCCATGTTCCTTATATTAGGACTGGCTAAAAGGACGGTGGACGTGCTGGCATTGTAAGTCATATCGCGGACATGTACAGATGGTTAAATTAATGTGATGTGAACCCTTCAAACTAAAATTATACTTTCTTTATTCCTATCGTACATACATTATGGTTTATCCATACACTTGTGTTGTGCCTTACCATTTCAGGAAACAATTAGCCAATAGCTGAAACGAGGGTCACCTCTTCTAGGACACTGCTTTCAAAATGTCTAAAGTTGTGCTAGTGCATAAATGGAATTACTTTCTGAGATTATGAATCTATCATACATCATTTCCCAATAGGGGCTGGAGCAACATTTATATTGGTCTGTTGTGGTAATTCACCCAATAGTTGTTGGAATAATTCAATCTGAAAATAAGTTTTAAGACACTGAAGGTTTCAGGTCAGTATATCGTACTGACTTTAGTTTGGTCCAGACTTCAGTTGTAGTGCCACAACGATGCTTTTCTTGTTGAAATGTTTCAACATCTATTGGATGAATTTCCAGTAAATCTGGTTCAGACATTCATGTCCTCTGGATGAAGTGAAATAACGTTGCTGTTCCCTTAACGTTCCTCTACTGCCATTACTGCATCCAAATCAGTTTTTATACAATGTAAATACTTGATTTGGTTTCTTACAAAATACTATTAAAACTAACTAATTAGATTCCATTAGCCTCAGCTGTACTTAGTTACTATTTGCATTCAGCAATGTTAGATGCTAACATGCTTAACTGTAGAAATGGTAGTGATCACCTGCTACACATCAGCATGGTCATTTAGAACATGATCTTATGCTAATGTTGGCTTTGTTCCTCTTTCCAGACTCACACAGCCCTGACTGACGAGTCTCTTTAATAATGTTGAATATTTTATAAGTAAAATTTACATTTTGGTTTTTCAGCCAGTTGCAGTCTAATATTTTGAATAGACACTGGAAGATGCAAGTTTTTTTTTGACTGGCAATATGGTCTTTGCAGGTTTCAGTGGGTGGGGCAGTTACCATGGCCGCTGGGGCTTTGAGACATTCAGCCACAGACGGGCGTGCATGCTGCGTGGCTGGGGCCTGGAGAGACTCAACGGCCTGCGTTACCCACCTTACACTGAAAGAAAACTCAGCTGGCTGCGCTGGAGCGCCTCACCCAAGAGCCTCTGCTCAATATTGTGAAGACAGAGTGTGTGAAGATTTTATACCATGAGAGCAAGAGTGAATGCTGGGGAAATTAATGCAGAGGATTAACCGTTCTGTTTTAAACCTGTTGTGAAAGTTGTTTGTATGCTTGTGTACTAACATATTTGGGTATTGTTGTCACTTCACACTTTACATCTTTCGTTTGTTTTCTCTCAAACAGCCACTTTAATGTCTTTGTCTTGTCACTGAATATTCACTGAATAGTGTTTTTATTCTACCCTGTATTTTGTCTTATTGTAAAATTCCTACCTTTTCTAACTGGGTTCTTAATGTCACATTCTTCACTTTCTCTGAGCCTGTGTTCTAGTTTACACACATGGTTGGTTCTTAATTGATAAAACCCTTTTATATAGGCTCAGATATATTAAATGTCAGGGATTTAACGTCCTGATCATTTTCATCTTCTTGCACTCACATGAGTGGTGCGGTGGATTCTCATGGTTTTAACAACTGCAACTCCATTTGACGGTCATTTGGTTTCTCCTCTGTAGTTTTGGTCTTTTGATTGGTTCTGTTTTTATGAAGGTTTTTTGTGAAATAATGTAAATAAATTGGAAACTTTACTTTTATTACCAAGGAACTGAAATTTGTTTTACATCAAAAAACCATTTACTAACTTGTGACTGGTGATCCTAAACTCTGGGATGGCTCCAGGTAAGAAGCTGCTCTAACCTGTTACACAAATATTCTATGTCATGCACAGGTGATGTTAGCAGTGTGGTCCAGGTCTTACACACACACTTCTGCCTTACATCTGAATGCATGTTAATCAAAGCACCTCTTTTTTTTCCACTGTAACCTCACTGATTTTATTTAAATAATAAATATAAATAGATTTACTATTATCTGCAATCTGTCCCTTTTTGAGTGGGGGTGGGGGGGGGGGTGCAGAATTTCATTTACTGAGGATGTGACATCTAAACTTGAATGATGGGGCCAAAAATGTTCATATTGTCTGTCACTATTAGACAGATCTCTGCTCCTAAGGGAAGATTTTAAAATGAATGAGCAGAGATCAACAAAACAATTGTTCAACTCCTCATGTCCTCATCCTGTGCATAAACATTCTGAAAATGATTGTTTTATTGCCCAGCCCCATGAAGAACTACCCTGGATAATGAACAGCCAATGTTTTGGGAATTGTGGTCAAAATTATCATTTATTACAAATATGAATATTCAAATACTGGAAATACAAGTTCCTCTGCACACCGCTGGGCATGTCTGCAGCAAAGAGGTCCAGAAAAAGATGGCTCCAGATCCTTAACAGCCTTCCTCTTCCCCTAACAAACCCAAAGTGGAGTATCTTCATCTCTTTTACTTTCGCTCAGCGTTGAGTCATTAACAACTTGCATGTGGATCGATTCCTTTGTCACTGCACAGAGTACAATGACACCAGGAGCAATCCACAGCTGCACTCTCACATAATGTGGGGTAACAAATAATTCTGGATTACTACTTATAATAGTAACTAAATTTGACTTAATTCATAGACCACATGTGTCAACATGTCAAACAGTTAAAAACAAAACTGTCCAACAATGAATTCACTCCATGTAAAAGGTACGTTGCCTCCTGATAGTTGAAGCCAACATGGTGTTTCCACATGTGCCGACTGCATAGTGCTGTTACTGGGGGGGAAGAGAGTAGCTACTTAAGACGACCGTGGAGGATGGGCCTTGCTCGAGGGAGCTGTCAGCCACTGAATCCTGAAGAAGTGCTTGCAGAAGTGAGACAGCTCTGCCACAGTGGGTTCATGGTTCAGGTTTGTATGAGGAGGGGAGGTGTGTCCCTGGGGGGCCCTGCTCAGGATCATGAGACTCTGGAGCAGGAGTGGAACTGGCTGCAGCGGCTGCTGGCTCTTTCTGCACCAGCTCAGGCTCATCCTGGCCAGCCTGGGGCGGGTGGACCAGGACCCGGTCTATTATACCGAAGTCCTGTGCCTCCATTGGACTCATGTAGCGATCTCTTTCCATCACACCCTCTAAGACACAGGAGAGAAACAAAGCATCCTTTTATGACAGGCCTATTCCGACTGATCACTGCATTCATTGCTCTCCGTAAAAAGAGACCTCCCTCCATTAAAGACTTCAATCAATGTACACCCACATGGTATCTACTGATACTGTCAATGTGACCAGGTGATAAGGGGAGATGGGATTACATTAGACTGAACATAAAGATGGACAACATTTACATTTTACATTTTTCATTTAGCTGACGCTTTTATCCAAAGCGACTTACAATAAGTGCATTCAACCATGAGGGTACAAACCCAGAACAAGAGTCAAGAAAGTACAATTTCTTCAAAAAAAGCAAAACTACAAAGTGCTATAAGTAAGTGCCATTTAAGTGCTACTAAGTTGTTAGTTTAAAATGTTATTCAAGGTATAGTTGGAAGAGGACTCCTCTTCCTCCCATTATCCAAAAATGAAGTAACAAAAATCTGTTCAATAAGAACTACCTAAAACGACAGAAACCATCTTTGAGAAACGTTTATTTAACGTCTACTTTGACTTTTTTGTGGGGGGGTGGGTGTGTGGGTGTGTGGGTGTGTGTGTCTCTCGTTCACAACAGAAACAAATCTTGTGCATTATTGAGTTGCCAAGTGGTGCAGCAAGCATCACCACAAACTCTCTTGACACCTTTGTCAGTGTTTCCTACGTGTAGGGCACCGCCCGGACAGATTGGTTTTCTTTTTGTTTATTTCGTTTTTGCGTCTGTTGCGTGTACCTACCCCCGAGAGCAGGGTAGGGTTGTAGCTAAAGTGCTGAGAAAACCTACCAATGGTTTCCAGCAGCTGCCCCGTGTGTTTGGCATAGATGGCATTGATCTGTCTCTTCAGTTTCAGGATCTCTTCAGCCTGGATGGCAATATCTGTGGCCTGACCCTGGAGACACAACATGCTGGAAATATTACTTTGCTGGTTCTGTGAAATAATCACTTCCACACTTTTGACAGCTTTACTCCATACTTGGTTTCAGATCAGACTTAATGGTGCTTACCCTGGCACCTCCTGAGGGCTGGTGCACCATGATCCGGGCATTGGGCAGTGAATGTCTCATCCCATTCGTTCCTGCTGCCAGGAGCAGGCTGCCCATGCTGGCCGCTTGGCCGACACACCAGGTGGAGATGGGATTAAGGATGTACTGCATGGTGTCGTAGATGGCCAGACCTGCTGTTACCACACCGCCTGGGAGGGGAGAGGAAAGGAAAGAAAAGAGAGGCTGAACAGATCTAACGGCTCATACTTTATTGACAAATAAACTTTTATTGTAATCCTCTGAATAAATCAGGCTGTGACTGAATGTTGAAATGAAAAAATAAACTGGATACTGACATGGAAACTTGAAAATAGAACTTAAATAATTATTTTTTTCTTTCCAATATTCCCAAAATATTTTGGAAGAACAAAGACAATCACTGTCAGAAAATAAATGATTTGATAAGCAGGAACCAGATTAGTACTAAAGCTATGGGCTGTCAGTCAAATAGAGGAATCAAAACAGACAGAACATCCCTAAAATAAGACAGGAAACTAGTATTTCACTCAGTAGATACTAATTTGTTCAAATTAAATTTAAGAAAATGTATGAAGAAAAAATAATGAAATTATTGAGTAACATTTATATTATGACATTGGCTAATGATTAATAAATGATTTGTTAGGTGATTTGTAAAAAGACAAAAAAGGGATGGTCATCTGTATTTATGTTGTGTTATTTATATGAATGGAGCAGGTTAATAAGATTTTTAAACTAAACTAAGCACACCTCTGCCAGGGCCCAACAGCCCATGTTATTCACTTTATCCAAATTTGTACTTTGATCTGCACCAAAAATATCAGTCCCCTAAACAGGCCTGATTTTTTTTCATCAAGATCCATGAATTATTCTCTGAGAAATCAAGCAAAATGTCAAACATATCCTAAACATATGGATCAAACAATAACCAGTTAAGTTTTGAAAACTGCTGATACCCCATTTTCTAGAGTAATACTTCAATTTCCAGGACTGTAAAGTGGTTTACACCATGTTTAAGTTTGGGGCTCTTACCAGGACTGTTGATGTACATGTGGATGGGTTTGTTGTTGCTTTCCGACTGCAGGAACAGCAGCTGGGCAATAACCAGACTGGCTACAGTATCATCAATCTGAGCAGAGCAGGGAGAGAACACGTAAACAGGAGGAAACATCTACACTTCACTCTTTATCAATTTCCACATTGAGGACAACACTTACAGGACCCATTACACAAATGATTCTCTCCCTCAGGAGCCGAGAATAGATGTCATATGCTCGTTCTCCTCGCCCCTGAAAAAAAACACAAGTAAATCCTAAATTAGACAACACAAAAAATGCAACAAAACCACTGAATCTAGTGAGATAATAAAAACCCTCAGTGCAATCATACTGTACTGTTTTTTGATTGGTTTGCTACTTTCTACACCACTGAAGTCAGTTTGTTCCAATATGTGAAATTGTATTGCATAGAAATAACAGAATAAACACTGGAGACTCATTTTTAAACCTTTGAGACTTTCCCTGTTAGTGTGATCAGAGATTCTTGGACGTGGGAGGATTTAAAGCTCGCAGCAGAACAGCAGAAGAAATTACTACATTTACATTGTCTCCTGAACAAGTCAACAACAGAGGGCAGGTCAGATCTATGAAATCAATACAGCTGTTGGCAGTTTGCTGTGGTGATTAACCAAAGCTGTTTTCACACATGACCCTTGGAGGATGTCCGGAGAATTGTGTGTGTTTTTTGCTGACTTTTCCTTTCACACTTGCACAATGCAGCAGGAGATTCTCCGCTCAGATGCGTTCACAACAAATCTCTGGAGCGTTCAGGTGAGGGTTGGAGGTTGGTGGTATTAGACTAGGTCTACTTATTGAATTATTTGGGCATGTGCTTATATAGTGCAAGATCAACACACAACCGACCAGTTCAGGTCATTGCACTCACCGTCTGCTCCACAACCATCGGTATAAGAGGACTCCTCCATACAGGACTGTGGTGGATGGACCTGCTGTGTTTCAGTGTCAACCCTCCGATTTGCAATACCCTCTGAAAGACAGAAATGCACAAAGAACAACAAGTTCATTCAGCAATTACAGCCCTTTCCCATGTAAGACAAAGAAACAAGTGTCATTGAAATAACCTCCCAAAAGTGAGAAATGTATAAACATTCAGGGGCAGTATTTACATAGCGATTACAAAAATATGGAATATTAAAAGGTTAATCAAAACAAAGGAAGTGAGGAGTCTATTAACATGAACTTATTCCAATAATAAGTGCAAAGTGAGCAGGTTTTGTTGTTTCTTATTTACTATTATTTTCAGGGATTTCATGAGTAATTTTTAAATTTAATTAATTTGAACTCATTTGAAAAAGCTGAGGAAAACGTTCATGAAACCTGAAGCTGCTCCTGTAAAAACTGATCATTCAAACACTGAAAAGACACTAAAAGATTCCTAAAAGCTGATGGGTAGTTAATTAAATGGCTCGTTGTCTTGTGATGCATTTACAGTTTAAATGAAGTCTGTAGCTGAAAGTACACAAAACAATTGGACAATGGGAAAAATAAATGAAATGCAATCTCATATCATGATACTGGAATTTCAAAGTGACACCAGAACACAATGACAGTGTGTGTCACATTACCATTTTGGTCCAATCACGATCGAGTGATTACACCCGCATTAAAAGTTAGGCAATTTTAAATAACTCAGATGGATTACACTAAAATTGGAATTTGTACTTTCACTAGATCTTTCGTCTACCTCTTTTCGACCATCTGCTGCTCGAACAAGGGAATTTATTGAGTGGGATCAGTACATTTCTTCTCATTCTATCTTAAGAAAATTAAGATAGAATAAGAATTCTTATACTATTTTATTATTATACTATTAAAAATCAGGGAACACCGTATATACTGAAGGATATTACACATGACACCTATTGTACTGTCTTCTAGCTGCATGTTTACTTAGAGATTTTGCAGAGGTCTTTTGTTCATTCTTCCATCAGTTGATATGGGCCCTTGACTTTTAAATAATTGACTAATTACATCGTATCTAAGATCTCTTTTATTGGACAATGATTTATAAACCCAATTTGACCCCACACAACTCTCTGATTTGGAACCACAGATGTATTTTGTTCAGGACAACCTTTGTTTTATCGTGATTTGGTTGGAGAGAGAGACTTAGTGTGTCTGAGCCAAGAGGTAACCTGCATCTCTGGAATGAAAACAAAGTGTGGAACCTAAATGTCCAACTGCACGTGTCACCATGATCTCACAGCCCAGCTGAGCTTCCAGGAGTTCCCAGCACATCAGCTCTGCTTCGGCGTGTTAGCAGTGAGCTACACAGCCTTTCCAGCAGCCAGAGATCCCACCACCATGTGCAGAAAGTCTTTGGGACTTCCAGTGAACATTTCATATTTCTGCGTCTGCCTGTGGCCATCATGTGGGCTACACTACGCAGTTAGCTAGCTAGTCAGCGTCCCCAGAGGAGTCAGTGTGGAGCTGACAGGTTTAGAGGTGATGACATGAAGCAACGTTACACAAGCTAACGCGGTCAACAGCACGACGACACAAGCACAACACTAACCAGCGACTTCCTATAAAACCTCGGGTTCCCTGTGACACACACTAGTTCAGTAGAACTGCTGCTAATACTCACACGTAACAGCATTTTGAAATCTTCTCCCCCGGTGTGTGACCCCCCAGCTCCACCGGAAACTATCTTACTTTGACCTTTGAACCGTCTTCTTCTTCTTCTTCTTCTTCTTCTTCTTCACGGTGTAGTTAGCGCCATCTGCCGAACAACTGCACATACTGTCAAGGTTCCCATTAAAGGGATAGTTCACCCATAAATTAAACTTCACTCATTATCTACGTGGGTGAAGTGTCTGAGTCCACAAAACACTTTTGAGTCTCAGGGGTACAACAGGAAAAAAACATTTTAATGCTGAGATAATGCTCCTGTCTATCTACCTATCTATACTTCTATATAGTTCATTTTACATTACAGTGTTGCTTAAATTGTATGTAATTAACAACCAACAATTAAACATTGTCAACAAGTGACCACTTTCTCTAATGTCGCATGTGTGTGAACTTTAGAACGGAGTGTGTGTGTTACTGCAGCCAGGGACTGAGGGAAGGAGGAGTGTTTCTTTTATTTTGAAAGTTTAGACCGGAGTGTGTGTGTGTTACTGCAGCCAGGGACTGAGGGAGGAAGGAGTGTGTGTTTTATTTTGAAGGTTTAGACTGGAGTCTGTGTGTTACTGCAGCCAGGGACTGAGGGAAGGATGCCTGCAGCTGACGGCTGGATCACTCTCCCTTCTCTTCTGGCTCAGTCATGTCAAACAACAGCGCCCCTAACAGCAGTTTGGTCCTGGCTCAGAAGGCAGTGAAGCAGCTTCGTCTGGAGGCCAGTGTCAACAGGATAAAGGTTTGTCAGCACAACTCAACACTTCACGAACTTTACATTCCACTCATGACATACAACTCATGACAGTCTCTCCCTGTCAATTACCTTCTGTTTAAATGTCTCTCAGAAACTCACAAGTCATCAGAGTGTAACTGAAAGAATCAATGCAGCAGACAATATTTTCTAATGGAAATATTTATATTGTGGCCTCTTTTTTTTTGTTACTTCTTATAAATAGTTTTCTCAAGTTACAGGAAATGTTGATATAATGTCAGTATGCCTGAAAATATATTTTCCATTGTACAGTGCCCCTGTGGTTTAATAAAATGAACGTAAAGGACAGGGAAACATCCCCCAATGAAGAAAAGCAGTCGTTATTTCAACACAAGAAAACTTCACCCATTTCCTGGTGTGCAGTGAAATGGTGGCAAACAGACTTTTCCTCTCTGAGTGCAGCACAGTGATGGCTTTGTTGATTGTGCTGCTGCTGTGTGACTGGTGGGATTGTTGGGCGCTGGCTTATTTTTAGGACAAAAGTCAGACAAGTTTCAAGAGTGTGTGTGTGTGTGCACATGTCTATCTATAGTTATGAGAGCAAATGGTTCAATACCATCATTTCGAGAACATTTTAGCTGGTCCTCGCAAATTCAAAGAGTTGTTTGACTGTTAAGACTTGGTTTTAGGGTTAGAATTAGGTTTAGGTTAGGGTTAGGCATTTAGTTGTGATGGTTGAAGGGATCGTTAATGCAAAAAGGAAAATTCCCTCATTATCAAGGTGGGTGAAGTGTTTGAGTCCACAAATCTTTTTGGGAGTTTCAGGGCTAAACTGCATTGCAGCCAAATCTAATACAATTGAAGAAAGTGTTGACTCCTTTTTCAAATGTAAAAAAACAAGGGTCCGTAAGCCCAGACATTCAAATTCGACTCGAAACAAGGTCATTTACATCATGTTTTTGGTCTAAATGTCCATTGTTATCATCCTCCGGTTAACACAGCACAGCTCTCACCTCTATGTTCCTGACCAAGGGGCACTTGATGACATCAGCAAGAACTCGAGATAGCTGCCTGCAGTAACCGAGCATAGAGGCACAGTGGATTTTCATTCACCCTTTAAGGTTAGGGTAAGGGGCAGGAGAATGCATTATGCCAAATAGTGTCCTCACAACTACAGAGAGACAAGTGTGTGTGTGTGTGTGTGTGTGTGTGTGTGTGTGTGTGTGTGTGTGTGTGTGTGTGTGTGTGTGTGTGTGTGTGTGTGTGTGTGTGTGTGTGTGCGCGCGCGCCAGTGTGTGCAGGGGAAGAGGAGCTCCCTAAAACAAATAAATCACAGATGAATTTCACTCAGTCTACAGGTGATTGTATTTAGTTACAGTGCACACAGTGTTGTTGTGAGCAGACACTTGACACATAAGTATGTGGCACTGACATTGAAGCTTCAGTCCATTACTAGAGTGTTATGCAAGTGGAAGTTTAAAGCAGCAACCTATGGGGCCAATATTGCAGCAATATCACTTTGTGTAACTGTTAACCAGATTTGAAAATGTGTAAAGGAGTCTGCAGAATACGTACAGGAATCTGCAAATGTACTCTGAGCGGCCATTTTTCATCACTTCTTCTGATGTGTTTAGTTAAAAAAGAAAATGTTTTTACCTATGGATTGTTGACAGTAGTCACTCTGCCAGGGTCCAGTTAGGCAGTAGTTTACAGAAGCATATTGCATTTGCCTGAGAAAAAAAACCTGGGGCCTTTTTTTCATGTCCTGCCTGTTCAGTTTGTTACAGGTTTATTTGGTTTTAGGTTGCAGACATTGGGCAATATTTGTGTCTTAATGTTATAGTGATGGCATTGTTATACTTTGGAAGGCACGTTAGGACGTCAGGCAGAACTTGTATTTTTTTTTCTATTGAAAACATCTCTCAGAAATCTGAGAAAAAATTGCATTGGAGAAATAATATAATAACTGAATTGAAATAGAAAAACCGAGCTGATTTCTTTCTCAAGTGAAGTCAATATCCTTCTTGAAAAAAAGGGAAGAAAAATGGCCTCTTCTCTGACCAGACTTCAGCTCCTGGTAAACAAAACATTGACAAATCCCCACACACGGCACAAATGTAGCAAACATTCATGGGTAAAATGACAGCAGATGGCAAGGCCTGTCTGAGTTGTAACTCATGACGTGTCTGTATTTCCAACTCTTGGAGCAAAACACTTTTCAGCCACTAATATATATATAGACATTTACAGATTTGTCTGCATGTGTACAAATCCTAATACAATTGAAGATTTCATTTACATTTACAAATCTAATTATGCAGACATAGATTCTAGATTAATACATGCATTCACAAATATCAGCACGCATTTGCGTAACATTTTACACATTTACAATCTGATTACACACATGGATTAAGAGATATAGTTACACAACTCTCCACACATGCACACAAATCATTTTGCAACAATATCGGCCAACTTTACCCATTTTCAAATAACGTCTGTCATACATTACAGCTGTGGCATGACCTCCGAGTAACGCTATGTAACTTGTGAAAGAAGAGATAATGCAAGCCTCCTCTTACTCAATAAAACACACACTTTGCTCTAGTCAGTCCACTCAGAGGTTTTACTGCTACAGCTTTACTTTGCCTCCTGTGACCAGTAGCTTATGATGGCTAATGCTAGGAAGTGTTAGCAAACATTACTTAGATATATCTTTGAAATTGTCATTAATAATAACAGACTTAAGATTAAGAAGTCCTTTATTAGTCCCGCAATGGGGAAATTTGCAATGTTACAGCAGCAGAAGACAGCACATAAGTAGCATGCAGTACTTGGTTGAAGGAAGATAAAGAAATAGAAATATACAACAATATATAGAACAAATATACAGTATAAATGTGATTAAACCGGTATATACAGTGTAAAGAAATATATTATGTGTCAGAATATGTACGGTGAATGGATTGCACATAACCGTTTATATTGCACATAATTTCTTTATAAATGAATATATTACAGTGAATATTGCACAGTTGAGAAATGGTAAAGTGACAGTCCATAGTGGTGGTGCATGTAGATTTACTTGGAGCAGAGCTGGTTGTACAGTCCTACTGCTGCAGGAAGGAACTGACCTGCGATACCTCTCCTTCAGACACTTAGGGGAGATCAGTCTTGTCCTGAAGGAGCTTCAAGTATCTTCTCTACTTGTGATATAGTAACACTACATTTTAGCTTTCACCATCATCCCATAACTGTCACTTGAGGTCGAAAGTGAGATAACCATCCCAGTTATTTTATATTTTGGTTACACCCCCAGATTTAGCTAGAGAGTAACAATTTATTTATTGATTCCAAGCAGTCGAAGACACTAAGTATACAACATCCAGGTCCGTCAGGTCCCAAACACTAAATGAGAGGGAGTAGTATAAGTCCAGCTAATTGTGTTAGTTTTTTAGTTAAAGTAAGAGCCAGATGTCTCAAGTCATTCAGAATGAGTGTGACAGGAGAACAGAGCAGTGTGAATTCAAACAGCTTGAAGAGGATAGAGGCAAATATGCTCCAGAATTCAAACACTCCCAGAACATATGAAGATGACTACCAATTGCTTTCAAGGGACAGGAATAATTAGTAAATTAAATGTTCACACAAACAACCAAGCATTATCAGTGTCCTAATGTCTTTATATATAAATAATATTTGTATATACCGTAGTTTTTATTGTTGGTGTTCATATGGTGGGATGCTACACACTGTATGTTAGGATTCACATAATAATACTTAGTAATTATTTTGTATTACTGCTGTTGTACTGCTTTATCATATATTATTATAATAATAATTATTATCCTGATATATTGTATATTGTGCAGGTTTCTCAGGCTGCTGCAGAACTGAAGACCTTCTGTTTGCAAAATGCCCACAAAGACCCTCTCCTGACTGGGGTGCCCTCCAGTGATAACCCTTTCAGGCCTCCCAAGTCATGTGTCCTCCTCTGAGGTGTGAGTGTTCCTCTACTCCCTTTGCCTGAAGTGACCACTTTTTTTATATCATAAAATGTTTTTTTCCCCCTGCTGCTGTGATACTTCTTCTACTGTGCTTGTTGCAGCTGCTGAACAATGAACTTGTTGTGCTTCTGGAGCACAAGACACAGCCCTTAAAGCAAAAATCTATTTCTTATCTTTTTAGGACTGTGAAGAAGTGAAAAACACTTTAACAGATGCCTGATCATTCTGGTGTGGATTTCTGCCATGTGCCCCACTGCCTCTGAAGATAAAGAAGTCAAGACTATACACACTCACTCGCATAAACACAAAAACACACACAGATTTTCACTGGGGCAGCTACGGAATGATGCTGAAAGCTTCAGCTGAAATTTTTTGTAATGCATTGTACAAAATCTATTAGGATATATGTGTCTGTACATTTATAAAGCAAGCTACTTTTCATGGTTCAAGGCTCTACACTATGATAAACAGGCCTTAATAACAGAATGGAAACCTGATTTGCTGTTATAAGTTGATGGGTATCTGCTGATCTTGTTCTAGTTCATACAGGTCAAACATGCTCTCTCAACTAATGTGCAATTTTATGATTCACCATTAAAAGTTACCATGTTTGCCATCTGTGACTTGAAGGTGTGTTTAGCATGAATGTTGTATCTTAGTTTTGAACAAATACCAACTGTATTAACTAAACCAAACTTCACTGAGGTAAACTACAGAGAAACCGGGTTAAATGACACTTATCTCTCTGACTTTCTGATATAAGTACATAAACACTCTTTTAAGTTGTAGGTCAAAGAGCTCTCAAATGCTGTACAAAGGACACTGGGACGTAGAATAAACTGAAACAGACTGAGAGCACAAGTTTTTTTTCTCTTAACAGAAAACCTAGATTCCTGTTATATAACATTGTGATGCTACTAAACTTCGGTCATGATCAGACACACCCACACACCAGTCTCTCTATAGTTGTCAGGCCCAAGTCTTAACCCTCAAACTACCCTTTGAATTTGTGAGGACCAGTCAAAACGTCCTCACAATGATGGTATTGAACCAAAATTGGCTCTTATAACAATAGATGGACACGTGCACACATGCACACACACACACTGTAAACATGGTAAACATGGTGTCCATTAAATTATTACCACAATAAGTCTATTCTGTGTTGGTGTTTCCCTCTCTCAGTACTTGGCAGTGATTGTACTGTTTGTCATATGGCGGGATGTTACACACTGATGGGATTTAGGATTCACACTTCTCACACCTAGTAATGTTGTATTACTGCTTCTGTACTGTTAATACTAACAACTTGTTTTTGACTGATTAGTGTTGCTTTATCATATATCATGGATACAATGAATTATCATTGTTATTATTATTATTGTATACACATGTTTTGGGGTTCTGTTTGATTACTGTCTGCAACTATAATGGAGGTAAAAGTAATTTGTGGTTCTCGCAAATAGGAAGAAAACGGATGAGTCAATAATTTAAATTGGGGGGAAATGAGAGCCCTCATGACGTGTACCATCTGAGTTCAGACAGTACCCTCTCTCCCCCTGCCGGCGGCGCTGTTGGGCGGCTGCAGCCTGGATGCTCGCTTTGCCTCCAGCAGAGAGCAGTGCGCGGTGGTTGGATGTGAACGCCGCCGACCTGTCTCGACTTCCAGATCGAAGATGGCGGTCTCGGTGTTTCCCGGCGTGCGGCTCCTCTCCATTGGAGACGCGAATGGAGACATACAGCGACACTCAGAGCAGCAGCCGCTGCGGTTAGAAGTGAAAACCACACAAGACGCTGCCCTCATCAATCTCTCCAATGGTGAGTTGACCTTTTCCTGCCGCTGCTCCTCGGTGGGTCGGCCTCTCTTCTCCGGTGCTAATGCTATGCAGTGCTAACGCGTACACAGCTAATTTGGCCATACGTAGCGCTAGCCACCAAGAAGCTAATCCGTCTTGAGACCACGTCGCCTCCCCCTGCTCGTCACGAGGGAGCCCGTAAAACTCCTCATTTTGTCCGTGTCGGTTGGGAATCTTCTCGGGGCTTTGTTAACTTAAGGTCCCGGTTCCCACACAAGTTCACCGCTGTGGAAAACCTCGAGTGAAATATAGCGCCACACACACACATATAACATAGCTTAGTCCGTGGTAAGCGTGCGCGGGGCAGTGCTGTGTAGTTTACTGCTAGTTAAACAATGCCACGAGCCTGGCTCCAGCAATGATGCGCAGCAGACCCGCTCGCATCTAACGTCTTTTGCCCTTGAGGTTTTAGTAGCGTATTCAGCCATGTATGTACGCAGGGGGTGTTTTTAGCTAATGCGAGCCTACTCCGTTCTGCCCCTCGGGGACCCGTGTATCGGTATATCGCTGTTTGGCTTGTGAATTAGCCTGTGTGGGGTTGTTTGGAGCCGGGTGCAGAGGGCATCACTCCCGGCTCGCCACAGAGCTCCGGGCGGCCGCCGCGGCCACAGCGCTATTTACCCGGTAGTCCGCGTCCTCTATACAGCGGCGAACGCGTAAACTTTTGCGTTTCATTTAGCGTGTGCATAACATGAGGGACGTTCTTGGTGGAGGAGCGAGACCGGGCCCTCATTACTTATGCATTCATCTTTGTTCTCATCGGAACAATAGATGCTTCCCCGCCGCCTGCTCCCCTCCCGTTGCGGACGCAGGATCGGAGCCGCTCCGCTCCTCCGCAGCTTTTGTTAGTCGGTGGGATGTCCTGCTGAAAAGAAGCGGCCGCGCCGCTGGCCTCCTCTGCTGCTCCACTGAAAGAAACACACTCACGTAGATTTAAGGGAATTCACAGCATTGAGCATCAAGTTTGAGTGCAAGTTGCTGAGCCCCCCCCTCATACATCACCACCATAAAAAGATGATGTGTGAATCCAGACCCTGGACATTTTATTGAACACGATTTTAAACTGGAGTCGAGTATAGGAGAAATTAATAGAATAGAACATGGGAACACAGAATTACATACAGATGTGTGACAAATTAAAGGGAGGGGTGGGCAACTCTGAGTGGATTAAGTTGCTTACAGTTACTCAGAATAATCTACAGACATTATCTGGAAGGGTGTTCTCTGGAGTCTCACCCTAGTAAAAGTTAAAGTGAGGCCATGGCAGCAGGAGATACTCTGAAGGATTCACTGCAAGCAAATGGATGTGTTGATGGCGTGTTTAACAGGAGACAGATGCACAACTGATTAAGAAAAAACAACAATAAATATTTTAGAAAGAAAAGGTGGTGCTATACACGTGGAAGACGCAGACAAATGTGTCCAGTGAGTTTTTGTTGATACAACCTGACACAGTGTCAATGATTTGTAAACAATGACTTGTGATCCAGCAGCAGAATGAATTGCCTGCTGCACCACCCCTCATCTGAATGGTTGGAGATTTCTGTGTTTTTGAACCTTTGGGTCACTTTTGCCTGCGGTCTGAAGGTAACTTTTGGGGAATGACTGAAAGTGTGCTTGGACTTTACTAAGCCACAAGGAGGACAGCTCCAAGAGAAAAATGTTCTCTGGTCTGAAAAAAAAACCTAGAATCTTTGAACTTGTCAGTGTCTTCTACATCTTCTACTTGTCATTAACACCCACTTGCTTGCGGTCCACCCCCTGGATAATCTCCTGCTGTGTTCTCCCATGGGCTCACTGACACATTATCCAGAGTTTTTACTAGGGGGCTGACAAGAAGGAACTCTTTAGAACGTCCAAAGGATATTTCTGAACACACATACATCCCCTCATTGTCCGGAGTTCAGTGCGTCTGAAAATGGCTTAAGAGTGATATTGGTTAAATTAGGTCCAAATGTAAATAAAAATACTCCACACAATCTTTGTAGTGCATTCTTGCAATAAACACATTGTCGGGGAAAGTCTAACAAAGGATAGATATGCAATATGCTTGATTAATGTGCCACTTATCAGACAGCATGAAGTCTAACATTTTATCATTTATTGGCATCAGTTGTGTTTAACCTGAATCTTTTGTTGAATTTGTTTATTTAATGTAAGTCAGTGCTTCCCACAGAATTGGAATCCTAAAAAGAAAGCAGTATGGTAACCCCAGGACTCCTGCCACAGAAACCCCCACTTCTCACACTCACGCAGAAGTCTGCAGCTGTTAGCTCTGACAGATGTTGCATTACCAGCAGTCGGGTAGGATGTAGTCAGTCTGTTTCCAGGTCCAGGCTAATACTCTATATCCATGATGGAGAGCAGCAGAATAAATCAACAGTACTGTTGAGTCAGCAGGAGCAGCATTGAAGAGGAAACGGCATAGTGAGAAATACGCCAAGTCGATCCTGTTCACAGACAACAGCTGCACTCACTCATTTGATCAAGGCTCATTTCTCTCACTCACTCGCAGAAATAAAAGGGGGGAAATAAATGTCTTTCTGTCTTTCCTAGTAAATGGCTTTCTCTAATTTCATTGAATGTAGGTTTGTTTATCAGAATAGGATCTTCTTTAAGGGAAACACCCAAATTCGTCATTAAAGGGGAAGTACTCTGGTTTTTACTCATACTATATGTCAGTTCTCAGCCTGTCATAACTGCCTCTGGATGGCTCCTCCATAGTTATGACAACTGACTTGCCTCAACATGGGATAAGACTAGAAACCTAAAGCCAACAGTAAGGCTCCTTTATCATCTGGAGTTTCAAAGATTGGGGCATTTACTAGGTAGGAAGGCTGAAATGAAAATGAAATATAGGATCCAGCTCTTTTGTAGTTTGATGCAGACATAGACTGTCAGGGAGAAAGTCATGAAATATCTGGTGCTGCTTTGATAAAACAAACAGGCTATCTCAAAAATACTTCATGTTGAAGTCTTAATAAACTTCTTAAACATCACTCTTTTAATTATTTTTACATCTTAATTGATATAGATTTTTTGTTATTTCAATCGTCCTGCTTTATATGATTATTAAGGTAACGATGACAAGAAAACACATCTTGAGTTGTTTCTTTTCCAGCTCGTTTCTGGCCCAGATTTGATGATCTTGTGTAAGTGATTGAGAGGAGAATTGAGGACTGAGGTGCGTGGCTGGCTTCTCTCCAGCAGACACATGCCTGTAAATCTGAGGCCCTGCTGTTAATCTGTTTATATGTGCTACATTTTTTTAGCCTGCTTTATGACTCTGAACATTTTTTTCCAGACTACAGATGTGTTTGCATAGAACAGTATTATACATGCTGCTCTGTTAGCCTGGCTCATGTGTCTCTAAGTATTACTTCTTTGTGTTTTGACAAAATTGCATTTTTTTTGTGTTCAGAAACTCTAATTATGTATTTACAAGAGAGGATGATTTCACTAAAAACATTTGAGTCCATACTAGCTGTACTGCTGCTACTTCCCAAAGCCTATGAAGTTATCAGTGTATGACAATCTGATGAGCAGGTCAACAAGAATAGCACAATTAAGACCTCCTCTTTAATGGGTGATGGCTGGCATTCTCTAACTGTCATTTAAACAAGACACCTGGTGTCTATATCAAAGAGTCTAGAGAAAGCACAATATGGAAATTGAAATAGAACTTGACTAACAAGATAATTGCAAGTTAATTTAGTCTTCACTCCCCACTTCTCTCATAGCCAGACTTGGAGCTAAGTAGCAATGGTTCCCCTGCAAATTAGTGTCAGAGGAGAGCTTGTTTTGTTTTTATTGTTTCATTTTTGCACAAATCTGTAAAGACAGATTGAAATATTGAATCCTGATCATATGGGTCACTGACCTCACAGAGGTGCAATGATCGTAGTTAAATAGTATTCCCTTCAGTGACTTGCAACTTGGCAAATTTCACAGCTGTTGGATTAATAAAGGATTATTTTAGCATAATTTATAATTTTAATTTGATACCCAACCCTTATAATCGATGGGAATTGTCTCATGGAACACACACATGTTTGTACTTCTATCTTAGTGAGGGCACTCATTGGCATAATGTTTTCCCAAGCCCCTTACCTTAACACTAACCATCCAAACTACATGTCTAACCCTAACCTAAACCCAATCCTACCCCAAAACCAAGTCTTCAAACATCCCTTTGAAGAAGAGAGGACTGGCCAAAATGTCCTCACTCTGTAGGGTCTATGCTTAAAATGGTTCTCACTATGATATAAGTAAGGAACACAAACCCACAGACACCTGCTGAATGGTGACTTCACTGCACATGCCTGTTTGTTTGTGGGTGTAAGGAAGGGTCTCCTTCACTTCATACCAGCCTAAGTCAACAAATGCACAAGGAGAAAACCCTTCTGGAAATCCCCGAACCTGATCAACATAGCTGGGTTTGCTCTTTAAATGTGGTTTGTCAACTGTTGTCAAAATTGTAGAAGAACTTATGCCTGGTATCCCTGATTCCTTGTGAAGACATAGACATCAATGCAAACAAAGGTTTATCCAGGAACAGGGACAAGACAGATATCAGTGGGGATGGAAAAGTCTCAACTGATGTTTGCATTTCATTTTAAAAATGACAGTCTAATAGATTTATATGGATTCTTAATTCTTTCAATTTTTAAACGTCAAATGAAAGCAAAAATCCTGCAGTATGTGTGAGTAAGGGGACGGAAATAAAGAGGCTGATGCTGCATTGTGTTCAGCTCTCCCACACAGGGTTGTGATAAATGTTAAATGTGTGACTAGCAGCAAGTAAACAGTCTCTTTGCCCGTCATGCAAAATTAAATGCAGAAGCCAAAAATGTGTGAAATGAATACATCAAAAAAAGTTTTAGCTACATACTGTGCATCACACAGTTGTAAATTTCAGTGGCTGTATGCAAGTATGTCTCCCGCTGTCCTAACTCTTTCTCTCTTTTCCATTTCATTCCAGGAGAGGAGGCGAGTGTGTTCAAGTGTTCCGTTTCCAGGGAGACCGAGTGCAGCCGCGTGGGGAAGCAGTCGTTCATCATCACGCTGGGCTGCAACAGCGTCCTGCTGCAGTTCTCCTCACCGGCAGGTATGCAGAAAATGTCCCAGCACAATAAGACTGTCACACCAAGTGACCACAATAAGTTAAATTTGCAACTACCAGCTAAGGAAGACTTTACTGTGTAACTAAACATGCACTGGAAAAATTAGAGAGTAATAACACGTCTTCAGTTAAGAATTCAAGTAACTAAATACATGTGTTCCTCCTCAGTGCTCAATCCAGCACCGTCTTGGCTTTGCTTTCTGTCTTTTAATAACCTCAGTGAGCCGGTGTGCCAAAGTTTGTTATGTAAGCAATGAGATTGTGTTTCCCCACACACTTAGTACACTCCACATGGAGTGTGGAGCAGGTGTAATGTAAAAATCCATCTCGCCCTGACACACGCACACACCTTTTTCTCAATGAATAGCAAATGTCCAGTTAAAGGAACATGGGCGAGCCTATCAAATTTGGGGTATGTCCAGATGTTGAAGTGGTGGGCATGGGGCTAAACGGTAAAATGCACTGTATTTGTATAACAAAGCGCTCGACAGTACAAATCCCATTCACCCATCCAAAAATTCATACAGCGGTTCTATACGCTGTGCTTTTCATATCACAAACCATTCGGTCACCACGGCCTCAGTTTGGGGTTCACTATCTTGCCCAATGGTACTTCAGAAAGCAGACAGGACCTTCTGGTTAGTGGACGATCCTGTCTATATGTAGTAAGAGCATCTGTCCTCTTTGTATTTGTTGTACAGTGAACCTAAAATATTAAAACCTTTGCTTTTACCTGCTGCTGCCTGTTTACTAAAGTACTAAGAAAATGTCAAATATAGGGGTAGATGTGTAACAAGACACTGTTGATCCAATGTGCACACACTCAAATGCGTTTTAAGCCAGTAAGTGTGTTAACCTCACATTCATCAACTCATTTCTGATCCACTGTGTTTGTGCAGTTTCAAACAATGATGTGTAATGTTGCTACAACACGACCTGTAATTGTTCATGTTTGTGTTCTTCTTCAGAATTTCAGTCTTTTTATAATCTCCTGAAGAACTGTCGCGGGCATCTTAGTGAGCACTCAGTCTTCAGCGACAGAACAGAGGAGTCCTCTGCTGTACAGTACTTCCAGGTGAGAGGAATACACACGTGCACACACATAGAAGGCATGCGGTGCTCCTCTGACTGAAGAGACAGAACATCGTCATTCTGTCATTGGCTTTCTGTAATGGTGTCAGACAGCAGCTTGCAAGACAGCACAGTCGAGGCTCAGACTTTGAGCACAAACACATATTGGTGTTCTTACTAACATGTCCTGAATAAGCTACCAAACTAACAGAGAAAGGTCCCTCACTATCACCATTTACCAGAACGCAGCTAATGAACGAGTCAGCTGCAGCATATTCGAAAGTTTAAAGGTTCAGTAGAATTTAGTGACATCTAGTGGTGAGGTTTCGCGCTGCAGCTGAATACCCATTACCTCACCCTTCCCTTCCAAACATGAGAGAGAACCTCTGGTAGCCTTCAGTTGTTATAAAAAAAAACTCAAAAGTTGTTTAGATTGTCTGGGCTACTGTAAAAAACATGGCTGTTTCCGCAAAGTGGACCTGCACCTGATGTAAACATAAAGTATTTAAATATAAAGGGCCCATTCTATGGTACAACAATTCATACAATTTAGATGATTAAACACTACTGAAAACATCACTAGGATTACTTAATATTCACTTTCTGGCAATAGATCACTTTAACCTGAACCTTTAAAAGCTTACCTGTTGTTTGGTTCACATGCTAACTGGGTTGGTCCAAATGTTTCAACACCACTGCTTAAAAAATACCACCTGTTTGGTTTAAGTTGCAGCTCCCACTGTTTTATTTCTGCTATTAACGAGAATCATTAACTGAAAACTAAAAAAAACTTATCTCATTTGATAAACAGAATGACTTGTGCAAAACACAAGCTTGTTTGTGAAAAGCAAACAACAACTTTGATTGGTATATTAATGTGTTTTCTTGTATTTCTGCAGTTTTATGGCTACCTCTCCCAGCAACAGAACATGATGCAGGACTACGTTCGGACAGGGACTTATCAACGGGCTATTCTCCAAAACCACAATGACTTCAAGGACAAAGTACTTCCTCTACACACATCTTACACATTTTTGTTCTTCAGGCTCAAATTATTTCCCACAAAATATAAACAATTATGATTTTATTGTCTTCACGTGTATCTGTCCAGTTACTCTCAAACCCTGAAACTTTGGGCAGTAATGTGTTGAAAGGGTTATATCTCCCACACAGATCTCTCAGTATTGAATTAAACTTATAAAGCTGAGACTTTCACGTTGAATGTGTTGAAGCAATCTAAGTTTGTTACTGACCAATGGTGTTACATTCAGTTATCTAAATGGGTGGGGTTTAATTTATACATGGGGCTTTTAAGGTTGTGCATCCCTATAAACAAACAGTAGAACATGGTGTAATCTGATCCTTAATTTTTAACTGTGTGCTTGGGTTGTTTAGTACAAAGTCCTACTGACCGCTGATCTGACTGGTTTTATTTAACTGTCCATGCAAACAGTCAGTGTAATAACACACAGTTTTTTGAACAGTATTTCATTATTTAAGAAATGTAACTTATTATTATAGTGGCCTAAATTATTATGTGTTTTGTTCAAATGTGCTGAAAATGTTCAAAAAGTACTACTGCACAAATTAAGCACAAACTGTAATTTCTTCAGGTTTTATATATTTAAAAATCATATTCATCACAATTTACAATGGATACTTTCTGTGATACTGGTTCCAATTAAAACTTAACTAAGTAAATCATGTGCTTTTAAAAACAATACAACCACTTTGTACGTTGATGATATAAAGAGTAATACGAAACGTGTAGCCAGTATGGAGAAGAGAAGGTTGACAACTCTCCCCAAACTCCTGAGTGTGAGGACAGGACAGGTTTGTTAAAGGCTTGTAATATCACGACAGTGGATGGTCACAGTTGCTAAGTACGTCCAGAGCACTAGCAGCTCATGCTGTTGCAGGATCAACCAGGATCAGTCAGGAATCTTACCACGGTATACTGTGAAACCGATAACCTTGCTGACAGTGACTTCACATTTCCTGTTTTATGTTTTCCAGGTGGTGCTGGATGTTGGTTGTGGCTCTGGGATCCTCTCTTTCTTTGCGGCTCAAGCTGGAGCCAGGAAGGTCTATGCTGTGGAGGCCAGCACCATGGCACAGCATGCTGAGGTATGTGCACGCGAACACACAGATGGATATTATTATCATGTGATTTGAGCCACTTCATTATTACTACGGTTATTCAAAAAGAAGACCGCCATTAAATTAATTATATCCTGCCGCAGTAAAGAAATTCTTTGCCTTGCAGGTGCTGGTAAACAGTAACCGTTTAGGCGAGCGTGTGGTCGTCATCCCGGGGAAGGTGGAGGAGGTGACGCTGCCAGAGCAGGTTGACATCATCATCTCAGAGCCAATGGGCTACATGTTGTTCAATGAGCGAATGCTGGAGAGCTACCTGCATGCCAAGAAGTTCCTCAAACCCAACGGTGAGAAGATTTGCAGCACAGCAGAATGGGACATTTTATTAGCAACACCCAGCTCAAACCAATGCAGTCTAATGCAACAGTCGAAAGATGTTAATTTAATGATAATCATAACAACATTGTTCCTCAAACTTACCCTTCATGAAGAAGTTTTTATTGTACATTTGTTGCTTTAGACAGTCTCATGGTGTTCCTTTTATAAACTGACATGGAATGTATGTTAATCAGCAGAATTAAATGTGCTGATGACCATGGGTACAGTAAATCATCAAGCCATCTGATAGATTAATACATTGATGTTAATGTTTCAAAATTATTTTGTCATTTTAGAAAATGCTGACTTCATTCATTGTTTTAGCTTGTTGGGCAGTACATTACTTTTCTTGATTCACTTCTGTTTATGTGTGTCTCAGGTAAAATGTTCCCCACCATCGGTGACGTCCACCTGGCTCCCTTCACAGACGAGCAGCTCTACATGGAGCAATTCACCAAGGCCAACTTCTGGTGAGGAGGGGGAGAGTCTGGCTAAACTGGGTCTTACCACAACCTGACCTTTTGAAAACCTTTTTTGCCTGGTCCTTCATTATTGCACTGTTTTAAATCCCAGAAAATTGAATGCACTTAACCACAAATGCAACAGAGGAACCATTTGTCAATAAAATTCAACCAGTATGTTCAACACTACATTGTTTTTCAAGCAGCGTTAAAACATGAAGTGAAATCCAGACATTTTCTTACATTTTTCCGGAGGGGCTGTATGTGAGAAAGCAAATATCTGAGTCAGTTGCTTCTGACATATCCCGAAACTGTCAGTCCCCTAGTAAAATGTCGGGAAGGAGTCCTTGTGAGAATAGAGCAGGAAAGCTTTCAGAAAATTCACAGCGTGAAAGAGTGGATGTGTTGATGACATTTCTAACATAGGATGGATGCGAATTAGGGAACAAAGCTAAAAGAATACAAATATCTCAGGATTAAAAAGTGAAGCCATAAATGTAGAATATCCAGGCAAAGATGAAAGAGCTTTTGGCAATAGGGCTGACTTTAGTGACGAAAAGACCGCAGCAGAATCTATACATCATGTCCTGCTTCATGCATGCTCTACCCAGCCGCCAACCCTCACCTGAATGAACTTGTCGGACCCGGACAATATCTTGCTGTGTTCTTCGTATGTGAAAGACAAACTCTGGAAAATGTTTGGACACAGATTTCCTGACATTTTCCTGTGCATAGGTGTGAATGCTCCTTTGCCTCTTCCCAGATGGCAGGACAGACATTAACTGTGGGAGGGGTCCGCTGCAACAATGTGTGGATGATACATGTCCAGCAGGGAGGAGGGAACGAGGCACCCATGACTCAACCTCCCTGCTGTCTTCACTCGCCTGTTTAGTTGTTTTTGTTTGTAAACTTTGCAGTCCCCAAAAAGGGTATTAATGCAGTTAGCCAACGGGGCCCCTTTAGAAGATGGTGAGATCAAGGGTGGGGAGAATTGCCTCCTTCTACTCAAGTTTATGTTAGCTGTTCCCATTCTTTGCGCTCAACATCATATCCGCTGTATTTTTCCACTGGCTACCTACCTCCACTTTTTTAACTTGTCGCACACCGTGGGACTAGCCCATATGCAAAGATGGATCAGCTTGAGGCTAGAGACAACAGGTTAGTCTGGACAGACTTCTCTATGCTACCACATTAATGAACGAGCATAGACATTCTCAGATGACTCCTGAGGGTAGATCAAAGAGACAGTTGGTAAAGATAGCAAAGCAAATTGCAGCGGGGCTTCGAATAGAGTTGAACTTTGGTAAACCCACGATATTCGCTTCACATTCGCTAATGTGTGACTGGCCCTAAAGCTTCACAACTCTGATAATGAACTTGATAGATTCAAAGTGTTTTGTTGTCTGCAAACAAAAACATCTTTCTGAGATTGTGCCAAAAAATATGGCTTTAGTTATAATTCTCTTAATTTTTATAGATGTTGACTGAAGAACACTTAAAAAACCTAAATCTGATCTTTTGGTCCTCAGGTACCAGCCCTCGTTTCATGGCGTAGACCTCTCTGCCCTGCGTGGGGCAGCTGTGGATGAGTACTTCCGCCAGCCAATAGTGGTAAGTTATCCATCACACATACACACAGAGGTTTACATTGGATGATTAATTAAATGACTGGGCATGGCAAAGAGGCGTGGGGTTCTCACTTGAGGACTTTATCTTCACTCAGTGAAGTTTACTTTTGAGAGTGTGACCCAAGGGCCATCTCTTACAATGGCATCCTGGTTCATGAAACCAGCCTGAGTCTAACAGCAGATCCATGGATTCTTTACTTTGCCTGATGATACTTTTGCAAATGTGGGGTCAGGTGTTCTTTGGTTGAGATACAGTTGCATGTGAGTTGAATTAGACTTGATGTTTTGCTGTAGTCTTGTAGGATGAGCTGAGATTTCCCTCCTCAGGACACATTCGATATCCGTATTCTGATGGCCAAATCGGTCAAATACACAGTGAACTTCCTGGAGGCCAAAGAAGATGATCTTTACAGGTGTGTGTCTGTTGGTGTATGGTTGCTTGTTTTTCATATAAATAATTATATTAAATGTATGCGTCATACTCAAGTGTAATTAACATGTCTCCTTCCAAACCTTTTCCTTTGGATCACAGGATAGAGATTCCCTTTAAGTTCCACATGATGCACTCTGGCCTGGTACACGGATTAGCTTTCTGGTTTGATGTGGCATTTGTGGGATCTATGTAAGTCACTCATAGACATGTGGACAGTTGGAATGTGTTGAATCTTAAGAAATACATTTTATTAGTCCTACACAGTTGACTTACTCTCACAGCACAACCCCTCTTTACACTCCTGTAGGGTGACAGTATGGCTGTCCACAGCACCCACAGAGCCTCTCACCCACTGGTACCAGGTGCGCTGTCTGCTGCAGTCTCCCCTCTTCACCAAGGCTGGGGATACACTATCTGGAACTGCAACGCTGTTGGCCAACAAGAGGTATGATAGCTGTGTGTACTTGAAAATAACTGAGTTCTCTCTGGCATTGTCATCCACCTATTTCAATTTAGAAAATATTATTTAACAATAAGCAGCAAAATAAATATAGGCTCTGAAATCGAAGACAAAGAATAGTGGTTCTGTTTTTTTAAATGAAATTGAGAAAAACTTAACTTAAAATTGAAAGAGACCAAAAAATGTGAAGTGCCTAACTATCTACATTAGAAAGAAAAGGAATAGAAAAGAGGAAATAGAAGTGACGGGTACAAATGAATTGAACTATTTCAATTGTGCAAAATTGAAACAAACAAAGCCTTCATGTTAAGATGTGTTGCATAAAGAGTGAACTCCCTGCCAGCTGCAGTTACAGCTATTGTATGGATACATATAAGAGCAGCAGCACAGACCATGACACTTCCCCACTTTAAAACGTTGCAGAGAAGTTAAATGACGTTCAAAGTTTTGAACATGATTTTACCATTCAGCTATAATGTTAATAAAAACTAAAACTATGTATGTAGACACAATCACTGTAGCTTTACTCTAAACCAAATTCTGAGTCTCTGCTGATTGCCGGGCAACCTCTGACAACAAGACTCCTTGATGTTACTGTAGCTGGTCAAAAAATAGTCAAGCTCCTACCCCTCTGTAAAACCACTGTTATTTTTACATTTGGTTATGGTACGGATTAAACAGAGATATGGCATGTTGATCAGTGAACTTAAGAGGCTTGCTTGCAGATGGATTTAGTTACTGTTGGACAGAGCCAGATGAGTTGTAATCCTTTTTCCCAGTATTTGTGCAAAGCTAAGCTAGCAGGCTGCAGAGAGTAGCTTCATGTTTAGGATACAGACACACGTATGTTTTACGTTGTCATGTAACTAAGCAAGAAAGGAAAAAAGCACATTTCCCAAAATGTCAAAGTAGTCATTAAAGGCCCATTACTCCCCAGTAAATATCTGAGCTCTCATGTGCATTTGTTGTAATTAATTAAATGATACATAGCTGGTCTCCTTCCCAACAGACAAAGCTACGACATCAGTATTGTTGCCCAGGTAGACCAGACAGGATCAAAGTCCAGCAACCTCCTGGACTTGAAGAACCCCTTTTTCAGGTGAGTTGCTCTCCTGACCCCAGTGAACACACCTGTATGTAGATGGCGCTATACAGGGGCTGAGATGGGGAACACGGTATGCGTCTCTAATTTCCAACATGTGTGTGTATGTAAATGCAGGTACACAGGCACCACCCCCAACCCTCCTCCTGGCTCACACTACACTTCCCCATCTGAAAATATGTGGAACACAGGTGGAGCCTACAGCATGAATCAGGGGATGGCTGTATCAGGTGAACAGACACATGAACACTGGTAGATGAAACATATCCTCCAGGTGTTTACCAAAGCTTCAGGTTTCCTGAATGTCACCAAAAATTTAAGAGACAGGAAGAGGCAGACAGTCTGGATATGGGGTAATGCTGAGTGTTGGTTAGTAATTTTCGATGTGAATGAATGCATTGATTCTTAACCGTAAGCTGGTGTGTTCATAGCGCGTCATTTTTAGGCCTGCATTTCAATTATATCCTAAATTGTTTTGAAGTGCTTATCACATGGCATCAAGGAATACTGGTGTGACAGGGCTCCAGACTAACATTTTACATTGGTCGCACTGGTGCGACTAACTTTTTCATTTAGGTGAAGCTAAAATTTTCACTGCATCTTTTGGCACCGCAATAACTCACCTATTTTACCTTTTCTTGACAATCCACATATACATTGGTGATTTCTGGACAGGGGCATGGTATCAGCAATAATTTCCCAAATATATTTGAGTCAGATTCACAGTCTTGATTCGATTTCCGATTCCATATTTCATTGTACTATATCAAGTATTCTGAATTACTATTGAAAATGTAAAAATATCCTCAATGAATAAAACATAAATAAAATAAACCACACACAACCAAAACAATAAATAAGATGGACTCTCTGGCTCTGTTAAAAAAAATTACTCTTGAATAAATATTAAACATTAAACATTGTGTGTGTGTGTGTGTGTGTGTGTGTGTGTGTGTCTCCATCACTCAAGCAGACAATCACATGTCACCACTCATGCTGCGTGTTGTGTGCGGCAGTCGAACAGCTCGCACACTAAGTCTTTCAATTTGTTTAAATACCGGTCTCAAACTCGAATCAAACAAACACAAAGTACTGTTCAGGTCCTAATATCTTCTGATTTGTGTTGGTGTTTATTGTTGAAGTGTAAAGTCAGTGCAGGTGTTGAGGTAGCACACCCAGAAAGACTAAGGGTCCTGCTCTGATCCTGAAATAGCAGCGGTAATCGTTTTGTGTGAGCGGTCTGTTGTGGAACCCCTGTATTAAACAGTTTTTGTCGCCACTGTTGGACAATATCTAGCCTGATTCACCGCCTCTCCTCTCACATCTCTGCTCCAATGTCTGTTTCCCCCTGCTTGAGGGAGTGTGGGCGGGGCCTGTGTGTGTGAGTGTAAACTCCGCAGAGGAGAGATGAGAGAAGCGATATGACTCGCTGAAATGCACATAGACACACCAGCTAAATATTTGACAAACCGGTGCGACCAGGTAATTTGTTGTCACACAGATTTTTGATACTCTGGAGCCTTGTATCATAAACAGGTGATCTGAGCCAGCCATGCATTCACTTCTTTGTGTCCACAAGGAAAGGGCTTCATCGAATGTGATAGTATTTTTATATACAGCTACACCAACCCACTTCACCGTTTTTGTCACCTTACAAATCAAGTATTTCCTGTTGTTCCACCACTACTTTCACATTTAAAAAGCACATGCAAGATGTTGCACAGTGCCATCTGTAGTTTTATGCTCCATTTCATGCATAAACACAACAAAATGAAATCTACTTACTGTGTGTTGTTCATCTGATTCCTGCCAGTTTTGTGTCGACAGTGAAGTGTCACCCAAAACTGATCTGGGAACATTATTTTCACTTTTATATTCCCTCTATGTCTTATATGTAACAAATGTGTGCCTCAGAAAGCAGAATCAAACATAACCCCACTGAAAGAAAATACATTTGAATGAAAACTGAGATGTTATCTGTAAATGTGTCAGTCCCAAGCCACAAAGCCTAATGCTAACCTTTGGAGTGAAATGAACATGTGTTCATAGTGTCTCTTCTGCCTCACATCTGTTACAAGGAAACAAAATGGCAGAAAAACGGCCTCATATTTTTTTACGTCTGTGGGGTAAATGTTTATTGCTTTGTTTTTCTGTCTTGCTTCCTCCAGGGATGCCTGCAGCTTATGACCTCAGTACAGTCATTGGCGGCGGCCCGGCAGTGTCTCACAACAACCTCATCCCCTTAGGTATGAACCACACACCTCTGGACTTCTACACACCTCATGAAACGTAATGTCAATATATCAATAGGGGAGCAACTGAACAAGTTTGCAGTGAGGCAGGAAGTGCCAGAAGCGCATAGAAGTCAGTTAATGTTTAAGTTTAGTGAGCAGCACTGAAAGACTTGAAGAAACTTGACAAGACTTTGATTGCTTGGCTGCAATAATGAGATGTGTAAGTTTATTACTGAAAGACACAGCTGTCACATAACATGTGAACTTGTGATCAGTGACAAGCTGATATTAGTTCAGCCTCAGTAAAGAGCCAGATATGTTTAAACTTTTGAAACTAGGGCGAGACAGTCGATCAGCCTAAACCTCATGTTTAAATGTAATGTTATTAATGAAATTATTTTACATTTTTGTAACCGTTCATAATTATATAATATGTTATGGTATATTGTCAGTGCTTTTATGTCTTTTTCTGCTTTTATGTCTTTTTCTTTAACTGATAACTCCGTTCATAAGAGGAAATAGGTGTGTTTTGCCTGCACTGACGCTCATTCGAGTTGTCTGCCTTTTAAAAAAAACAACAACTCCATATCAGGTCTTTTTCCTAGGTGACATCTGAGATATCTTACTAACCTGAACACATGTATAACAATAACTTCTCTGATGTCAAATGGTAGTGATGATGATGATGATGATGTCTATGAATTGTCCTTCAGTGTTTTCAGTAATCCGTCCTGCCACCCTTCTTAAAGACCTGTTAACACCTATAATGAGCGACCTGTTGGCCTTCTTCATCACTGCGAGTGCTTTCATGCAAACTAGGCACACTGGCTTGTGTGACACACAACTTGTGCCCATTGCCCCCACTGTGGCCAAATCAAAATGTCTCCTTACCTGTACACAGCCCTGATCTATATCCTTTTGTAGAGCATTCCACGGCTCAAAGGCAGCACCCCCGCCCCCCTCCCCCATGTTTTGTTCTTTTTAAGATGAATTTATTTACATTTACTTGGCTGAAACACCTGTTGACATGTTTGGACATATAAAGCCGTTCTCCGAGTATTTGTAAAGATAATGTTTAAAAGTGTTCACTTGGTAAGAGGTCTTCTACATAACATGTATGTATTCACTTTATACAGGCACTGCTGACGCTGCATCGTACTTTTCATTTAGCTCTGTCATTTCAACACTTGATCTTTATTCAGTCCGTAACACTAAATCTTGACTTTTCAACTTTTAATTTCAGCTGAAAATTTCCAGCAGCTTTCACATGTACACTACCCAAAAATGTGACAGTCAGTAACTGGACTGCCACTGTGAGTAACTTGAGTTGATGTAACAGGTTTCATGGCATCTATGTAGTATTTTGTAGTTGAGCAGAAAACGTGCTAAAATCTGTGTCATGTAACTGTGCTCTCTTCTCTGATTGGTCACAGTGAACACCGGGATTGTAAACCACACCCACTCCAGGATGGGCTCCATCATGAGCACAGGGATTGTGCAGGGTACGTCCAGCTTAACAGAAACGAACAATGAAATCAGTATGTGCATCTTTATAAACACACAATGTACAATGCAGTTGTCTTCAGCATCCGTGTTGAATGCCGATCTGTTCTCTTCCGCCCAGGAGCCACAACAGGACAGTCGGGCCCAAGCAGCAGTGGTTCTTACTATCCCGTCACCAACCAGTTCACAATGGGCGGCGCTGCCATCTCCATGGCCTCACCTATGGTCATCCCCAGCAACACCATGCATTATGGCAGTTAAGACAAGGACTCCGCAAAGACCTCTTCAGCCTCCCCACCCCCCCCGCATGACAAGAGATCCCCAACCCCTCCCAGTGGAGCTCCTGTCTACCACCCCCTCCACCCTTCAACCGTGACTGATCCTCCATTCGCAGCCAAAACCAATATACCAAAACCAGTGCCGCGCTGGCACTCCCTCCCCTTGTTCGTCAACCACATTCTACTCCGTTCAGTCCATCACGATATGAACTATATAAACGGTCATACACTCGTATCCGTCCAGACTCTTGTCTTGCTAACCCCCCGAAACCTCCTTTACCCTTTCTCCCCCTGGGACTGCAACACATGCACAGCTGAGATGCACAGCCGTTATCACTTATCCCCCTCCTGGGTTTTCACCCTCTTTACTGTCTCAATCCCTCCATTCCCCTTATCTTTTTTTTAAATGTCAAGATGATCCCAGAGTGTTTCCCCCAATATACCTGTTGCCAGATACCAGCATCAGTCCTTTCTCACAATTCTCCTCACCTCTGTACCACATCTTCGCTGAAGTGTTGCATTAGTGTAGTAGGACACTATTATCATCATCAACACTCTGCTCTGAGCTGCCATCTTGGCTTTTCATATCTGATACAAATACATGTCCTTAGCCTTTGCACAAGAGACTCATGCCAGACAAGTGACAGTTCACACAAATCATGTTTCCCTTGTTTTCTCAGTGCCCATGATTCCTTTTTTCGGCAGAGGCTGATATATCATAAAACTGCAGCTTATCTACATACCTTGGCACCCTAAGGAGGATGCAGAAAATGTGCTTTTTCCTGTTACTCAGACAAACTAACCATCCACGTTCTTCTCATAACCCTGTGTGTTTGTACTTGACAGTAATTCTGTTGCTTTCCACTGAGGTTCACATATATATCATGTTTTGGGAGAACGCTGGTCACCTTCCATGCCTAGTGATGAGAGATAAGCATCACATTTATCTGTGTCTGAAGTAGAAAGTCAGTGAGATGAAACAGGCTGTAAAACGTCTCTCATCGCTATGATTGACACCCGCTGACATTGTTAATATACAAATATAATTAGTGCAGCTTTAAGTATACTGTAATGTGGTTACCCTAAAACCCTAAAGTTTTTAAATTTATATCTTTAAAAAGTGAACCTTTAAAAAATATAATAATGCAGCTGTTTTCAGGCCAGTTGTGTTGTTCTTAGCCAACAATCTGCTGGGTCCAGGGTCTGCAACGCAAGAGTCCTGTCCTCATACATCCTGTGGGGTTGCCAGGTTTGAAAAGAATTTCAAAGTGAACAAAAAGCCAGGTGACTCTTTTTATTCTTACAACTAATTAAAAAAGGGACTTTCTCAAAGTTGTAATTTGTCTGATCTGACAGAGCGAGGCTGTACTGGACACACAAATCATGAAAAATGTGTCTTTAAGCCCCCTGACTGGTGTGTCTGAGTCTCGCACAATGAACTGTACAACAGTCAGTATCTTCTTTAAAACATTCTTGGTGTCGCCCTTAGTTTTACACAAAGCGACAGTAGTAGTTTGGTGTAGTGAAAAATTAGACTGCATGGAAGATTACCAATAGGAAAAGTCTCCCAAAAACTTGCCTTTCCTTATGCTAGAACACTGTAGTCCAGGAAACCTGAAACAAGCCTCCTGCCGCTCCCATCACCCGCCCTCCTAGCACATGATCTTTTTTCCTTTGGCCAAGAAGACACTGCAGCAGCTCCTCCCCAGCCAGTCGTTTGTCAAACCAGGTTACTCCAGCAGTTCGACGTGGGAGATTTGGAGAACGAGCCTGTAAGGACCAATAACCCAGGCGGCAGCCCACTGGCTGCTGGAGTGAGAGAAGCTGTGCTGGATTTGGCAGCGTCCTAGTTTACATCCTTGTTTCCTTCCCCTCTGCTTCCTCCTTTGAGACTGTGAGACTGTCAAAAAGAGACTTCATTGCTGAGGCATGGGACACAGGGCCTGTCCATCTCCCTCCTTATCGGTTCAATATGTATGACCGCCAGCATATCATGACCCCAAGACACCCTCGTCCCCTTTTATTAGTCAAGGAGAGAAAGACTGACACATGTATGCATTGCTTCCAGTGTCTACTACTGGACTTTGTTCATTTGGAATTATGAGTTGGCAAGTTTTATTCTCTTTGTAGAATTAATCTTTTTTGTTGTCTTTATTTTGTTTATTTTTTCTGTCACAAAAACCAACAATAAAAAAAAAGAGAGCAAATTAAATGTGGTGGAGATAATCCAAGCCCCATTCTAGAATCAGGTGTTGTACTACTTCTTTTGTTCCCTCTTGTTTGTGAAAGGCTGGACACGCCGGATGTTTACCATGTGGTAGCCGATAGATATTGTGTCCCTTTTGTCATTATTCTGTGTAGCCAATAGTGGCATCCACTTTTATCATGGAGAAGTGTATAAGGACAACGTGTCATGATCTGTTATTTCTGTGTTGATGAAGCAGTAATAACACTTTTCTCACTGTCTGACAAATGACTCTTCTGCTCAACATACAGACAGTAACGTCTGCAATGAACACTGTGGCCAGCAGGTTCTCTGTCTACAACACAGGTTTCTGTGGCAGCTGCAGTTGGTCGGTCCTAAATTACTATACGAGTTTCTGTGTGCACTGAGCCGCCCTACCTCTTAGAATAATACCCTACTGATATCCAAGTAGAACTGTTAAGACTAGTTGGACTGGGATGGGGACTAGTTATAGCTTTAGAACCACTGGCACCAACTGTATATTACAAATTGTTGAGCCTACTTCTCAGTCTCATGTGAGATTATATTTAGTTCAGGCCTTATACTAACAATCGTCCTTTATGAGCCAATCGCAAGTGGTCAGCACCACAACAGCTGTGAATGCACCCAAACGTTTCCTGAGATCCGATCCGATTGGAAGGTGTTCTGGGAAACATGACCACATCCTTTTTGCTCCGTCCTGGGTCACGTGGATATATGAAGTCATTTTACACTTCTCAGTGACCATAAATGAAATAGATTGTGACCACCACCACATCATGTTTTCTTTTTTTCCCATGCAGAGAAAATGTTTCTTAGCTGCACACATTTACTCCACTCTCTCTTGCTGCTTACAGACATGCACTGAATACCCGATATTCTAAAATTATCTTTATGTGCTTTATGACCTTAACATCCACTGGTGGCCCCTAGCACCTGCTAATAATGTGATCGTAGCAAACAGAATGATTTGCGTTTTGAGTACAGAAGGAGTTCTGATCACGAGATGCATGCAGGATGCATTTTAATGCCAGGAGGGAACAGACAAGCTTAGAGCTGACCACTAGGATCTCTCAGGACGGATGTTAATACTTGGTCTGAAAAGGCCCAAAAGGCTGACGTCTGTGTGGATAAAGAGAGCAGACCCTGAAGGCTTCAATTTCATTTTGTGGCTCAGTCTGCTTTATCAGTCTTTAAAATGCATGATAACACAAAAAGTAAAGAGAAGGCTGTATTTGTCTCCTCTGTCGGGGTTTTTAATGCAGCAAATTTGAATGACATCCCATAAACACACCATGTTAGCCAGCAGTCATTCTAAAACTGCTGCACCATGGAGAAGATGTCTTTATTCTATAATCGCGACATCAGCTGACAGCACCAGCGTACACACTTCATTGTGTTGTATAGTTAAGTTTAAAATGTATAAAAGTGACATTTTTGTTTTTTCTTTGTTCCAAAGTAGAATCCATTACTGATAGAGATCCATACAAAGGGCTAGATGCAGTAAGATTGGGTGTTTATTTAATATTTTTTAACATTTTCACTGATTTCCTAGTGAATGGATCTGATAGAAAACAATTAGGAATATTTAAACAGATATCCCAGAGTGTGTGGTGCAGCTCGATTGAATTGAAGCAGACTAAGACCCTTTTTCACGGCAGCCATTTTGACATGAAATAGTAGGTGAACAGTGGTGTTACTGGTCACATTGATTAAGGCTCTATCTAAATAGTGCACAACCTTAACTAATGTAGTAACACCTGTGAAAAGGGTCTACTGGGCCTTGGTGGAGGTTTGCGCTCTAGTTTGTTATTTCATGAGGTGGCCAACAAATACAGGCTGTTTCCCCCTGATTCATCTGACTTTGCCTCATTTAGCAGGTAAAGTGGAGCTTGATCAGCATTTAAAATGAAAACAAACATGTCAGTAAGTTTGAGTGTTGTGAGCAAAAACGGATGAAATATTGGATGAAAAGCTGGAGAAGAGAGCCTGTTTATTAACAAAACAAACCTGCATCAATGTGATGACAACATAAACCTTTTCCTCAATTTACAATAAATCATCTCAACACAACTGGAGTCTTTTCGTAAGTGAAGGTTCAGAGGCTATGCTCTTACCAGTGTTCACTCATCAAACACATTCCCTACACTGCACTACAGTCTGGAATAGCTTCCTCTGCTGCATCTGTGACTGAAACATGCTGCCTCATGGGAATAAATGAGCCAGATTAGTTATCTGAAGTGTAAATCTTTTCAGTTTTAGGGAGAGAATTCAAACATGAGTCGGGTGCAGTTAGGAGAAGGTTTCGTTTGGTGCTGCAAGGTCGGAACGAGACTGAGCTTCTTTACCTGAGCTGACAACTGAACTAATGCAAATTCATACTGACAAAAACTCAAAGTGATAAAATGAACGTGCTGATGTTTAACATGTTCACCAACTCAGCACTAAATTTACACAAAGGCTGAAGTGAGTGGGATTCATTGTGATGATGTGAACTGACAGAATTTCCCATGACTTAAGTCAACTAAGAATCAGGGGCCATTGTTTCCTCCTATTTTATAAATTATCCATGAAGTCAAACTAATAAAAGAAATGACATACTGCAGCTGTAGTTTCGCTGTCCACAGCTTTATTCACTATTAACATCCCACACAGTCACGAGAGCACGGTTCGTCATCACTTCCTTAGATTAGCATGCATCGTCTGTGGCAAACTGACAATGAGGGTTTTTATTGCTGTTTGTCAGCAATTACTCAAAAACTACAGAACCAAGCTCCATGGCATTTTGTGGCGAGGTGTGGTATGACTCAAGGAAGAAGATATATTTTGGAGCAGATACTAATAAATGGGCTGATCCAGGATTATTATTTGTTTACTTGTAACGTTGCGAGATAGGGTGTTAGCCTTGGTTGAGGTATGTGCTCTCTGAGCACCCGTAAAAGGAGGGATTGGCAGCAACATGGATTTATGACTGCTCTGGCAATCTTACACTTTCTCTCTTCTTTTTAACTTGTGTTTCAGTCTTGCTGATGAAATGAGGGAAGTCACAGTGTTGAGGAAGTCATTCTAGACCATGTACATGCAGCACATCCTGAAACATCACAGTAGAAATGTACGGTTATTGCAGGTCTACTTCAGCTATGATCGAACCACCCCCTGGATAAATTAAACATACAAACATACACACACACCCATCCCAACTCACAAGGGGAGCATACAACAAAACACACAATGACAATAATCAATGTGATTGATTATCATCTAAACACGGTTTTAAATCTGCCTGTGATTCCAGACAGAACAGCCAACACGCCTCGCTGCCTTTGGTCAGTGGGGTGTGGGGGTCAGTGTAATGTGAATGGCGGGTGTTGTAGGGGCTGCTGGTGTTGGTACATGGACGGCTGTCTGGAAGAAGTACATCTGAAAGAAAAGAGTGGAACATTAACTATGTGGTCAAGTTCAACTGTGCACAGCTGATATGAGGCTTAATCCACGTCGCTCACTAACCTTACAGCCTATCGCCAGCAGCGTGTGCAAAACCACTATGGTCGCAACTGTGGCCACAGCCATCACCTTGGTGTCGTCACGGACAACGGGCCAGAAGGTGAGGACCAGGACTGAGCCAGAGATCACCATGGCAACCAGGATTAGTGTCCAGCGCAACCACTCAAATGGGATGATCCACAAAACCTGGGGACAATGTTTCGCTTTGTCGTTATGAGGAAATTAATTTTGATTGAGGAGGTAAATAAATCAAAACAATGAGTTTAGAAAACAGAAATATACATATAGTCTTTATGATAGAACAACAGTTGAGAGGCATTTCTCGATTCTCAACATTTCTGTATGTATCCATCTCTACTGGAATAAAATAAGGGAGGCATGGCGTTTTACACTCTTGACTAAAAATTAAGCAAAAACATGTGGTGCTTTTCGTCAGAATACTTTTTCAGCTTAGCTTTTGACCCTGACACTCATTAGTAAATCTTTCAGGAAGGGAGTGTGTACTCACTGAGGTGGGAATATAGATGAAGAGGGAGTAGCCGTAGACACACACTGTCTCCAGGAAGGAATAGCCTCCAATCTGTCTCTCTGTCCCTTGCCGCCACGTTAGGAAACCCCATAAACCAATGGGCACCAGCCAGGCGTACATGAAGATCACTACTGCAGCTATCGTTACTGGATGCAAGCAGCAGGGAACAGACACAAAGCAGAGTCAACACGACTCAGTAAAGGTAACACAACCAATTGAGGATGACAACAGAAGCTGTGAGGGACTGACCTCTGTGGAACTGTGGTCTGTAGTGGTAGGTAGGGTCTCCCATCTCACTGATGAAGGTGGACAGGTTCCCACTTATCGCAACTGAGAACACCAGTGTCACACAGATCCAGAATGGACCTGCACACAAACACACACAAAAATATGAGGACTTTCCCTGTCTAACATGTTTGTTATGTGAACATCGGGTAAAATGAGAAGCTGCAGCTGAATATTATTTGCATTGTATTGCAAATGCTAATGATTTTTTGCTTATGATTATTAGGATCAGAGCTTAATTAATCTGTATCCCCACTACTGATGCGATTGTCCATCACAGAGTTTCACTGTGCATATCGTCATGTGTTAGATCGATAGACATCAACCATCTCTAAACCTACCCAAACTGTCCAGGGCCAGAGGCAGCACTGCAGCCCCTAGAAGAACACACACCATGATTTTCTAAGCATCTTCCTCACCTCACTAAACCACCTGTGTTATGGTTTTTGCCATGTCAGCAGGACGCCCACATATATGGAGACTAGCCACATATCTCAATTGTCTTCTAAACCCTTTCCAGCATTATGCAAATCAACAATCACTGATCGTCCTCTCAAAGATCTCTTTTTGTAAAGCAATGCTCACATAAGCAGATGCTCCTTGTGAACAGCAAACTCAAAATGTATTACAAGTTCAAATAGCACGAACACACAGAGAGGAAACCTCACACTCCAGTGAGGTTTCATTGATCTGTCTCCGGGTTTACAAGAGGTCCACAGGGTTTTTTAACCTACACAATGAATGTTTGAGTCATGTATTCAATATGGAAAAGAACAATCCAATGAGTTGTATGCTACTGGTTGAAATAGATTATGTTTGTTCATCAATGGAACAGAAATGAAGATGCAAACATTTTTTTTACAAAAGTTAGCAAATAAACATAAAACCTACTGATACCAATAATTTCTAAAAATAGAATCAGGGACAAATGATTTTGTAACACATTTTTTAGTTTTTAAGATATGCCCATTTGTCTCTGCTCCTCTCCTGCTAATCTCTGGCGCCACTGTGCGTTATCAACAACATTTCTACCACAGTTAAAGAAGCTTGATGACGTCAACACGCGCGTGAATGTGATGAGGTAGAGGACAGAGGCCTTCGCTTTCTGCTGCACAATAAATAAATGTAGCTATAACAGATTTTATTTTAGATTGATTTAAACAGGATCATATGAACATATGAGCCCCTTCAGTTTTCAGAGAATTATTTAAAGTAAAATATAAATCACAACAAAAAAGTGGCAAATTGCATTTTCACTATGTTCTTTAAATCCAATGGACAGATATTTAATATCTCTCCTGACTTACCATATAGATCTGGGTTAGATCTAAGGTAGTGTTTGATAAAGTTTCTTCCAGGTAACGGCAACACTGATCCCTTCACTCTGTCCAGTACCTGCAAAACATGATGTACATTATCAACTGTCACAATTAAAAATCCTGCCTCTGAACTTTATACATGTTATTTTAAAAAACATACGTAGATCCATTGTTTAGTTACAGCTGCAGTTGCAGGAGCACTGTATTTGTAGAGAGGGAGTGGCTCATACCTGTACAGTGTCCACATTGAAGAAAGACTCATAGTACTCAAAGGTCCAGAAGCCACCACTTGGTTTCTGTCCACCCAACAGCTGGAAGCAAAGACATCTCTCAGGTGCCGTCATCCCAAAACATGAAAACTCTTAATCAGTGTTGTGGCGCTGCAAGCCAACTCAGATCATTTACTCACCTCCGAACTCTCCTCCTGACCATCCTCATCGTCTGATAGGTCCAATTTCACATCCTCGCTCCCTCCTCCTCCTCCTGCTCTAGCAGAGTTGTCTGAGGCAGACAGGCTCAGTGTGGAGGCCTCTGGATCTGCAGACAACAGCTCTGCTGCTTCCTCAAACTCTACACACATGCATAGCAGAAGACAGGGAGTCAATGGTACTGCAGTGGTACTGCAGTGGTGCTACAGTGGTGCTACAGTGGTGCTACAGTGGTGCTACAGTGGGCCTGCAGGTGTACACAAACCACACTTTGAAGACTAATGAGACAAACTGATTCAAGTAAAGCAAAACACAAGCAAGGAGCAAACCTAGAGCATGCAAAAGAATCCTGGCATTACATTTCCTGTTATCAGAAGGTATCTCTTCAACAGACAACTCATCAAACGATATCTGCTGTCATGGTAGAGTATTTGTGAACTTTTGAACCTGTCTTCAATGAAAAAAATGGACACAAAGTCTCTTAAATTCACTTAAAAACACGGCAGCTGCTGTTTAAAGTGCACAGTGGTTTAGTCTGACCGCAGCTCGTCTCCTGCAGATATCACACATGCCATTAGGGGTCACTGTGGCATTAGAGCTGACTATAAATCCCCTGTAGACCTGGGGTGCTTCTCATTTGTCTCATTTCACGACTCTTTGCTCCTCAGGTGACCCTGAAACTGATCTGGGTGAAGATCATGAAGGACGCATGTGAGCATGTAGAGACTGTTGCAGGTGAAGATTTCTTAAAACAAAACCACGCTGGCAGAAGCAACCATGGGTCATTTTTCTTAGCTGGACAAATACAGACTCAAAAGGCATCTAAAGACACTATAGAGTTGTTAACATCTGCACACTGACAGCTGACCTAGCTGCGTTATCAAAACCAGATAAAGCTTCAGATGTGTCTCCAGTATAAAGCTCATACAGTTCAATATGGGGGCAGATGTCATGGCTCAAAACTATTTTCCCAAACTGTAGCGTGACAAGTCCATCATAAAGAAAGTAAGCCACACACGAACCGCATCAGAAACATGTTTACACTGCAGGATCTTTACCTTGGAACTGGAGATCATTTGGGCTGGCCATTGTTTCAGTGGCCAAACAGCAACTTCACACCTGAGAGAAGAGGAACACTGAGGTCAGACGACACATGTTCACACCACACAGCTTCGTGGAGGCTGGACAGAGCTGATCACTCAGTTAATATCGCTTTACAGAGCAAACATATGCTAATTTAATGGGCAGGGTTAGGGTTAGGAAACTATTTGAGAAACACAGATAAACATATAACATCAACATTAACGTGCTCAGAACATATAACTATATTCTGCCTGTGAAACTCGCACCTGTCCGCAGAAGGATGAGCTGAGCCCGGTGGTGATGGCGTGTCAGCGGCTGTGACAGCTACAACTAGCTAAGCTAAACGTACACTAGCGCTGTAGTTCCGCATTTGTTCTAACATCTGAAAATGGCGAACGTAGATATGTGTCCACACGGGTCGTGAGGGTTTAAAAAAACCGACAGAAAGTAATAGTAAAACACCGCTAACTTGTCTTTCATACCCACAGCAAGAGCTCTCCTGTCAGTCAGGCTAGCTAACATGTCTTCCGGTACACGTCACCGCGTAAACAAAGCTGTCACGCGGGTCGTGTTGTTTAAAAAAAACTTTATTCAAAAGTGTCCACGAGTAACAAACGCAGAGAAAGCCCAACATGGAGGAATACATATTGTCCACGACATTCAGTTATGATGCGACAGAAACAAAACAAAAAACAGATTGTTATCAAATTAAAGGATCAAATAAAAAATAAAGAAATCTGAACAGAAAAGGTCTCTGTATTCCTTTGTATGAAAACAGAGGAGAATGTTTAATACCAGACAAAAATATATATGTGGTTCACGATACTTTAAAAATAATAATGTAAAGTGAACAAAGAGTCATATGTTCGACCTAAAGAAATATATTTAAAGAGACTGGTTTAATGCCCTGAATACAGACTGTACACACTCCTGTACAGTAGATGGCGGTATACACCCTTACTGCTCTTTGTGGCGTTCCAGCGTAAATGTATAAAAAAAACTATATTTACTGTCTTTATGAAATAGTTTGCGTTGAACTACATATCTGTAATGTATATGAATTAGAAAACAGCCAAAAAACTGAACTTTATTGACGCATTAGAATTCTTAGAAGCCCGTTGATTATTTGATTCGATTTTAACTCATTTGATTTATCCTCTTGTCTGTATTTAAGTTATAACGTTGACTACACGATGAGATCAACCGCCATATATTGTTGTAAATGTAAAATGTGACTTCAAGCGGAACGATTGTGAGGTAGAGATTCTCGTCGGAAGGTTAAGACAGCTTCACCCCTGGCCGCCATTTTGGCTCCATGTGAGCCGCCCTCTCATGTCAGTGGGTCTTCTACATGAAGGTGAACCGTCCCGGGCACTGAAACACGGTGAAAATGGCTTCGTTGCGCGTCGCGACGAGGATGTTCTGCGCTGCGGCAGAAACAGCTGCAGCAGCAGCAGCAGCAGCTCCGGCCAAGAGCAGCCGCTGGGAGAGAGTGAGGAACAGTAAAGCAGGTGAGAGACTGACAGAGGACAGTGACATCAC
Source organism: Verasper variegatus (assembly GCA_026259375.1). Classification (NCBI taxonomy): domain Eukaryota; kingdom Metazoa; phylum Chordata; class Actinopteri; order Pleuronectiformes; family Pleuronectidae; genus Verasper; species Verasper variegatus. The sequence goes on along the minus strand of CM048054.1, from coordinate 2,494,585 downwards.
AGGGGAAGGGTTGATGTAAACATTAGTATAATTAGACTGCTAAGGTAATATGGTGTTTGTACTGGGGACACACACACACGAAGGATGTCATATTCATTCAAGTAGCTTCAGCATGTCAGCACCAGGACAAATACATGCTGATAATGCAACTCTTCCTTAAATAATAACCCTCGAACTGAATAGTGTTGGTGATCAGACTTAGCATTAGTGTCACAAGCTTCAAACCACCGCATCCACTCTGACAGTTTCACATCGGCCACACGTTTGTCTCTCAGTCGTGTGTCATCTTCTTCTGGTCCATCTCTTAATGACAGAAACTTGTTCAATTATATAACGAGTTAATACCATGATATAGAAATAACTGTGTGATGCGTTTCATTCTTGTTCGCATCAACACTTTTGCATTTGTCAGCAAACAACATAAAGCTAGCATTGATTTTAGTTACAGTCAGTGACTTAGAGCTGTCTTATATTATGATTACATTACGCACTTCATCTATAACACTAGATTGTTTTGCTGCTGAATTACTTTTCATTAAGGCCAATTTTCTCATTATTATTATTTATATTAAACACATTATAAATCTATATTCCCAGAAGGTTAAATATTTCACACAAGCAATCTGAACTTTTGAAACCGTAATGAATTGTTCTTGCTAAACCACATACCACTGAATAAACATTAAGGATTTTACAATATGGCAGATGTAGTATATATATATATATATAGTAGTGCAAAATCAATCAGGTTTTTCAACATTATCCAATAACAGGCTTAAATTACCACTGTTTATCAGCACCAAGTGTATGTTTTGTACAATCACTCAAACATATCTTAGGAGTGTGTTACCTTTGTTTTTGTAGAGCTGCTGTATACAGAAGGCTTGACTCTAGACCTGTGCTGGGCCCTCTACTGAATTTAAATGTTTTATTTTTATTCATTAGGGTGTGATTAGGTGAAGAATTGAAGGATTTATTTCTCTGTCCATCCATCCACCCGCGCTCAAAACTTAGTGTTTTACTATATGCACTAGTACTATATATATATATATATATATATATATATATACACACACACATGCACGCACACACACGCACAACAATATAAGCTAATAATGTATTGGTTTCTGATATGGGCAAGTATCAATACTCCAGCTAGTACTAGATGTCTGATAATATTTTTATTATGATATGTGATAGCCATGATCCGTCGTATGAATGTGTATATCCATTTTCAATCTGTTCACTTTCCGAACAGGCATGGGGAGCCATATTTATCAATGTAAAACATGATCTCATTTGACTGGTCTCCCTTATGCTACATCACTCCTGGTTTATTGTTTTCATATGGGAAAGCAAATTTGATGCAGAGCTAAAACTGTCATTTGGACCGAGATTGTTTTATTTTTAAATACGTCATTTGAAATCTAAAACTTTAAATATTAGTGTGGATGTTGCCTTAATCTGTGATTTCTACAGTTTTAGTGTGATTATTTAGCTCATTGTATCATATAAAAACACCATATGGACGTGATAATAAGGCTTAAACTTAATACTCAACTAGAAGTTTGATAAATACAGGCCCTGACTTTACAGCAGCTAGTTCGACTGATCATCTCTGCAACACCTGACTCTCTGTGTGTGTGTGTGTGTGTGTGTGTGTGTGTGTGTGTGTGTGTGTGTGTGTGTGTGTGTGTGTGTGTGTGTGTGTGTGTGTGTGCGTGCGTGCGTGCGTGCGTGTGTGTGCGCGCGTGCGTGCGCGCGCGTGCACGCGCGATATCAGGACTAAGTATCTTCTTCTCTTCTGTCTGTAGGCGTGTGGTGTCGCAGCCTGGTCACAGATTATAAAGAGGCCTGCAGGGAGATAGTGGTTGGTGCCTTGGGGCGACCAGCCAAAGCCACAGTATACGTGACTCTGATGGGTGGGGCCGGGGCTTGTTTCTACACAAACCCTGACCAGTCGTCCTTTGAGGCCGCCCTGCTGGAGTACTCCAACCAGCTGGGCCTGCTGTCCCCGTGGATCCGCAACGCGAAGTCGGATGGCCACATCCAGAGTCTAGTGAAGTTCCATAACGAGGGCCGTCTCCGACATGCCAGCCTGGGTCTCCTCTCTCTGGTTTACTGGGCCAACTACGACACTGACTCCACACTGTACGAAGCCCAGTGCTCCAATCTGTCCATGCCGTGGTTGGAGTTCCATCAGCGCGTTCTGGATGTGGGCTTCGGCAGCCGCTGGTGGATTCTGGACTCAAAGATGCAGGACTATGATATGAATGAGGGAGAGTTCAAGCACCTACCAGCTCACATGCTGGTATCATCTCCACCGAATGTTCAGGAGGTGGAAAAGAACGAGAGGTTGCACAAAGAGTCCTGGTTAGCGCTGACAATGGAGGATGAGGTAGAAGAAGTACATGTAGTAGACAGTAATGAGGAGAAAGTTGGTGCAGAACCAACATAACCAGTGAAAGAGGAACAGACGTGATGTTAAATAGTGCCAGAACAAAGTGTTTATTCCTACTGGTCAGGTATTGCTGGATTCTTATTTTTGATCTATGACTGTCCCACTGTTTACTGCTGCCACTAACCACCAGGAGAGGAAACATTCACAACTTTATCTCATCAAAATAAAAGCAGCCCATCAGAATCCTCAGCTGGGTTTTATGTATTCCAACATGTATTGTTTTACAGAAAGTTTTACTGTTATACCATGTTTCAATAAATCTGTCACTTATTTCCCAGTATCTTAGTTGTTTTCTTGTTTTTCTCACAACTTGAATATATTCATAAAGATCTTCAGCCTTTTCCTTTCAAGAATTAAAATAATGTAAAACTAGACTGGATTAAAACTTTTGACACTGTTTTCCTATATCCACTCTTTTTTAAATTATTTTGTCGTCTTTTACTAACTTGTATAATATTTTCATTATAACATTTTGCTCTCCTTTCTTTTACTGTGCATGTAAAAATGTGTCCTATCTGATACTTTTCTCTGATTGTTGAATGTCTGTAAAATGGCCGCTCTATGGCAGAAGTCTCTCTCTCTTTCTCTTTTTCTTCTTTGATTCTGAGCAGTAGACATCAGCATCTCACCTCTGCGTCCTGGTTCAATTAACCTGATAAACCCTGAACCTGTGTTTTCTGATATTTAAACATCACTGTTTCCTCTATAATAGTACAGAAATAAGATCCCAGTTCAGGGCGGAAGATTTTTCACATTTGTTTTTCGATAACAAAATGGAAAAAGAAAATAACAAGATTTCTATATCTCACCATGATAACATGTTTCTCTCGGCCAAGGAAGATAAAGTGCAGCAGTGAATCATGCTCACTGAGTTGATGATGGCCTATTTTGGCAAAGGTAATTGATTATACAGCCTTTTTTACAGAACATAATATTTCTAATGGTTTTTATTGAAAAAAGTTCCTGAGATCTTTGCATTTCTCAGCTCTATGTGCCTGGCTTGGTTTTCTTTTGGAGAACATCACCGGGCCTGAAGGCCAAGGTTCCTCCTCCCCTTGACTTTGAAACATGATGATAAACAGTGTTTGGATGAAAGTCTGTAACGTTCAGGCAACACACTTTGTACAGAGCTTATTGAGAAATCCAACACAACTGGATCTACACAGGAAAACATTAACTCCATTAACAAGTTTAATTGATCAAATTAGAAAATCAGACTGAAGCCAATTAAAAGTTAGACCATGCATCACTATAATGTGCATGTATTTCCCTCTATAGGAATTCTGCATGTATACAATTTATTTTATGATGCATATGGATTTTTTATTTTACTTTCAGTTGCACATGCAATTTAACTATTGATATTCAAATTTGTCTTTTTTTTCTTCCTCACTCTAAAGGAATAGTTTGCTTTCTTGGCCAAGAGTAAGATGGCAAGATCAATAATCCTCTGTTAGTAGGAACTAGTGAAAGAAGTAATAAGATCATTTTTTTACTAGTAACTATAATTCACTGAAAAATAATAAATGTAATAAATGTATGAAGAGACTAATTACTGCAAAAGAATGCTCCCAAAGTGTAGCATAACCAATATTATGACATGACATTTATTTCATAATAATAAATAAAAGTTTGGTTGGTTTGTATGTTTGATTTTCTTGTTTCTAAACAAGAGTACACAAAAACACCAGAGTGGATGTCCATGACACTTGGTGGAAGAATGAGGTGGAGTCAGGGAAGAAGCCATCAAATGTTGTGTGTGGATCAGGGACCAGATCCACACACAATTCGAACATGGCAATTTTCAACATTTTCATAGTTTCCTCAGGGAATAATTCGTGGATCTTGATAATGATTTGATTATTTCAGAATTAGGGGAATGATATCTATGAGTCTGTGTAATTTGGTGCAGCTCAATTGAATTTAAAGGGACTGTTGGCTGAGGTATGCGCCTATTGAGTGCAATTCTAGTTATTATTACTGTAGGTGACCCCTGTAATTTAACTTTTAGTACCGTTGCTGTCCAAACTTTATGTGTCATGTAGTTGGCACAATGTGAACCCAGTTAAAACAATTTTTTTTCCCGGCCTGACATACTCCCCCATTTTTGGGGAGTATGTTAAGAAAATATGTTAAGAAAATGTTAAGAAAACTGTTAGGAATGAGGACATACTTGCACAGAATGCAGTTTGGCCTCTGTTTGGTATAAAGGTTGATAAATGACCCGTACGATCTAAGATGACATTTATGAATCTCTCATAAATAACCACCTGTTTAAAATGAAGAAGATCAATTATTTCCCCATTTTTAAGTGTGAGACATAAAATCAACATTTCATAAATGCTGCTGCTCATGTTAAGCCTACTGATACAGGGCTTCAACACTATTTGGGCTGCTTGAAAAAAGCACATAGTTAAATGTGAATCTTTGCTTACATTCAATGGCTGACGAGTCGATACTAATTACATTTTAAAAGTTTACTTAGATTCAATAAAACTGCAAGTAAGCAACCTTGTGATGTTCAGTATCAATAACAAATCAATACCATTTTGAATACATTTACTTCTCAGACCATGAAAACATTTTTATACATCTTAATGCGTAAAAAGAGGAAAAATGAACTCAGTCATATTTCAGAATTTTGAAGAGGGTAACTGCTGCTGAAATTGTATCATTACTGTCCAGCTGAGGTCTCCTGACTGTGGAGGTTTCAGGTCTCATAAAGCTGTCCTCTGTAACAGTGAGAACTGCAGCCAAAGGTGAGCAGGCGTTCACATTTCTCTCTTCAGTCCAGCTCCACTTTAATCCACTTTATCAGCAATTAAATACGAGCAGAACTGTGTCTGTCACTGACAGAAAAGTAAAATGTACAAAAGAGAAACGTGTATGAAAACAACATTTTTTATTAATACATCAAATAAATTTTTTATTAAAGATAAAGTTAGAATCTCCTGTGTCCAGGTCAACTCAAGACAGAAGGAGTAGATCTGATGGTCACGCTGCTATAACCCACCCCGATTTAGACTAAGTTAGGTCGCCCACCTAATTAACAAATGGACACAGAAATAATTAATTACAAAGATAAATTCAGACATGGATAGATGTTGAAATGTATGAATAAATGAATGAATTCATATTCAATTAAACAAGTGAATTAATAAATGTAGAAAACTAAATTTATTGATAAATAAATGTAGAAATAAATAATAAATGCAGAAACACTAAAATATTGACTGTGGCTCAGGAGGTAGAGCGGGTCCTCCACTACCCAGAGAGTCGGCAGTTCGATCCCAGTCTCCTCTAGCCTGTCTGCGGAAGTGTCCTTGGGCCAAATACTGAACTCCAAACTGCCAGTGTGTGAGTGAAGTGTTATAGAGAAAGTGCAAATGAAAGTACACTGAATGTGTGAATGTAAAAACTGTACTGTCGAGTGTTTTGAGTGGTTATCAAGGCTAGAAAATGAAAATAAAATCAAAATAATCTATTCTATTATAATTTTGTTATCCTCCATAAGGCGTTGCTGCTGTGTCTTTCTTGCCTCCCTCTTGTGGAGACTCCTGTCAGGCTCCCTCTTCCTGCATCTCCCTCCATCTTTGACTTATGGCCTTTATTGACTCCTGCACTATTCTCTCCATCCTGCCCCCTCCTCCACCCAGACAGTGAGTCTGTTGGCCCCAGGGGTCAGCAAGGACGGTCACTGTCAAGTGGTGAAAAACATGCTGCTTTTTTCCCTCTTAAAATGCAAAGATAAGGTCGGTGACTGGTGAGGCGAGACTGTGTTCAAAGACAATTGTGAAACACTTGCACAATCGTACGAGCCAGTTGTATTTATAAATGCAATACAGTACAGTACTATTGCATTGATTCCTCTTGTTTCTTAGTTTTCATATCCTTCCTTCCATGGATTGGTGAGTTGCCCTCTGTGGGGACATTTCTAACTCTGTGCTCAACCTGTCAGTCCTCCTTTCTGGACGCATGAGCACATTAAACTCATGATGTGATGCAGTCGTATACATCACTAGTCAGTGCATTCTGCCAGTTGCTTTCAACCTAGCTGTTAGATGAGCTGATGAAGGATGCTGACTTTATCATTTCTTTACGCCGACTGCACTCTGTAACCCTAAGAAGAGCAAGCAGAAGGTGATGGAGGAGGTAGGGGGAAAAAACAACAAAAAAGGGATGGGGGTGGGGATGTCTGTCTGGCCACCATGTTGACCTCATTGACCACAGCAGGACCAGGCTTGTATGCATCCACACACACACACACACACACACACACACACACACACACACACACACGCACACACACACATGCACACATGCACTTTGTGAGACCTGATCAATATGTAACTAAGGAAGGAAGGAGAATGATGGAGAGTGGGGGGATGGAAGAAGGTGAGGGAACGGTGTTAATGGCAATACAAGTAAAGGGGGTGGTGCTGAGAAAGAGCAATATACTAAAACACATTTAAAAAATGTTTATTGTTCATAACCATTGATGAATTCAATCAGCCACAGACAGTGAAGCACCAGGTGTAGTTACCCGAGCGTAGTGTGTCTGGATCATGAAAGAGGAAGAGGACGTCATGTGAAACACATCACGTATGACAGGTGAAGGAACAGGACAGAAAGAAAAATAGTGCCATTTATAATTACAATGACTAGATTTATGTGTATTTTAGAATTTGGTGGTAACATGATCTCATTATATTTCATCTTTCCTTCAGACTATAATAACATTACCATGACAAAATAAACATGAATTTGAATGTAGCAATTTATACACATTTCAGTTTTATCTGATGTGCTGCATATTTTGACAGCACATGCGATTTTTTAATGAATCACATGAATACAAAAACTTTATGAGGGATAAATTAACCTGTGGGCACATGTGATTTTTATGTGTGATAAAACTTGCCTTTATGTAATCATGAGTCATTTTCAGATATTTCACATATGAAGTGCAACACAACATAAATGATAATTATACAACATGACTCCTTCACATTACATGCGCATGAGATTTTTTGAAATCTCATTTGTAAAGTTTAAAGCAACATCTGAAATGAAAAGCTTTGGAGGGGCAATACATACCTTGTGTGCGCACTGAATGATGTTCTGCTCAATATAAGCTTTAGATTGTCTCTGTTATTTGCAGAGATATCCTGGAAAATGTGTTTGACCAATCAGCTCCAAAAGTGAATCATCATGGAGATATACTTTCAAATAATATTCCAAAGTTTGGTGAAAACTCTATCCATGTCATTTTGTACACACACACACACACACACATGCACATATAAAAAGTCCAACTCACATGAAGCATTTAATGTGATTCTCAATAATAAAAGATTGTAGAAAAGATACACATGATACTATAATTGTGATAAAGTTCCATCATGCTCTCATTTGTTGGGCTGATGCAGATTATAAACTGAACTAGTTATTTTAAGCCATCATTTAAAAGAATCTGTCATGACTAATGCTTGGAAACAACTACTAAGATGATAATACAAACAGGCAGGACATGCAGCTGCATCAAAAGGGTTAACCGTCTGGGTCCAGGAAGTGTGTGTGTGTGTGGTGTGTGTGTGTGTGTGTGTGTGTGTGTGTGTGTGTGTGTGTGTGTGTGTGTGTGTGTGTGTGTGTGTGCGTGTGTGTGTGTGTGTGTGTGTGTGTGTGTGTGTGCGTGTGCGTGTGTTGAAGGGGTGTTGGTAAGTGCAGTTCTATAATGTCAGTCTAGGAGTGTGAACATGTTTGAAGGCAGAGAGTGAGGGAGAGGGAGGAGGAGACAGCGAAGGAGGGCAAAGTGAGAGAGGAGTGGAGGAGGGGTGTCTGGTAGACAGAGAAAAGGAGGGAGGGAGAGGGAAAGAGAAAGAGGGGGGAGAGAGACAAGCCGAGTGTGCACAATATTCATTCAAACTGACAGAGGCTGTGTGTGTCCTGGTTTGCACTTCCCACTGCTCCCCAGTGTCTCTCGACCTGGTTCTCTCTCTCCCTCTCTCATCTCTCACTCCCTCCCTCTCTCTCCAGACAGTCTGCAGTTTTCAGCAGCAGGAAGGAGACGCCGGGCAGCCACTGGAGAGGAAGAAAGAAAGAGAAAGAGAAATGGGAGACAGAGCTGTAGGAAGTGAAACAGGGAGAAGGAAGGAAGAGTTGAAAAGTAGGGATTTAGAGGAGAGGTGATGAAGATGAGCGCAGAGGATGAAAGAAAGAGAGAGAGAGAAAGTGGTGGCTTGGCTTTTCAATTGGAGGGGTGAAAACAGAGGTACAGAGACGGAATGCAGAGAAAGAGGGATGGCGACAATACAGCTCTGGCAGAAGAGGATTTTGGGTAAGTGAGTTTGCACCTTCATCGCCTAGATTTTTTCCTGATGGATTATTGTGCATGCTGTGCAGGGCTCTGATCCCAGAGCTGCCCTGACTGTGGGAGAGGCTGCTTCACGGCAGACACAAATGCAATGTGACAGTGTCAGTGGATGTTTGCCGACACTGATGTGCATGCAGGATGCAATGATGAGGAGGAACGCCCAGAGAGGCAGAGGAAGTGTGCAGAGTTAAGCATGGAAATGGATGTAGTAAAGAACACCAAGGTGGCATGCTAACACAGAAGTGAGTGTATTCACTCAATGTGAATTTTCATTCATGATTTCTCATGTGACTTCCTGTGTGTGTTTGGGTGTGTGTGAAGGATGGGCATGTTTCTTTTTTTCCCAAGTATGCATCATATATAGCTATATAGATATGCATGTTGCATATGTCCGTGTGTGTGTGAGAATCACATTAAATGCTTCATGTGAGTTGGACTTTTTATATGTGCATATCTGTGTGTGTGTGTGTGTGTGTGTGTGTGTGTGTGTGTGTGTGTGTGTGTGCGTGTGTGCGTGTGTGTGTGTGTGTGCATGGGGATGTGTGTGTTGTGCTGTCCAAGTTGAAGTGAATGACAATTAGATGCAAGCACTCGTCCGGTCTGTCTGGGCAAGGTAGGGGGATGCAGACTTGGTCACACATCCAGCAGCGAACGGGGGGGAAGGGCCATCACCATTTCCATTACCTCTGACATCACACACACACACGCACACAAACACACACACATCTGTATGCATCAGTGATGTTAGCCTTATGCGATGCAAACATATTATTCAGGGATGTGATTGTAAAAAAGCCACTTTAAAGGAATGCTGGAATTCTGTCAGTAAACACACCGACACACACTCACAAAAACATAGACACCGGTGAATGAACTCAGCTCGGGTCACTTCATGCACACACACACACTTGCACACACACTCACACAAACAGACCAGCAGTTTCCCCAATAATGGCGGTGCCTCCCATGAACTCATTCACCGCAGGGTCACAGGTTCAAGTCCCCGGAGGGGGAGGGGGTGCAAGTAAGCGATTGGGAGAGTGAGGCTGGAAGGAAAGGAGCGAGGGACGCAAAGATGACCAACTCTCACTCACTTACTCCTAACCCACCCCACCCCGCCACCCACCGCGTGTCTGTGTCTCCCTGCACCCTCCCCCTCCTCCTTTTTCTTTACCTCGCAGCCACAATCTGTCTTCAGGGCCACATGCATTCACATGCAATCATACATGCACACATGAAGTAGTGCACATGCAATAGATCAAACTCAACATGCCACTGTATGACTGTGTGTATTTATGCATGCAAATGTGCATCCTTTGTGTGTGTGTAGGTTGTGTTAAATGTTTAATTTGTTTGCTGTTCCCTGTGCCCTGGATGTTGACCATGTAATTGGCATTTTTACCTGTGTGTGCGATTGTGTATATGTGTGTATGTGTGTGTGCTCCATAGGTTAAATGGATACATCCCTTCTCTGAGGAGACATGCTGTGCGTGAGTGTTGTCATCACCATGTCAGTGTAATGAAGTTATGTGAGCAGTCATAGTCTGGGTGGAGCAGAATACGGGCCGACAGCAAAACAGTCACACACACGCAAACGCACTGTAGCGTAGGGCAAATGTGTCACATTTTATCTCAGCAGCAGCACTCAGGACTATTTTTAGCTTTTTTCCCCATGTGCCCTTGAGCAAGACACCCAATCACCATCCTGCAGTCTCTGCGCTGGTTTTAGTTTTAGGTTCAAAGTGTTCTGCTGTTCAAATCTCTAAAAAATGAATGCATTTTAACTACACATATAAATAAGTTTAAATAGGTTTTTCAGCCATGTCTGTTTTTTTATTTTCTGAAAGTAAGATGCTGTTCAAAGTGCTTATCCCACAGCAAAGAAATGAGAGGTGAGCTCAGGATACGGAGCTTCCAATGGCAAAACAAGATAAATAAAGAGCAATAATATACAGGAGCTCTGATTATTTGTTTCTCTAAAGAAATTCAGCACAAGTATTATGTCTTACAACAATTAGGTCTTATCTATTTGAAATATAGATTCTCCCCCCTCCAGTTTTAATCAATGACTTCATATAAAAATGAATATAAACTTTTGTCTTAAGAAATATTAAAATAATGAAGTTATTCACACGATTTGTGTTTTTTACCTCTACTATTAGCTAAGCAAAAAAAAACAGATACACACACACACACATTCAGAGATGGATGCAATGACCTGCACCGCTTTGCGTGACTAGAGATTTGAAAACAAGACGATTTAACACAATGTCAAGCAATCAATGCGTGGATATCTGCCTCTCTGCAAAAGAGCTTGAAAACGTACACACACACACACACACACACACACACAGACACACACACACACACAGCCTCTCTTTCATAGGAAACAAGAGCAGCTAACCTTTGACCTTTACCATTCAGCCTGTCTGGAAAATACCAAGCCTGGAATCGATCAGCCGTCCTCTTCCCCAGACACTCCACCCTCCACCCCCCGCCATCTTTATTCTCTCCACTCACCCTTGACTCTCCACCCTCCCAGTCCCCCACTCCCCCCACTCCTCCATCATCACATAATCAATCCGACAGCAGTGACGCCATGAGCGTAGAGCAGGTTTTTAGGTTTTAGTGTATAATCACACACAAACATAGAGGCATACTCAGGTAAGGTGATGTATGAAGGTATTGATTAAAATATCTGATTTATGATCATTTGTTTCAGTCTAATGACGCTTTAAGATTATAAAAACAGGAAAGAAGAAATTCTATTCTCGCAAGGCGAAACTTTGTTAGTGCACACAAAATGTAATGTGAATTCTGTGTGTGTTTTTTGGGGAAATCAAATGCAGAAATTCAAGGTGAAGAGCGTTTGTGTGTGTCCCGTCCTCTGTTCATTTGAATAATGACCACATAGGTTATAATTAATGAGTCTTTAGTCTGACCAGCACTAAAAGTATATGTGTTAATGGAAATACATTTGAGCTGAAAGGTGCAGATAAGTGTTGCATCATGATGCACTACAGGCGAATGTCTGAATTCAAATTCTACTAATCCATGTATTGTTATCGAGAGCTTCCATTTCGCAATCATCCATCCAGAATGTCTGCAAAAATAATAATAATATATTATTATTATTAATATATCAAAATATATGACTATATAAAATTAACATATATCCAAGAGCATTCAATTCAGAACTATTGGAACATAATTTGAAGTGATGAAATGGGAGGAACTGCAAATGAACAAACAACCCTAAATATAATGGATTTACACACATTATCCTCTAATTCCGCAGCGTGAGAAGGTTTGCTGTCTGCTACATCATGGGTAAAATATGTGCGTGCACCTGCAGTGCTCGTGTCTCTTCTTGTTTAGTGTCCTCTCGGGTCTGTCCTGTCATGGCTGTCCACTCCTTGTAGCACTGGAGGACAGGCTGTTTTTTCACTCGCTGTCAGCCAGAGTTTTTCAAGTGTTGGGGAACATTCAACGCTGTCGGTGAGTTTGTGACTCAGGGAAACCATCGAGTGTTGAGTGTACCCGTACACTTGAGTTCACATCAGTGCAAAACACAGGCTACCTCGCTTGTATGCACGCTTTCACAGTATATACATGCACTGTACATTATGATCCTTCACATCTCCACAGCCCTGAGGCGAAACTAACAACACTCACAATGGCTGCATTCCATTCAGGCTTTACGGTGCTGTGAGAACTAACTCATTCTCATGTCTCACTGATGTGGTTAAATGCCACCTGAGTTCCACCAATGACAAACTAAAAGGTCTGCTCTGAAAAAATGAGTTCAAAGATTTTCAAGTGATTGCAATTTTATTCTAGTACAGAAAGAGGCCATAATGCACCAGGCTACTAGCCATGCAATTCAGTAATGTGCCATGATACGGGTCAGTGCAGCAGATCTGTGGTCCTGATGTGACAGTGGTCATGGCACAGTTTTACAAAGTGCAGTGCTACATGGCACTGATATTAAGATCGTATGGATATTATATACCATCAAATTAAATATAAATGACTGTATGGTCATTGAGGGACTGTGGTATTACTGAAGTTGATAATAAGCCAATTCATAGGAGTTATTTTTTTAATGAGAAACAATTCCTGGTTCCATGTTCAGTAGTGGCATGCAATCTTTTTTAATCCTATACCAGGTGACCCAGGCTATTAATCGCAAATACCAATACGATACTGATACATTGTACTTAAGCTTAAGAAATGTATGTGCTGTATGCAACCTCTGAAAATACACTGAGAAGAAGAATAAACTGGTTACATAGTCCCATCCATCCATTCATTCATTATCTATGTTATCAATCCTCTGAGGGTCGAGCCAATCCCAGCTGACAATGTGGCGAGAGGCGGGGTACACCCTGGACAGGCCACAAGTCCATCACAGTTACATAGAGTGTGGTTTAAAAAATACATTTGATATTCAATAACTACATTTAGTGAGGTTTGGTCATTTAAAATAGATGTGTATCATTTAAATACACAGAGGACTGGCTGTGATGCAGTCATTTCAGTTTCCTGGGCTTTGAATCGATGTGAGTTGATCCCAGGGACACAGATCTCTCCCCAGGCGGACCTCAAAATGTGCCGCCCTGATTTTCATGTAGCTATTTATTGCAGCATTCACACATACTTTCTTCCCAACCATATTTATTTAAAGGTTTGAATGAAACAGCGTTCTGTGGTTTGATGAATGGGGGGGGATTCCCTTTTGTTTAAACATTAACACACAATCTGATGTTCAGACAGGCGTGAATCCCTTTCCCACGGTCAGTGATCGTGATAAACATGGCCAGCTACTGTCTCACTCTGGATAAGACCTGCCACTGCTGATAGGACTCTGAGTGAAGTCGGCCCCTGCAGCACTCTTCTTCTCCTCTTCTTCACACCACCACTGCATCACCTCTTCTGTTCTGGATTGGGTTCAAATCTCGATTGACAAAATGATTGACAATGGTTGTGTGTCTATTGAGTCGATGGTCAGCATCTTCAGTGTTAACACGGTGGCTCACTCATTTATAGAGCCATAGTTTGCATATGACTGTGACAGGCAGAAAGAGAAGTACTTCTTATCAGCTTGGTGTTATTTAGACTACATAGTGTAGTTACTACTCTGTCTCTGTAGATGATTAAGTACACAATCTTCCCAAGTTTAAATAAATCAAGTATAATGAGTATTTTTATGTAATTTCAATCTTTAAAAATTGTTTGGGATTTCCACACCACTAATCTTTATATGTTTGATGCCAACTTAAGGTCATAAACCTCAAAATATTTTCAAAGATTGATTGAATTCTGCATTTTATGATGATAAAACTCCTTTCATGTGTGGAAGACGAGTTATTATTCAAATAATCTGTGTACACCGGCACGTGTATGCCCAATGTGTGTGAATGGTCACGTGACTTGCGCTTTCAAGCATGTGAGGACATGATCACACATATGCAGATGCAAAGTGAATATCAAAGTTCACCGGAGCTGAACCCCACACAAAGCCACGCTTTGCCTCGGCACAGGAAGTGAATGTTTTATTCACCTCCTAGCTCACACAGATTTAAAGTGAACAGGAAGCGAAGGTTAGCCACTGATACATAGTATGGACAGGGATCAATGCTCGTGTGGAATAGGAAATAACAAGCGATGGTAATTACTTGCCAGACCAATACTGACACTGGTCTGTTCTCTTTCTTTGTCAGAGGCTGTTTTAGCCAATGAACACGGATTCTTGTGTTTTCCAGAGTAAATGGGAAGAAAGTGTTTTTAGTAGTACAATCTATTCAGTGTGTGCTTGGGCCAGCAGTGAGAACACTACAAGTGTTACTACAGGATAACATGTAGTAATAAGTGAAAAGTCAAAATGTCATAGTAACATTACAAAAAATGAATGAATAATGTGGCATCATGATGCTCTGGAGTATTTTCATTCCATAAATTGCATATTCTCTGTATATTTATGTAGAACAGAACATTTTAGAAATGTGCTTATTTTTGAAATTTGAAATACATATTAATAACTGCTTGTGCTTTATCCACAGATTAATGACAGAGAAAACAACCGATCCATTCCATTAGAAAGAGTGGAGATTGGATAATGCAGTTGGATAATGAAGCAGGTAACAAGCTGAGTGTGTGTTTGTGTGTGTGTGTGTGTGTGTGTGTGTGTGTGTGTGTGTGTGTGTGTGTGTGTGTTTGCACAGTTTGCAGCTGTGTTTGTGTTGGTAGAATCAGATTGGCTCTAATTAATCTCAACTGAAACCCATGGAATGGTTGGAATGAATTGAGGAAGGTGGTGCTGCAGACTGCAGCTGCAGTCCCATTCAGATCTGAGGCGCTGTGGTAGGAGCTGAGTGAATCATTTATTTATTGATTGATTGGATTTTTCAAGTCAATTAATTGATAAAGACATTTTCCAGATGAATGAAAACTGTTTATGTAATGCTAATTGTGTGTGCACATGCTATTTAACACCATATAGATTGACCTGTTTATTTTATTGTTGTGTTTCAGATATGTGCAGAAATCTGAAAGGGCATAGATGTTTTTCAAGTGTAACATAAAACATAAAGGTAGAATTTGGCTGCAGTAATAATTCCTCCTCTCCATAAAGGCTGAAAGTGATCTCTTCTTAGTTTGACTGTAAATGGATCAGGGTGGGAATTACCTGTTCAATGAAACATAAATAAAACATTTAAAAGAATTACCAACCAGCTTCCATAGGCAGCAGGTAAAACCAAAAACACCTTTTGACTGTGCAGAACATGCAATGAAAACATGTCTGTGTTATTGGCTTATCCCTACATTTCATTAAAAGCCTGATGTGTGCACCGATCCATCTGTTTCACACGTCAGAATAATTGCTTCCTTATCAACGGTTCCTTGGGAAAAGCTGGCACGTGACAGTCCTCTACCAGAGCATGTTTCCGGTTCACATTCATCGCTGTCGGTGGGTTGGTGATGCTGTCAACTCGCCGGTCGATGGATGACAACCGTGTCCATGCATGGCCACGTTTCCTGAAGAGCTGCCCTTGATAAGCTGTATCAGCTGTGGAGTCGGTGGTTTGTTTGTTTCATATGAAATACCTTGTACCGTAGATCCTGACATAAATAAAGAAATTGGGACAAAATACAGAAATTGTGGCGTATTGTGTATTATAGTGGCAAGAGCCACTTGTCTCAGCAGTGCAGAAAATAATGGAGTTGTGGACTGTTTTCCGAAGGTTGCCTTTCACACATTACCACCACAGCAGGAGATTCTCCTCTCAGACAAGTTCACAACAGCACAGAACAGCATATGAAGGCAGGATGTAACATATAAATTCCACGGGGAAGATCATGGTTGTTTGTTTCCGGCACATCAACACTGGCGTCGGCCCTCATCACCAGAAACTCTCTTAACATCTCCGTCCATGTCTTCTACATGTAATGCACCATATTTTCATCTTGAGATTTTGTTTTTGTTTTTCTTCAACCAACCTTTCTCTCTCCTGGAGAAAGAGAGAGAAGGGAGAAGAAAGAAGAAGAAGATGAAAAAACAGACAAAAAGGATAAAAGCACTAACTACATCCAGTCATTCTCCTCCCATCATCCCCACATCCCTTCATAATATAAGCCAAAGTAGTTCTAACTAACTAACACCTTCAACCTTGTTTCACTGACTGGTACCCAGGTTTCCAAACTCCTGACTCTTGACAGTTAGTTTTATGATACACTTTATATAAAGATGGATGACGCTATCTCCACCTCCTCCCACTATCCAGATCTGAAACCAAAATATCTTGGATACAAACGTTTCCATGTCTGCACATGGCGATCAGGGGATGGAGCCTCAGTGTTGAGGTCTTGTCGACACATGAGACAGTCTCAGCTGTCAATCATGACATTTCACTCTGTTTTTACAGCATTAAATCACTAATAAAAACCTAATTTGTTAGAAAAATGAGAACTTGGACAAACATCAGTCTTATAAGAACTGCCTAAAATTAAATAAAACCAGAGTGACTTTTTAATGTCCCATCTTGTTATACACCATGGATTTTCCTGATGTCAGAGGGTGTTCCCATACCATGAATCAATATGAATGATGTGCTGCATTCAATATTAACCAGAATATTAGTTTGCCAGGTTGTTAGCTCATTTGTACCTGGAAATTAAATAAATATCAAACATAAAAGCGTTACTTTTCTTCCCATTAGAAGTTCTATAATCAAATTTAAATGTTTTTGAAGGTCAAATGAACATACAGGGCAAAAAATAAAATGCTGGTATTAAGAAATACAAAAATGTGTGCGAGGTGGACCAGTGCTCAGAGCAGCAGTGAAATTAATGTGAGAAATGGAGACTGGAGATTAAAACATGGGTTAAATTCGACGGACAACAGCTGATACAAGGAGACAGTGTGGGGGAGGAGAGATGTTTAGATGAGCATGTGCGTTTACAGCCTCCAGCTTTTCAACGAGGTCACTGAGCATGGTGTGTCACATGAAGACACAAGAACTGCCCTCCACCAATGAACTGAGTCAGAGTTAATTGGTGCTGAACTGTGACTGACTGAGACACTGACATGTGCATGAGACATTTGGTCCAGTCTGTGTTGCTCATTAAGATAATGTGCAAAAGACTAGAACATTTGTAAACCGGATCCCAGATCTCCTAGCTGGTGTGAACAGTCGAACCCAAATGGATCCATGAGCCATTTAACCATTTATAGAGTCAGGATGGATGGAAGATATTTATTATATATATATTTATAAATGATTCATCCACTTCAACGTCAACAAAGCAGCCAAAGTCTTCACCAGGAACACACATTTCTCACAGATACATCACCACCAAATGTAAGGGGTTCTTAGGAGTGAGAACCTCCCCTTTAAAACTCCCCCCTGTGCAAAGACAGGTGAATCCCTCCTCCAACCCTGACCTCACAGCATGGGCCTTGATTCGGATTGGGATTCTTCAACATATATGATTAGTACAAAGACATGAATTGATGGTATTCTCATATCCTCTCTTGCTTTGTGCTCTTGCTTAGGAAGCCCAACTCTGCCTTTAGGCAGCGGCACATGGATCAGACCCTGGGCTGCAAAACAAAGACACACAGCAAAATGAAGAGAGCAGCAACAATGTTCACATATTAGGTTGAATCGTACATGCACAGAAAACCTGCACACACATGAACAAAGCTGAGCCTGCAGACACATGGTGGTGGCTACATGTGACATACATAACCTACAGAGTGGGGGTGCACTCAAACACACCTGCCTTCAATCAGCACCTTAACACACACGCCCACACATGCACACACTCACACACACACACACAAAATGGGTTGTAACACACAAACATAATTAATAGATGCAGTAATTGCTTTGAGGGAGTGAACCAGACAAAACCGACGTTAGCTCGCTTTAGACTGAAAAGGTATGGTCCACATTTTTGACCAGACATTTAATCACAATGCATTTTATTAATAGTAATAATGATGTTAACATCTGTGAAATGACATTCAGGAAAACATCACAATTTAAATCAAACTACAAAATATTTAGCTAATAACGTTTACCTAAATGACAAAATGGTTATGTTATGTGCAGCTTTTCAAATTGCAGCAGTTTTAGTTTCTAGTTTTTAGTTAAATAAATAATATATTCAGTATTTGACACCAGGTGATGTGAAGTTTTGAAACAGCATGTAGATCTTCATGTGTCTACTACTGTCCAAGTGATACCTTTTACATATCTTTCCCAAGGGGTCAAGGATGTGTTTAGGGGAGACTTGGACTCAAATACTGGCTGTAGGATTGGGCGTGACACCGGATTTAAAGTAGCTCGCTGTTTTAAACTGGACTAAAAGTTAAAAGCCTGCTCCTGACCTCTACTGGACGAAATGAGCATTACTCATCATGATATGAGAGCGTTGGATGGAATGGAGATACATCGCTAATGGGGTTCAAAATGTCATGTTTTTTCCTGAAGGTGACATTTGAGGAAAGGTCACAAGGTCATTGAAGTCAGTATAGTTGTCAGGAACGGATCCATTAGGATGGATATGGACATTTAAGGAATGTAACAGTCCTACTTGGTAAAAATACATTTCTCTCTGTCACAGTTGTCAAGTATGGAGGGTTTTAAGGGCCCAAACTAAATATATAAAATACATAAATAATTATATATATATATACATAAATAATTGTATAATATGCTCAAAGAATAGATTCATAATAATTTCGATGTCACTCGATATCATTCTTATTTGCTCAGCAATGCCCTGAATCACATGTAAAAGGCATATGAATTGGCATTTGCCTAAATTTGTTCAGCTACAGCAAACATTTCTACTATTGTAGCATGCAATCCGATCTTCTTCTTCTTCTTCTTCTTCTTCTTCTTCTTCAATTTGATTGGTGGTCAGCAACCAGATGTGCGCTGCCATCTTGAATTAGGCAAAAGCAGTACATTCAAGTTCAACCACCAATCAGAAGCTTTAACCCGCCCCCCCGTACTTTTGATGACTGAAGTTGACAGTTTAATTATGTTCTGTCCAGCAAGTAACGTAAAAATAAATAAACATTTAGGCATTTATTTATATAATTTTGCGTATATTTATGTATTTATATAATTATTTATATATTTATATTTTTTAGTTTTGGCCCTTAAAACCCTCCATAACCTTGGCTCTTCTCTCCTCATGAATCTTTCAGAGAATTATAGCAACTCTCATTTTTCAAACACGATGAAGCTTTCACTCCAGAGGAAACAAGAATGCAGGGTTTTTACTTGTAATGGTGCCTTTCTATAGTCTTGAATCAGGAGAGCGCCTGTTGTTGTTGGTACCTGCCCCAGCCTGACTTCCCCTCCCTCCCTCCCTCCCTCCCTCCCTCTTTCTGTGGACGGTCTGTGACCGAAGCAGTTCCTCAGGTGGGGAAAGAAAACCCTGCCAGTTCTGATCAGACAAACCGAACAGCAGAGGAGTTGAGGCATAACTTTCACCACAACGTGGATTCAGCTTCAGAACTTCATTAAGCAGACCAGGTTGTGTTCACATGCAGACATGCAGACTGGAACGCTAAACTTATCAGTCTCATTGATTGGCTTGTGGCTTGTGATTTCAGGAGCTCCGGCAGAGGCAGCGGACAACATGGAGGTAAAAGAAGCAGCCTCAGTGGTGAGAGATGAATGGCAAAGGATTGAAGATGCATAGTTAGCAGCACGATTATTAGAATAGTTCACTGTTTAGCTAGTGTCCCTCACCAGAAAACTATCATTGATCAGGTGCTACTCTGATCTGTATTTGTCTGTATGGTATAATATAAAAAAACTAACAGAAGACGATCTTTTATGCTTGGGCACTGGACCATAAACCTTTATTGACTTGTGATGGCAACAATAGTTGTTAGTGTTTTTCTTTAAATATGAAAGTAGGTAATATGGATATTCCCTCAAAATGTAAAAAAAAATCCTTTGATGAAACACAGGCTGTATTATAAGACTTTACATGATATCATTTTGCAGCAGCGGTTTAATGCAATATATAAGAAATACATTGCAATGTGTATAATGTATTATGGTAGCAAATTTCAAATTTAAATCCATCCACCCATTATCTTTACCACTTACCCATTGAGGGTCAGGTTTCACAACAACTGTATCTTCAGTCATCAGCTATTCCCAAAAGGAGGTCAACTAGTCGATTGATTGTGGGAGACATGTTTTAGAGATAGGATGTTTGGTGTTGGTGATAGGACATTCAGAGAATTGTCGTCTGCCTTCCTTGTCCACTCTGTTGGCGCTTCTTACCAACTTTGCGGCTGCTAGCGTGCATAGCATTGGTATAGTTGTTGTACTATAGGCCAGCGCCCCCTGCTAGATGTGGCTTGATAGTTGACTAGTTGAGTAGTTCTATTCGAGTCTTATTTGATGGTTGCAGGGGGGCTGGAGTCCCAAATTTAAATTCAACTTTGAAATTGAAATTAGACTAATGAACAATCTCAGTTTCCATTCACTGTGCTGTCTAAATGAGTTGATTTTCTTCCCCCCACAGAAACCCATCCATCAGTCCCCCTCTCTGTGTGCCGGTGAGCAGGACTATGTTAACAGGAGGAAAAGGGTAGTTCTGGAGTCACTCAACAGCCTGGGACTCAACTGTTCTGCAGTAAGAAAGAAACTGCTCACACACTAACACCATTTCTGTCCGTCTTCTTATTGTGTCATTGTCCGTGTCAGCCTGGCAAGCACCCGTCAGGAAGGTGCATGTAAGGCAGTCACTCTGCTGGTTGGTGGAGTAAAGGAGTTAGGGGGGAAGTTTATGCTTCTTAGTTGTTCCGCTTTGTACCTGTTGTTGCGTTTTGCTGTTTGGCTGTTTGTCATGTTTGAGTGAGTTGTTCCTTTGTGCATTGTCTCTTACTTTATGCCCTCACACAACATCAAATATCATTTCGCCTGTTTTTACGTAACACACACATGTCCTCCACAACTTTGTATGATCACTATTTTTAGGTCTTACAGTAACTTTTGAGCAGACTTTAGACACTCACAGGAACAGAGTACTGCTGAAGCTGTATGGTTGTAAGGTAATTAATACAGTGGTAAGTTATAAAATTCATCACATTAATCTTACACACTTTCAAAATGCAGTCAAACAGGCTCTGCTTGTTTACAGTAATCCGTTGTGAGTTCATAGTCCACTGCCTGCTCTGCACCACACACAGACAGAGTTAAGCTGCTTTCAGACATGCACTGAACTCCAGAGATCTGTCTATCATTTACAATTTTGCCCTGTTTTTGTTGATTGGCATGTCAAATAATATTTGTTTTGTGTAATTTTGCAATTTGCTATCAAGGGTATATTGAGGGAAAATAGCATGAACATCCCAACAACCACAGACAATTCCAAATACAGCAATCCTTTCACTTCCACATCTCATTTGATATGGAAGGATGTTTGCATTGCAATATATACAATTCTGGGATCATATCTGAGGGAATTTAGAGTTTAAATAGCACCAAGAAACCCAGAAGCCAACAGTGACCTCATAAATATCCCAAACAATGAAGTTTACTTAAGGAATAAATAATGTTGTTCTCTACATTATTCTGCAATTACCTTAGCCGCTGTCAGATTTACTATCTCTCCAACCAGGACTGGGTTCCCCACATCGCTCTGCTGCCATCAGGTGGAGGTCAGAGGGCAGCCGTGGGTCTGATGGGTTCCCTCTCTCAAATGGAAAAGGATGGTCCTGCTGGACCCTCTGCTTTACATGGGAGCAGTCTCTGGGTCAACGTGGTAACAATCACAGTTTCACACATCTAATCACGTTAGTGTAATGAGAGCTCAACAGCTGCTGATGGCTGATGGGACATGTCAAGGTGATGATGGGATATAATTGGCATATTATTATATTTATATGGGGCTGGAAGAGCTACAAAAAAATACCTAATTACAGAAGATAACTACCAAAAACAAACCATTTTATACTCAATAATGATTTCATTGGATGTGTTAACTTGTCTGTCTCCCTCTGATAGGTCCATGTCCACCCTGTACAGTGACCCGCAGTGGAGCGGCAACATGGACAGAGCAGTGTCCATGATGACAGGTCCTGGGGTCGAGCTGGAGCAGTCTCTGGCCTGGTTGGACAAGAGGTCAAAGGAGGAGCTTTTCTCTCTGTCTGATATCTGGGGGGTGTTAACCTCTGCTGGGATCATGAAACAGGTACCAGTCCATACACACACACACACTCTTTTACTTCCTGTTTGGAAACACACCCTGATACAATGATTGTACACACAGTCCTTTAGAGAAATATCTTGCTTTCATCAGATGGACTTGCGGCATCTTTCCGATGAGGCCAGCAGGAATGCCACAAACCCTTACCCCATCTACAGTGCCATAGAGAAGGGGTGCCATTTAGATGGGCCTATAGAAGGTATATACATGCATATGCGGCTTGGGAGAAAGAGCGGGTTGTCCACTAACCCAGAAGGTCTGAGATTGGATCCCAGTCTTCCTCATTCTGCATGCTGACGTGTCCTTGGGCAAGACACTGAACCCAAAATCGCCCCTGACACCCAGTACTGTGTGAGTGATGTGTGATAGAGAGAGTGCTGCACATAGATGCAGTGTATGAATGTCTGTGTGAATAGGTGAATGGCAAAACTGAACCGTAAAGCACTTTGAGTGGAAAAGAAAAGTGCTTTATAAATACAGACCATTTCCAGAGCTTTTCTATGCACATGTCAGCACAGAGTCTAAGTGAATCACTGACTGAATAACAGCAAGTATAAAATTCACCCTCTGTTTCGTAGCGAAATGGTTTGAGGTGAGTCCTCATGAGGCTGGATTCACAGAGCTGGGTGTCTTTGTTGAAACGTCTCTCCTGGGCAGTAAGTTTCAGAACGGAGAGCTGCAGGAGCAGAAGCCAGAGATGGACATGATCGAGCTACAAGGTGTGTATTTACATGTGAGAATGGTAACAGCAGGATGCATCTGTAATCAGTCCTTTACAGCTCAGCAGCAGCTTTTATTTTGAGATGAAAAAAAAAGTGTTTACTGGATGCATGAGAGGGCAACTCTTTGCCATCATGTTATCCTTATACAATTTATAACATGACACTGATGTTACTTTTGTGTTTTCAGTTCGTTTTACTGCCCCTAAGAGGCAGTTCATCTCATGATAATAATAATATTGATGATACATTTATAAAAATTGGCTTTAAAATATGACAAAATCATATATTTGAAAGAAGGGGGAAAATTTAGTAAAATATTTATTAAAATACCAAAATATACCTTGAGTTAAAAAAACTACTGGAAGTAGAGTTAATGAATTCAATGAAGTTAATAAATAAATAATTATAATACAATCTTGGAAATGTTCCTTCAAATGATTTCTGTGTAACAATAAATATTTATGACTGTATACTAATATCTCAGTTTTAAGAGAAATCATATTAAGTTTGACACGTAAAAGGCTGCAACAGATTGACAGTGACCCAATCATTGTTAAATATTTGATTCTCTAAATAGGCCTCGCCCTCTGAATACCAATGAGAAGAGCACAGAGAAAAGCAGAAATGCAGAAATTCTCTCGTGAAGCAACTCAAACTGAAACTTTGGCAGAATAATGTGTTTTTCATGTAGGATCTCATCACCCACGGGGCAACAAGTGCATTTTTGCATTCATGGATTGGCAGGATTGTTGGTCATGCATGCATATGAATTGTCATTTTCAAACTTGTGTGTGTTGAAATTGTGCAGGTGTCCTGGGTTGTGCGTTGGCTCATGACGAGGTTATCAGAGAGTTCATCCCTCCCTGGTTGAATGGTAATCACAATCACATTTCTATACCCACACAGGAAAACTAGTAGTCATAGTATCATGCTCCACTATAACATGTGTGAGTTGAATGTCTTACACATTTGCTATATCCCTGTGTGTGTGTTTGTGTGTGTGTGTTTGTTTGGCTCAGTGTCTGGACATATAGACAGATATGCTGACGAGTACTTGCGTGTATACAACACCCTTGACAAACTGGTGGCCCTGATCAGAAGTTCCACAAGGGATCCTACCACTCTTTCTGAGCTGAACAAGCTGCAGAAAATACTAGAAGGTGATGGTTCTGCTCAGATGACTTAGTTTTACTCTTTAAATCCACTTGTTTTGGCATCTGTAAGCTCATTTGTTAAACTGCATTGACAGCCAAAGAGGAATGTTGTCAACGTCTGATTTATCTAGTCAGTTATGTGTTTTTTGCCTGTGATCATGTGTGATGCAATAAAGACTGCAGAGTACCCATTACATTCTCTGTTTTCCAGACAAGGTAAATCGTAATGATTCTGCGTTGCTGGAGTCAAAGAATATGGAGGAAAGAAAAATGATTTTTGATCATTTGAGTCTGGAGCTGCTGGAGGCAGTAGACACCTGGAGCCAAAGTTTGGGGAATGGTCAGTGTGAAGGTGTTGTAGATATACTAACTTTATTTACTTGATTTGAAATGAGATGTTAATGCATCTATTTGTTCTCAATGTGTTTCTCCCAGCCTCTGTAATCCTTAAGCAAGTCCTTCCCCTAATTATGAAGTGGGAGTGGGGAACAACCAGGAACTACCTCTACCAACACAAAGGTGAGAAGACAGACCTCATGTGCCCCGAAACGTGACTCCAGCTAAATGCTAATGTTGCTATGTGTCTACTGGAAGTGGAAATAACTGTTACCTTTCTTCCATTATGATCCCTCCCATGGAGGTATAAAACGTTTACTGGTGACCATAGACTGTAAATCAAGAGGAAGACACATCTCCACTTCCCCCAAAAAGACAATATGCCATACACGCACACATGTAAATATTGTAATTCTGTTGATGTGTTCAGTTACACTCGGCATCTATATAGCTATAATGCACTTGCATTGTTTTATTTTTGGTTGTTTTTTCTAGTTTCACACTATTTGCATAGCATCCAACGGGTAATTATAACCAAACTTAGCAGAAGAATTTGCACTCCAACAAACATGAGTGTAACTTCATTAGAACTACCTAAAATCACAGAAATCATGATTGAGAAAAATGTATTTGACATGTAGCTTGACTTTTTAGTTTGGTCCATGTCCCATCCACTAACAAGGAGGCAGCAGAGTGTATGACCTATATTACAGCCAGCCATCAGGTGGCAATTGAGATGCTTTGGATTCACTTTTTGGGAGCAGTTGTGTCGTTCATCTTTATATATAGTCGATTCTAGTTACATAGTTATGAATACAAAAGTAAAAAAACAAATGCAGTAAGTGAACATTGGCATTGATTGTCTTATAATGGTCCAATATAATAAAGACATAATGGTATGTAAATAAATAAATATATAAAAGATTTGCTTTAAATAGTGATTTAATAGTTAAATGATGGTTAAAAAATGATTTTGCTGGTCAGATGCTCCACCTTGCCTTAGCGCCAAAGAAAGTTTCCACCTGGTCGATGCCGGGTTGCTGATCAATGTTGCCTACCCTCCTTTTCTGGGAGAGAAGAGAGACATTGACCTCATTATTGTACCGGAGTACAGCGCTGGAAACATGTTTGAGGTAATGTAAAGAGTGTGCATGTTTGTGTGTGTGTGTGCGTGCATGTGTGTGTGTGTGCCTATACACATCAGCCAGGGGCATTGTTTTAAACCATGGGTTCAACTAATAACAACCATATTAGCTAAATATATCTGATGAAATCTGTCATTTCAGCTGATTGCTGGCTCGTAATGAGAACTCACCAATAAGCTTCACCTTGATCTACACCTGCATACACAGTATACATCAAAACTGAGTACACACAATATCAAAAAATAATTCTGATTCCAAATGGTATCACCTTACACAAATTGTTAAAAGTTAAGTTAAATTTAAAGGTTAAAAAGTTGACACTTTAGTCCACATGCTCAATGAATCCTGGGCTAGGCTGGGCCAGCAAACGATCCGCCCATTGGAGCCTTTGTTTCTTGCTGATGAAAGGCCACATTTGAAGGAGCCTTCAAAATGGGACAGCCTTGTTCAATTGTAGCCTCCAAAGGATGCAGCCCCTGAATTGAGATACAGCTACTGTCAGTCGCTTCACAGTAAGACAGGAAATAATAAGTCCAAATACTATAAAATTCCAAAAGGTCCAAACTTTGTAAGATTGGGTTAGGGTTAGGGTTAGGGTTAAGATTTCTCAAAATAAACCAGAAGTCCTCAACTGACATTAAAAGTCCACAACAAGCTCCAAGCTCCAAAACAAGTCCAAAAAACCCTCGGGGGCAGAATAATGACATTATGACAAAGTGGTACCTGTGATTTATGAATTAAAGGATAACAGAGTTATAACAATTGCTAACCAGTAATCTGTTGCACACTCAACAAGTTCAAGGCTGGAAAACCGTGTGAAACACTGCTGTTCGCTCCTGCGCTCTCCTCAGACTCTGACTCTGGCCAGAGACTATGCTGCGGAGGTAAAGAAGCCTTTCCCCGAGATAGACGATCAGGTCCTGGAGGAGAGAGAGTGGCCAAAGGATTGCTACGTGTTCGAGGGAAAAGAGAAGGAGCCTACAATCGTCTACATGCCGCTCTTCAATAGACGGAACTGCCAAGGTCTGTGACGCACACATACGCACACTTGCAGATTTGTTGTAATGATTTTTCATCTTAGATGCAAAACAGCTTATAAACATCATTTAAACTCTCCCTCATCACTCCCATAATATCTATGTAATCATATCGGGGGGAGTGACTAAGTCTGAGACTAGACGCCAAACACTAACTTGTTCTACTGTTGCAATAAACATTTGAACATGAGTTGTCTGACTGAACTAAAGTTGTAAACGTTTCAATTAGTTATTTGATGCTATTAAAACAGGCTGTGACGTCGTGATTGACAGCTGGAAGGACTTGCGATTGTTCAAGCGCATGTTACATTACATTACATTACATATCATTTAGCTGACTATTTTATTCAAAGCAACTTACAGTAAGTGCGTTCAACCAAGAGATTTGTGTCTTTAGTCTATGGCAGAAGATGTGTAGACTTTCTGCTGTCCTGATGTCAATGGGGAGCTCATTCCACCATTTGGAGCCAGGACAGCAAACAGGCTGTTGAGTGTTTAGCTGTCCCTCGCAGTGAAGGAGCAACAAGCTGATTGGCCAATGCAGAGCAAAGTGGAAGGGATGGGGTGTAAGGTTTAACCATGTCCTGGATGTAGACTGGACCCGATCCGTTCACAGCATGGTACACAAGTACTAGTGTCTTGAAGCGGATGCAGGCAGCCACTGGTAACCAGTGAAGAGAGCGGAGAAGCGGAGTAGTGTGAGAGAACTTCGGTAGTTTAAAGACCAGTCGAGCTGCTGCATTCTGGATAAGCTGCAGAGGTCGGATGGCACTAGGTAGACCAACCAGGAGGGAGTTGCAGTAGTCTAGGCGTGAGATGACCAGAGCCTGGACCAAAACCTTTGCCGCCTTCTGAGTGAGAAGGGGACGTATTCTCCTGATGATGTGCAGCATGTATCTCATGGGGGCTGCCACAGAGTTGTTGATGGTAATAGTAAGGTGATGGGTGGGAGAGCCCTTCCCTGGAAGGAAAAGTAGCTTCGTTTGTCAAGGTTTATTTTCAGGGGGTGTGCGGACACCCACTGAGAGATGTCAGTCAGACAGGCAGAGATTCGTGCTACTACCTGTGTTTCAGACTGGGGAAAAGAGAGAATTAGTTGGGTGTCATCTGTGTAGCTTTGGTAGGAAAAGCCATGTGAGTGAATAACAGAGCCAAGAGAGTTGTCCTCTCACTACTGGGGTAGTGAGAGGACAAGGTTCTGACACAGATCCTCTCCAAGTTACCTGGTAAGTGCGGTCGTTGAGGTAGGATGAGAGCAGGGAGAGTGCTGAGCCTGAGACACCCAGATGCTGAAGGGAGGAAATAAGGATCTGATGGTTCACTGTGTCAAACGCAGCAGAAAGGTCTAAAGGGATGAGGACAGAGGAGAGAGAGGCTGCTCTAGCAGTGAGAAGTTGCTCAGAGACAGCAAGGAGGGCAGTCTTAGTTGAGTGGCCTGCCTTGAAACCAGACTGGTGAGGATCAAGAAGGTTGTCCTGGTGAAGATAGGAAGAAAGTTGATTACAGATAGCATGCTTGAGTGCTTTGGAGAGAAATGTATGCATGTATTGACACAACCCCAATACTGCGTCTCCACTCCACCATCACTACTGCACAGAATCTGGCTACAAATTATGTAAAAAGTGCAAGGTGGCAGCATCTGTTACCTGGATATTTTAGCTTAGTTTTTGAACAATAGGAGGAAGTGGAGACACATTGTCCATCTTTGTATACAGCCTATGGTCTGCCACCATTTACACTCACAACCTCTGATGTGGCAGCATTTCACATCGTCAGACTGTTGAAGCTGGTTTGGTTTCACTTAGGTTTCATTTGATATATAGCACCTGTGGTCCACTTATTTCTGGATGCACCATGGTCTGGATTTGGATGTATGCTTCTGTGTTTCAGTATCTGACAATGCTGAAATGCATTATCAGGGCTGAATATTGATGCTTGCAGGAGCGTGCACAGTGATGTCTGTCAGGGTGCGCAAAATGCCAAACGTCAAATCAGAAGCACGACACTTTTTTGGGAGTAGCAAGAGTTCTGGGTTAATGGATGATCAGAGGTCAAAAACCAGGCAGACAGTCAGAGATAGCAAACAAATTCGATAGGGAGCAGGCAAAAAGGGAACCCAGGGTCCAGAAGGCAAGTCAGAGAGCAGATCAGGCAGAGCAGTGAAACAAGGGATAACACTGGAAAGCTAGTTAAAAACACACTGGACAATCTGGCAAAGAACAGAGGAAATGGGCCGGTATATATACTGGGTGACTGATGACTGATGGAAAGCAGGTGAGTCTGGGGGTGGGGCAGGTAATGAAATCCGTGGGAAGCGGTGATGCAGAGCAGGGGGGAGTGGCTGAATTATGAAAAGACATGAGAATTAGTACATGAAAAACAAGATAACAGAAAATGAAAATGCTATGAGCTGACTGAAGTTGTGACAATGTCGCCTTTAAAATTTGTGTGGGGATGATTTGCTGTACATAATCCAAAGTACAGCTCGACGTGAACTGTGAAATAATTTACTGTACAGCATAACATATATAAAAGTGTCAGGATTAAAAAACTAAGAACTTCCGTGTACACATTCTGCCAAATAATCTCCAAGGATTTACACCTCCAAACTTTTAAGAGATGCTATTCAGGTCAGACCTTGTAGATTCTCCCAGACAAACCAAATAGATACAAATGAATACAAATTATTCCTTGGCACAAGTTGTGTTACTTACTAATAGCTTTGTGAATTTAGCAAGCTGTCATAGAAGAGCAGGGTCTCATTTGATTAGAGCCTAATAAGCCTTCACTGTTTTCTATAGATGCAAAGGAGGTCGATGCAAAGATGAAGGAGTTCTCCACTTTCCAGCCTCCTTTCAGTGAGGCCAAGATCAAGTTTATGTTGGAGACGGCGGAAGCTAACATGAAGAACAACAAGGAACTTCTGCTGAGGGAGATAAACAAGGCCGTTCTCCGCCGACAGAACAAGAGGTGAGGTTTGGCCGGAGTGTTACAGGAGGGATTGTCAAGTGAAACAACGAGAGAGACAACCCCTCCTGTAACACGATGATGATGATGATGGTGATGTTGATGATGGTGATAATGATAATGATGATGATGATGACAATGATATTGGTGATAATGATGACGATGATGTTGATGTTGATGTTGATGATGGTGATGATGATGACGACAATGATGATGGTATGATGAACAGAATAAAAGTTTTACACTATGTTTGTTATAGATATCTCTAGATAAATTAATAATTATAAATAAACATTAGATCAATCTGGTATTATATTTGAACCCAATGTTCATTAAGATTAAGCCAATGGAATTCTTCAGGCAAAGTATTCCCAGAAAGCTCTTTATCTGTTTTTCTCAGACTAACCTCCTATGACACTCATGAATTATTTTCGTACTTGAGAGGAAATTCTAAGTATGATTAAATTGGTGAATGCCAAAAATTGGTCGTACTACTTCAGAACAAATCTGTCTGTAAGATTGGTTCTCACTTGAGGCCCAGTGTGTGTAAAATGGTAATAGATGGACAAAAAAGAGTATCAATAAAATGAGTTCACGTCATAACCTGTGCATCACTGTGTGTCTGAGACAGAGGGAGAGAGAGATGTGAACAGCTGATGAATATTTATCGGACTTTATCGAAATCGTGTCTTTTTCTCTTTTTCTCTCCCTTCCAGGAAGACTGTGCTGAACAATCCTGAATCATAAATGATTATGACTCAGTCTCTGACTTCATCTACATAAAGAGTTGGAGGAGAAGAAGCTCTCAGACAGACACAGAAGGCAGAAGAAGCACTAACCACACCAACATGGGCAATACAGAATCATGTAATGCATGCATGTAATGATGTCTGCTAAGATGGCTGACACTAAATAAATGTTGGTTGCATGTGTGAAAGTAATTGTCTTCTTTAAGGGTTTACTGCAGTGAACATACATAATTGGTTTGAGGACAAAATATTTTTTCCTTTCCACTGCTGCACACTGGGTGATCACATGATACGATGAAGTCACAGAATGTCTGTAGCAGTCACTTAAGATTTAAACTGCACTAAATCTGTGACTCCTTGCGACAGATATCGGTAAAATTTCAAGGATAACACAACAAATTGTGTTTATATATATATATATATTGCAGCAACAGAACATAGTTAGAGTTTGGCACCCAGGCTCCGACTTCATCAATTAATCAATTTACCAGAAGATTACATTAATCTTGTATAGTGTGTGTGTGTGTGTGTGTGTGTGTGTGTGTGTGTGTGTGTGTGTGTGTGTGTGTGTGTGTGTGTGTGTGTGTATATAAAATAATGCAACAGCAGTCAATGGAAACCAAAATCATCAACCCATTGAGGGCTGTATTCAAATCCACACTGAAAATCCAAGTAAAGAATATGGAGTAATGTAGTAAAGTCTACATTACTCCATATTGAAACTCCGTTGTGAAACTCCGTACTGTAACTTGGGACGTTACTCCTACATTGGCTGACTATCCTGCTAAAACTTGAACAAATATGAGGACGGTGTAACTTACCGTTCAGAAACATCCTGTTGTAACCGACTGTGAGTATGTGGCTGCATCCAGACATAACAACAAGACTTTCAGCTCTGTTTACCAGAGAGAGTCAATGCGCCTGAATAAGACCAGTGATAGGCCTGGTCGTGCCAAAGTGCAGTCAGCCAATCAACAATACACATTGCAGCAGTTTTTTTCTTTAAACCACTGATGTGTCATCTTAGGGGTACCAATAACTCAAATTAAATCCTAGAAAGGTGTAAAATATGGGCCCTTTAAAATCACAAACTGATCCATCTTGCGTTTATTTCATCACAACAACTCAAAATGTGACTCAGTAGTGTGAATGGCCCCCGCCTGCCTGTATGCACTCTCAACAACGTGTGGTCATCCTCCTGATGAGTCAGATGGTATTCTTGGCGATCTCCTCCCAGACCTGCATCAGGGAATCAGTGAACTCCTGGACAGTCTGTGGAGGTACTTGGCGACATCAGATACATGATACATAATGTCCCATAGGTGCTCAATTGGATTTAGGTCTGGAGAACGTGAGGGTATGTCAATGGCATCAAAGCCTTCCTCATCCAGGAACTGCCTACACACTCTGGCAACATGAGGCCGGGCATTGTTCCGCACCAGAAGGAACCCAGGGCCCACTGCAGCAGTGTATGGTCCGGCAATCGCTCTGAGGATTACATCCCGGTACCCAACATCAGTCAGGGTAGCGTTGGCTATGACATGAAAGTCCATGCAACCCTCCAAGGACATGCCTCCCCAGACCATCACTGACCCACCACCAAACCTGGCATGCTGGACGATGTCTCCAGACTCTTACATGCCTGTCACATGTGATCATTGTGAACTTGCTCTCATCTGTGAAGAGAACAGGGCACCAGTGGCGCATCTTCCAATTCTGGTGTTCTCTCGCTAATGCCAATCAAGCTGCACAGTGCTGGGCTGTGAGCACAGCTCCCCCTAGAGGACGTTGGGCCCTCATGCCACACTCATGGAGGCTGTTAATGACGGTTTGGTCAGAAACACCAGTAGCCGGCTGAAGGTAATTTTGTAAATATGCCCCAAATATATATCTATATATATATATCTATATATAAAACCATTAGACAAGTTGTCCACTATGCTGAGGACTGAAGTAGGCTATACCCATTAGAAGGTCTGGCTATTATGTGCTATTTATTTAAATAACCTTCTAATCAGGTTTAGGTCTTAAACACTGATGAATCTTAAAACTTCTCAATTCCCATATCTTGTATTGCTGTTCATTCATACAGCAGGATACATATAACATTGTAATGGTTGTTATGTTATCAGATGACATGTCACTCTTCACACACACCATATTCAGCCTGACTCACCAGTGTCGCACTGGACGTGAAGGGAGTTACCCAAACCTGACGCAAGAGGGCGCAGCACATCCACAGGAGAGAGTTCCACTGGTTGCACAGTCCGCAAACACCACAACTGGATTCTCTATCTGTGCCACTTGTTTGGAAGTGAAATGAATCACTGTGATAAGTTCACAGTCAGATTGTCACTGATGCCGAATTTTTCTTTTTATTTACTTTGAGATTTGGACAGAAGCATCTGAATCTAACCGTGTACGCCTGTAATATTGTATAAACTCTCACCATTATAGAAACCAATTTTTATTAACTATTCCTCGGAACTTGAGTAGATGTCTGACTTTATCACACTCTGTGTCCCCCCCCCCCCCCCCTTGTTATTATTTGGGATGTCTCCTACTGAAATGTACTGTGTGTGTGTGTGTGTGTTATTGTGTGTCATCATCACACAGTGTCATGAACACGCTGTCAGTCTGTGCGCTCCTGGCGCGCTGCGCGTTTGTGGAGAAGTTGTCTGATCCAGCGCAGACAAGCGGTGCGCCACGGACGTCCGCCCGCTCCGAAGGAACCCCAGCAGAGGAACACCCGTAATGAAAGATTTTACAGCTGGAAATTGTTACAGGCGGATAAACTCACAGATTGATGGTAAAAAGCTGAAATGCTCCAGAGCCGCGGAGAAAACGAGGACGACGCTGTGAGGGCGGATCTCCTTGCGGGGCTTCACTCCATCTCTGCGCTCCGTGTGAGGGGAGACGCCGAGGGGCTGAGGGGCAGAAGGAGAACTGGAGAAGAGGGGAAAATGCTCAAAGTTTGTCCGCGTCGTGTGGAAGTGCCACCCCGCAAAGCGCCGTCCCGCAACAGCTGCAGAAAATGAGCATGAATTGAACGAAGAATGCATGTCGTTTGGGAGATATCTGTGATTCTGCAAACATATATCATCTGCACGTCATCAGGTAAGGAGACAGACCCTTTAACGTTCTACACATGTAAGGCAAAGGAGTGAGGTCATTACTGACAGTCAGTAATGGCCTGTCAGTGCCAGCTCACCTGTCAGGTACTGTGGTCTCTGTGGACACATCAGCCAGTTCACACTAGAGATTCAGACCATAGGGACTCAATTCATCCTCAAAACTCTCACATCATATTCAGTGTTTTGATCAGGAGCCTTTCGTGCATGCGGACGCACACGCGCAGATCACAGTAGTAAGCAGTAGTAGCATAAACACACAAGCTGACTAACACGCACTGTCACCGAGGAGTTCATGAATATCACTGACTGCAGGTCAAAGAGCTCATACAGTACATAACTGTGACACACACACACCTCTCTATAGTTGTGAGGACACTCATTGAAACCTAAACCCTAACCTAATTATTACATTACCTGTCATTTGGCAGACGCTTTTATCCAAAGCAACTTACAATTAGTGCATTCATAATCTATGAGAGGCCATTTAGGGGTTCAGTATCTTGCCCAAGGACACTTGGTCATGTAGACGGGGAAGACTGAGGATTGAACCGCCAAGTTTCTTGTTGGAGAACTACCACTCCAACCCTCAGCCACAGCCGCCCCAATTCGAACCCCAACCCTAAAACCAAGCCTTAACACTCAAACAGCCCATCGAATTTGTGAGGACCAGTCAAAATGTCCTCACAATGATGATATTGAACCAAAATTGGCCATTGTACTATAGATAGACATGGTTAACATAGTCAACCTATAGTCTCAAAATGGTACACATACACACACACACACACACACACACAACCTCAATGGTTTTAGTCAGAGGGTCACGCTCCTCACTGCTTGTGCACAGCATAGGGCCAAATTTACCCAGTCAACAGCCCATTTGCCCTTCTTGACTGGCAAATCCCAAAACTTTTATAATAGTTGTGGTTGCAACAATAATACTCAGTAACTCAAGTAGTTGCTAAAATAAATAAAATCACGTTGTCATCCATGGACACTCCAAACTGACGATTTACATCAGAGAAGATGGCTCTCTTGACGTTGTGAAGCCCGGTTTGGCTACGTTGTTGAGATTTTAAAGGGGACATATTATGAAAATTCCACTTTTTTTAGTGCTTCTACACGTTCATTTCTGGCATGTCTACCAACCCAAAAACGCTGAAAAAAACCCTACGCGTTTTGTTATGGTTCCTCTACGTCAGAAATGTCATGCTTGAGTGACAGAGAATGAGCTTCCTGTGTACTCTCTCGTCACAATACAGTGGGAGTCTCCCTACATGGCCTTGGCCCACCCCCCACCTCATCCCCCCCGCCCCCCACACTCGTTACAGATAAGACATTTGCCAGAGCACTTCATTTCATTATTGCAACCTTTACCAACCTGGGCCAATATAACTCTGGACTCGCAACAAGATTGACCTTGCAAGCGGGATCGGTACCTATCTATCCGTCGCAAACAGTAACTTAACAGTAACAGTAACAGTAACAGATCTCAATTGGCCACAGGAACAGATGACTCAGGGGGTTGCTTTCCAATCTATTTACATGATCCGACACAGGCCAGCGGCAGTCATTCATTCGTGTGTCTGGCTGGCGGAGGAAGACAGAGACCGGCAGCTTCCGCGATGTGAGCAGCGAGCTGTGCTAACGTTAGCAACAGGTTGTTACAGTGATGGAGATGCAGCCAGGTCCCCGGCAGCTCTGATGTCTCGCACTCACACGAGTTGCATCCCGATGACAGGAAGCAGCTTTGTCCGCAGACCACAGATGACCATATGCTACATATTCCGGTGTACCGCTGTGTGTCAATAAACTGCGAGGGGGGAGCTGGCTCATTAGCATTTAAAGGAACAGGCACTCAAAACAGGTCACTCTGTGGAGGGCTGTTTTAGACAGGGTAAAAAGGGTGCTGTTTTAAATGATCCTTGTGGTATTTTGACCATAGTATGTTACAGACATTTCATTAAGACCCCAAGGAACCATATCAACTTGTGGTAAAATGGGCATACGATGGGTCCTTTAAAGGCACGGCCACAAATGCAAAGCGAATGACGCGGGTAAACGTTCGCCAACGTTGTACTCCATAAGAAGACCCGCTGCGGAATTGCCTCATCACAGGAAGAAATTGTTTACCTCCTTGCTCACGCTGATTGGAAGTTAGATGGGGGGGTCGAAGGTTTGTCACTGATACATTCATGTTTATATGACAGAGCCCTAACGTTGAATTCTTTTGAAGTTGTAGAAATGATTAATGACAAACTGTATAATCTGTGTGAATCCATGTAGATAAAAGTCACTACATGTTCCTCAGCTTGTAAAGTTTACATGATTTCTCAGAATAAAAGCCTTATTATACTATCATATATATTTAGTTATCATCACATGAATCATGAACCATGAATCTTTGCTGGTCAGCTAAGGAAAATACAGACTTTAGCTTCATTCAAAAAGAACGCTGACGATATGAAACAAGCTAACGTGGGAGTTGCTTCTTTCTAGCTCATGTCAGGAGCAGGTAGCTATTTTTCAAGTCAATTTCATTCAGGTTATGATGAATTTTCAGCCAACAAGCACATGCAGCAGATCGATTTCACCCTATTTTTTCATCATGCGCTAAAAATGTTCTTATAATGCCGAGCTTGGTCCAGACCAGCAAGTGAAGCATTAATGACCATTTCCTACACATTCAACTCATTTTCATTCTAATACTTCAATTTTAGATGAGGCACAACCACAGGGCTCCATAGCATTAAGCGAGAGCATGATTTGAATTTTACTTAACTTAAGAACACTTTTGTCCACAGTTTACTCTTTATCTCACTGTTGGTCTTTTTATAATTAACCACCTGAATCTGCATGTCAAGCGTCAGCCTCGACTTCTCTACAGAATGGGAGAGATTGGACTGCCAGCAGTGATATACCTTTCAAAAGCAGGCTCTGCAAACATAGGTCACAAAACCCTTCTCTCATGAGTTACCTACAGAATGACCAGTAAGAGACCATTAAATCTCACACTTATAAGAAGGCTGCAAAATGCTAATTAGTTTGTGTTTTTAATCTCATTATTTAAACGTGTTCTATTGTTTTATTCATAAGAATGCTGCATGTATGTTTTATATAGTCTAAAGCTCTTCTGTTCCTTGTATGATTAGAAGTAAATACATTATTCTGTTGTAGCTGGCTTCATCCAACTACAGGGCTC
Organism: Verasper variegatus; assembly: GCA_026259375.1. NCBI lineage: Eukaryota > Metazoa > Chordata > Actinopteri > Pleuronectiformes > Pleuronectidae > Verasper > Verasper variegatus. The sequence continues at coordinate 2,457,556 of CM048054.1, read as the reverse complement.
ATTATGTAGAAGAACATACAGCAGATATTTCATCCTTCTCACATCATTTCCTTGGCTAAAACTGCAGATTGATTCTTTATGCATTATATATAACTTGTTTAAAGCTATAAACTATATGATGTATTCAAATAATATTTCACTGAGATGTGCTCCAAAAGACTTTCATTTACAGTTGCTGAGCGAGGGCTCAGTGCATGATGGGAGTTCCCCCAGCAGTCTAAGCTTATAGCAGCACAGCTAAGGGATGGTTCAGGGTTCACCTGAGAATCACTAGCTCTATGCTTTATCAAAGAGGAACGTTTCAAGTCTAACCTTAAATGTAGAGGTGGTGTCTGCCTCCTGAACCCAGAGTGGGAGCTGGTTCCACAGGAGAGGATCCTGGTAGCTGAAGGCTCTACCTCCTGTTCTACTCTTACAGACACGAGGAACCATTACTTTATAGTGACCATAAATGAGCCTGTGTTTAGGGAGCAAAGTGATCTATGAGGTCTCTAGTAAGGAGAATGATTTTAATTATTATTCTGGATTTTACAGGGAGCCAATGCAGATAAGGTTATATGGGAGAAATATGATTTATTCTTGCTCCTGTCAGTACTCAACTGCGACATTTTGAACCAACTGGAGGCTTTTCACATACTCACAGGAACATCCTAAAAAGATATACAGACATACATACGCTCCACCACATTGACATAGTTACATTCCATTGCTATATAACGTAGTCAGTTAATAAAGTAAAGTCCAGTCCAGAAGCATCCACCATGTCCAAAACTGGTTGTAATATCTTGATAAATCCTTTGACATTGTCATGCAGGATAGATGTCAGTTTTGCCAGAGGGAGTATTCATCTTGAGGAGTTTCTATTGCGCAAGTGTTTTCCTCATCACACACGTGTATAATAATGTGCAAGATACTTGATCTCAGAACAGTGGAAGCAGAGGCAGCGTCAGCTTGACAAGCCCTCAGTCTGTAGCCAGTCCCCCCTCAGAGAACCCAGATTTGATCCTCAGTGCAACATTAGTGCAGAGCTCCAGGACAAGCTGGCCTCCCCCTCTGCCTGATGGGCTCCATGGTTTGCCCTTCTGGGTGTGAAAACAGCCTAAATTTTAAAGGTGGAAATTTGAATTTGGCAACTTGTTCACCAAACTTAGGTGTCAATGTCAATGTGAGTGTCTGAGGTGAGGGACCCAGTGGTGGATTTTTGAAAAGGTTTTCCATTTGTATTTAAGTGTAACAAACGTCAAGGACTCCAAAACATTTCAGTGTATCAATAGCTAATATAACCCATGGAAAACCAATGAGAATAGTTTCAAAAACACAGTCATGAAAGAGCTCATTATAATACAATAATCAAGACAAATTGCCCCTCCTCATGATGCAGGAACATTGTAGAGTCCAATAAACATTAAAAACCCCATTGAAACAGGCCTGATGCAACTTGGAGTCCTTTTGTCAACCAGCCAGAAAAAACTCCAGCAGCAACCACCGCCCTGGAATTGGTATCTCATTAATAAATACTTTAAGTTACTTAAATGACACTGACTGAGAAGAAAGTTAGTTAAATGGGAGCCCTGACAACAAGCTGAGTGTTATGTGAAGCCAAATGTGTATAGTTATTTATCTGTTTTGAGTGTTGTGCTATAAAGCATCAACTAAGTAGATGAATGGTTGGAAATAATTCAGTCGTGTTTGGGTTCATGTGACCTGCCTCACACAAACTCTTATGGTTCAGATCATCCTACAGATCCCAGCGGCTCACTTTTAATTGTGCTGTTGCTTCCAGACAGGCTGGGCACAGTCTGCAGGGCTGGTTGGCATAATGTCCTTACAGTTTTTAATGAATTTTCCTCCACTTTTCTCTTTCTTTTCCCCTGCAGCTCAGGCTATTACATCCAAGCTTGATGAGGGTTGGTGGGCGTACAAGGATGTTGTCCAGGAAAGCTTTGTTCCAGGTAACAGAACATCACCCATCTCAAACACAGGAGGGTACAAAGCCAACACATGCCTGCATGTTTGAAAAGGGATGTGGCTGACGGGAGCTGGTCTAGAAATGTCATTCCGATAGGAATAGGATAGCTTTGTCTGTCCTGTCTGTGAATCCTGCTAATCCTCAAAATATAGGTTTTGAGATGCTTAGTTGAAGCCCTGAATTTAGCCAATAAAGGACTTACAATGGATTCTCAAATGATTTGTGCATAAATACTGGGGAGCACAATATTTTAAGCAGAAGCAACAGCAGCCACTTTTGTTTATAATCACTCAAACAGTTAATTCAGTCTGAGGCTGTTCACCGCTCTTAAAGCCTGTGGTTGTAAATCACCAGATGAGGGCTATAGGTTATGTGCGTTCAGTGGATGTTTCAGATCAGTTTGATACACCGCTCCTGACCACATGTTTGTCAAAGGGTTTTATGCAGTGGCTGGAAAATGTTTTTCCAGCTTGTTATCCTGTTAGATTGTACCAACGACCAGTCTCTATTATCCACCGCATTTTAAGTCATTCTAATGGGACTAAAATAGAATTTATCTGGGCTTTCTTCTGTTTTCTTCTCAATGCACTTACCTTGTCTACTTTATTGAATTGACTATTGAATTAAATGACCCTGAAAATGAAGGAAAGCTCTTTAAGGAAGGTCCAATGAGACAATCAGTTTAGTTTAGTCATCTGGAGCTAACACCACTTGGTTTGGTCTTTTGAGATGGTAACTGTTAGGTAGGTTATCATGTTGTCTTTAAGGTTAAGAGAAGTGTACAGAATATCCAGATCTTGCTTTGTAGACTAATTTTGTAGCTACAGTAAAGCAACGTTGTTTAGGGAAAGTAATGCCCGTGGGTATGAAATTCATGAGGATGAATACAAATAACAATTTGAAATCCTTCTGGCAGAGCCTCTAATTATTTGGTTGTAAGGTGTCATTTTCTGTGATTTCTAAGGTGATTTCTGGATGTTTAATCACACTGCACAGCAGGGATAATGATATCTTCAGAAACTGTTTGTGGCACTGAATATAAAAATGTCAGTGTGTTTTTCCTTTACTTAATCTCAACTTTAGTCCTGATGCTAAGCATAGCTGTTGATGAAATGACTTATTTTGTACAGGTATGTAGTCAAATTGAACACAGTGGCAGTTTTTTTACTTGGGTGGGGCTACAGACCCACAAGACTTCTGCAAACATAAAAGAAATGTATGTTGAGCTTTGGTCACATGCTCTGACTAGACGACTATTACATTTATATGGACACCAATAATCTGACTTTTGACTTTATTCTGAAAAGAACATTACTCCGATTATGATGTTTACATGATTGATTTACATGTTACAGAGCATAGTCTGATTACTCACGTTATTACATCCACTACATCCTACATCTGATTTTTCACACCAACCCAGGACATGCGTCATCAAGCAGGTGGTAACTGCTGTAGGTCGAAGACTCAAAATGCTGTGAAAACTCCTATAGGATGTTAGAATGTGATTAAGATAAATACATATCTACATAATGGGACTAAGTTTGGAAAATTCTGTTTACATGGGTGTGTTTTATTCAGACTATTGTCTTAATCTGGTTCAAATCTGAGTATTGGTGTTGGATCATGAGTTTTGACTCAGATTACAGACGACTGTGACAATTACTCAACAGTTGAATCAGAAACCACACTCCATCTGCCAACTCAGCTTTTCAAGCCGTCAAAACGCCTGTAAATAGTCTGAGTGAGAGTAACAGGTAACATCCGTTACTCCTGTGTCACATATATAAATATATGTACCGTATATTCTTCCTTGCTCATGCTATAACGTTTTTACTGTGGGGCAGAAGTTTCTATGGACAGGACTAATGTTACATTGAATTAGCTGCTGTAAACATGCTGAATGACTGTGTATTGCTCATTAGATCAATGTGTCCCAGTCTGTCCTGGAGTTGTCAGATGTGTCAAATGTTGGTTGAAAACGGTTGATAATATAATAACGTTAAATGATATTGTTTGTCACTGTAATGATGTTGGTTGGCTGCTGATGAGTTAACGAGTGGTATTCCAATTCCTAGGGAAGGATTTTCTAGCCCTACCCCTTGTGGCTCAGTTTGGAGGGGGACACTACCCAGCATGGGTCACTTGGGGATAGGGCCAAGGGAGAGGAATTGGGACAGGCCCTAACTCTCATGTCTGTCCTGCAAATAATAAGCTGCACAGCCCACAGTGGGTTAGCTTATCTTTACAAGATAGACAGGGACAAGAAGGTAGCTGGGCTCTGTGTGAGAGTAAATATCCACAGGATCCCATCGAGTAGACTGTATTTAAAAATGGATGACATGACAGCTCCCTAAAAGTAAAGCTGAAGTGTCTAAAGTGACTGGCGGCAGTATCAAAGTACACATCAAAGTACACTCCTGATGGCTTCTGTCATTTCCGATAGTTCTCATTATACTGATGTATGTTTTTTCCAGGAAGTTTGGTTTGAATTACTTATTTACTATTTAAAAACGTGGTGGAATGTCAGGACTGACAGCTGAGACTGACTCACGATTAGTCAAGTGCTTGTATCAGCAGGACCAGCAGGAGCAGCAAAGTGGAGAAGCGTCGTCCATCCTTGTATAGCCCTACAGTCTTTGCAGGATCCAGGATTCTACCTCAATCTCCAATCTTTCAGTGTCTACTCCATAAATTCCCAAAGTATAGCGTCTGTTCTTCAGCATTCACATCTACAGTATAGATTGGGAGTTTTCACGTTTTACAAGCCTAAATACACATTTACAAATCCCTTAAATGTGGTAAACAGATGCTTTGTGGCTATATTTGGTTTGATTACAGTGCTACACTACGCCTTCATGTTTTGAATGGTGTAAATAGAGTTGCATATCCACATTAAGGCTCGTAAAAATTATAAATGCATATTTTTCTCTGCGTCTTGGTCCTCCATCCTCACTAGGTTGGAATTTGTCCTCACCTCAAGTGAGAGTAAACCTATCCAATAAGGGTTCAGTATGGTAGTAGCGTATTACAGCTGTTGTCAATAACAGGTATTTATGCACTTCTGTGTCCATACAATTTTAAAGAAAAGTTGAAATGCCAGTATAATGTTAAAATGCATCGTTAAATTGACAATAAACAGGGGAAAAAATGTTGTTATTGCCACAGTGACTAGAATGGAACAACTTGTCAGCAACCCCGACAGAACCAGATCACAGCACAACTGGATCCAGTGGACATCAGCCTCAAGATGTTAGACAAGGAACTTTTATGGACGTCTGTGGCCTCAGGTCATCAATCTCCCCATCTCTTTGTTTATCACTGTGTTGGTGTGCTATTGACTCCTCCCTCTTTCCCTCTGTCATTACTCTTCCCATCTCTGTCTCTCTCTGCTTCAGGCTGCCTGGTTCATCCTTTGGTTGTACAGATCTTATGTATATTTGATCACATCTGTGTCTGCTCGTCTCCCTGTGTCCTTTTATCTTCTCCCTCCTCTTGCCTTTATTCTCTCTCATCTCTTCTGCCCTCTCAGCCCCTCTCCTCCTCCTCATCTTTCTCCTTAGTTCCTTCTTTTCCTCTAATGTATATTGCTGGTCGACTTTTCGTTTGCCTCTCCTCTATCTCTTTTTCTCTCTGTTTTTCCAGGAGCATCCTTTCCTCATCTCATCCACAGTCAACAATCCCGCTCTTTCTCATTGTCATCCCTCTCTTTTCTTTCCTCTGCTCCTATTCCCTCTAGCTCACTCTTCCTTCAGGCCTGAATGACCTGGAGATGTTGCGATTACTCATTTGAATTTGCTCTTAACTTGAGGCCCATTCAAAGCCTCAGAGGAAATGTCAGCTGAACGCTGTGTCCAGAAATGGCTCTGATGAGGCCACTTCCTCTGTCAGCCTTTATGTGGACATGTGGAAACCAGACAGTCACAGGTTGATAGATGTTTCTGCTCACACTAACCTAGATGCCACATTAAGAGAAAAGCACATGTGAGAAAATATAAACTAAATAAACTAAACAAACAGAGGTTAATAGGACAAGGATGATTTGAACAAGAACATTTACTATGTATAGCAAAAATTCACATTTTTAAAGAATCATTATCATTGATTATTCAGCCTAAAATTAAAGCTAAATGAATCTCTCATGGTTAACTTGTTAGCAAACGGTTGCCTCTTCACACTCCCAGCAGACACAAAGCAACATGCGTATTTTGGTCTTTACCACCTCCTGAGTAAAATATCAGGCTCTTTAATTGCTAAATGCTCCCATATGCTCACTGGGTACTTGCTAATTTAGTCTGTCTACTGTTTCATGCTGGGCAGGTAGCATACAGGAAATCAGAGCAGATCAACTAAAACCTCCTGCTGCAGTTGGAAACAAGGTAAGAACAGAGGTGTAGGCCATCAAACCACAGAGCTGAGGGGAACTTCTCAGTAAGCTGTTGGTTTTACTGTAACTGAATCTTTTATTTTACAAATAGTAATTTAAACCATGGATTTTTTGCAAACATTTTTCCAGCTTTAAAGTGTGGTTTGTTATGTCATCCACATTATCCAAAATGTCACCCTATTGGCTGTGTAGTACACTTCAGTTACTATTTTAGAGTCGATCGCCTGCTCCACACTGGCTGCATGAGCAGCGAGGGTGTGTCCAGCAACGTCTTGCTTTTCATTTTTGAAATGATCCCAGGTCAGAGGGGCAACAGTGAGTGATGAGACACACGTCTCAGGTGTGTCCCCTGAGTCTGAGCTGTGCTTACTTCTTCTGGAGAGTTAGGGTCTCACCTATTTTCTTTGCATACCGCAAAGAGTTTAAAGCAAACTCAACAGTGAAAATGATCTTTCATCTGTCGAATATGTAACAACGATAAATATTTGAAATACTTCCTGTACCCATTCCGAAGTGAAACCTCTCAAGACTTCCTTTTGACTGAATCCATTTGTTTTACCAAGGTTTTTTGTTATTGTAGGTCCAGAAGATGGCAGGCTTTATTTTACAAAGTCCTGGCATTTAGTTGAGTACTAGACCCACTTTTATTTTGAGGAAATACAGTAGTCTTACCAGAAACCTCACCTAGCAGCTCCGCAGCAGAAACTCAGCAGCTCCCTGTGGGACCAACAGATGCTAGTCAGACGTAATGGATCAGTGACACAGCTGCCACAAGCTTAAATACAAGCAACAGAACCATGAATAAATTGACATGAATATTAAACACTGATACATTTTCTTACAGCGACTGCAGAAAAGTATTGGGAAAAATTGGATAACATGAAATAAAATAAGAAGCTGTAGCTTTGTATAGGTTTTGTATATTTTTTTGTCTGATTAACAAAGTATTTTTAATATAAAAAACTTACAAATAACTTCAGGCTGTTTCTGCTGCCAAAACTGAGGGGAGATGCCATCATCACAGGAAGTATTTAAAAGTGTTTGGATTATTTTTCTAATAAAAGACAGGCTTGGTTTAGTTTTCCAATTAGGATCACATCTCAGCTGCTGTGGTGGTATGAAAGTATAAAAGCGTCAACACTGTCAGGAATCCTGCTGAGAATGAAAGAATCTTTGTGCAATTAAACAACACTATAATTGTCATTATATAGTTATTTAGAGTGTCAAATGGAAAGTTTTGAACAGTGTCTACTGATCTCTAAAAATATCTCTTGCTCTTACCTATTTTTCTCTTTATTGTAAACCCTTTAATCTATATTGGGATCTGGTGGGAGTAATGAGTCCATGTTTCCATGCTTCTTATTGGTCAGTAGCTGGGCTGTTGACAAGTTTTCTGGAGAACTCCCCCTTGGCCTTGCAGCACAGGTTACCACGGTGATCTTACTCAATTAAAAGTAAACCATACAAGCTAGCTGGAGATAACCTGCTGACCTTACTTCAAGGTCCAGGTTTGATCGTAGAGTCTTTCAGTGCCCAGGGTTATGTGCAGTTGCAATGAAGCAACATCACAAAACACAAAGTTAGAGACCTTATATGTTAGAAGTGTGCATTGTTTTTGAGTTCATTATAAAAATTGGCAGGACAAATTAGAAAGTGTTGAGCAGTCTAGATAATTAATGGTAATGCTGGTCAGCAAATGGCTGTTTGAAGTTGACCATCACCGTCTTTATTTCCTTATGTTAAGGGAAATGTTGGCCTTACATCACAGCAGGTCCAGATCCTCCATTGACATTGAATGATATAGAACAGTCATATGTTAGTGTGGTAATAGGTTTGGGTTATGTGCACAGTACTGGAAAGTACTGTTAAAGTTGTTGTGGTGTGCAGCTGCTGAGCTGGACTGACTGGCCAACCAGTGAGGAAGTAAATGGTAAATAAAGTGCATTTAAATCACACATTTATAGTCATAAAGAGACTATTCTAAGCACTTTGGACTAGGAACATTCACACAGTGCTTCTATAGTCTGCCCTTTGTTTGTATCTCATATCATGAACTCTGATGGAACAGCTGTTTTGAACAAATCAGAGTTTTTGGCCTAAGGACAAAAGGAGCTGGGGATTGAACCACTGACCTCCTATTTAGTAGTTGACCCACTATACCCCATGACCCACTATACCCCATGTGCCACAGGCCAGGAATTTGAATTGCAGAGAGACTCGTTCAGCTTCTGATTTTGGTGGATGTGGATTTAGTTGAAAGCTGAGCTAAAGTCAGTGAATAGCTTCCTGACATGAGATTTCTTTCTCTGCTACTGATGCAGTGCTTTGTGTTGGATAGATGTTCGTTCTTCTACTTCAATGAAGCAGTGAGCAAACTGTGGGTCAATTGACATGAGAAAGCTGAACCTATAGGAGACAAAAGCCGTTTTCAGACATGACCTCTGAATAAAGTCTGGAGAATTGGGTCTGGACTTTAAAGAGCATTTGGAAAATAAAGATAGACCAAGGGTGGTCTTAATAAGACAACCTTTTGTGAGCACTCATTTCAACTGTCAGTATAACCTTCTTCAAGGCCCAACAATCCCCTTCAACTCCACACCAAAATTCTACGAACGATGAGGAGTGAAAACATAATCTCCTTGGACGGAGGTAATGAGGACTAAATTGTGATGCAGTAGAGGAGATTACAAGAAGGGAGACACCCCCACCCCATATTTTATTCTCCATAACCCTAAAACTACTTTTTACTGTATATGCATAGAGATTATATATTGATATTCACTAGCACTAGCATTTTGGACCAAAACAAGCTTTTTGTGTTTTTAACACCTCATTTTATTAACATGGGAAGGGCCAATATTTTCACAGGGTGGAACTAACATGCACAAACCACATGAATTTCATGATCGGATATTAATTTACAGTAATTTGACAATAACTTATGCATGAAGCATTTATGTATATTCATATAAATATTAATCTTCAGAGATGGTTCTCTGACAAAAATAGAACAGGCCAATTAGGATGAAATAGTAATAACAATATAGCATCGCTCTCTGATAATCATCGCTATCTTAATACAATTTTTCTCCATATCATCTAGACCTACTTTCACATATTATATTTACCTAAATCTTAAGCACATCAAATTCCCAATTTAAAGGTAATTTGCCTTTACTGGATTCCATATTATGGTTTTCATTGTTGACTGTGTTCTTTATACAATCAAACCTTTTGCTCTGTGGCCGTGCAGTTTTAAACATCACAAGCTGCATTGGAAAGATGCCATAAATTTAGATGTTTTTGGCTGCAAACTGGCAAAACTGGATTCTGTATTCACGTCAAACTTTGACTCTCTCAGCTTTCTTGGCTTGACACATCAAACTGAATTAACTGTCAAACTGCCATTCTCTCATCCTGACTTTTCTCCAGCACACAAGTTGTCTGCCCAGTGTTGTCGGAGGTAGCAAAGTCTGTTGCTTCTGTGATGGTACCAGCCTCTGAGAAGGATGTCAACATATGGCAAAAATAGATCTGTTTATGCTTCATGTATTTGTTGTGTGGGAGCAAAAGGAGGGCCTTTTAAAGAACTGTTCCTTTCCTGAGCAAATGTCATGAGGATTGTGCTGTGTGTGTATCTCCCCTGTCAGTTCTGCAGTGCCTCCCGGTCGATCTGGCTTGTCAGGGTTTCTTTTAACTAGAACTGTTTCCAGTATGATGTATAATATATGTATATGTTTTTGTCATTTGCATATCGTGTTTGTGTTGCTGTGTAGTGATGGTATGAGAAAAGGGTTACATTCACGAGGTTACATTTTTTGAAATGTAATTTATTCATAGTATTATATTCAATCCCAGACTGATTGAGAAAATCCAGCTTTCTCTTCACTCAACACATCCTCACAGCACTTCTGAACAAGACATTCAATCCAGTTATAGTCCACAATCACCAGTATTATGTATGTACAGTACTTCATTTGTACATATATTCTTAAAATGCCAGCTGCAAACTACAATTACTGGATCCTTTTGCACAACTGAACACAAAATGAAAGGATATCTGGGGACCATCAATGTCCGAACACACTGTCATAATAATTTAACAGCTGACTTACAAACAGCTAAAAACACATTCCTTACTTTTGCTGACAGCGACGGCAATACACTGTTTTTACAAACTTCATCTTTATGAAGAATTCTGCTTTGGTTCTTTTATCTCAGTCACAGTAATAGAGTAATAAAGTCACATTAAAATATTGGCATCAAGTTAAAAATGTTAAGTTGGGTTCTCCTAGGGTTCTGATCGGTTTCTCCTAGGGTTCTCTTATGGTTCTGTCAGGGTTCTCTTGGGATGCTCTTCGGCTTCTCCTAGGATTCTCTCAGGGTTCTCTTCTGGTTCTCTTCTGGGTTCTCTCAGGTTTCTTTTAGGATATACTCCTTTAGGTTCTCTCAGGGTTCTCCTAGGGTTCTCTTATGGTTCTGTCAGGGTTCTCTCGGGATGCTCTTCGGCTTCTCCTAGGATTCTCTCAGGGTTCTCTTCTGGTTCTCTTCTGGGTTCTCTCAGGTTTCTTTTAGGATATACTCCTTTGGGTTCTCTCAGGGTTCTCCTAGGGTTCTCTTATGGTTCTGTCAGGGTTCCCTCAGGGTTTTCTCAGGGTAATCTCAGGGTTCTCCTAGTGTTCTCCTAGGGTACTCTTATGGTTCTGTCAGCGTTCTCTCAGGGTTCTCTCAGGGTAATCTTAGGGTTCTCCTAGGGTTCTCTTAATGGTTCTGTCAGGGTTCTCTCTGGGTTCTCTTCGGTTTCTCTTGGGATTCTCTCAGGGTTCTCGTCTGGTTCGGGTTCTCTCAGGGTTCTCTCAGGGTTCTCTTAGGCTATACTCCTAGGGTTCTCTTTGAGTTTCTTAGGGTTCTCTCAGGGTTCTCCTAGGGTTCTCCTAGTGTTCTCTCAGACTTCTTTTAGGGTTCTCTCAGTGATCTTTCACGGTTCTTCCAGGGATCTTTCAACTTGGGTTTCTGGCAGAAACAGCAGAGCAGGTGTATCATTGTCTGGTTGAAAACTCAAACTAGATTTTCTCGGACCATTTAAAACTTCACTGAGTTGGATGATGTTTTTGTATCATTGTTTGATAATTGTGATGCTCTGCTAATTGTATTGCTGAGTTCTATAATACCACTATAGTGTGTATCTATAGTTAGAAAAGTAAAGTATTTAAGCCTATAAAGGCTGTGGTATCATTGGTTCATGCTTTACACTTACTGCTACACCCCCCAAACATTACATATTCTGTAGTTGAACCTGATTTGGGTTAATGTGTTCTCTTGCTGACGTCCTTACAGAGGAGAGACGCACTCAAATGTGGTGGTTTTTCTTCCAGCGAGCGATGCAGAGCACACAGAGACAATGCTCGCTGGCAGAAATAAAGGTTCCATTGAATGTGTCTCTCCTTTGTCGCTGTTACAGAGGTTGGTGCTGGGAGATGTCAGATAGCTACTTGAGAAAAAGAAAAGAAGAAGAAGAAAAAAAGGAAAAGGAAAAACAGACTGTATCACCTCTGGTGTGTTCATGGAGGAGAAAGAAACTTATATTGGAGTTATTTATGTAGAAAATGGGGGCGTGTGTCTGTACAGGATATAATATCCCTGTTGTTGGCTTAGTGTGCGTATGTTCTTGCTTTGTGTGTTGTGTGTGTGTGTGTGTGTGTGTGTGTAAGGGTTTTGGGTATATTATATCATAGCTCAGGGTTGTTATTGGGGTGTGCTGCAGAGTGTAAGTAGGACACCAAGTCAGTGATCAGAGGAGCCTCAGCCTTGCTCTCTCTCGCTTTCTCTCTAGCTCTCACACACGCTCACTCATACGCGCGTGCACGCACACTCACAAACACACTGCTACTACCCATATATTTTTTTTGTCTTTGTTTCTGTCATGCAGTTTGCCTATTTCTGTCTTTCTCACCCTTTCTCTTTAATATCTCTTTCTCTAAGCGCCTCTCTCTCCCTTTCTAACTCACTCACTCACTCACTCACTCTCACACACTCACTCTCACACACACACACACACACACACACACATACACACACACACACACACACTCATAGTTAACATGCAGGCACACACCCCTGCAGACACTCACAGGGCCACAGGAGAGAAGAGAAAGAGGAAAGAAGGAAGAAATAAAGTGAAATAGCAAAATCTGGAGGAGGAGGAGAAGGGGAAGCTACATTTCTCCCACGCAGTGGAGGAGGTATGAGCAATTAGATGGTACTAGAGGAGGGAGAGACATATGAGAGACAGAGACAGTATTGCTGTGAGAACAAAATCAGAGTCAACCAAATTATCACACAACAAAAACACATAATCTCTTGCAACACAAGTCTGTCTGGTAACAAGACAGTGGCACACTCACTTATTTAATGTATTTGTTTATTTTCTTTTTACTCATTGAATGTCGATAAAAACTGTAATATGTATACATTAGTTATGTCTTTATTATCTAAATTTAATCATCCATAACTCACATACACAATAGTTAGTTTTTTGCATTTCTGCTCTCTTGTTTTTACTGACACGGAGAGATTTCTATTAACATAGAGGAACTAAGTTCCACCCAGGAAAAGGAGCACACATGGCATGTTATTTTGTGCTAACACCAATGCTGGTGTCTCTGCTTGCTGTGGCCTTGTAAAAGTGAAGGTCCAGCTGCACTCTGGCCTGAACACCGGACCTACACAGGATTAGAGCATCCTGTGCAAATCTGCAGTAAAAATAACACCGTGATAAAACAAAGGTAACCCACTGTATTTTAAAACCGTTGTCATGTCGGAACAGAACAACATCCAGTTACAGGTTGCTTACATAATGCTCCTTGCACCTCCAGAGGCCTCTGCAGCTGAGTTAGATTCCTCAGCTCACTGCAGAACCTACAAACAGCATATCATTGTCATGTAGAGGAGGAGTAATATTCAAACGCTTGCCTTCTTATCTTTCCAGGGGCATGAACTACGAAGCAGGATTTGTGGATAACGAGTTAACCTCAGTTTTCACTCTGGGTTTTCAGTACGAAGCTGTTTTCAGAGAGAATATCTGCACAGTGAGACTTCAGACTTTTTCAGAGTTTGTATTTCACACATGAAAAACGCAGCAGGAGATTCTCCTCTCAGATGCGTTCACAACAACAAAGTAATCACCAGAGCGTTCAGGTGAGGGGTGGTGCATTCAGAGACAGGACATAAGGTATTAGTTCCGCTGTGGAGATCACACGTTTATCGTTTACAGCACATTGAGGCTGGCATCGGCCCTTGTCAACAAAAGTGCTCTTGACATCTTCATGTATGACACCTCTTTTTCTTCCTGAGATATTTATATTCTTTTAGTTTATTTTTTATTTTTGCATTGCAACACACCCACTCCCTCGCAGTGAATCCTGCAGAGGAACTCCTGCTGAGTTTTTACCAAGCTCTCACTATGACATTTGCGTTCTCACATACAGCCCCTCCAGATAATTTCAGGAGATTATCCGGAGTGCATGTTTGAAAGTAGCTCTACAAAGCTGGTTTACTTCTTACCGGAGTAAATCACCATGGTAATTTGTGATGAACCGCTAACTTGAACTGCAGGTTAACTTTGTGATAATGGATCAAAACCTGCCAGCAGCTCTACTGGTGGCAATTAACATCACTGGATCCTGACAGGGACAAAAGAGTTTATAGTAAATTGACAAATAATAAAGAGCAGCAGATTATTTACAGATGAGTGAAATCATTTTGCTGCTCCAGACTTTTCAAGTGACCAGGTTTTAAAACAGAGCTTCTAATAAACAGAGGTGATCGAACTGAAACAATACATTGGCTACTCAATATTATCACTTAATTCTGACTGAACAAAGGTAATTTAATTCTCATCAGAGTTGATACTTTACTCTTATTCAATCACTGCAGCTCAGAATAAGAGGAGCCAGTGGGACGATAAATTGAAATTAAAATTAAACCTCTGATGCCTTTCATTATAAAATGATCCACACACTGTTAAGTATTTCTCATGAATGAACCATGTAGATTGACCTCATCAGACCTCTTCTCTCCCGTTCTCTCTGCTTTGGCAACAGAAGGTCTGACATTACTCCAGCTCACAGTCATAATAGTTTGTTTATCATCAGACAAACATATTAATTCAACAATAAATGTAAGAAAATTCATCTACTTATTTACTGAATATGCTTTGGCTGACTTTATTTTGAGTGGTTCTTTTCTAATTATTTCATTCATTATATTATTTAAATTTTACTTTGTTCAAAGTTACTTTTGAACATCAGTGTTTCTTCTCGTTTGATATAAATACTTAATACACGGTCATAAACAAGTTCTACAATCAACAGCTTCCTCCTCATGAGCTCACTTGTGGCTTGATAAGAAAACTCAGAGTTAACTGAGCTGGTTGATAACCAGCTTCTTAGTAGAGGTAATCCAGGATGGCTGAGGTTAGGTTGAGTGAATTTCCCCCCAGAATGAAATAACAACTTTCTCTCTGCATCATTGGTTGGTGCACATCACAAACAACAGGGCAATGATCAAAACCAGCGTTGGCTTCGAGAACATCCAATCTTCTACTACAGGTTGGACCTGCAGAAAAGCTGGAGTGAATGTTGGAGAAGAGGACATTTTCTACTTCCAGTCTGTTGCATTTCTTCTGTCACGGTGTGTCTCTAGATTAATAAAAAGAACTAGAATGGCACTCAGTGGAGCGCATACCTCTGCCAAGGCCCAGTAGTCCCATAAAAGTTTCACCTAATTGCAAACACTATCTTGCAACATTAGGGAAAGTGATGAAAGTGATGAAAAATTCCTGGATCTGCCCTCTGATCTAGATCCACACCAACATCTAACAAGTTCTTGCCTGACCCATACCGTATATTCACTTTTAAGTCTTGTGGTAATCTGTCCTGCAGTTTTTGTGTAGTTTTACTCACAAATAAATCAACCAACAATCAAATGGACAAGGGTGGACGAACCTTCTTGGCGGTGGACTAACCTTCTTGGCCGAGGTAAATGTGTTTAATGTTTTGCCCTTTCATACAATGTGGCTCCTCTCATCACCTCTCCATCCCACTGAGTGAGATATTAAAGACCGCACTCAAAACAACCAATTTTCTAGAAGATTTTCTGGTCAGTGAATACTGATTCTTCCTTATTTATTGTCATAGTATCTGGATGAGGTAGCAATATGTTTCCTGGAGGAGAGACCTTAACGCCTGACTGTATTATGAGAGATACACAACTGTTGTTAGAAACACACCAGTCGACATCACTGCTGTCTGACAGTAGACCTACATATGTCTATCTGTCTGTCTGTCTGCCTGTCTGCCTGTCTGTCTGTC
The DNA here is from genome assembly GCA_026259375.1 of Verasper variegatus. Taxonomy (NCBI): domain Eukaryota; kingdom Metazoa; phylum Chordata; class Actinopteri; order Pleuronectiformes; family Pleuronectidae; genus Verasper; species Verasper variegatus. The sequence goes on along the minus strand of CM048054.1, from coordinate 2,441,829 downwards.
TGCCTGTCTGCCTGTCTGTCTGTCTATCTGTCTGTCTGTCTGCCTGTCTGTCTGTCTGTCTGTCTGTCTGCCTCTTAATGCCCTACCAGCCATATTTCTTTTCACGGGGGAGTAGATTTCCACACTCTTCCACCATCTCAGCATCCTCAACCTGACCCGCATACTGCCTCACCTACTCATCACCTACCTGTGTTTGACACACACTCCACCTGTCCCACCCACTCGTGCAGCTCACACACTGCCCACACAGCACCGCCTGCCCCCCCCCTCCCCCCCTGCGATGCAAGCATCACCTTTCACCCTCATACCCACCATGAAGACACAAGATGGAGGAGAGAGAGGGAGCACCAGAGACTGAGAGGGGAGTTCTGATACTCTCTGTGAATATTCTCCTGATATCACCACATGTCCCCATTCTCGACGCCTGATGGCATTTTTTTCTTGCAGTTACTCACCGCTGTAACGACATTAAAGCTAATGTTGGTGGTGATTAGGCAGACCGTTGTAATGGAGGTGCACATGCTTGCCAAGAGGAACTGTTTGCGTTGTTAAAAATCCCAATTAATGAATTAACCTCTAATCCAGTGTGGCAGAGCTGAGATGAGGGGCTGGCCCGGGAACACACCGATGGAGAAGGATTCTTATTAAATGTCTTTGTGGCATTTAGCTGCAGATGTAGTCTAGAGCCCATTACTGTTAATGAGCAGGGCAAAATGTTTCTTTTTTTTTTCCAATTTGAATAAGAATCCAAAATCTCATTTACAGAATAATTCAGATCCTTTGCTATGGCAACTTTGGTCACATCGATGCTCCTTTCTTTAAAACTGTGGCGGGTAACCTTTTTAAAGTGTTATTTGATTAATAATTCCATCATAACCTTTCAGCATAATGAAAGAAAACTCTGCTCCTGCACCTCCTTAAAGCTCTGTTTTCTAACAGTTTTCTCGGGGAAATCAGACCTGTGTCAGGGGACTTTGAGCAATCACAGATCAGTTCAGATAGAAGGGGTTCCTATTGGCTGTTACCTTGCTTGCCCTGAATCATTGGGAAAGGTGGCATTATTCCAGCATTGGCAACTTCCACTGCAGACCCACATGAAGGAGGAAATAATTATTGATAAAAAGACTCCAAAACAGTCAAACAATGAAACGCAATAAAACAGTGGAGTGAAAGTAGAATAGTGTTCCAAACAACTTGTAGAAAAGTGAGTTTCCAATTGTCATTCATTGCCAAACGTTATCTACACAACAATAGTTGACTTGGGCTAATTGCAAATGTTTATGAACAAGCTAAAATGATATGAGCCAGTTATAATAAGTGTGATGTAACAGATTATAGAGTAAGAGCTCTGCTGCCATACATCAAAACTGCAGCTGATTTAAGATTCAGTTGGTCTTTTCTGTGGATCCTTACAAGATCACCTCTCACCTAACGCAGCTTAGAGTGCAGAACAGACATTTGAGCAATATTTTTAAAAAGTAATATAGAGGTAGACAAAGGCTTGAAATGTAGCATATGTAGACACAACGTTAGCACATCCACTGCACACTGTGCAGCAGCAGCCATCAGACATCTATATGTAGTATGCAGTATGCTCTCCAGTTGAAGTATGAGGCTCTTTGATTTACATTGGAAGTGTCAGAGTGCAACTCAGAGTCTGCTCCCCTATGCTCACCCCGGGCCCGCTGGCACGATGTTCCCTCAGCGTCTGAAATTAGCCATGGGGCAATTTCTTTGAGACGGAGCCTGAAGGCCTGAGAGTGAGCACAGGGAGCTGAAGGAGGAGCGATGGAGCTCATCTCATCGTCTCATCACTCCTCCTTTCTGTGCTCACTATGTCTGATGCTGGACTAGTCTGCAAAGACTTGACTTATAGGTTAATGTTAAAAAACCCTGATGTCTTTGTTGTCTCTGATCTTATTCAATTCTCCCAAGAGAACAAACATCATCTTACATGTGTTTGTTTAGCTGTTTCCCATATTTTCTTCACCAATCCTGTTTGGTTCAGGTTACAAGTTGGATTCATTTGGGCTGCTGGGGACTGTCTGACCAAAGAGGTCTCGGTCAACTTCCAAGCAGGGAAGTTTCTCTGTGACTGAGTGAGAGCAGACATGTGATAACAGCAGGAGTAAGGAAGATAAACTATGACTTATGATACCATGGATTGCTTTGATTACCTTACCGCCAATAAGGAGGTTATGTTTTCACCCCTTTGTGTCATTGTAAGCAAGATTATGGAAGGATGTGTTATGGGTCAGGAAATAATCCAGTTTGGTGCAGGTCTGAATCAGGGGGCGGATCATGGAATGTTTTACATCCCTTTTTTTAACATAGCAAGATTTCATTTTTTTTTACTGATTTCCCAGGGAACCGATATCTATGAGTGTGTACAATTCTGTGCAGCTTGATTGGATTCAAGGGGACGGTTGGTATGTACTCTACAGTGTCATTGTTGTCATTGATTTATTAACCAATTACTTTTTCAATTAATTGTTTTGGCTATAAAAAGTCAGTAAATTGTGGATAGTTCATCACAGTTCAAGGTGAAGAATAATTGGAAAAATAGATGCTGTTGATTAATTTTCTGTTGAATGGGAGTTTGTAGGAGTGGCATATATTTATGCAATGTCATTAGGCCAGTGGTGGATTTAAGTACCCGTATGCTTAAATAATCCTAAAAGTACCAGTACACCAATGTGAAAATCCTGATATGCATTAAAAACAGAAGTAAAAGTATAGAAGTATTACCAAGAACAAGTTGCAGTCCCTGCTCGCTTGGTGCCCTAGACAAACTTTAATTTCTAGGGCAGCAACAGCGATGTTCTCAACAACAAAGCCAGTTACTAAACTCATATCTCCGAGTGGAAACAAATTTTCATTGAAAACTGACATCAGACATCAAAACGCTGAGTGAGGTCTGAAACAAATGTACAAAATTTGGAACTGGGATCGGGAGCGGGAGACCGCAGGCGGTTGGCATGGGGAGGCCAAGTAGTCAGGTGGGGTTGCTTTGGACAGCACTGGTGAAGGTCAAGGACCACTGTGAAGGTCAAGCAGTAGAACAACGGCAGAAAAAGGATCTCCCCGGAGGTCAAGCAAGAGGGCAACAGTGAGTGGTGGGTGCCCTCAAGAGTCAGAGCAGGACACCGCTGATGCAGCTGGAGCCTATGGAGGGAGAGCACAAGGCTGGTGTTGCAGGTGGAGACCCACTAGAGGACGAACGGGAGAACAGTGGGGTGTTGAGGCCGCTCTAATGGAAGACCTGGAGATTGGTGATGTAAGCAGGACAGCTCTGGAGACCCAGACTCAGGAACAGGCTCGGGAATGGATGAGATGGAGGCCTGAACACCTGATGGAGGAACAAGTGAAATATCAGCTAGATCCCCAAACTCAGGATCAGACTGGAAGTTGGCTGTGACCCCCCAAGCTCTCACTTAAAATTCTTCCTGATATGCCCTGCAGTTCCTCTGTATTTTCTCTGGAGGAGGTGCTTGTTTGAACGCAAATGTCCGAGTGAGACGCTCTGCAGTCTCTGCGACTTCCTCTGCGACTTCCTCTGCCTGGCCTTCTAGTATAAAATCAGGAGAATTTGATGTGTGAACCCAGCAGGGGATTCCCCCACAAGCAAGTAGGGTCGATTTCAGACATGACCTGCGGGTAAAGTCTGGAGAATTGGGTCCTAAGTTTACCTTTCACACATGCACAACACAGCGGGAGATTCTCTGACATGTTCACAACAGCAACAAAATGTCCGTATTGGGTTTTAAGAGGTGGAGCAGCAGGCAGAGACAGGAAGTGACGTATTAACTCCGCTGGAGATCACATGATTTTGTTTACAGCACCCAACACCGTTGTCAGCTCTTATCACCAAAACTCACTTGACAACTTTGTCAGTGTCTACTCCGTAAATGTCATTAACTTCCCTAATCACTCGCGGTGAATCCAGCGGGGGATCTCCTGCTGTGTTCTCACATCGACTTCTCCTGGATTTCTAGAAGGAGAAAGAAGGAGAAAGCCTGTGGAAACTGCGGAGCCTCTTACTCTGACACTTTTGTCCACACATACACCTCCTCTGAAAAAAAGACGCAGCATCTGAAGAGTTCAGTGCATGTTTGAAAGCACATTAAATGTGACCAGGCTTTTACACTGCGAGCCCCTCAGCTGTGGAACTCCGTGTCTGGAGATCTCAGACAGACAAACTCAGTATCTTTTTTTAAATCTCTATTTAAGACTCCCTTTTATTGTATGGCATATTTTTAATGGTTTAAACTATCTATAGTATTTTATTTTGTTACATTTTATGTTTTGGATTTTTTAACTTGCATCATCTACATTTATTGTTAAGCACGTCTTAACGTTTTGAAAGGCGCTGCATAAATAATAATAATTGCTATGAAATTTACAATCCCCAAGCATTTTAATTCTGTTCTACATTGTTGTTATTCTTCCCTATAAAATTCACTGCACGCCACTCTAACCTTGACCCTACTGCATATGCACAGCGTATAACACAAATCATTGTGCTCATACCCAAATAACACATCTGCTGGATCCAGAGTGGTCATTGCATACACACACAAGGCGGACAGGTGCAGTGCAGATATTCATATAAAATGAACAGGCTGGAAGGCAGGCAGATGCAGAACAGGATGCAAAACAGGATTCCCAGCTCAAAAGACTCAGGGAAACACAAGGGAACTGAGCAGGCTAAGGGGCGAAACACTTGTGACCCTGAGCTACCTGCTGAAGATGCACAACGGTTCCCAACAATGCAAATGCTTGGAGCATGTTAAGTAGCTCGTACAGTTTCTGCTCTTGGCAAAGCATCTCTCATGTTTATTTCAGCTGATTCCAGATTCAGGTTTCCTTTATTGTTACATCTCATTGCTCCTAATGAGAGGAACATTGTTGAGTTTCGGCTCCTCAACATCGCAGCAATACATGGGAGTATGTTTCAAGTTTTAATGTTGTTTGTTTTGCTCATGTTGTGTCTACAGCTATTTCTGAGCAAGTGTGTATGTATGAATGTGTGTGTATATGTGTGTGTGTGTGTGAGTGTGTGTTTATTTCTTATTTATTCATTGTTATGTGCATGTTCATAGACAGACATGCAACATGCCCTTATTGTTCACTGAACTGACGGCAAAAGTAAGATGTATTATGTTGAAATCACATGTAATATTAATAGCCAGTAGACAGCCAGCATACTGGCGAGATGAATGCAAGGTGTTCTTCTGTGGTTAGATTTGTTTGGTTTGTGAGTTGTGAGTTAAACATCATCATAACACTGTCAAAGTTGTTAATAAGAACAAATTCAACAGTGTTTTTAAATATTTCTTTTTTAACAGTGCTAAATCAATACTTTTAAAACCTTTCTGGTGACTAAACTGTACAAAACCAATACTTTTAACTTGAATATAATATAAATTTGTGCAAAACTCAACAGTTCCAGTTGTTAATATAGAAAATACTCCAGCTCAGGAACTCGTCATCAATTGTCTCCCCATCGCTGGGACCAGGGACACCCACTGTGGCCTGATGTGCTTAACATGACGTCACACAAGCAGCCCTCTGCTTTCAAATGTATCTCATGTGCTCCATTAGGTTTGTTGTGTTTCTCGCTTTACACTGCATTACATTCTCATCAACACCAGACATTCAACTTTTCTTCTTTTCTTAAGGTAATCTCCCCCTATTGTTTTCTTCCTTTCTATCTTTCCTTTCTGCTTCCAACTTTTCCTCCTGCCAGTATAAATTTATGTGCATTTTCCTTAATAATACTTTCTCTTTATACAGAACTTCCAAAGGCACTCAGAGCCATGTCCTTCCATCCACCTGTCTTCATCTTTGAACTCATTCCCTTTGGAAATTCATTGCTATATAATTCTAGTTAAAGCCCAAATGTTATCATATATACAGTTTATATATATATATATATATATATATATATATATATATATATATATATATGGTCTCACTCTACGGACATTATTATATAGGCCTGGTGTATTATCTTCTGTCATTTCGTACCATGAGGTGACATTTTTATTGCATTGTTCTAGATTGCCATACATTCGTGCTCTATAAAGCAGACTTATATTTCAAACACTGACATCATGCAGGATGGTTTTACAGTCATGCTTGTCTCTGACTCTTTAAATACGACCTTTGTCTTTATTGTTGAGAGTTATACCTGCACAGGATAAGTCACACAGGCAGATATAATGAGTGGAAAAGCTATGCAGTAAGAAAGATGGAGGAGTGACAAGAATACAAAGAGAAGGGACAACAACATCTAAGAGATAAATGACCCCATCTACACACACACACACACACACACACACACACACACACACACACACACATACACACACACACACACACACACACACACACACACGTATTAAGATGCAGGGGAAGACAAAACTCCTGCAGCAGATGGCTCTAAATCCCTCATGATGAGGGAAGGTCGAGACCCAGGAATATCTCCACTTGTCTCAGCAGTACAGGGGATGATGTTGCAGCTCAGCTGAACTCAAAGAGGCTGTATGTCATCAAGCCCACAAGGTACTTTATACTGTACACTGGCTGCACAAAGTATTCAGACCCCCTCACTTTGTGCACACTTTAGTATATTGTTTGAATTACTAAAATATAAGCTTGACACTTTTACCCATCAGTCTAAACTCAATTGTCCAAAATAACAAAGTGAAAGCGTTTAGCTAAGTGTAACATTGTTCTAAACAGACTAAAGCACCAACATAACAAAATAAGGGCTGAAATAGCAATCGAGTACACCATTTTTATTTATATAGAGTAAACAACAATGTAATGTTGCCAATGCTCCTTCAAAACTTTTAGAACTAATTCCTTTTAGGTAAATTTGAGTAGAAATTATTCTTAATTTTCACTGTCACTACATAAAACAATCTAGAGTTATTGTAAATATTTATTTCTGTAATTGGATTTAGATTACTGACACGATAATTAAACTTATGCTACTTTTTTATTTCTTACTTCAGTCTCCTCAGACTCAATTCCGACCGAATGACGCAGTCGTGCTGCTTGAACAGAAGAAGGGATTGTAGAAGGTATCAACGGTGGCAAGATGCGTGTCATGGCTTCACATGAGAGAGGAGGTGAAAATAAGGCTGTTGATTGGAGCTGGAGCTGATAAATATCAACGACCCCAACAGAGTTATTTACCCAGGATTGCATGCTGAAGAGAAAAGCCAAAGGATTTAGTGAGTGTTAGTGGAGATTTGTCAGAATGAGATAATTTTATTTTTTACCTTTAGAGTTGCTGATAGTTTTGTATGGTTTCCTTCAGGCTCAGCCATTCCAGCTATTTCCCCCTTATTCATTCTTTGTGCTGAGCTTTGCCGAAAATGCACTCACATGACAGCGTTGGATGCTCCTGTGCAAATGCTGCTCATTCACTTTGAATTGCTTTCATTGCATTGTGTGCAAAGTTGAGAAAGCTAAACTTCAAGTGGCAGCGCAACCAATCAAATTGTACTTTAGGCAAATATTCTAATGCAATCGATCGTCGGTCACCGCCTAGTGTTGAAGCTGTGCTCAGTAACCAGCTGCTGGTTTTATATTTACTGTACAGACAAGACACTGGTCTTTGAAGTTGCCTTTGATAGGTGAAGTTATCATGACCTTTCGACCTTAAACAGCCTCCATCCACAGCACAAACACTAACTTAGTGAGAAAAGTGTCTCAAAGCCTGTGGAGGATTATTTTTATGTAAGATTTTGAACTAAACGGTCTGTTAGCCTTGCAAATTGCATCAGCTTTATCTTTATCATTTTATTTTAATTCGTTTTTCATCAACAATTGTTTGATGGGGTTTTTTTGTGCCAGTGGCAGTGTTTGGAAATCATTGTCTATATGGAGATCCTTGATTGACAGAGAGCAGTCACCCACTTGCAGAGTTATTGCATCAGTCAATGTTCTCCCAGCACTCTGATATTTAATTTGGCCTGAGACAGCCTCTTTGGACACTTAATTATTTCAAGAGATAAGATTTTAACTTAGCTCACCCCCACAGATGAATTGCTTGTAGCTCACAATTCTCAGTTACTGCAGGATAATCCCACTTTGATCTTTTTGTTTGGGTGTTTGGAGGAGGGGGTTCTGCCTAATTGGATAAGACAGATGTACGGATGGCAGGAAAGTGGAAGAAAAGAAAAGATGATATGTAAACTAGTTGGACTTGAACCTGTGATACTGCAACTACTTTACACATGAGTTGGGGAGATAAAAGGGTTATTTTAGTTTACGAGATATGGGAATATTGATTGTTCAGCACTGTGTACACCTGGTGATTTAACACCCACTAGGATTATATTAATTTTGTGTGTAATGTACTGATGTCGTTCAAGCTGCAGTGGTTTTACACTTGACATATGACAGGAGTACTGCAGGTCTACAGCCGTAATGGACCTACAACCACTTTCTTCCAGACTTAAATACGATATCTCAACAATTATGGATTTTTATGACATTTGGTGTAGATATTTAAGATCCACACAGAATCAACCCTAAAGATTGATCCATAATCAAGTAAAAAGTTCCAATATCTACAAGGCTAATGAAATCCCATCTGCCTCAGCCTTACTTAGCTCATTTTGTGCAAATCAGCAAATGTTAGCATGGTAAATTAGGACAGTCAGGTATACCTGCTAAAAGTGTTAACAACATTTAAACACTGTTGTCTCTGTGAGTGTGTTGTCATGTTTTCCGATCAGACAACACCCTCAGGCAGCCATATTGGAGGTCATCAGGTCTTATGCTGCTTGTTTCCGCCTTGTAATTGTTCCTGTCTATGTAGAATGCTGACTGGGAAGCTAACTTCCATGCCACACTGGATTCGAGAGCGTCACAAGTGTGACACTGAAATGTCTTGGTTTTCATTTCAGTGCCTATGTTATCAGGTTGGAGCAGCCACACTGCCTGCATGAGCAGCATGTCTGGTTCATTTGGAGAGTTTGGGTCTCACCTATTTTCTCCGCGTACCGTGCACGGTTCACAGCAAAATAGTGAAAATTATCTTTTTTCTATGAGATGGTTTCTATGAGATCTCACTCAGGCAGTGTGGTTGCTCTAACCTGATAACATGGGTTGCTAAATGAAATGTAAAACGTCCACAGCCAGTGTGGCCTGGGCACCACATCTAGTGATACTTCTGTGTATTCAAAATAATCCTTTCTCATGTTTGACTGAATCTGTCCTCCTCTCATGCTGTTAAAATAAGTAAGCCTACAAAATAGGGTCATGGGTAGGTGAGGAATCTGATTCATGACGTATTGTGTACAGGCTTAATACCAAGTAATGCACTGAATAATGTATTTGATGTTGTACTTACCAGCTCACTGGCTGCAAACCATCACTGTTACACTAAAAACAGTGACAGTGATGCTTTGCAGGGATTATGGTTGGCAGGAGGGATTTATATTTGCAAGCACGATATGAGTCTTGTAGTAAAGTGCCACCCGGTAAAAGCTGTGTACCACTCTGTGCCCAACACTGACAAAACCTTTGCCCTACTTGCCTTTTATATGTTACCTCTGTAATTGCCAGCCATTAAAATTAAAACCTTAACTTGCTTGAGGCAGTGCAGGTAGAAACTGAGTTTAGCTGGCTCGAGAGGAGCCATTTAAATTTCCCCCTTAAGCTTCTTGAGCTGACACCATTTCAGCAGTTTCCTGTTAAAGTGAAACTGTACAGGGTGAAGTCAAAAGTCAAAACTGTAAACCTGTCACGTTGATGGAAGTGGAAGTTCATGACTGTCAGAGTAGAACCTGTAACATCCTCCAACTCCAGACTCATGTTCTTTATATCATCTGTCTATAATCCTCCTCCAGGCTTGTGACCCGTACCATGCTCTAAAGTCCAATCCACCACCAACAGCAGTCTCAGTAAAGACCATCTTAGTACAGTTTCTCTCTTCTTCAACAATCCTTACAAGCACATACACTGTTCTCTGGGCCTCTTTATATTTTCTCAAGAACATAAGATTGCTGCTTGAGATGCTGTGCCCCTAACAGCTTGATACTCACACAATAATGTTTTTTAAAAAAACATCTTGTTAGAAGTCATGGTAGATGTGAAATAAGCTTTAAAATTAGATAAAGAGCAGGGACATAAACATAACATAACATAAAAAAGGTTTCAGATTTGTTTCCCTGCTTTTTTCTCTTTTAATGCCAAAAACATGAAATCTTATATGTATCATCATGAACTTCACAAGAAACATAATGCTACTGGTCCTGTAACCCAGTCTCCAGGCATAGTCACCTGATTTAATCTATCAATTCATGTACACTTGGCATGATTTTGAAAGTAATATTTTGGATTTTTTTGGGACATTCTGGAGGTTTAGTGTGTAGAATTTAGTGACATCTAGTGGTGAAGTTGCATGTTGCAGCTGAATACCCTTCACCTCACCCTCCCCTTCCAAACATGAGAGAGAACATGTGGAAGCCTTCAGTTGTCATAAGAACTCAAAAGCTGTTTAGTTTGTCAAGTCTAGGGGCTACTGTGAAAAAACATAGCAGCCTCTATAGAGAGGACCTGCTCCCTGTAAATATAAAGTATTTAAATATAAACGGCCCATTCTAGCGTAAAGAAAACAACAATTAATACAATTTCGATGAAACACACAAGTGAAAACATCACTAGGATTATTTTATGTTTAATCTCTACCAATAGATCCCTTTCACCTAAATCTTACAGACTGGACCTTTAAATCTGCACACTCCGGAAGCTGTATTTTTTTTGTCTCTTTGTTTGTCTTTGTTTTTACCATAGTCACTTCGTTTCTCAGTGTAAAATCATGCGAGGCAAAACTTTTTTGCTGCAGGCACGAAAGATACTTTCTAATGAAATAGGTTAGTTTGAAAAAAGATTTAGAAATAACATGTGTTCTTGTACATGAATTGTTTCAAATACATGATTGCAGATGGGTCCTTGCACCTATAACCGATGGCAGACATCTAGTAACCCTATGCACCAGTACATGAGGGTTATGCCTTGTATATTTTCACAGAAACTTTAGTAGCAACAAAATAAAAACTCCCTGAGCCTGGTGTCTTTCTGCAGCGCTCACAGTCAGACACTTGGGTTCAAAAGGTAGCAAGCTGCCCCAGTTTTGACTGCTGTTTGGAACACATGAAAACACAATCCCTCCAAATGTGTCCTCATGGATTTCTGTAGCAACGTGGGAACTAAATGGATTAAAACAAATGTTCATTAATTAACAAAGCTTAGAGCATCAACACAGTGGTGCTTTTAATGAATCTTTAATAGTTTTTTTGTCTGTCCCTAAAAACACTGCTAAGTCACTCTTCAATTTTTAGAACTTCACATCAAAATAAAATTTGACATATCACTAGAGTAGATTTCCATTTTTAAGTACACAGAGTCCTGGCTTTGGAAATACTCAAGCCATGTATTTAGTCTATACACCAGTTACTGTTGAAGGATCTCTTCCTGTTGCCTTGCATGGTTCTTGGAAATACCTTGAGATGAGGCTGTGCAGGACCTGCAGCTCTGGAGTGGTCGCCAACCTGTTGATCTCGACAGTAGACGGACAACTCAAGGCTCTGTATTTACCCTCCTTCAAATAGATGTATCTTATGGCCTCATATTGCCCGAAACAGTCCCTTGGTAGGGTAGCAAGTAGCAATGTATATAAGATAAACATTTGAAGATGGTCAGCTCATGTGTAACATATTTATTTGACTCACTAAATCATCTCCAAACAGACGTGTCTTACTATAAACTGTAAAAACTAAAAAAGATTTTACCTCTCAGGCAACATATTGGTTGCCATGTGGCCCCTAATCAGGTCTTTGGATTCACTTCTAACTCGATATCTAGGTCCAAAAGAAGAAAAAGTGAAATTAATATATACCGGTATATATTTTTTGATATGTCCCTCCACATTAACAAATATACAAATGTACAGCCCTGACCAACGGGAAAATGTAAATAATTCCTGGTTGTTGCATCAGTGGTCAGTGTTGTGTGTTAAGTCAGCCGACATAATGCATTCTATGGAAAGAAATGTATTATTCTACATAATTTTCTGGGTCATGTCAACGTGTGCACCTTGGTCTGAGAGCAGAGAGAGAACAAGAAGAACTGCACCTGCTTTCCACACAAGGACACACAGTGACACACACACACACACGCGCGCGCGCACACAGGCACGCACGCATGCACACACACATACAGAGTGAGAAAGAGTCTTCATAATCAGGATATAAGGCCTAAAGCTCCTATAGCTGCGCATGCTTTATTTAGAAGGTTGCAGATGAATTAACTGGTCAGATTTTGATTACAGAGAGTGGTATATAAAAAGGTTGTAAACAGAAGCTCTGGCCTTGAGCCGACAACCTTTTTATATGGTTGTCGGCTCAAGGCCAGAGCTTTCTCCCAGAGTCTACCTTGGGATTGAAATTATTCTGCAGATTTAAGGACGAGTGTTATTAGCATCAATTAGAAACACTATGATGCTCACATCGGACAGCTGTTTGTTCCTAACTAATAAGCCATAAAGGAATAATCAGCGACAGTCAGCAGTCAGTGGCAAGAACTCACAAATCAAAACTTACAGGTTTAATAACGAGCGAGTCACCAGCTTTTTGACTTCATTCTGTTTTGCAATAGTTGAATGGATTATACTTTTGTACTTTTAGTTTCAGTAAAATTAACTGAATGGTTGATTTGTGGAAAATCACTCTGAGGTAACATAAGGTACAATTGAAGTACATGGTGATTCCTTCCTCAAACGAAAAAAGCACCATTTACACCATGTTTTAAGCCTAAATGTCCTCTGATATCCTCTCCTAGTTACTGCTGCAGTAACTGCAGCTATCGCAAGTTCGCGCTAGACGAGATCAGTGAGAACTCGCTCTGACTACAAATGTTTTGAGGCATTTTATGTTTTCTTTCTGGCTTTCTTTTTCACATTTGAAGAGTTGGTTGCCACTTATTTGTTTTTTGTGGACTCAAACACTTCACCCAGCCCTCCATCGGCATAGTGGTGAGTAGACAAGGAGTGAATTTTCCTTTTGGGGTGAACTATCCCTTTAACAAATTGATTGCAACAATCAGTAGTGTCCTAACCTCCATCATGTGGAAATGGAAGTTTGAAGGTGAACACAGTTTATTTATTTAAACGGTCTCCTGTGTGCTGTGCCTGACAGCAGTCGTGTTCACTGCAGTGATTTTACACACTAACTCTATATGAAAACTGAAGTTGCACTTGGTGATACAGGCACAGTGTTAGAAGATGTTATTAAAACTGTTATTCACTCAGTTCTGCAACTCTGCAGTTTTATGATATTTGAGGTACTTTTCTTTTACAATTGAAGGATGCTTATGGAACATTATTGTCGACCAGGCACAAATAACAGGGCTGGTTTAATGTTCATGATAAAGTGGATTTATAATCTGGCTTCAATTCAACACCTCACATCTGCATCACCACCTCCCCTTCTCCAAAAGGTTCACATGCATGGGTCAAAGTTAGTGTACAAGTATGTGCACCTTGTTAAATTAGTTTTTGTAGATCTCAAATTCTGCGTGAGAAGTGGCGCACACATCTGTCAGACTCTGTTTTATGCGTATACAACGATTATAAGGCCCCATGTGAGCAGAGGGCACATCTGTTTAAACTGTGGGTGGACAAATAGCAAATCATCATTACTGGCTGAGGTACAAGTGAAGGAGTGAAGGGACAGTGTACGAGAGAGGGAGGTTGGGTGGGGATGTGGGTCGTCAATATGTGTCAATATTCTTCTCCATTTTTTGCATCCTCTCCTGTCCTTATTGCTCTCACTGTCAGAGGTAAAGAACTTATTGAGCAGGACACATATGAAGAGAGGCAGTCAAGAGGAAGGGACACAACGTGGATTACAGTGGAGTTACATCATTGTTACAGCACTGAGGCATTTTATTTAGCACACATTATTATTTATTTTTTTATTCAACATTTTTATTCATGTGTGTTATGGTTGCACTACAATCTGTGGATCTCTGATTGATTCCATATCTGTTTTGAAATCTGAAAACAGACATTTTTCAAATTAAAATGTCTCATTTATCCATACATTTCATGAACTGACATTTTTTTCTCTTAGAATTAACAAATTGTATTGAATGAGGTGGATTGTGAAAATTGTGATTTTCCTTTCCTTTTCTTTTTTTCTGGATGGAAATGGAAATGAAATTGGATATAGGGGATCATACCCAGGAAGCAGAGGCGGATCACCCTCCATTTCACGTCTTTCAATACAGTCGTGGAATATATACAAGCTTGGAGAGTATTATCCCACTTAAATGAGTTCTTTGTAACGTGGGTTTAAAAACAACATAGGAAATAGGCACAGATAGAAGTAAGACAAGGAGCAACAATCACATCCAAAATAATAAAAGTTGATGCCAGTGCTTCTTTTTTACGCGTGTGCTGCATTTCACACAGACATAAACAGTCAGCTGCAGTGCTAACACAGAAGGGATGTCTGATAAGGGACCTCTATTATGGCTTCCACTCTTGCAGGAGCTGATAATGAAATCATTTCTGAGGATAAATTGCTTTTTATGAACAAGAAGAAAGGTTAATGTGTACATTTTGCAGACTTTGTGACTGAAGAGCATGTTCTCCACTGTGACATCCATTCCAAAAGTGGCCAAACTCATATTTTTTACAAGTAACCAATCTGCTTAATGCCTGTTGTCTTTAGAGACAGGTGGATTGCTCCAGATTTAGCTGACCCACGCAACAAATCATTAATTTTACGAGTGCATTATCCCAAAACAAACTGCTGTCAGTCGTGGTAGGAGCTCGAGCAAGTGGCACCCACGAAGGCATATACGATGAAGTTACTTAATAGTTAAGTGAGTAGAAGATGATCTAATCTCCAAGAGGACGGAGGCAAGCACTGGGGAGAAAACAATGGGCAGACGGCTCAGTGGCTGGAGAAAGGCAAAGCAGGAGACCTTGGGTGGATGGAGTAGCAGAACTGCTATGGAAGTCAAGTAGTAGACTCTCTGGAGGTTGTGCAGGAGACCAGTGGTGAAAGCATACTGACAGCTGCTGACTGGAATGCAAGGAAGCTGCACTGACTGGCATCATCAGGGCTCTGACCCTCAGATACCAGACACCAGGCGAGAGGCTTGCAGTCTGGTGGCTAGTTGAATGGGATGCATTCTGGCTCCCTCCAGGCTCTGAGGTAGCCAGCAAGAGAGCAGGTTGGTGGCTAGTAGGCCTGCGAATAGACACCTGGGATGCAACCCCGGGGCTGGAGGACACCAGGAAAAATGCTAAGCTGCAGGAACAGGAGACTGGTGGGTAGTGCATCCAATGCTAGCTGACTGGGAGGCAGGTGTCTGAGAAGCATGTGGTGTGCAGGTGGTAGAGGTGATTGGCTAATGAGAAAATGGACTTGGAGCATGTCTGATGAACTTCCACCTGCAGAATGCTACCTCTTGAGCAAATTCGGGGGCCTGCTTCACAGGCTGCTTTACACACTCCAAAGTCCTCCCAGGAACGGCAGGCCTAGTGCAGATTGTCTGTCACAACTGGTGGAAGGAGCAGAGGAAGGGAGGACTCAAGTTCAGGCTGATGCCGTTACTTCAGTTGAACAAATGATGCCGACCAGACTAAAGGACAAATACTTTGACATGTGCAACAACACAGCAACTAACTTGAGGATAGGGCTTGTATAAATACAGGGAAGCAAATGAGGACCTGGTGTGTAGGTAGGTGGCAAAGTTCCAGTGATTGTGAACATGAAACGGTAGCAGGCTGATTTGGGAAAAGGAGGAAAGACAAGGACATCTGGTGGGTGTATTATGGCACAAGAGAGAGGCAAACTGGCCAAAATAAACAGAGCTGACACAGCAATCATGACAACTGTCCGTCCTCAGCACGCTTGGCTCTCTCTGATGGCTCAACCTTTCAAATTCCAGTTTACACAGGAGTTACGTCCCAGCTCTCAGAGAGCTCATCTTTTCTCTCTCAGTCTGTCTGCAGAGCTCATTGGTGTCAGTTTTGCTGTGCATATTATGAGTACTGAATACGCACCCCTTACTCAATGAGCTCTGCGATTAATATTTAAAGAAATAACTGTTGTCGGTCACCTAGACTCTGGGAAGTTTAACACATAAGCCCTGTAAAACATAACATAAATAAAAAATATCATCACAGGTTTTTTTTACTTTCTAAACAGGAGAGCCATCACTGTTATCTAACTCAACATCAGAAAGCAAATAACTATAAGAGTGTGACTGTAGCGGAAGAGTCCTCCTGAACTCAGAGTGGGAGCTGGTTCCACAGGAGAGGAGACTGGTAGCTGAAGCCTCCCATTGTACCCTCACAGACTCTGGGTACCCTCAATAGTGCTGCTGTGAGCTCTTTAATATAAGATGGGGTTTGATTATTTAGAGCTTTGTATGTGAGGAGAAGGATTTTTAATTCTGTTGTGACAGAATATTTCAAATTTTCAGAGGTGGAAATAGTCTATCCCATGCAATAAGTTGTTTTACGCTATGTATGAGGCAATTGCCCCATCGCTCTCCATTGCGCCATTGCAGTAGAGCTGGAGGCCTAGATAATGGCAACCTAAAATCTATATCATCAGATAATGTTTTTTAGGTGTTAAGGTCAAAATAAAATGACTTGCCTTTTGTCTGAATTTAGAGGTCAAAAGATTATAGGTAATCACAGAACCCACGTGGTTCTCTGTGTGATGATGGAGTTTAGGAAGGATGAATTTTATTTTTGAATTCACTTGGGACACCGTGAAAATCAATAATGATCCACAACTGTCTACCATTAAATACCAATGTAGCACCATATAGACAGTAAAAGTAGAAATGTAGTCAGTAGTAATTGTTAATCAGAAAAAAACCCTCCAAATTAAACATTTCTTTGTGGATCATAACAAGTTTTTAAAATTACCCTTTTTTTACTACATCACGGGTGTGATTGCAGTGATGTGTCAAACTGTTGATAAATGGTCTGTAGTTATATAGCACTTTTCTAGTCCTGAAAAGTGCTTTACAGTACAGTTTTACCTTCACCCAGTCACACACACACATCCAGTGCATATATTTGGAGTGCAGTGTCTTGCACAAGGACACTTCAGCATGAGGACTAGGGAAAACTGGGATCGAACTGAGGACCTTACTGAGGCCGGACTTAATTAAAAGATGATAAGGTGTGCGCTGTTGCCCTGGTTACCCAGTGTTTGGGATAGAGACAGAGGAGAAAGGAGCTTGATAGGGTTTTCACTGAGAAATGTTAAGTGATTTTTCAGGAGAGAATGTGAACTCTTCATCGGGTCAGCATCCAACATACCTGTTGTTTAACTGCAGAATGTGGCATCAGAATATACAGATATGTACAAAATATAAGTGAAATGGAAAAATGGAATCACTGAATCACAATGATACCAAACTTAGGGAATAAGCTCAATGCACAACTGGAAAATACCAGTTTACAGGTGCATCACTGTGTTTCGTGCGTCAACAGGAAAACTGTCCCTTTAAATATCTAATAGTAAGTGATTTTGGGTTCTATGCAGGAGCATTTTTATATTGCAGTGCTGCTACTTGAACTAAAGGTTCCTGGTCTGAATACTTTGTCCTACTTCTTTTACTTCACTAATGAACACATGACACGGCAGACTGCTGGTGTGCACCTCCAATTTTAATTTATAGGTGCAGTAGCACAAACAGTTTTGTGCAGGAAGTTATTTCCTTTCACTTTGGTGATTAATGATTTCACTCTCAGCCAGTCATGTCACTGATGTCCTCGCTCTGAAACAGTTGTGCCAGTCACAGTGACACATGAAAACAGCGGCTCAACAAACGGACAGAGCTCCTCTGTGATGTGATGCTGACGTCAGGTTGATGCGGAACAGCACCAGGGGAACACTGCACCTCAAAACTCTAGCCAGAGGCAGATGGTGTGACTTTTTATTCAACTGGTGGAAATAAATCACATAAAATGTTCATGAAGCTGTTTATATGACAACTGTATTTCACTTTTATTCCCATTACATGTCACATCTTACAACAGAATTTGCATCATAATGAATTTCAAGAACAAAATGAGAAATGGTACTTTTGCTGAAATTAAAGTTTTCCAGTCACTGACCATGGCACAGGGAATCAGAATGGACCAGGCCGATGCAGCAATAACTGCAGAAACAGGGCCCTTTGTGTCTATGCTTCACAGGCCTATTTGTACTGTGCCCAGTTTGATAACAGTATTTTAACTACACATCATCCATTTCTTACCTCTCTGTGGAGCTTGTGGGTTGACGACAGCAACAAATTTGTTTGTTCCTGAGACAGACCCAGGCTTCAAACGACCCTGCTCATGGATTGTTATGAACAACATTTGACCCATTTTTGTCCATCTGTAAGTATATGGTACACATGTCTCGAGAACCTTTCATCTTATCAGCATCCCACTTCACCATGGAAGTGCAGTGTCAATTTGGTGCGAACAATGGAGCTCTATGTCACAGAATAGTGAGATAAATTGAGCTTTGATAGATGCACAGGACTTATTGGTCGTGTGACAACAAGACAAATGTAGAAAATCACCATAGCCTTATGCTTTAGAATTATTTTTCATTGAGTTATTTTTCATTTATTAAGTTCTTATCACACACAAGTTGACTGAAAACTCATTGTTTTCCTTTGAGAGGCATCATGGACTCTTTGGCACTCCTCCCTCACTATTTATCTCCTTCTTCTCATTATGTATTTGTCTCCCCCGTCTCTCTCTTCTCCACCATTTGAACTCAGCTCATGAATATTAAAAGGACAGTGGGTCCACATGGCTTCCTCCCTCTCTCCATCCCTCTGGCTCCTTCCTCTCACTGTCTCTGTCTTTCTCTACATCTCACTAACTCTTCTCTGCCTTTGTGGTCCAATGTTATCGATGATTAGCAACACTTTGGGCGACTTCTTCAAATCTCTTGTGAATTACTTACATTTGCTTGTGGATGAATTGTTTCAGTGTTTGAAGTGTGAAAGACTTAGGCCCACAAAAGTGTAGAAATATATGAATAAAACAGTATATAGGTGTGTGAAACCAAATCTTTTAATCTTTTTCTATATACACATATAGAATATATGTTATATTTTACTTTTACATATTTACTATGTAACCCAGTGGAGAGCACTGTAATGAGACTATTAAAGCTCATAGAATCAAATGATGCAGTTGATAGAGTTGCTCTGGGCATCTAATATTGCTGCCAGTGTATTCACATTAAAACCCAGTATGTCATCATACACACGTCAAAGGCTACCTTGAGTGTATCTATGAGATGTCATCAGGTTTGAAATAATTAATGAGAATGGGTGGGGTAATGAAGGAGAGTGCTGTGATCGATGAGGGTTGAGCCAAAGATTTATTTAAACAGTGTTTAATGTATCAAGAGTTATATCAAGAGTTGTGTGAATCATGGGTAAGGTAAACTTGTGAATATGTGTTTTCAAATTCTACCTATGCAGTTTGTTTGATGTATACAGTTAGCAAAAATATTTTCAATTCATTTTTATTCATATAGCACCAAATCATAACATACATTATCTCAAGGCACTTGGGCAAGCCCTTAAAAATTGGTGGTAGAAAAACAAGTTTGGAGTTTCTATCCTGTCGTGACATTTACTTATTTTGAGTGAACATGTCTGTTGGCTTTATAGGTACTATAGTATTGAAAATAAGTAGTTAATTTAAGTATTAGTATTCTAACAGTTTCAATTTGTCCTATTAGGGGAAGATCAGTTTCTACTGTTTGTAGCAATGGATAAGATAAAACAACTCTGACAGCCTGGGGGAATGTCACTATCTAACTACCTAATGCAAAGTGTTGAGCTCTTTTCTGCAGAATGGAAAGTATCTTCTGGAGGAGAGTTCAGTGGACTTAATCCAGCAACTATTCACATTACAGAATGGTGTCAAACTCTCTGAAGTGTTACTATTTGAAATGAGTCATCACTGATGACAGTGGCTGCAGTTGAGGCACACATGAGGAAGGTCATTGAACTCATTAGCCATGTCTCGATTCAGGGGCTGCATCCTTTGGAGGCTGCATTTAAAGACGCTTGCATCACAGCGGTGCGATTAAGCTGTCCCATTTCGAAGGCTCCTTCAAATGTGTCCTTTCATCCCCAAAGAAATGAAGGCTCCAAACGAGTGGATCCTGCGCGTTTTCCATAGAGGTTTTGACATCAGCAAGCGACAAGTGAAGAGCGCCTCCTTCATGGGCTGTGTAGACCGCGCCCTCTGAAGAATGCAGCCCCTAAATTGAGACACAGCTACAGTGATGTTCATGAAACCATTTTGGGACGACTTTTACTTTGCGACATGGAGCTTGATCCCGCTGGAAGTAGTAGAAGGTAAACTGTGGCCATGAAGAGAAGTGGTTCACAATCTTTTCCATTAAGGCTTTAGTGCTTTTAAATGTATTGAAATAACAGCAATTACACAACATGTCTGCTTTAGGCCTAAACGAACAATTGCAGATTGATATACAATGTATATCAATACAATGTATATCAATCTGTATCTGTTCATATATTATACATCCTCATATCACTGAGGTAACTGGCCTGCTAACATTGTAAAACAGAGTAAACATGGATAGGGGTTTAATACCTATTGTAACGATGTCAGGAGACTGACCTTGAGACACCTCCTGACAGTCTGAGTCTTGATCTTAGCTTGAACACTTTTTTTCATCATTCCATGCCATTGTTAGCAAGCTTGCTGGCTGCTTACGCTGTCAGAGGTGGGGTTATTCATGGAAGTTTCTCGTTGTCAAAGGAAGCCAATATTACAAAGGAAACTGTATTTTCCTGTTTTGTCCATGCACTAAATCAGGTACAGGCTAAATATGTAATTTTATTTTTAATATCTATAGTTTTTTCACCACAACCATCTGGCAATCCCCTGATCCTGCAACCCCTGTGGGGGTCGGGACTGGACTCTTGACACCAGGCAGGTTGGGATCAGGCTGTTTTTCAGTCCAGTGTTGGTAAGTCTGTGTCACTGCAGCCTCACATTGTTGTTCTTACACTGTTGTTTAACTGCAGAATGTGGCATCAGAATATACAGATATGTACAAAGTATAAGTAAAATGGAATCACTCAATCACAATGATACCAAACTTAGGGAATACGCTCAATGCACGACTGGAAAATACCAGTAGTTGTTGTTGTTCTTTGCAGGATAGGAGCCTGATGTGGTCGACCATGTGTGTAGACCATCCACCGCAATGCTCAACCAAGCACCCATGAATGAGTCTTATTTTGTATTTGAAGGGGATTTGGTGGATGTATTGCTTCCAAAGTCGGTGTTGTCCTGCTGGCAGTAGTAATAATCGATAGAGGCCACCAAGCCTGGGAGCTTCCCTGGACAGTCATTGGAAGGAGCAATTAAAATGCTCAGCATCACAGAGCAGAAATTCAGAGAGAGCTGCAGCACAGTGGCCCAGGAGGCAGAAGGGGCATCACAGTGTCTGAGGCTGGGGAGAGAGGAGGGGTGTGATCCCAGCCAATGCACACTGCAGAAGATGATATGACATCTGAAACACCTAAACACCTAATAAAGAAGGGATTTAAGAATTTCCTATAAGAAGTGGGGCTGACCAGCCTGCCCCTATTTAGCTATTTTGATGCTCTCCACATTGGTTTGACATTCATTAAAAATCTTTATAGCCTTTTCCGTATCAGGGTGTCACATGGCCCCTTCTTGGCTGTGCCACTGCATTGAGGCACATGTATGCTCTATTCTAATCACTCACACAGAGCTGATCTTTATTATAACCTGCTGAATTAATATTAAAGTGTTCCTGGATAAGCAGGGCATTGCTTCTTCTAAGTTAAAAGGAACACTGCACTGTGCGATAATCTGCAGGAAGAACCTCTCATGTCTGCAGCCTGTATGTGTGTGTGTGTGTCTGTCTGCTTGTCTCTGTCGCTCTTCACACACAAACTGAAAATCACATATTTATTTATTGATCGATGCTGGTAGATCATGAGCCCGGATCCTTCCAGTCACTTTAACCCTGATGTCCTGGCTGTGTGCGTCTTGTGTGGCAGCTGAAATACGTGCACATAAAATGTATGTCTAACTTTTTTTTTCTCAATGTGTTTGTGGGAAATGTGTGCCTCATAAATTCTATGGCAAACATACACAAAATAGACTTGTAGTACAATAAAGAACAATAAACTCAGAAAGAAACAAAGGTTATTTACACTTACTGCTTTTCAACAAGATAATTGTCATGATCAACGTATAAAAAGCCTCATAACAATTGGTAGATTAAAAAACGGCTAATAGGCTATAAACAAACTACACCATGTGACTTTAACATCACTATCAATATCTTTGCAGTTTTATTTCCTGCTTACCTCTTCTATAAAGTAAGTCTTAGAAAGTAAGTCATAGTTTGTAAGAGTCGAGTATTTACACAAGGCTGTGTGGGCGGACTTGTGAGTAGATTGGATTTCATGTTCGGTGTGATGACATATTGTCCCTGACAACCTCTGTAATCTCATTTAACCACTTGTTAGCAGAAGCCTTTTCTGAGACATGTTAAAATCACTGTGTGGGATATTTCCTAATGTACTTTGTTTCAGAAATTTGTTTGTCTTAAGCTTGTCTCAACAACAGACATTATTTCAGGTATCCAACTAAAAAGCTTTTCAAAAAACCCATCAGCTTAAGAGTGTAATGGAAATGCAAAAATGCTGACTCACTCCTGCAGCACTCTATTTGTGCGAAGTACCAAGTATAATCTCTATAAACAGATTCTGAATGCAAATATTTTGAATCTGTAGGTAAGTAGTTGCTTTTCGAGATTCTGGTTTTGTTTCTGGTTTGAACTATCATGTTTGGTTGGCAAGCAGCTTTTTAAAATTACCTGTATTAATATGCAGATGGGCAGTAGAGATTAGTAAAAATGTTGTCTGAACCAAGAACACCTAGCCTACAAAAATTAACTGTTTTTGTGGAAAAACATTCCAGTGAAACAGTGAAAGGAATATGGACTTTTGACCAGGATATCCACTGTCTACACCGGAAGCCCCAAAATAGTGTCCATTGCCCCCAGAGGCTAATTTATCTTCAGATAAAATCTGATGGGCAACAAAATTGCTCTACAGCCATGGCAGAGTAAATTAGCAGGTATTTAGCTACAAACCAAAGTGTTTGACAGTACTAGAGATTAACCTGATGGTGGCAAAGATGAAAGTCACGGGATCAGGAAACTCTTAATTTTTCCTGAGGGGAACATACAGTGCCTTGCATAAGTATTCACCCCCCTTGGACTTTTTCCCATTTTGTACTGTTACAAACTGGAATTCAAATAGACTTTTTCCCCAATTGATCAACACAACATGCATAGTACTTTGAAGGTGCAAAATACATTTTATTGTAACACATCTGTTGGATGCATAAGTATTCACCCCCGAGTCAATACTTGGTAGAACCCCCTTTCGCTGCAATTACAGCTGCAAGTCATTTGGGGTATGTCTCTACCAGCTTTGCACATCTAGAGATGGAAATGTTTGTCTATTCTTCTTGGCAAAAAAGCTGAAGCTCAGTCAGATTGGATGGAGACCATCTGTGAACAGCAATTTTCAAGTCTTGCTATAGATTCTCAATTGGATTTAGGTCTGGGCTCATTTTAAGACATTACCATGCTTTGATCTAAACCATTCCATTGTAGCTCTGGCTGTATGTTTAGGGTCATTGTCCTGCTGGAAGATGAACCTCCGCCCCAGTCTCAAGTCTATCAGCTTCTCTTCAAGGATTGCCCTGCATTTGGCTCCATCCATCTTTCCCTCAATTCTGACCAGTTTCCCTGTACCTGCTGAAGAGAAGCATCCCCACAGCATGATGCTAGCACCAACATGTTTCACTACACATAGCGTTTTGCATTGAGGCCAAAAAGTAAAATTTTGGTCTCATCTGACCAGAGCACCTTCTTCCACATGTTTGCTGTGTCTCCCACATGGCTTGTGGCAAACTCCAAACAGGATTTCTCATGGTTCACTTTCAACAACGGCTTTCTTCTTGCCACTCTTCCATAAAGGCCAGATTTGTGAAGTACACGACTAATAGTTGTCCTGTGGACAGATTCTCCCACCTCAGCTGTGGATCTTTGCAGCTCCTCCAGAGTTACCATGGGCCTCTTGGTTGCTCCTCTGATTCATTTTCTCCTTGTCTGGCTTGTCGGTTTGGGTGGACGGCCTTGTCTTGGTAGGTTTGCGGTTGTGCCATATTCTTTCCATTTTCTGATGATGGATTTCATGGTGCTCCGTGAGATGTTCAAAGCTTGGGATATGTTTTTATAATCTAACCCTGCTTCATACTTCTCCACAACTTTATCCTTGACCTGTTTGGTGAGCTCCTTGGTCTTCAGTGATGCTGTTTGTTCAGTAATGATCTCTAACAAACTCTGAGGCCTTCACAGAACAGGTGTATTTATACTGGGATTAAATTGTGTTGACAGGTGGACCCTATTTACTAATTATGTGACTTGTGAAGGCAATTGGTCACACCAGATCTTTGTTAGGGGTTTCACAATAAAGGGGGTGAATACATATGCACTCAACACTTTTCAGATTTTTATTTGTAAATAATTTTGAAATCCATGTAATGTTTCCCCCCACTTCCAAATGATGGACTATTTTGTGTTGGTCCATTACATAAAATCCCAATGAAATACATTTTAATCTGTGGTTATACCATGACAAAATGTAGAAAAGTCCAAGGGGGGTGAATTCTTATGCAAGGCACTGTAAATGTCCTGAATGTCAAGATAATCCCTCCTGTAATTGTTAAAATATTTCACAAAAAAACATGTCCACCACTGTAGAGTGGCAGTAACAGCAAGTCTTTTGTACACACACTGGTTCAACTGTACTTTTCCTACTTCGTAAATTGTTTTTGTCTATGCATCTGTATGAGTTCTCTGACACACACACACCTACTGTACACACACAGACACAGATGGGTAATAAAACAGGGTGTTGACATGCGACTGTGTGCCGAGCAGGGGTCAAGACTGCTCTCTGCAGGTCAGGGCCAGCACATCTGTCACTTCACTCCTCCACTGCCACAGAGGGACGGATGAATAGATGGAGAGAGAGAGAGAGATAGAGAGAGAGAGAGAGTTGATGTTGTCGGCTGTTCGTGGTTTCGAGTCAATGTGTGTGAAAATTAAAACAGTACGTAAGAAAGAGGAAAGAAGCACAACCTCAACTTTATGGACCATGAATTAACAGCCACCACCCATTTAAACATTTTCCCCATTTAGTGTTAGCTGAGCACACTGACTAGTGTTGATGAGTTTTTTGATCATAATGACAGCTGTTTTACACTCTGATTTGTCATTAAGCCGGTCTCTGACAAGTATTATGAGTTTAGCTAGACATAAGCCCTTTCATCTCTGTCTGTGTGTGTGTGTGTGTGTGTGTGTGTGTGTGTGTGTGTGTGTGTGTGTGGGAGAGGGAGAGAGAGAGAGAAAAGTAAACCATTTTTTGTACAGATGTCCAAATGATTCTGGCTTCAGTGAGGCCATCTTAGGTATTGGGTAAGGATTTTGGACTTGAATTTGCCCATTGTGTGTGTGTTCGTGTGCATGTGAGTTCATCCTTTTGCTTTCTTTTTCGCTGTGGTGTTAAATGATGCATCACGAATCTGGCTGACTTAAGATCAGCTTTCAGCCCCCACATCTGATCCTATTCCAGGTCCATGGCCACAGGATAGACGATCTTAGTAATTATGCCATGGCAGAGATCAGCTGGTGGTAGAGAAAGTCTGCAGAATCTGATGTTTAACAGCCCACATGTTTGCTGTTTGTCCACTCACAGTGAACCTATAGTTTTGCAGTAAACGTCATCTTCTGCTTGTTGGCTTTTTTTTATTATACTTGATAAATGCATAAAAGTGCTACACTGCAACACAGGACCAAGACCAATACAGTTTCTTTATTTCTATGTCTTCTGGATCATCAGCTAGTGAGAGTATTAACTTTTTGTCTGGGTGATGTGCAAATTGTATATAATTTTATGTTTTAAGATCAGTGTTCTTGTCATCTTAAAACATAACAAATTGGATGGAGACAGTGTCTCACCATAGCAGGTGCAGATTTTCTAACAACACATTCTTAAGATGCATTCATGCCGAACACGAAGAGACAGGATATAGCACTGACCCCAGCTAGCAGGTCATCAAACCGGCCACTGGTCATCCCAAGGTAGCGCAGTAGTTGCAGCTCTTGAAGAAGACAGTAAAATTCCCTGAGCTGTGTGCGACTCTTATGGCCCCACCCACGACAGTGCTGGCTTCTCTAGCATTTCTTCAGAAGGCACAACACATCAATTGTAGTCACTTCAGCCAATAGTCCTCCTATTCATAGGTTGTGTTTACTCGTGTTGCTTGTGCGAGTTCCTAACTCTTCGACAGATACTCTCCTCTCTACTCTGTCCTCCTCTCTTGACTCTCTTTGTCCCCTTACTTCACGGCAGTTGCGCAAGTCCTCCCCAGCTCTGTGGTTGTCCGACAAGAAAGGAAATCAAAACACCCTGACGACCTGCTCATTTATCAATCTCTTATTTCCTCCTTCTCTGCCTCTATTTCTGCAGCCAAAAGCTCTTTTTATCAGACAAAAATTCAATCCTCATTCTCCAAACCCAAAAAACTCTTCTCCGTCTTTTCTAACCTACTTGACCCCCCTGTCCCCCTTGTCCTTCCACCCTTCTACCAAGCCACTTTGGCAACTACTTTATAAAAAAGATAGATGACATACACTCCTCATTCTCTAACCCACCTTCTGAAATGACCATTCCAACAACTTCATCTTCATCTCCTTCTCTTTCCTCTTTCTCTCCCAATCAAGTTCTTACCCTAGTAACCGAGCCCGCCCAGCCACCTGTTCCCTTGACCCCATCCCATCTCACATTCTCCAGTCCATTGCTCCCGACCTATTTCTGACCCATCTTATTAACAATCCCTTGTCAACTGGCTGTTTCCCTAACTCTCTTAAAGAGGCAAGAGTGTACCCCCTCTTCAAGAATACTACCCTCAACCCGTCTGAAGTAAACAACTACAGACCTGTCTCTTTTTTTCCTTTTCTCTCCAAAGCACTTAAGCGTGCTATCTTTAATCCACTCTCTTCCTATCTCCACCATAACAACCTTCTTGATCCTCACCAGTCTGGTTTCAAGGCAGACCACTCAACTGAGACTGCCCTCCTTGCTGTCTCTGAGCAACTTCACACTGCTAGAGCAGCCTCTCTCTCCTCTGTCCTCATCCTTTTAGACCTTTCTGCTGCGTTTGACACAGTGAACCACCAGATCCTTATTTCCTCCCTTCAGGATCTGGGTGTACACCACTTGAAAATCAACCTTGACAAGGCAAATATATTTTTCTTTCCAGGAAAGAGCTCTCCCACCAATGACCATACTATCACCATCGACAAGTCTCGGAAGTCAACTCTCCCTTACCGCCAACATTGCTGCTGAATGATGAACTGAACAAATCAGTTTTCATATGATGAACGTGAACGTGAGTGATGTTCACTTCAGCGAGAGTGAACGTCACTCATCTTCATGTAAATTTTTAGGCCATCATGTGAAATACCAGGAGCGAGATACCAGGCCTCGGGCCTGTGTGTGTGTGTGCTGTCTGGGAGCACACACACACACAGGCCCGAGGCTCCGCCCCTACTCACTCACTCAGAGCGACACACGCAGTGAGATCAGAGGTCGTTCACGTGAAGCAGCCGGTCAGTGACTTTGTAGAAGAACAGTGAAACACAGAGTTTCTCTGGTCACAGCTGCTCAGTGATCAGCTGTGTCATGATCAGAGCAGAAGCTGCAGCTGGTTTGTACCGAGCTGGAGTTTCTGTGTCCTCCTCCACTCTGCTCTCACTTGAACTAATAAACACTTATCACTAGTTATCAGGACCTGATCAGTACATGAAGTAACTTAGTGTTTGTTTGATTCGCTCCACAGTTCATGAGGCTGCATTTAAACATCATGAAAAATGACTCGTCAACAATTTGTGCTCAGTAAAGGACTCAGTGTTAAAATGAGTGGAGCGACACGCAGACATGATCCGACACCATCCATTAATAACTAAACACATGATCGTAAGTTTGTCAGAACGATGAACTTAGTTCAAAATTAATTTAATTTGATCAGAGAGGGGGCAAAATGGCTCTTTTGATAGTAAAGTTGCCGACCCCTGGTCTAAGTCAAGTTGCACTTATACTTACATGCAGCACTTTATTTTTAGCTTTTTTTAAGCTAATGTTCTTACATGATTCTTGTATTTTTGAGTTTGTACCCTCATGGTTGAATGCACTTATTGTAAGTCGCTTTGGATAATAGCGTCAGCTTAATGATATGTAATGTAATGTTATGAGTAGGGCAAGTAAATACGAATGATCCTGTATCCAAAGAGTTCCCTCTTGAACTCTCTCCCCCCGATATGGCAAAGTGTGGCAGGAATTAGTAACACTGACAGCACTGGGCCCATCAATAATATCCCAACCACACCTACTGGCCATCTGAAACACAAAAACAGACATGAAAATTTGCTTTGCATTTGGTGTGAAAACAGCATTAGACCTATTACCATTGCATTTGCTTCTTTTTTCCTGTCACTCACTTGTTAAATTTGTTTTGATTAGCCTGTTGTGCTAATGCAGACTATTAAGGCCACAGTTTCTTGTAAAGTCCCCTTCAATAATTTAGCAAATCACGAATGGTCCTCTTCATTTTTGCGAAGTAAGTCAACTTTGACATCCAGTGCTTCTTTATGCCTTGAACATCAGCATTCCAAATGTGCAATTTTGTAGCCAGATAATTGAATTTAGTTGGAATCAGCTGATCCATTCACAGAAACAGCGATCAACATGATTTTTTATTTTAAGTAAAAATCTTGTGGCGTTTGACAACAAAATCTATGTCAAAGCTGTTGACTAATAATGACCAGAGAGCTGTAGAGTCAATAACATGATGCTATCATATTAGCTGCAGTTTATCATCCACTTTTGTATAATCCTGCTCTGCTGGACTAACTGCTGGACAAAAGAGACACGGTTTACAGGCAGCTATAATAGAGGCCTTGAGGCTTTCACAGGTCAGGAAGCATGTTACCAAATGTTAGATAATACCCAGAAAATAGGTCCAGACTCCATGGATTAAATATAAATGTAAGGATCACTGTGCTGAGTGTGTGTGTGTGTGTGTGTATATTCATAAAAACACAACACATGTTGTTGCTTTACTCAGACAGGCAAGGAGGACAATTAAACAAACTGATTAAATTAACCAAAAGGACAATTCATTTTCATCATATTTTATTTGTATTTCTAAATCACAATATGGAGAAGCAGACATTACAGCCAAATACTTTTTCTAGTTTCTGCAACAGAAAAGTCACTCAACAATCTGTCACTGGACAGAAATCTAACATGAGCCTTTCCTAAGTCTCTATGACTCTAAATAAAAAGCTAAATAAAAGCACTGGCCATTATTGGAAGAAATATGGTTATTGAGTATCCAGCTGGAGTTCAGTGGGCAGCCCTGAATATGTAAGTGTAGCAACTAAAACCTTAGGAATTAATTCCTGTTCATACAGAATATGTTTTTCAAACATTCCCAGTGCAGCTTGTAAAGTATTCAAACCTCTCGCCCCATAACATCAATATAAGTTAATTGGAGTCAGGAGTTGTCAAAACCTGGAGTCCAATCAATAAAACCAGACTGGATGTGTGTGATGTAGCTCTGACTCAAACAAAACACATTCAAACATTTTAAATTTGTCATTTGCTGACCACGCCATTGGTCAATAATAGTTGATTTGTATAAAGCTACAGAGATGTCTGATGAAAGACTTTAGATATTGATCAGATGACTCTGCGGCTGGTTAGGGCTGCTACACACTAGCGGATAATTGGGCCGGTTTTAGACCCAATTCGCCCCTTCTGACAACCGAGGGAGCTTTCCAGACTGGAGGTCGGTAATGCACCTAAAAGAAAGATTTCAAGTGTCTTGAATCGCCACCTTGAAATTGTTTTCTACAAAGTGTGTGGTCTTATGTTCTGGCCAAATCGTCCAGTGTTAAGAGTTGACACAACTGTATGGTTATAACTAGTGTTGGGACCTGGTATTTCAATCAATCAATCAAATTTTATTTGTATAGCCCATATTCACAAATCACAATTTGTCTCATAGGGCTTTAACATGGTGTGACATCCTCTGCCCTTTGGGGAACCAAAGTTCGGCCTACATGTGCAGTCAAAACCCTAAAGCCGCATGTCCCTTTGTTCTGGAGAAAACCAGACCCTCCAGAACTCTCCCAGGGTGCCTCAACGTCACACAGAGGTGTGAAAACCCACCAGGGACACAAGTTTCAATTCCAATTGGTCACTCTGGGCCCCATGACCTGTGAGGTCACCAGGCCAATATAAGGCCAGGTCTCCCCCTCTTCTCTCTCTTTCCATCCACCTCTTCAAGAGGAGCACACTGCTCTTTCCACGGATCCTCTCAGAGGAGAAGGGTGGCGGTCCAGCTCACTCTTTCAACTCAAATCACCTTCATGGAGGAGAGTTGCAGCTTCCAGCTCATCAACTGGGCTTAATAATTATACTAGGCTAAGCAAAGACTGCTTATTTGATTCCTTGTGATGTTTATACGTTTGATTTGTGTTGCTGTGATGTTTTGGTTACCAGTTATTTGAAAGTTAATGTTAGTTATGCTCTTCAGTCTTTCCTTGCATGCAGCTAGTAACTTTGTCTAATTTGGCACCAACACAGACACACGCATATCTCAGTACACATCTCTCTGCATGTCGTAAACATTCCAAAGGAGAGTCTGTTATCTCTAGAGTGGCCAGCTGCCATTTTGGAAGCACGCTGACTCACACAGACACACACACACGCATACTCACATACATATCTTGATTTAGTAAATACACCGTTAGTAATTTGTGTTTTTTATACTTTATTATATTCATAATACATGTTTTTCTTTCACAAATGTTTTTTCATTAATGTTGCATAAGTGAATTTGGCCAACCTCTACACTGACAAGAACTCTATATCCTTCAACTTAGCTAACAATCTAGATGGTAATTTTGATTATATTAATTATTAATTGAATTGTTCATCAGAGTTCCAAATTTGTAGTTAGTACTTTTATGAGACTTAATCAATAAATTGGCTATCTTTTCCCTTCCTTTGAAGGGTTGTGCCCCAAGGTAACGTTATTATTTCATATTCATATTTTTAATATTAATATTCAATATTTAATTTTGATAACCAAATTTATTGAATACCGAAAGGCACACCATTTTATGGTATCACGTTTAATGCATTATTGCACAACACTAGTGTGACATAACTAGTGTGCACCAGCCTTTCGAAGGGCCCAAAAGTCAAGGCTTAAAGGAATGATTGGAGCTGGTAATATCATGTTCCTGAGTTGATCTTTCACAAATGGTGGTGCATGATCTGTCCATGGCAGATACAGAGGATAAGCTACTGCTCCCCCCTACACACAAAAAAAGCCACCTGTGCATTCCTGATGACTCCAGAGGTGACGCATAGTGGAGGGAGCATCATGATTTGGGGCTATGCCGTCTCTAGGCCTTAAAACCTCAACATCAATGGGGGGCAAATTAATTTTCTAGTTTATCAGGGCTTCTTAAAGGATAATGTCAGGGTAAATCTACTACAGAACGACTTCAAACTAAGAAAATCCACCTTAACCCAACAGAGATGCTGAGAAATGAGCCCCAGAGAGTCTGAGAATGTGTCTGAGCTGAACCACTTCTGTAGTTTCTGAGGTTATCGCTGCCAAAGGAGGTTCAACTGCTTATTAAATCCAAAGGGTTTCATGCTCTTTCTTCCAGCACAGTGAATGTTTAACGGGTGTGTTCAAAGAGACACTTATTATTTTAGCTTGTGTGGTATTAGCTTATATTAGGTTATATGCTTATATTAGGTTGTCTGTGCCAATGTCGTAGACAAAGATCAGATCACATTTTCCAACCTTCTCTTACCAATTGTAAGGTGCAGGTAAGGGGCAATAAGAACATGTGGAATCAACAAACAAATGTTAGCTGTGTTTCAGAGGTCCTCTCCTTCGGTGGAACAGAAATGAAAAAGTGTGGTCTATGGAGGATTCCCTCGACACTTACTGCTGTCGCCTAGCAACAGATCTGCAGTTGGACATGATGAGAAAGTTGTAATGCCCCTTGATGTGTAGGGTTAGGTGTTCTTCTGAATCGAAGCGTGATACTCAAGCATTGGATGTCTTGTCGCTGGCCGTCACCATTAACTCTTTAATAAACGTTTTTTCGTCGAGGTGCAATGAATTGTAGGATAGGTTGGGCCAGGAAGGATCTACCCATTTTTCTGGGATGGAAGGTTGCATTTTATCAACCCCTGAGTTGAGACACAGCTCTTATCTCTGGTTTCTTTCCGTTAGTTTTAATACTTGTATCTTTTCCGTTTTATTGTGAAGACAAGGCTTAACAAGCCATCCTGTTTGGGATCATATTGTTAATCACAATTCCTCAACTACTCTGGCTGTGGCCCGCTAAGCAGAAGGTCAATGGTTTGATCCCTAGCTTTTCCGGTCTGCATTCTGAAGTATCCTTGAGCAAGAGACTGAAGACAAATTCCCCTTGATGGCTGTGCTGACAGTGTGTGAATGGTGTTGAAAAAAGGTGCTGCATATAGAAGCACTGTATGGATGTGTGAATGAACAGGTAAAAGGGACTTTGAGTGGTCAATAAGACTAAAAAAGTGCTATATACATACTCACCATTTGCCATTTAACTAAAGAGAACTGGAGGTCCTGAGATAATCTGAGGGATCACAGAAAAGGTTATTTTTCTCTTTATTTGTCTCTACTTCTCTCTCATTAAATACTTACTATCTTCTAAGGCCTCTAATTATTTTTCAATTGAGACAAATCCATGCAGGAACACTCACCGCTCACAACCCATGACCACACTGACGCCAATAGCCTGTGATGAGGGAACTGCTTCATTTGAAGAGATCACAAGAAAAAGGCTGGGAACCCCTGCTGTATGATATAAGCAATGAAAACTAGTGGGAGAACTTTTAGACAGGCTATAATAAAGTCCATTTCCCTGCCTCACTTATACTTGCAGATAATAACCTGGAGACTTTAATCAAAGCCGCTTTTTTAATGAAGCCGTATGTAAATTCAAATCTCCCTAAACTCCCCATTTCTCCTGTTCTATCATAATGAAGCCCATCTGCTCACTTTCTCCCGGTTTTATGGTTTGATCTTTTAGAGCACACACACACACACACACACACACACACACACACACACACACACACACACACACACACACACACACATTAAATACTGTCACTCTCTTTTTTTCTCATTCTCTTTCTCCACCACCAGTCCCATCCTTCTGGGGTTTGGTGAACTCAGCCTGGAACCTGTGCACCATAGGGAAGAGGCAGTCTCCAATCGACATCGAAACCAGCCACATGATCTTCGACCCCTACCTGACCCCTCTGAGGCTCAACACGGCAGGACGCAAGGTGAGGACCGCCATTGTTCAGATTACCTGACACCTGTCTTTGGTTGAGAGCTCCTCCTCGGGGGCAGTGTCTTTTCAAAAGAGAAACTGTCCAATGAATTTCAGCGCTGGGCTTTAATTCGTCACAGATGAGGAGTCGAACATGACACATTATCTAAATCAAGATGCAGAGAAGATTCTGTCTGACAAAGACTATGAGCTTTCCATCCACATCCAAAGGCTTTATAATTCATAGCTGCATTTGACTGGGCTAGGCTCAGGAGGCATTAGAATCATAGCCCTCTACACAGCAATCACAGTTAATCTTTACGGGAAAAATCCTCTCTAAAGCACTGTTAAAACACATTGCATTCAAAATAATTGTTTATGTTTAGTAGTGTATTCTAGTTCTTCACATTTAGATGGAATGAAATCTCTCAGAGGTATTTTTTCATTGGAGAGCTGAACTGCATGACTGCAGCCAAACAAGACTGACAACAATGACAGATATAGCTTCACTGACAAGTGCTTAGGTTTACAATATGCCTACTCACATACATACTACTACCCTTTCTGGAAATACCTCTATAATTTTCATTACTGCTCCTTTCATCTCCGTCAGAAATTGTCATCTGTATAGATACTTTAAACATTAATACACTTCTCTATTTAGGACAGACATTGTAATATTGTAATTTAATTGATGTTCTCTGTTACACGTGACATCTATATTGCACTTCAGTCCATCCTGGGAGAGGGATCCCTCACATGTGACTCTCCCTGAGAGTTTTTTTTTTTTTGTTTTCCCTCATCCTTTTTTAGGGTTAAGAGCAGAATATATTACACCTAATTTGGAAACATGGTCTGTAAAATTTCAATTGGATTGATGGATTGATGGATTGATGGATTGATGATGGATTAATGGATTGATGGATTGATGGATTGATTGAAGATGTGGCCTTGGAATTGGACAGTTTTATTGTGATATAAATGGTTTTCAGATTTAGGTTCAAAATATAAATATCCTCATGTACTCTAAATTATAATTACCCCTAGTATAAATATACTGAACATATCTCCAAAAATCTATATTCCATCTTACTTTAAAACAAGGCTTTCTCTAAATTCATGATTTCAGATTAAATCTTCTCTCATCTTCTGCTTGGCATTTTAAGGTTCTGTTTCCTAATGACAAAAAAATAACGGTTTTGTTGAAAAACAAAACACAAAATACACAGATAAGTTATAATTCAATTATCACAAAAACACAGAAGTGCTTTCAGGTAAAGGTCCAGTAGACAGTGTGGCTGAGGATCTGGCTGAGTGTGGCAGAAACACACTGGACTGAATAATTAGGGCACAGGTGAGCATGTTCAAAAAAGGCTAAACTTTCTAATAAGGATACAAAACCAGAGGCTTTAATTAAACGCTAGTCAGTGTTACTGGTGTTACCTCGTGTCTAGGGACATTATATTACTGTTTGCTTTTTTATAGACATAAACCTTGTTTGGTTAATTTTTGTGTACTAATTATTAGTACTGTTATTTATAGTATTCATAAGTGCTAGTATTTCGATTTTTCTGTTCAAACCCAGCTCGACCCGTTGCATCACGTCAGATTCGGGTCGGATAGTCATGTTCTACGGTAAAGTCACATCACAGCGAAACGGAGTCATGACATGACAAGCAGAGAGTTGATCGACGAGCATGATGAGGATTTGCTGTTATAAGAGAATTGTTGGATGTTCTGCAGCTCTCCTGGCTCACGGAAATCTAATGTAACAGATCTCACTCAATCAACCCTGCACAGATACTGAGCCAACACACGCCTTTTCTTGTTAATTGTCCTGTTTAATCAGTAACACCAGTGTTTTAAAGAGTTCATCACCCAGTGGGGAAATTTCCACTCAGTGACATCCTGAGGATGAAATACCATTTTGTCTGATGGCCATGGATGTTGTGATCCGTTCCGTGCAAGTAATCTCAATAAGCATCAGGTGAGTAGTAGCTGAATGGAGATTGTTGGGAAAGTACATGTAGTGGAGGTCACGCCCCCAGCCAGCAGCACATGAAGTCAGGGGAAAAACAAGATAAAAACTAGGCTCTTAAATAGCATATCTCCAAATTTCACACACTTACTCAGTTCCCTAAATTTGCGTGATTTTTTCATCAAGATCAATAAATTATAGAGAAAAATCCCTGGATCCGCCCCCTAATCCGGATCCACATTAAATGGGTCCCCTTTCCCTGACCCATGCCATGTCCTTCCACCAAGATCAGTCAAAATCCATCATTCAAACACACTTTCAAATTCTTCAATAATGTAATATGCTAAAGACTGACTGTTATTGGCCCACTAATACAAAAATAATGAATGTGTCATGACCAGAAGGGCAAAAATTGGTATCTGCTGTGGACCACCTCCAAGTCCTGCACTGGGGTGGGTCCTGGGGAAACAAGGTGTGTAATTGGTAAAAGATATATTCATATAAATTCGCAGGTACAGGCACAGTACCTGTGATGGCGGGGGGGAACTGACGTAGGCTTTTCTTAGGAGAACTTCAAATAATTGTGCAGTATTTTTAACATCAAAACAGCTTATATGAAGCCAAGGCAGCCACAAGGATTTGTTTTATTGTGAAGGCCTATGACACCACCTTGGACTCCTTCAGCTCCCCTCAGATTACTGTCACAAAGTTAGCGGTGAAAATGTTCTCAGTGGCTCTGCTGCTTGTAAAAAGTGACAAAAGTATTAGGTTTTGATAAGCGCAAGCATAGGCACGTCATTGCTGAAGAAACACACACACACACAGTTGAGCCCAGGTGCTGCAAATATTCAGATACTTTTTGATTTTTTTCCAAGAACAGAACTCAATGAGGCCATAACCCATCTGATTTGAGTGACTATGTGTGTAGCATGTGTGTTGAATCACAGATGGGGTGGGTTGCAGGTCATATGTTAACAGATTCAGGTGGGTTCAGATTTGACTTGGAGATAATTGAGGTTTAATGGATCGGGTCCGATAAAAAGGTTTGGGGTGTGGGTTTACAAAAGTGTACCTGGCCGCCATGTTCTCCAGCTGACTCTGTCTGTCTGCTGGTTAATGCTGAGCAGGATTTCCTACTCTGAACACTGCGATCTGCAGAATAACCAACTGTCTGAGCTCAAAATGATAGAGCTGAGAGTCCACTTTTACATTATTCATTTGATCCATTGTTATTATCATGAATATCCATCATATGTAGGTGATTAACAGAGAGTAATGACAACATGCCTTGTTTTTGGAAAATCACTCACTGTTCTCAGATGCTATTAATGATGCATTCACCTGACATATGGCCTGTTTAAACATTGCGTTACCACTGTTAATATCCAAAAGTATCAGGATCTGTGAGCTTGGCTCTCGTGTTTCTGGTTTTTGTTTTGGGTATTTTTTTGGTATAACACATCCCAGATTTCCCCATTGATTAATTGATGTCATTGCAATGTAGGACCTTAGCATTTATTTTAATAAATGAAGGCCCAGTGGCAGGGCGTGCAAAAATAACACCCCAAACTGTAAAACTGTAGTTTTCTTTGAGACATATTTTTATTCTCTTAATTCCATACATCAGCGATTCGTACTTAAACTCGTACAGTGTTTTGCAAATCCTGCACACTGTGACTAGGTTTTGTGAATAGGGGCACTGCCCAATCATAAGTTTTAATATTAATTTATTTATTTTATCTATGACTTACATTTATTTGTATGAAATTTTTTTTTTTTTCTTAAACTATTAATATGTTAATAGGAGCTGATATTTTAAGTGTAAATATATACTTCGACATTTCTTTTCTCTCTCTCCCTCTCAAACGCATACACACACACACCCGCACCCCCCCCCCCCACACACAATTATTAATTACAAATACAATTAAATATCATCTGTGCCCATTTGTATGCATATGCATACAGTATTAACAGAAATTCCATGCAAATGTATTTCAAATGAGCTCTGGCGCAGTTTTTCAATAATCCAGATTTTTCATTCGCCCAGGCAACCTACATTCCCTAGTGGCCTGGATTAGCAGGGGCTGAGCTTCTGATGGCTCTGATCTGATCTCAAACCGTCCTCGTCTGAACCACAGCGTGCCACGGCAGCCATGATTAGTGGCTGACACTGCTGTCTCTCGGGGAATAACATGGAGCTCACCCCTTGGCACTTCTTAGCCCTCATCTCAATGAGCAAGTCTCAAGGGAATTACAGGGATATCACCTTCTGAAGAGGTCATGGATGAGGCTAATGTTCCATCTGGGTTTCTTTGTGGTCTGTCAGACTGTGTTAACCACTAGTTTCAATTAAATAGTAGATGTTTGGCATTCACATGTAACAATAGAGAGCACCAGGTGGAAGTTAATGCTTGTACTTAAGTCAGATTTAAAGTTCTGTGGCCCCAATATGACTTGATTTAACGGAAAACAATTTAAAATTAATAAATACCTTTTCTGCACAACACCCCAGTCTTGGTGCTGACAGAGACTTGATACTTTATTTTAGAACTTGCAGGATCGAATGTGACTGCTTTTCATACTAAACCTCAGATAAGAGGCTCGCTGCGATGCTATAGCTAAGTGGATGAGTGGATAGGCTTTGTCATTTACCAGAAGGAGTGGGCACCTTTCAGTACAGTTGTTCTATTAGGAGTGTAATTACCCTCCCCTCGCTCTGTTTGTCCTCACCTACAACTTTTTAAACAGGGTAAGGCATAATGTAAATAACTAAAATGTTTCAACAAAAACAAAAGTCTAGTTTACTTGACACCAGGTGTAAAACAGCATCACATCTGAAACAAAAACTTTGGTGAGGTTGTCATAGTGATACCATCAATGTTATCTCAGCATGGAGATGACACATGTACAGTAGAAGAGATAAGTTGAGAATGATGTGGGTATTTAGATGTAATAAAGTTACATTTTTAGTTTGACCCACAATTGCAGGTCATGCAGGAGCACGACCTGTGAAGCGAAGACCATGCTACACTGGCTCAACAGTCGCAGTTTCAATTAGCAGGATACTTCTAATACAAACACAATCACATTAAAAATAAAATCTGCTTCATCAAATTAGATTAAACATCAAGGCAACAATAATTCATCTGCTTGTCGCTTAATTTCAATCACTGTTGCATGTTCAGATGAAATATTAATAGCTTAGCAAATAATGATTCAGACAGTGAATAATTCCTCAAACATTATACAAACAGTAAGAAGAAGAAAATGTAGGACATATGCAGATACTAGAATATGAATTATAATGAATAGTCGTTATTGCTATAAATATACATATGAAGTAAAGAGTCTGTTTCATTATTACCATAATACTATATGGTTGTGATGATTAAGTGAGGACCAGCTCTGTTGCAGTGCTGCTCACCATAAACTTGTTACTGTAGAGAAAAGCTTACAAGCACATGTAGGGTTTATTTTCAGTATTCAGTCATTTGTGCTGGCGCTGTGATATAATATTACATAAAGTATGTTTCCTCCTTCCCTTCAGTAAAGGGCAGCAAATGCCTTAGGCTCGACATATTCACTCAGATCAGTTTGATGAAGACAATGAAGAAGACATTTAGAGTGTGAGGCAGTTCAGAACCTTGAATAGGGTTTTTAATTAGCTGGATGATGTCCACGGTGCAGTCCATTATCCTATGAATTACTTAAATGGATGTGCTTTACACACTGTTAATTAGTTATTATGCTATGAAAGGTAAAACGTTGTGATTGACAGCCGAGAGTGATTTGCGATTGGTGTATCGGCAGGACCTTGCTACTGTGGCTCCATCCCCTGATCGCTACTGTGCAGAGTCTGGCTCCAAATGCCCAAGATGGCACTGTTCATATCTGAGATATTTGAGCTTCATTTCTGGATAGTGGGAAGACGTGGAGATGTGTTGTTTATACTCTTTATAAACAGTCTATGGTTTCAGTCCTCCACAAGTTAAATGCATTATTTCTCATGTCAAGATGGTCATTCTCACATAAAAAAAAGGAAAATATGTACAATTATTATCATGACAACCTTAAACATATTTTGAGAGAACAGTGCCCCTGGATCTCGAGGACAATATTCAAATGTAATAGCAGAGCAGCAAGTTGTTCTTTGCCAAGAGCAAAGATCCCACAATGATCAAACTTTTGATCTGAAGACCTGAAATAATCATTTTTTATTTCCAGAGTGGACTTAAACAGTGGTGGCTGTGTTGATAGCAACACTAATTTTCAGGAGAATTTTGACAGTGAAATGTTAAAGTCATTACTTAGGCTCCATCAACTGAAAGCTTCATTAAAGTTTACATAGAAGGTAAAGCTGAATATTTATTAATGTCGTTTATCACCATAGAACCATGATTATATATTTCAGATTATGGGAGGAAAAATCTTACTCATAGTGACAGACATGTTTCTATCTCTGTGGTCCAAAAGTAAAAGTATATATGTAAATATATATGTATATGTATATTAACGATTAAAGCAGAAAAAGTATAAGTACTTGTTTACACAATGGTCTCTATGAGTATCAGTATTATATTACTCTCTAACTAGATCCATATTGTACATATATTAATTGTGAAGTGGTACTTTCATGTTGTAGTTGAGGAGATGGACTACCTTGTCAACTGATGACTCAACAGCCTATTGAGCCACAACAGTAAAAACCAGTTGTCACTTTTAATGTTGAGACCTAATAGTGTATATATGTCAGTGTGTTTTACATGCAAAAGTCAAAATAAATCAATAAAATGAATATACTCAGAGTGCTTATGAGGCACAAGTATCACAAGTATCAAAGTAAATTAACTGAGTTACTTTCTGTCAGGAGTAAACAGCAGCAGTCACAGGCTCGTCACCAGCAGTTAGCATCAGCAGCAGATTCTTTAATAAAATGGGGTGTTATAATGATGTAATGTGTTCAGCTCTGTGCTCGGATCAGGGATTGAAACATGAACAGCCTGTGACTCTGTGCTGTAAAAACTCTTAGTACCTTTCCATTCCCCGGGAGGTCCTGTCCAAAATGGTTTTAAGACAGAGTGCTGTGTTCACAGTCGGGCTCCAGGGGGGGTGGGGGGGTGGGGGGGGGGGGCTTAATCCTGCTCAGCATCAAATCCACAATCCATGCTGCTTACCTCGCTCGGCTTAACTGGACCTGTCCGGTGGGATGGTTTTACACAGATGTTTTATTGCAGGCTGTGTGCTCCGTTATTTAACAGCGGCTCAGTATTTTCAGTTCTTTTGTGGCAGCTAGGCCAGCTGTATCATGGGAAAGTAGGATTTTCTCAGAATTGTACAGAGTTGCGGTCTTTTTTTTTTTTAGCACAGTTAGTTGTGCTGTGTATGATTCATTTCTGCAAATAATCTCATTTGAATCATCAGCTTGCATCATAGGAATTTTACTTTTCTGAAATAGTGTTCTCAGACATGAATTGAAGTCCAGACAAGAACATGCATTTTCTCTGTGTGTGAGAACATCACTTACTCCAGGCATTTTCTGGAACTTTTTCTACCATCCTCCTTGTCAAATATCTGGAAAATGTCCAGGTTTCTGTGTGAGACTACAGAAGGAAAATGCCCAGAAAATTCACAGTGAGCTTATGTGTGTG
Source organism: Verasper variegatus (assembly GCA_026259375.1). Lineage (NCBI taxonomy): Eukaryota > Metazoa > Chordata > Actinopteri > Pleuronectiformes > Pleuronectidae > Verasper > Verasper variegatus. The sequence continues at coordinate 2,400,559 of CM048054.1, read as the reverse complement.
TCAATGAGGTTTTGAACATGAATGAAAATAAATCAAAAAAGAATCCAAATATCTCAGGATTAAAAAGAGGTGCTACACATGTAGAAGATGCAGAAAAAGTTAAGATAACGAGATCCAAGAGCCTTTGGCGATAAGAACTGATTCCAGTGTCTGTGCTGGAGAGAAAAACACGAGATCTCTGCAGGGTAATTAATTCATTTATATATTTATTTCAATTGTGAAGCAAGAAGATATACAAAAAGTGATTACAAACAATGTGTTAAGAATACAGGGGAGAAACTGGTGTGTTGGCCTTTTTTTTATGGAGAGATTTTATGGTAGTGTGTGATTCTTGTGCATCTAGGTGTGAGAAGAAATAAGACAGGGGAGAAGGAAAAAAAGGGGAATTCACACCTCGCTTGAATTTTCCTGACATTTTCCTCTTGTTGGAAACTGATCTGACCCGAGCAATCTCCTGCTGCAGTCTTCATATGTGAAGGTAAACTCAGGAAACTTACGAGAGTTTATATCTGAAAACAGCTGAAGATATACACAGGTGCTTTAAAGGGATAGTTCACAGAAAAATGGGTGCGTGTGAACTTTTAGGCAGAAAACTTGGTGTAAATGACGCTGTTTTAAGTTAACACTTGGATGATATGACAGATGCAGTATCGAGGCATTTAATGTAATTTTTCAGTTGTTTTTTACATTTGAAGAATTGATCTCCAGTTCATTTAATTGTACTGGATTCGGCTGAATCACTGTTTACCCCTGAAACTCCAAAAGTGTTTTGAGGACTCAAACTCTTCACCCACCCCTCTATCGCATAGTGGTGAGTAGATAATGAGTGCATTTTCATTTTTCTTTGAACTATTCCTTTAACATAGACGTATTATACATTTTCTAAAATGATGCTAGATGATTAATAACCATATGTGAGTTTTATACAATGAATATTCATAAAGTTTTTACAACTTTCCTATTGTACTGTTTTAAAACTTGTGCTCAGTTCTCACACCACATGGCACCACCAGAGATTTAGTTTTGCAAGTGCAAGTGCTTGTAGTAAATACATGAATAAGCAAGGTTAGTAATGGCTGAGCAGCATTTCAAGGACTGGTAGATATCACCAATGCTCCTGGGGCGTTCCTTAAGACACAGAGCAGGAACAGCAACATATCCAGTTAGAGTCCAGCTGAGGCTTTTGTTGCACATTTCCTGTCATCACTGTCATCACTTCACGGCCTGTAATATACTCATGAATAAATTTCTTTCAGCGGCTACCAGCCAGTTGATATTGCGAATAACACTGTCAGAATAAGAATATATTATAGTTGTGATTATAAACTTTATTTGTATATCAGCTTTTATGCATTCATTTCTGCTCAAAATAAAACAGTATGGAGCATTAAAGCATATAAATGCTATAAATGATACAAAAAAGTGTATCAAATAAAAACAAAGCAAAGTTTATTTAAAAATACAATTAATTAAAACCAAATCATAACAATCAGTCATTCGAAGCTTTTTAAATTTGTGGTCGGAGTTTATTTCAAATCTTTGGTGCATAAAAACAGAAGTCTGCACCACCATCCTTTTTATAGTTAATTTTTGTAATATTTAACAAGACTGCTCTACACGACCTGAGAGAATAGTTTGGAACATACTCACGAAAGCAATCAGAAATGCATGAAGGTGCTCAACCATCAAGAGCCTCATAAACAGGTGAAAGAATTTTCAAATCTCACAGAGACAGCCAGCCAGTGTAATGGTGCTAAAACTGGAGAAATGTGATCTAATTTCCAGGTTCTTGTTAAAACCCTGGTTGCTGAAGTCTGTACAAGCTACCTGAATAATTCATGTGAGAAAAAACAAAAGCACAAATCAACGTTTTTCGCATCTTCCATTGTAAGGTATATGGTTCCAACAAGCAATATTTCTTAGGGGATAAAAGACAACCTTGGTAATCTTGTTTATGTGTGAATACAAATTAAACTCAAAATCAAGAATAACACCCATTATTTTACTTTCGACTTGTTTTGTGGTGCCAGATATCAAAGTATGCAGAAAAGGTCTCTGCTCACCTGTGTACCAATTACAAGAACTCAGTCATCAATTATTTAAAGAAACTCATTGACAAGTCTATGCTAGAGAGTGTGAATTACTGCAGCTGCCATCTGAAAATATCAAATTATCTTCTGCTGGGTTTAGGTGGGTTTGTGTGTCTAGAAGAATCTTGTGATTTCCTTTGTCAAAAGTGGAAGTTAAGTGCACAACTGTCAAAATAGATTGAGTTTTGTTATCTGCACTGACTCTGAGACTTTTACTTTCTGCTATCTTACAGTGAGGATGCTTTCCAGCTTGATCTCGCTTCTGCTTGCACAATTTAGTTTTTCAGGCTGTGAGAAAAAAATAAGCAGCAACTCCTGGATACTGATAAATCATTGCAACTATAATATATGCGGGTATAGTAGGCTGTTGCCATATTTGAACATTTTTTATCGTCTCCTCAGCAATGTATGAGCATGGCCTACCAACAGCACAAGCCTGCACAAGCCAATGGATTCATAGCACCTAACAAAAGCTCATAAGCAGCAAATGGCCCCCTTCTCCGTGGATAACTATGACAAACTTCTACTGAAGATTGCAGGCCTGGAAACCACAATCCACCAGTCCAGTTAGAAGTGAATGTGGATGTAAATGGGTTGTTTGAGAATGACATCACTTGGACTCAGAACAGTGGACAGGAGCATGCTAACACATTTTTCATTTGTACCAACAAGACTGCCAAGAAACATGAAGGCTGTGTGCCGGATAATAACTCAGTCAATCCTCCGTGGAAGTCCCTTGGGGCAAAGTCTAAAAGTAAATAATTACTATGGACTATGGGAGGATGTGTAACAAACTGAGCCCAGCACCCTGAGATTTGTGATGTGACTGGCTGGTCCAGCATTATCATTGTCTACAACTTCTGTACAGACTTGGACATAGCTGTGGACTGCTGCGAAAGAGACAGCTAGCAACAAACTTCCCAGAATAAGTGCACAGCTAGAAAATCCACTTACTCCACTATTGCAGGAGCCGGGATCTCCATCCTGTGCAACCTCACTTTCGGAGGCCTGAGTAAATCCAGTAAAATGCCAAAATACTGCTTTCACAAAGATATGGTCTCTGAAATGACGGGAAGAGTTCTGAATACTGTGGCTGCACATCCATCTGTGAAAAACATCATCCTGCACACAGTGAAAAAAGATGATGTGAGGCAGGAATCGGAAATGCTGAAACAAGAATTTACTGATCTGTTGAACACAGTCAGCTCTGTGAACTCTGAGGTGTTTATCAGCCTCCCTCTCCCAGCAGTCAGAAGAGGAGCGGAGCAGCAGATTGTGGGAACTAAACACAGGGCTTTCAACTGCTGCTGGGACCAGAGAAGTCTTGTTAAGGCAGGTGGACTTTGCCTTAACAAGTAGGAAGTCAATCTATTCAACGATAACATAACCTATTTGTTCTTCCTGCATCAGCCATCTGTTCCTTCTGTCAGGAACAAGAGACAAGAGGAATTTTAAAAAAGGAGTGCCACTTTAATCATGAGAGAGCAAAGAGGAAGAGGATGCTACAGTCTGGGGGCAGATAGACGAAGGTTACTTCATAGTTTGGTATAAAGAATATTGACAGCCAGGGCGTATTTGTATTTGAAGGTGGACTTTAATTACAGCCTATTGCACGCAATTATGTATAATGTACTGAACGTGCTGGTTGTGGGTCAACCTGTGCATCAACACTGTGCTGAGTGGAGATGTCTCAGAATCACGTCCGTGCCTAGAGCTGTTTCACTACTCCAGTGATTTTATCAACCAAAGCAAACTAAATTATTTGAACAAATCTACAAAAGAATATAATGAATCTCCTGGTCCCAATGTGTATAGATATGCATACAAAAATATAAGATTTAATGTGGTTTAAGCATCTAAGTGGTTCGCATTTATTTATGAAGTATTTGATCGATTCTTTCTGACTATATCTGTCGTCCACAGCTGCTTTAGAGTTTATGGAACGCTTCTCCTTCAGGTCATTAAATCCCTGCATGTGAAGGCAGCACGACACAATTAATCAGCAGCCGCCACTTCAGCTCTTTAATCCTTGAAGCGTCACTTTGTTTGCAGTTTTTCAGTGTTCAGTTTTTTCCCTTGAAATGCCTTCCAATGCTGATACTGCTGCATCACAGTTGTGCAGAATTGAGCCTGAAGAATTAGACTGAAGTGATCTTATAAACAACTTATTATATACATTAGTGCGAATTGAGTTTGTACTTATTTATATTTATATATTTATATAAGTCAAGTGTACTTTAAACTGATTACTGTTTACATGGTAAATTTCAACATCCAATTTGCTTTTGCACCAAAAAATGGCAGTTCTTATCATCTACTGTTGCCATTTGTATTTTTTCAGAAAAAACATATTGATTTTTCATTGGTACCTTGGAGCCCTACATGTGACGAAGTCCACACACAAAGGGAACTCTCTAGACTTAGTCACCTCCAAGGGTCTGAACATGTCTCTAATCATTCCTGTGCTTTCTTTGATTCCTTACTTGAGAACAATGTGTTGCTAAAAAACTGAAACATTACTTTCTCTCTCACATGCTCTATCTTGTATCTCAGTCAATGAAGTACTTCAATATAAATTACAATTATTGATGCTTTTGCACACATAAAGGTGATGGTGGTTGTCGAGAAAAAGAAAATATCTGGTTAAAATGCCACACTGGTTATAACAGAAAAAAGAATGTTGAAAAGTAGAAGAGCTGAGTGATCCTTAAGACTCCAAATACCAACAGGCCTTTTCAAAATGGATTCTAATTGCATGGCCTCAGATCTTCTACAACTTGTCAACATGTCTCTTCTCTCATTTGTGCTCCCAGAGGACCTGCAAACTGCCGTCATCAAGCAGTTCTTAAAAAATAATAATCTAGACACATCACTAAGGAACAATTATGGGCCCATATCAGGTCTTCCCTTTTTAACTACAATCAATCAATGGAAGTACAATCACTGATGGTATTTTTGTTTCAACTGCTGAACAACTTCTTGACGCTAAACTACTATGTTGATGTCCTCTAGTCAGGATTTGGACCACACCACAGTGCTGCTCTGGTTAAGGTCTCAAATGACACTACAGCCACAGGAAGAATCTCAGTCTTGATATTTGTCAGCCTCAATGTATTATTAGACCGTCTGGAAAAGTGGGGTAGGACTTTCTGGCACAGCACCAAACGGGTTTTAATCATACTCGAAGGACGGGAACTACTTTGTGTGTAATGTAAATGCACATCCAAATGGACAAAAATAACATGCAGAGCTCCCCAGGGCTCTTCTGTTCAACATCTACGGGCTCCCACCAACTCAGTTTATGGAAAATAACAAAATATGTTTTCAGAATTATGCAGATGACACAAACATTTAAATAGCCTTATCAACAAGGAACTAAGATCACATACAATATCTAAGCTAGTGCATTGAACAAATTAATTCAATGTGCCATTTCTATTCAGTTAAACAAAGATAATACTGAGGTTATTGGAGACAAAACAGAATGATCAAAAATCAGCACTCAGCTTCAAGTTGGTAAAGTTAAAAACCACAAACTCAGCCAGAAATGTAGGTGTAGTTATGACATCAGACCTTTTTTTTAAATCTGTCTTCTATCAACATAAGAACATATGGAGGATTAAAGGATTTATGTTTCAGTAGGATTTAGAAAAAACTTGTGTTTATCTTCAGTCGACTTTAAAAGTGTAATGGTGTGTTTACAGGTCTCTAAGGAATTGATTAGACAGCTGAAGGTGATTTAAAACACTGCTCTTCGAGTCCTCACTAACACCATGCAAGTGCACATCACTCTAGTTCTCAGATCTTTACACTGGCTCCCTATTGGTCAAATAATTAATTTTAAAATACTGCTTTTGATTTATAAAGCACTGACTGGTTTAGACCTAAAGTAAATTCCTGACCTGCTGCTACAATCCAGACCCCACGGGTCCTCTGGGACAGGCCTGCTTAAAACTAAATATTGAGAAACAGCATTAAATTGAATGCTCCATGTATCAAGAACGACTCTGTTCTATTAAATCAAGGCTGAGGACTTTCCTTTCTGTCACTGTCTTTTATTGATTCCAAAAATTTACACTGCAACTTTCACTCTGACATTTCTAATTTCATCTTCTATTTAACTCTTCTTTTATGCCTGGTCTTAAGCTGAGTCGAATTGTAACTTGTCGTTCCAACCTCTGTTAGCAATCTGGGCTGAAGCCTTCTAAATATTATTCCTGGTCAGGAGCAAAAAATGGCTTGCAATGCTCTCTCTCTCTCTCTCTCTCTCTCTCTCTCTCTCTCTCTCTCTCTCTCTCTCTCTCGCTCTCGCTCTCTCTCTCTCTCTGTGCAGGAAATCGCATATATTTTATATATATATATATATTTTTTTTATATTAATAAGCTCATACTACTAACAATAATAACAACACATATTTAATTCATCAATGGGAAATAAGCCAGATTCTCTTGACATACATTCTTAATACTAGGCCAAAGTTTGGTTTGTGCAAATCAATTCTAAAGACTGGTTTCAATAGACTAACCAGTTAAGACCTGGCTTGGTAAAGACCAGTTGGTGCAACTGACCCTTCAGGTATAGATTGGATCAGCAACAGGACTATTGGCAACATCACTGTACTAACAACTTCAGCAGTACCCAGGACATAGACAGGGACAACAGCAGCTGAAACAGCAAAAGCTGGAGAAAGTTCTGGGATGTGCTTCATGCCTCTCCCAAGCCCCCATGTCTATCACATGGAGCATTGTGCTGTCATGATCCTCTTAGTGCACTTCGATAGGTCCCTCATAAAATATTGAGATTGTCTCCTCAGGAGCACTGATTTTAATGACCAGGCGTACAGTCCTCAGAACTCCATGAGAGAGGCAAGGACGGTGGCATGCTGAGCCAGGGAACCAGCCTTTTCACAGCTGAGCTCTTAAAAACAACTGAAAATCAACCTCCAAAGTCCAAAATTTTCTATCGAGCTAAAATGATATAGTTTAAAAATGTGAAAAAAAGGTAAAAGCTGTAAAGGGATCCTTAGAAGCAACAGAAGGAGCTGCTGTAGTCGTTCACAGTAAAATGTATTGTCATCCTTGCCTCCTGGCAGCATTGGTACCAACCATTTTCTAAAATTTATTCCTAACCCCTTAATTTTATAAAATAAGAATATGAAATTATGGTTTACCCATTTAACACAACAATGCAAGATACAGTCACATTTAAATGTCTTTAAAAGTGTTTTGGTGGCAGGTACATTTATTGAGGAAGGGCAGAGGGAGATCAGTTGATTAAAACGCTTGTGCTTACTGTGACTGTGAACCATGCTTAAATATAAACATACAGAATATAAAACATCTACCAAATTTTCTGGACCTGGTTTCCTCCCATACCTTTCTGTTCATTGCATTCACTTTTCCCTGCCCAGCATTTCTGAACAGCAGTTCTCCATCATACACAAGAACTATCCCAGGGAACTGACTAAGTGTGAGTGCCAACTGATCAGGCTACTGGCCAGAGTTGAATTAATCACATGCCATTTTTAACCAAACAGTCTCACATTACCATGTATGCATACATTTTCCTCACACCAGGTGCTGCCTGGCACTGTCAATTCTGCCTGTTTTAATCTTCTGAGCTACACAGGAACACAGAGTTTGTGAATTTGATTTGTCATTATTACTGCACTGTGTCAGGCCAATGTTACATTGCTAGAATATTTTATAGCAGTATATTAAGTCATCAGGCTTTGGCAAGATTTGGTCTTTTTATCTGCTTTTCTCCCCATCAACTCTTGAGTTTGCAGTATTCTAGTCTCATATATCAAATTATTCCTAAAATAACCAATTCCTTTTGGTCAGATCTGGCATGTCTGCCTCTGCACTATTGGAGAGGACCTGACTGTCGGTGATCTTTGAGACACAAATTAATCTGGTCCGCTCTCTTTATAGGAAGCAGCACAACTGCAGTAAGAGTTAAATCCTCTGTATGAGTCTTGTTTCATGATTAATGCTCTTGTGCATCTGCTGAGCAAGAGAACATAGCATAGCCATCTGTCCTGGCGAGTGTGTGTTTGAGAGTACGCAGGGAGAGAGCGAGATGGATAGAGATGGGAAAGCATTTATGTGGTGAGAGTGCGTTTGTGTGAGAGCAATGACGGCAAAAACTGAGGGCAAGTGTGAGAGCGTGTGTTTGCGCAGCTATGGAAGATAGCCTGTGGGTGTATATGCAGGTTACAGTCAAAAAATAAAATTAGACTTTGTGTATGTGTTAGTAGTGCATTATAATGTTGTGTACCTGTGTGCTATCCAGGCCAGCCTCTCTCGTGCTCGAGCTTCTTCTAAGTGCTTTTCCTCAGAAACTGTTTCACAACAGATTGGCTGTTTTGGCTCCCGCTGTCAGCAACAGATTTCTTTGTTGCTTAGAAGTTCACAAGATGAATTTACATACATTTTTTTATGGTAATCATCATTTTATTCACACATTAATAAAGACATGCAGGCCCTCCCAAATGAAGCACTGCATTAACTCAGTTGAGGAGCTTGAACATTTAGGGTCTCATTAAGTCCAAATGAGATCCTTTCATAAGGCCTATGCATCTGTTCACACCTGTTGTTGTGAACAGGGGCTGAAGTCAAGGTGGAGGGGGGGCTATATTCAGAATATTCAGTCATTGGTCACAAGAAAGAATGGGAAAGTGGACCAAGTGAAATAAAATGAGGGAAAATAGAAAAGGAAGACCAGGTCAAGGGAAGCAGTGATTGAAGTAGAGAACAAGTCACGAGGCTGTTAAAGAAAAAAGAAGGACGCGAATAAGGGTGGATGCAAGTAGACAGAGATGAACACGGGGTCATTTAAACAGGGAATTAATCATTTCGACAGCCTGTCTGCCTTGCACACACGCGCGCGTACACACACACACACACACACACACACACATACATTACATGCTCTCCCTCAGACCCTCTGCATAAGGCAGCAGAAGACAAGTTGGACACAGATGGCTCAGTATGAGTGTGATGTTAACACGGCTGACACATGTATCTGCTTCTTTCTGATTGCAGACAAACAACTTTCCCACCTGTATTTGGGTCATTTGGTCCGGACCAAGGGAGAAAACTGAACTTATTTTCAAGGAATAACAACTGTAAACATAAAGTTATTCAGGGATTTAAAAAGTTAAAAATAAGATTTCTTGTGGTTCTGCCCTAACATATTCTAACAACTGAAACAGTGACCTCACAATAACTGTCCACATATATGATGCTGCAACGCTGCGTGTAACACATTTTTTCTCCATCTGTTCTTTTTTATGACACACACAATTCAGTAGCAGACTTTACAATTAATGTATCAGTGTTTTCCCTTCTGGTGTCACAAACATTAGAGAATATAAATAAATATTAGAAGGGCTTTATTTGCTTTTCTATTGTAACAGACAAAGTGCATTACAATTCACCTCTCATTCACACACTTCTAGCAGCAGAGCTATCATGCAAGGTGTGAGCCGGGGGGGAAACTTGTGTCCTGCTTGAGGACACTTTAACGTATAGACAAGAGGAGCCGGGGTTCAAACCCAGACCCCTGCTGTTTGCACACCACCACAGCCATGCCTAGTGGAGCACGACCTCTCTGAAATCCCAACATGTAGCACAAATAATGGAATATGGCATCACCATTATAAGTTACCTGTCAGTGTAGTAATAGCAACGAAGTGGACCAAAACTAAAAGCTAAAAATTTATATTTTTCTCCTTTGCATGGACCAATTCAACTGTGGAGGAATATATACTCTTTCCAAATGTCATCCAATCCAACCCTTCATCACGCCTGTGACGTCAGCAGCACTTTCTATACCAGACATGGTGTGATATGCACTACACTGGCTCTCTATGCGAAAATGACATTTTTGCATGGCAGACAGGAAATCAATTCTGCCCACAGCATGCGCGTCTGTAAAGAAGATGATTACCAGGACCATATTTTAAAGCAGATATGGGATCGTCATGCTGATACATCCAAAAGAAAGAGTATTAGGATCAAGAGGCATGACATCTACATTTAGCAGTACATTTTGTAAGGTAAATATTAGTGCTGTATTATTATGCATTGTATATTTGTTATAATATTATGGATGGATATTATGAGACATACAAGTTTACAAGGGTTAAATTAGCCACTGGAAAGGAGGTGGTTGTGTCTGAGGGCCGGGATGTTCAAAGTATTTTGGTAATTATTCATCAGTGCTGGTGCAATCTATGATCAACTACCATCTCAGAGTTTAGTGACTGTGGCCATTAACAATACATAGAACAGTTATTAATACATGGGTGTAAAATACATAAATGCCCATGAGACTTCATGACCCTAAGACGAAGAGATTCTAAAGACCTATACACTTTCAACTAAAATCCCTTGAGGCAAATTCACATTTGAATGGTATGGAAAACAGAAGTTTGAAGCGGTTTGGCCTTGATGATTTTCGAGACTATGAATACCCAGAGTGCAGTGAATCCAGAACACTGAGATGCACTCATTGTATAAAAAGAGCAGATATAAAAAAGGGCCCGATTGTAAATTCTACAAATTGCAAAGAGCAGCTTGTTAGTGTATGATTGCAGTGGCACAGTCACCCAATAAATATATGTGGACAAACAAATAACCACAAGTTACACAGTGAAGCTATTTAATGTCTAATGAGGGATTTAGCTGAAGACAAGCAGATTGTTTTGGACATGAATATCTGCTGGAACAGTTTTATACTTTAAAGCTAATAAGCAGACATTCATAGCTTCACTCTCGCTGAAGGTTATACGAATCAAGTGGATAGCTCCCAAAGTTAGACTCTTTGGTAACAAAAAGAAAGAAGCCTGTATTCATTGCACTGCACTGAAAGTACATTAAGTTCATTAGTATGAACAGGAGGAATGATTGCAGCAGTAAAGTAAAATCTCAAATCTCACATGTGGACCTGACCAGTTTTAAGACTTAGAAAATAGCCATATCCTTACATAGCCTGCTGAATTTGGAACTTCCATTAGAATTTGGAAACGTACACATTGATTTTTAAAGTCACTATTCAAGTTCTGGTGGATGAAAGACTTTCCAAAATCAATACCTACACAACTTGCACCAACTTTTGAAACCTAGAAGGATTCGGAGCTGTATATTGCATGGTGAACATCCATATTGTATTTAGAGGTTGTTGCATTGGCTTTGAAAGTCAGTATATTTGATGTGTAGGAATAAAGACTTTGATATGTGTCTTCTAAAACCAAAGTTAATAGCTTTAATAGCTTGCTGTAAAGTGAATCTGTAAATTGAAAATCTTAAAGATATAGACATGGAATCTACATAAAGATTTAGAAGGTGAAATAGCTGAAAGTGTCTTTCAAAATGAATACACTGTCTTCTATAATGTCAACTGCCAAATCCAATGTGTGGAGGTCAAAATAGAATTGGGAACTTCATTTGATGCCTGTATGTTGCACATTGAAGCAAAAACCCATTTCAGTCAGACGACTCACGTTCAAATGTTTATTGCAATAGTAGAACAGGTTAGTGTTTGGCGTCTAGTCTCCGACTCCAGCCAAATCCCCCCAATATGATTACACAGGAATGATGGGAGTGATGAGCAAATACTTGTAACCACCCCGTCAGAGCCTACAGGTGGATGGTGGGGTGGTGGAGGAGCTGAAGCAACTGGCAGCGATACTGTCGCAGCAGTGGGGCAAGCAAAGGGAGTGATGGGATTTTTCTCTGCCTAAACAGACCGCCTAATAAGGTGGGTGTGTATCATAGATGATTGTGGAGAGTGAGGTATGTCACATGATTTATGTCACGTGGTGGATGTCACATGATTGGAGGAGCGCAGCTCGAGGTGGCTGCCTGAACTAGCTCGCAGGTGTCGCTCCATTAGTGGCATGGGTTTCAGGATGTATAGTTGATAATGAAAGAGTTTTCAAGCCAACAAGTAGTTTACACATATGCTATTTACACAGAGATTTGACTTTCCATTTATCATACTGAAACTCCATCTAACTCTAATTACTATAGATATGGAATTTAGAAGACATATCGGTTGACTTTGAATTCCAACATTCTGACTTCTAAATGTGATCATTTAAAACGTTTTGTCAAAACCAATACAGAATTGCTACAAATGCACAAAAAGGTTTGATTTCCACTGCGTATTGACTTGGGTTTTTCCATAATAGATTTGTAATTTAACATATTCATTTTGAAACTTGGCATATAGTAGCCTACATCAGCAAGGTGAAAAACCTGGACCTTTGACTTCATACATCAATGTTCTTAGTTCTAGATCTATGCTGGCAACTTCAAAATGAAAATTCAAATCTAGATTTATTAGTGGCTGACCTTAAGACGTAACTTTTAGATTTAAATTTGCCATGACCAAATTATTATACCTTCACTTCCAGGTGTTATCATCCAAATCCAACATAAATTTTGAAACACTTTCCAATACCGAATCAGAAAATGGCAGACTTCCAAAAGCGTTGAGTGTTTTTTCCACACCTAGTTTTGTAACTTCACACTGACAGTATATACAACACTGTTCTTTTCATCTTTAGGATGTGAGTTTAAAGTGGGGATTAGCCAAGTAAGAGATGCTCAGCCCTGTAGCATTGTGTCTCTTTTTCACAAGTGTGTAGCTGGGATTTGTTGGATATGATTGGCCCCCAGCAGCATGAAGCTATAAAAGCGCTAGCAAAGCAGAACTATCTACTCACTTTCCTCTATTGTGATAATTAAACCCACAGAGGAATAGCCAGGGAGCTTGTCTCTAATAGACACCGACAAAGCAGAGGGCTTAAATTAAACCTTGGCCCTCACTGTGTGCTCATTTGGGTTACATGCATTATGCAGTGGTCTATTACAGCCATGGTCCAGGTGGGACTGATCACTTTTCCTCTTAAATATTAGCATTTCATTTTCCTTACCATTTCTCAGGAGCCACAGCTCTTCTGAACCCTTTTCTATGTCCGTCCATCCTACCTATACCTTTCTTTCCTCATTCTGTTCCTCTTCATCATATTTGTCTGTTTTCAGTATTATTCTGCTTTTCTCTGTGACGGCTCTGCTATTTATTTGTCTTTGTCTCTTTTACTTCTTGTCATTGTTTGACTGATTCCTGATTCGTTCTCTTTGTCAGTATCTGTTTCTCTTTCAATTATTCCTTATTGTGTTGTATTATGATGTTTTTTTATGCTGGTATTTCTCCTTTATATTACAACATTTGAATTTAAACAATAATAATCCATCACATTCCTATAATTATATAAGGCAGCTCTACTCTCTCCCATCTGTTTCCTTTTTATTGCCACTGACTACCCAAGAGAAACATAACCACCAAGTGCCAAAAAGATATTACTGTATAAATTAATATAATTCTCTATTGTTTTGTTTCTTATATACATCATCATTTCATCCTGTTAATTAAAATATCAGCAGCTAAAAAAAATAGCATAGGCTGTACTAAATTAATTAAATGATGTGTCTTTTATACAGTATGTACTCCCAAGAAAAGGAGTGACAGAAAGAAACATCTAATTAATCCAATAATGATTTCTTTTTTTGGCATTTGACCATTGTTGGAAATAAGCATTGTGGGGAAAAAAGTGATTGTATTAGGTTACTGTAAATTAGTTATTTAGTGTTACTACTACACCATATTTCATGATATTTTTAAATGTGAATTTGTGACCATTTTGTGTGGGTTAATGTTTGATTTTCTTCATTAGTGACCCTGGCACCAATGTACAACCTGAGTCAGCAGTTACTAGCCTGGTATTACCAGATTGGGTCAGGGAAATCTCAGTTCAGTCTGAGGACAAAGCACATATGAGGGAAAGCACCAACATTCAGGGAACTGTGCCCCAAATCCTGAAATGTACCATTGCAACACTGGAGGTGCTCTGAGATCCCTCCAGGTGTGATGAGTGTGATTTAGATAGGAAGCAACATTCTCTATAAATTGCTGCTTGACTTTATAATTCAATGCTATAATAAGACTCACTGCCACAAACGTTCATGACACAATTGCTTCAATTTAAAAAGTGTGCACTGTATTAACAGATCATTTAATATTTCGATTGATTCCTCCTGTCACAGATTATCATGGAAGTGCAGGAGCTACATGCTTCCACTGAGTTGTTAATCAAATTTTGGCGACCCAAATACGGTGTGTGTGTGTGTGTGTGTGAGTGTGTGTGAGTGTGTGTGTGAGGATATTATGTTCAGTTCTCACTTTCTGACCCACTTTTAATGAGCTATTTCAGGGTTAAGACTTGGTTTTAGGGTTAAAGTAGGTTGAGATTAGGGTTAGGGTCAGGCATTTAGTTTTGATGGTTAGTGTCTTCACTTAGATACAAGTACAAGTATGCAAAATATATATGAATAGATGGAGTTTAGGGTATAGGGTATCTCCAGATGATTATGGAGCTGATATGTATACATGTCATCTCCACACCTTTTAAACTCATGCAGCCCTATATCAGCACACTCCCACCTACACAGTTGGCACTACATAGTCACAGTGTTAGTCCTGGCCACAGCAAACATGTTGGACTCCATCTGATCCAAACAGATTTATTTTGGTTTCATCTGACCGAATAAGTGTCTGCCAACATTCACCAGACTTATTTTCATACACTTTGGCAATATTTGTTTTGTCTCACAGTTTTATTCTGTATTGTGAGCAATGGTTTCCTTCTTGGACATAGTCTGTTTACTTCATGAAAAGACCTTCACTCTGATCAGTCACTGAAACACCAATTTCCACAGATAACCCTTGTGCCAAGTCAGAAGCACTTACCCTTCTGTTTTCCCTTGCAAGGTTACATCAATAACAAAATTATGATTCATTTTTAGAGGTTGAGCACTGCACTTTCTTGGTGGTTCAATTTAATTCAGTTTACAGAGTAAGGTGAAGACATTATAACATTAGAAATAGACCAGAAAGAGACAGTTCCCCCCAATGAAAACATCTGCACTTGGCAACATTGGAGAAGAAAAACTCCCTTTTAACATCAAACACCTCACACTTAAAACTTAAAAATACACAGGGGTTTGTTGTATACATTACAGATTGGATAACACATGTTTTAATACACTCACTGGCAGTGGTTGGTAACAGGCAGAGGGAGCAGGCTAAAGCCAAATATAACAAGACATGGTCAAAATCTAGAAAAATTTGAAAACTACTTCATATCTGTAGCATTGCTGGATTTAGAGAACGGTTCCATTTATAGTAAAATATAAAAGCCTGCATTACACACTGCGTGTGAGGAGTTTGAACAACATACGTGTTTACCAGAAAAAGGAAAGTCTATCTATGTCCTGCAGGTGCTTTGATTATGGCTTAAAAAAATAAAAACATCTGTCTCTTGTATGTTATTGCCCGGGCCACACTGGCTGCGGTTTCGCAGCGGTTGTGCTTTTGCCAGCAGTTTGTTTTTACATAGGGTTTGCCTTGAAAATGGCCATTAATGCGTCTGCATCTGCATGTGAGAGAGAGAGAGAGAGAGAGAGAGAGAGAGAGAGAGAAGAGAGACTGCTGCTCATCACCCCAACAAGTTTTTTATGTTAACTTGTAATATAACTGAAGCCTTTGTGAGGTTTCTTGTATAACTACCATATTTCCTTGTATAAGAGTAGTCTTTAAATACCAGCACTATACAGTATGAAGCTGTGCATCTTCCACTCCTGCATAAAAAACATTTGTAAACTGAATAGATTCAGTCAAATGAAATGCTTGAGTGCTTTTATTTTGAAATGGTTAGGCTTCAGGAAGTGTTGCAAATGTTTATGCCTGTGACATTTTCAAGAGACAGTCATTGAAACTGTGCTGAAAGATAATTATCACTATTCATTATTGTGCTGTGAACCATGTGTCAAACATGGAGAAAATCGGCGAGACCACGAATCTCTAAAGAGCAGCGTGGCTGAACTGCAGCTGGTGTGGCTACTCTAATCTGTTAAATGGGTGGGGAAATGAAAAGCAAGTTGTTCTGCGGCACAACTACAGCCAGTGAGGCCCAGGCATAGCTCAATGGTAAAATGGTAAATGGTCTGTATTTATATAGCTTTGTAATTTTCTTGATAATGACTATATCAGAGTGCATCTAGGTGTGGCACTTTCTCCACTACAGTTTCGTCTCTTTCTCTCTGTTCACCCTCTCTCCAGATATTTGATTCTATTATACGTTTGACAGAAAACAGATGAAGGCTTTGAAGATTTCTCTGACTCTGGTTGGGTTTTCACATCAAACAGCTTTAACCTGTTTGTACTCAATTACAGGGAATATGTTTGATTTGTTTTCCTCAATCCAGTGCAGGGAGCTCCCACGCACAATTGCCAAATCCCAACTGATGTGCACAACCCCGTCATCCAATGCAGTTTTGTTAAAAGATGTGAAAAATCACGTGCGCTGTTAAGTTCTATGTTGCTCATCTGTGGCCACTGCCTCAGTTCTTCAAGTCATTGATTCCAAAGGAAGTTGGAAACCTTCCTCGGAGATCCGTTTCCATGTTGACGTGAGTGCATCTCATCATTTCTGCAGATTTGTCAGCTGCACATTCAAGCTGCTGATCTCCTGTTCTACCACATATCAAATGGCACTGAAGTTGTTGTGTTCACTGTTCATGAAACCAGTTTATGGCTTTTACGTTGTGACATGGAACATTATCCTGCTGGAAGAAGCCATTAGAAGATAATAGCCATTAAGTCATTAACGTGGTAAGCAACAATACTCGTATAGACTGTGACAAACATCTATTGATTGGTGTTAAGGGCCCAAAGGGTGTCAAGAATACAGTCCTCACACCATCACACCACCACCAGCAGTCTGGTGTGTTGACACGAGGCAGGTTGGCTCCATGGATTCATGTTGTTGATGCCAAATTGGCATCGACCATCTGCAGCCTCAGCAGAAATCTAGATGCATCAGACCAGGTTCAGTCCTCAACTGTCACATTTCTGATCTCAGCTGACATGGTCTCTGCTGTTGCAGACCGTCACCTCAAGTTTTGACATCTTTTTCATTAATTCTCCTCTAGTTTTTACAACATATTGCACAATTCACTTTCTATTGTTTACATACTTTAGTACTAAACACTAGGACTAAACTTCAGCAGTAAACACACCAAAGCAAATTCCTTGTATGTTTAAACCGACTTGGCAATAAACCCAGATTCTGATTCTGAGGTGCTCTTTTCGACATAGTTGGTTACCTGAGTTACTGTAGCCTTTCTGTAAGCTTGAAGTAGTCTGTTCCTTATCTTCTGGCCTCTCTCCTAAACCAAGTGTTTCTGTCAGAACTGTAGCTCACCATTGGGCTCCATTGGCACTTCAGGAATAGGGAGAGGCAATAGCACCTAGTCCACCAATCACCAAGTTGTTGTGTTCTGTTTGGGCTGTAAAGCTCCAAACAACAATTTTTTTTATTTTCAGTGCATTTGACAGTTATTTTCATGAATAATTGGTTTGACTGTTTGGTCTATAAAATGTCTGAAAATGCCCATCGTTAATCCCTGAAGGTTAAGTTAACACACTCCATTTTGTCAGAAACCCATTAGTGTTGTGTTTACAACCATATAAAGTGGAAAATCGTTGCGTTTTTAAAAGCTGGTACCAGTGAATGTTTTTAATTTGCTTTTATGATTAACATTGTTGCCACTTAATTTTTTGTCAGTAAATAATCAAATAATCATTTCAGCTCTCGAGTATTGGTTGGTTCTTGGGTGAAGACAGGCCAATAATGGAACTGAAATGTATAATCAGGTCATTCGGGGCCAGTTGAAATGTCTTTCAGCCATGGCTACCCAAGGGTCTTTACACAGGTAGCTGTGAACAGTTATCTATGTACACAGCTGTAGAAATCTCATTTTGTACTTTTTAGATCCCTTAAAGTGACTGCTGTTGCTACTTAGACTGTGCTCTTGATTGGCATTACTGTGGGTGAATCAGAACAGCTAACATTTTACAGCTAATCTCTAAAATACAAAACTCCACATGAACAGATGGCATTCATCAGGTTGAAACAAACAATCTACAGCATCGTTGGCTAAATCCAATTTAGAACACTTGTATAAACAAGTCAAAAAGTACGAGAGTTTTTAAGAAAAAAATCTTAAAATGTTCTTACATGAAACCTGCTACATTAAATATGTCTTGTGCTCAGCCTCTGTGCTATTTGTAGCGGAACCTGTCTTTGAATCACAAGGAGGAGTGAAATAACTTGGTCATTTTTAGATGTTTAATCCTCATTAAAACAGTTTTCTTTAAGAATTATCCTGTGAATAGAATTCAGGCTGGTGAGTAATGGCTTAATTTCATCCCACCCCAGCAGTGGCATGTCATGATTAAACTGTGGCTGAGTGCTTTCCCCTAATTTATTATATACAAACAGCACTAATGAATATGTGAATATAGCGAGCATCATAAAAAATTTATGATGAATATGGTTGGTATGCAGGTAATGTGCATTAATGGTTTATGTGAATTGCCAGGGGGCATTGTGAGAAAGTGACAACATGCGGCTCTGGAGTCATGTGAGCAATAGGAGAAGCTGTTTTAAACTGTGATGGAAATCTGGAAATACAAGAGGCTGGAAAAAACTAAGTTATCTACGTGTATTTTAATAGGGACTTTCTGCAGAAAGGATCAACACAGAGAGTCACAAGGATCTCAGAGTGAAGATGGAGAACAGTCAAATGCAAGGATCTTATATAGGAGGACTGAGGGCTGTCTCTCTGAACCAATCCAGACTGGTTCTGTAGGTGCAGGAGAGAGAGGAATCTAAACACAAACAAATAATTTACATGTGTTTCCTAAGGAGATAAGCAGACATACATTCCGTTCTTTGGAGAGTAAATAAGTGGCAAAAGGGTCTGATAGTTTTCAGGTCAACACAGTTCAGACCATAAAACAGCTCAGGTCATAAAGTATTTGGACAGTTTGTATATGTATGTAGATACAGGTCATAAGTAGATACAGGTCATAAGTAGATACAGGTCAGATAAAAGTCTTTAGACAGGTCTGCAAAAAGTTACTCTTCAACTACAAAATAGTTTTCAACCACACTTAGTTAATTTTTCCACTACAAAACCATCCAAACAGGATTGCTTTATTTGTCCTATGTGTGTTAGAAATGCAGAGGAATGTGTTTTATAAGAAAGCAAGAACAAAGCAAAGGGCAGGAAATATGATTTTAAATCATTGTAGTGATGACATCATTATGAAATGATTGATGAAAGTTAGCATTGCCTGATTGTGGTATATACAGCATGTATGATATGCAAGAGTATGCATATCCCCCAGATGCTTTTCATTTAGATTTAGTTTTAGTTTTAGTGTTTGTCATTTAGTGTTTGTCGCTTTCTTTAGGACACTTTATCTAGTTTCTGTTCATGACACCAAGTCTTAGGTCTTAGCTTAAGCCTTGTTACAACATGAAAGATAGTAAACACAATATTGTGTCTTAGCCAGAGGTGCTCCAGACATGTTGTGCAGTTGTCTGTGCAACTGACAGAACAGATATGCTTCTATTTTAATTAAGCTGTATGCAGGCCACATGATGCCCTGCATTTTACTCACCATATGAACCAATGAACAGAGCCTGAGACAAATCGTTATGCTTTTAAACTTGTCTTCTGTTTTAACTTGCGTCATTGCAGTGAATGTGCAAACTGACCTGCAATTAACACCAGTTACCCCATTAATGCTCAGTTTTCTTTCTTACAGCCTTTGTTTGTGTTCTTTGACTCAAACAATATCACCAAAGAATCAGATGTAACCCGGTGTAAATAACAATTATAACATTAGACAACTATATAAATGTTGATGTCCCTATTCCATGAATCATTCTACAAACTAACATGTAAAGTGTAACTGTATTGGTGGGCAAATCTCTAGGAAAGATCTTTATTCCCACTCTCTTTCCAGGACTGCAGTATTATGTATGTTGTACAGCCAAGGTAACTAAACAGCGACCCTTTACCCCTGTCTTACGCATTTTACTTCACCTTGAAAGTCACCAAAAGAATTGAGAAATGTGCACAAAGCAGACTTATTCTGAATGTTCATCTTGGACTCGAGTTCAAGGTTAACATTAGTGCTAACTATTTCTGCTGCAGCCACAGCAGGAGTTGCTGATTAAGCTGCAGCCTTGTGGGCTTCCTTTGTGGTTGGCTGGCTGTGTGTGAAGTAGGACAGCGTAAGCCCTTCAAGAGGTCCATGGATCAGTCTAAATAGGTTTCCAGGCCCATTACATAGTAATTCAGTTAAATATGATATGCACATTTTCATTTTCTCCTTCATGAAATAACTCAAGTATTTTCTCCCGCTGACAGCATATACTGCCTCGAGTATAACATGACATTAATATGCAGAGTGAAAAGCAGAAGTGTCCTGTTGTTCCACTTAAGCCTCCATTGGAAATATGGGTAAAGGAGTCTGTAATAAGCACATGCTACACTACCATACAAAAATGATAAAAATAATAAAGATAAAATAAAAATGATAACTAAAGTAACAGTGACAGTTTATTGTCAGTACTGTCTCAGTAGAAATAAACCGTCAATGACTTTTCAAGTCTTGAAAAGTAGTTAAGCAATTCTTGTATGTTAATTTTTTGCACTTTATACAGGGAAAATCAATGCTAAATGCTAATGGATATGTGAGGCTATACTTGGAAACAGCATTGCTTTTATTTAAATTCTAGCATTGGACTGCTAACCTTATTGGCTCATCGTGCTAATTCAAACAGCGCAGCATACTATCCTGATAAGCTTAGCATCCTTACCTGATTATTTTAGCACGCTTGCCAGATTGCAAGAAATTGCAATGTGATTTGTACCTGCTATTGGTCAGGGGATTACCAGAGTTGTAACATGTGTTTACCAACTTTTATTAAATTCCATTACAGGCTGTAAAATGTCATTCTATACCATCCTTGGAGCCAAGCTGACACCAGACTAACCTGGGTTACTGTTTAACCTGGGTTTCATTCAATCAGAGGTGTGTTTGATGCTCGTGCCATGTTTTCAATTTGAATATGCTGATTTGTGATCAGCCTGCTGCAGCACAGTTTTGACAGCCAACAGTGTGTGTGAAGCCAAAGAGAAGCTTGGCACGATTCACATGAACTGAACAGATTCAACAAGGTAACTTGTCAGCAAGTAACTAAAAGCAGGATGAGATTCTTCGAAATGCAGTCGGCTTCTCATTTGACTTGTGGCTTGAGAAATTAAGGACTTGAGATTTAATTAATAATGTTAGATTTAACATATTTGAGACGTGACTGGACTTACGACTTGAAAGCGATAACATTTGATCCTAGTCTATTTCTACGACAAGACAATTACAGGAACTCAACACTGCTTATTTAATTTAAATGAATTTGTTTTTCTGGAGCATAGAGAAATTACAGCCATATATTTATTTCCATCTCTCTCTCCGTCTGTTTCTCTGTAGATGGGAGGCACCATGTACAACACAGGGAAGCATGTGTCCCTGCGGCCCGACAAAGCCCACCTGGTGAACATCTCGGGGGGCCCGCTGGGTTACAGCTACCGGTTGGAGGAGGTCCGCCTCCACTTTGGGAGCGAGGACTCCCAGGGTTCCGAACATCTCCTCAATGGGCAGGGCTTTCCTGGAGAGGTGAGAGACACGGTGAAATGACACGTGTGCACACAGGTCAACAACAGAGCAATGAACAGGCTGATAACCTGCTGGTGGCAGACAGAACAACTGGTCAGCTTATTTGGATTAGTGACTACATGATTATTTCATCTCTGTGAGTTACCACAGATGAACAGACACCTGCATGTGCACAGGAAGATGCACACATGACATGACATGACACAGTAAGTTATTCTTTAACAGTCATCTCACAATAAGATTTGTGCTTTTCAACTATCATCAATCTGTTTTTTAAAGCTCTTCTTATTATCCATCATGACAGCTACTCAAACCAGGTTGACAAAATTGGAACATCGGATGTTTCTGTGTCTCTGTGGAGTTTGGTGCTGGGTGGAGATTCCCTGAGCCTTTCTGTGTGTTGCAATTCAGGGATCAAAATACTGCATTTGCTTTGTATATCCAACATGTCCAGAGAGGCACGCAAAGCTGTGACCTTGTAAGATACTTCATACTCTTGTTGTGCACATTGCTTTTGTGGTTTTATATCTTCAGAGTACATCAGAAGAGTTATCTCACTGGAGGAAATAATATACATTGGATGCAGCCAAACAACTAGAGTGTTTCCTGCTAAAAAGCCATTGCTATGTCATTTCATGTACAGTAACTTAAGTCATTGTCCTCTGAAGGTGAATTTGTGATTGCATGAGTTTGAGTTGTATGTGTGTGTTTTTGAGCTCAGCGCTGGTTAATAGGAAAATGTAAGTTTCTCTGATAGAAACTGACTATATTTACAGTATATTCATCTATTATGCCTGTTAATGGATTTATACCACTATGAAGAAGCCTAAATTTTTTACCACAATATAAAACTAAGAATTATAGAACTGAAGCTTGAAGCTCAAATAAATAAGAAGCACTCTAATAAGTGAGTGCAATTAGTGCATAATGACCATCCTGATATCAAAGTGCTACAGTGCACTTATCAGCAAACACTGTAGAAAGACTGAGGGTCACTTTACCCACATAGCTGGTATCCATAGTGACTTGTATTGCAAAATTGTATTAGCTGTATTGCTAATAACTAAGTTATTATACTAAGTAGAATTTCTTTCTGAATTTTTCCTGAATAAATATTTTGAAATCTTTTAAATCCATTTTTCCTTCTGGGTTTTTTGTTGGTTCAGCAAATCTTGAAAATTCCAGGGAACAAGAATTGAGGATATCTACTGTCCCCGTTGCAATTTGTAGTACACACAGCAATATCAACACAAACCTCAATGGAACACAAGAGATGGAGAATAAATACAATATAAAATAAGTACTGTTACATAGACATGTAAAAGCAGGGCTTCAATAAATTTAAACCAATGGCAGCTCAGACAAATGGATTTCTGTAGCTGTGTGTGCAGCATATATCTGCAGCCAGACGGGAGCAGCTTATACATACAGAAAAAGGGATGGTGTGATTCATCCAGAAAAGCACAAGCCTTTTTCAGGGTCCTGTCCTCGTACAGCCGAGCATTCAGGGTTGTGCCTGAAATGTCCTGTGTTTGAAGTGACCCAGACAAAGAAGATTCATCAAAACTGGTTGAAAACATTTTCAGAAGAGTATTGTATACACCCACATGAGGTATTTATTGTACCTTACAAACTCGACAGCCTGACTGCTTATCACTATTGGGTTGCTGATGGTGGATGGTCTCACATGTTGAGACCTTAAAAAATCTGTCAGCCAACATATCAGGCCAGGGTTATTGTTATGGAGCCTACTTGCTCAAATGTGGGCCTGAATACAATAATCCAAACAATCCAAATTACACTTATTACCTCTGACACAATCTTCTCCAGTGATTCTTGATTTCATGAGAGGTAAGCACTATATACAGATCTGTAGTCTGGGGGGCTTGGGGTTACTATGTTTAAATAACATTGGTTTCAATAATAGAATCGTTGCAAAGACAAGGAACCTCTATGGAGGTGAAGAAACAGAAGATGTCTGCCAACTATCTTGGTGGTGTGCATGCAAATTGGTCCTATGTGATAGAAAGTCTCACTTCTTTTATCTTTTACAAATTAAAATATTTGTACATTTATCTGTTTAAATTGTGATGCTCAGTGTCATTGTGATTTTCTTTCAGGTCCAGCTGATTCATTATAACCAAGATCTGTATGCCAACTACACTGAGGCAGCTAAGAGCCCTCATGGCATCGCTGTGGTCTCCATATTTATTAAGGTCAGCATGTCC
Source organism: Verasper variegatus (assembly GCA_026259375.1). Lineage (NCBI taxonomy): Eukaryota > Metazoa > Chordata > Actinopteri > Pleuronectiformes > Pleuronectidae > Verasper > Verasper variegatus. Next base: position 2,376,575 of record CM048054.1, on the reverse strand, counting down.
TACCAGTCGTACAGTGGAACAGGCTGAAGGACCAATTAAGATACAAATACACCTATTAAATATTGCATGTGTGTGTTGAACAGTGATTTGTGATGAAAATGTGATCCCCTTCTCTCTGTCATATCCCAGCTCTCTGAAAACAACAATGCCTTCCTCAACCGAATGCTCAATAGAGATACAATCACCAGAATCAACTACAAACGTAAGATGCACACAACACACACACACACACAGTCTCTCTCTCTCATTCTGCTTGTATTATTCGGCTAATTCTGCTTTCAGCATCAACACATGTATGTGTCTGGCTGCACTTCACATGGGCACATTTCAAATTAAAAAACAACCAAATCATAAAAAAACTTCACGATAACAAGTTTCATTTACTCTCATTATGTCATTTCCCTCTTTTGCCATTTTCCAGACAACTCAAAAGTCAGATATTCCGACTTGACAACGTCAAATGTAGACAAACATGGGTGACTGTGAGAAGCAGATGTTTATTTGGCTCGTGATGAGTCGAGGGGTATTTAGTTGGCTGTGATTTGTAACTTCGCTGCTTGATGCAAAGTATTTTGTGACTCAAGTATTTTACTTCCCAACTTTGAAATCAAAATTGTTACTATAATTGTAAATACAAAAACCACCTCCAGGATGAGTTATGATTATCCATATGAGCACAACAGCAGATGAAAAGAGCCAAATCAGCAGATTTCACTGTCTGTGCTGATGCTGAGGGTTTGGCTCTTTTCATCTATTGTTGATTCACCAATCAGTGACCACTTCTTGTGTCCCAAATCAAACACACCAGTCATGTCACAGGACCAACAGGTGCACGCTGGGTTAAACACTGAATGCTAAAATACAAATGGTGAATCCTTCAGTTAAGACATTGATTCACATCTATAGTCTGTGAGGTTTTTAGTAATTACATTATTATTATTATTATTATTTAGGGCTGTCAGATTAATCACGATTTCTAAATGCCCGAAAAGTCCCCATTTTCAGCATGTTTGCTTTGTGTTTGTTTGATTCACTCTAGAGTTTATGAGACACATGTTTAAACCTGCTACACGACACGAGACGTGACGTGCACAGTCAGGACATCGGGGTTACGATGCAACCCAGTGTTTTAACTTCACTGTTGCAGAAGAAGCGATGCCCTGTTCATCCAGGAACATAGCTAGGAATTTAGCAGGTTTTTATAAAGATCAGTCCTAAGTGTGATGATTAGAAAATATCAGAGGAGCAGAGTCACTCGTTGACCTGCAGAGTAATGCGCCTCAGTGCAGTGGTGCTGCTAATTAAGAGAAGTGCCCTTTTTCTCACTTGAGCCCCTGCCCCCAAAATGTCTTTGCACGTCCCTGCTGTGAGGTGTGCATGACCTTTTTGATCATCACTGTTATGACTGCCGCCCAAATCCTGGAGCAGCTCAGTGAGTCAGAGAGGCTGAGTGTAGTGGTTATATTTAACATTTAACATGTTATTGATGATACAAAATAAATTCGACGGACAAAAACTTCTTAATTTTTAATTCCAATTCTTTGGGGAAAACATTTGCATTACATAGTGGCACTGAGCAGTGAACACACTGAAATGCTCTTGCCATTAACATTGTACGAAAATAAACATGCATGTCCCATTTAAAGGAATAATTCACTGCTGGGAGGATGGCTTTCTAACAAAACTTAATTTATTTATTCATGAATCTTATTTTATTTATGTATTTATGGAATCAAACAATTTTGAAACTTCAAAGCTGGTGCAACATGACTGGAGAAAACAGAGAGACAGGGTGTGGTATTCCCTTTTGCCCAAAACTTCAACACCCAGAATGCACTGGGCACTCCTAGCCTCTCTATTAGATAGGCCTGAAAGAAATAGTTAACATAAGGGTGGTAGATAGTAAGGGTGGGACTATCGATACCATCGATAATCAGCTGAATGGATATTTTTGCACAGCTCTACCAAGCATGTTATAGAACTCTTTCGAGGCTCATCACACTTCACTGCTTTCAATAACTTTAAATAAATACTACTTTATAATTTGTCTCACATCCTTGGTTGGGACTGTGGGGACGTACCACTGCTCCCCTCTCTGTGGCTGTTTCTGAAACTGAGTGTCGTGCTTTTCATGATGTGTAGCTCTGCTAATGTTGATAGATGTGTCATATGGCATTGTAGTTGTGATTCTGATTAATTTATGCTATACAATGCAAATATGTTCTAACCTAGTTTCTCAGAGGCTGATTGGCCTGATCTGAACAGCTGCTGATATAAGTTTGAACCAATTGTGTTAGTTGTGCTCACCTCGGTTTTGAAGGAAATTTGAAAGCACAAGATCAATTTCTTTCTTTCTTTTCTTTTTTGTTACCCTGATTTTGTTCTTTTTGGGGAAAGACCAGACACAGCAGATGCTCCTGCTGCCTCCAGCTGCAGCAGCTGCAGAGAAGTTAGGGGTCAGTCAGGCAGACTAAAGAGTTTTGCACCTTTTGAAAGGGGTCAGAGGGGCCTTGCAGAGCCATCCATTATTCATTCATTTGTTTATGTTGATAGAAATTTGCATCTCTCAACAGATTTATTCTCTAAATTGACTAAATTCACGAGACAAAAACAAACTTTTGAAACTGTTAGTGGACCCCTCCATAGGGGCCCTGGATAACTAGTCAGGCAGTATAACTGGTTGCTTTGAATGTGGTTCTCACCTGGAACTGTCTATATGAATTTATATACAAATACTTATACTGTTCGCATAAAGATGCTCATTCATTGTCATGGCCGTTTTCCCTCGTTCCATGTTCCAATAGGCCACTTGATGATAGCCTGCAGAGTCATTATTAAGTTTGACTCGTGTCCAAACGGTCAAAAACTTGTGTTGAACCACTGCTCCGCAGACTTCACACACTTAACGATATCCATGTGGTCAATAATATATAACAACGCCACCTTCAACTGTCGTAAACAACAAGACATAAATTAGCACCTAAAGCAAATCGAGATATATTTTAACTGTATAAAAATAAAACTATAAACTTGAATAACTTTAGAACATAAGTGACATGTCAAACCAACATTAATATTTAGTAACACACAAATTCAGGTTGCTTAGTGGCTCTCACATCCGTGCTTCAATAGTTTTATCATGTATGATTGTTTAAATATGTAACAGCTGCTCGAACACCAGGAGATTGCAAAACTAATAAATATGAAAGATGTCGGTTTTGGAATTAAGGCTAAATCCACACTTTTGCATTTTAGTTTGAAAAGACTTTTAGAGATGCTAAAAGTGAGAAATTTGGAAGCGCTGCTGGTTCCATTTTATTTAGAAAATAATCGTGTCTTCGCTGAAGGCTTTGTTGGAAGACTTTGCTAACTTCTGTTGTGCAGTTAAATTCTGCAGTTTACAACGTGAAACTGCTTATATGTGTAAGAGACAAGCTATTATTGAAGGAATCTGCGACAAAGACGGTGTCCAAGGGGACACACATGCCTTCCTATTTACACCAGCATGCCCAGTTTATGCAACTGGTCATTCGATATGCGTTTTGTGTTAGTATGGCTGGGATTAAAACTGATACAGAGCAAAAACGCTGATGTAGACAGAGATCGTTTTAGTTTGAAAACCCTTTGGATGTAGTATGGATGTACCCTAAGTCCAGACACATCATCTGAGAGCAGTGTTACAGATTATATATATATTTGACAGCTGGTGTTGACAGTGAACATAATATGATATGTGAGAGCAGCTCTGCTGCCTGAGCATCTGACAGCAGTGAGAGTGCGGGGTCTTGGCTGGTGTCTTGTGTCTTGAAGTTGTAGCATTTATTTACTGACAAATAGACCCTGTTGAGACCTGATGTTCACATTTGTCTGTTATGATCCAATCATAACTAGGCAGCTCTAAGATCAGGTGTGAATGAATCCAAGACGCATTGAGGCCAGATTTTAGGTTAAATCACTCAGACCATATTCTGTGGCCACATTCGTTTATTTGTATGAATGCAAATGTGTCCTGTGCCACATCGATGGACTGAGCTGATGTCCTCTGTCCTGCTACAGTTTCATAATGAACACAAAGTAGTTTTACACTTCTCAGTGTTTCACATACATTGATTTCTTTGTGGCCACCGCCATAATATTAACACTGAAGGCCGCATATTGATTTTCAAATTTCTGTTAACTGTTTCAAATGAGTCAAATCTTTCATTGAGCTGAAGAGCTGCCTGAAGCACATTGATTCACTCAGTCACTTCTGTCCCTGTTCTCTCTCTTTCGTTCTCTCTTTCTCCTTCCTCCTCTCACAAGACACACACACATACATACAGACACATACACATTGGTAGTGAACCCGTCTGTATAGTCAGACTGGCTAAAAATATCATGTGGTCTTTGCTAAATGTTAAAGGTGTTTATTTGCACATAGAGCTGGAAAGTGAGATCAGATCACATGTGGTCACAGGAGACCCTTGTGGAAGTGCATTCTAATGTCAAGTGTGAAATGACGTTCCACCTCTCGAGACACATGTTGGTAGATCTGAACAGGGCCATAGTCTTAACCAGGGGTGGATCTATGACTTGGCAAGATCCGGGGCTCAGCCCAGAGCACCTGAGCTAAAGACAGTTGTTTTGGGGATGGTGTGTATGCGCAGAATTTAATCTTGCTGAATTGTATATCTACTGCAAACATGACATTTTTTATTTAATCTAACCCATAACATTACACTCACTATCACAATTACTATAAACTCACTAAAATGTACTGTTAGTAGTAGTACTGCATAATGACATACACACATTTGGTTCTGCACACACAAGACACCGTTGCAGTCATTGAGAAATAACACAAAGTTGGAACTTGTTTTAAAAAGCACACAACTTGCACTGTGTGTATTCTGTACGATTTTGGCTTTAAAATAGTGTTTAATAGAGCAAAGAAATATATTGTTGTAACATCTGTAACCAGTGAAAAAGTAATCTTTCCCTGATAATGTATGCCTCTGATCCTGGGTTAGTGTCTTAGATATCAATATCTCAATATGTGGATGTTCTTTAAAATATTTTTGCCACAGGACCTTCATTTGTTACATGTTACATGGACTCTCTTGTTTTGAAAGAAGACTGGGGGCACATTACTCAAGCAGTAAGATGTCCAGGCCACACAAAACACACCCCAAAAATGAAGCTCCGCCCCTGGTCTAAACTGCACATACTCGCTAGTTCACAGCTGCAAACTTCTAAATCTCTGCTCCAGTCTCTACACACACATATACACACAAACACATGCAGCATCTTGTTTTTGTCCCTTAGGAAGAAAGTGCCAGTGACTTATATTAATCATCTGGAGATGTGAACTAATATGAAACAAAAAGTCTTTTTTGGCCACAAATGGGAGGTGAGTCCCATAATGTGATTGTGTGAACAGTCCTGATTAAGACAAGTAAACACACACACACACACACACACACACACACACACACACACACACACACACACACACACACACACACAAACACACACTCTCTCTCTCTCTTTCTTCACTAACATTTTTATTCAGACAGGCAATTTCTTTTAATAGGTCCGAACATCAGAGATTTATACTCGGACACAATGTTCTCCATTACACACACACACACACACACAGAATTAATTTCCTCTTTTTTAAGAGCATTCTTGTTAATGGGTGTGAACATAAAAGACATTCACACACCCACTGCATCACTTTAACACTCACCTGCTGTCTCTCTCGTCCTCTCTCTATTCAGATGATGCGTTCTTATTGATGGGCCTGAACATAGCGGACCTCTACCCTGACACCACACGCTACATCACTTATGAGGGCTCCATCACTATCCCTCCCTGCTACGAGACATCCACATGGATACTGATCAACAAGCCTGTCTACGTGACACAGATGCAGGTATGTGAGGGCAGGATATCTGAATGTGACACAGGAAAAATAACTGAAATTCTGGGGGCTGGGGGGGAAAAACACTGCAATTTATGAAATCCTTGCTGGGGCTGCGCATTTTGAATTGCAAATTATGACCTCATAACCTTTAAGTGAAAGCCTCTGCATTTTCACGAGTGTTTTTAGATAAAAGTGGCTGTGTGGTTGCACCAGTAATGTACTAGAATGCAGTGCATATACATGGAGCACAGATGTTCAGTTGCACTGCCTCTCAGTAGTCTGAAGGTCTACAAATAAGGGCTGTGGTCTCTTGTTTGACTGGTCAATATGCTCTCATCCGACCAAATCCTCAAACCACTGTTACTTAAGATGAAAAGTGTTAGACTGGGTCTGCCCTCGCTCTTCAACCCAGAGTGCAGCACACAAACAAGCTTTAAAAACACACATTTCCTGACCAAAGCATCTCACACAGAGGCATACGCACTAACAGGAGGACCAAGCTGCGGATGAGATGTGGTGGTACTTATTTAGCAAATTAACTAACTGAATTGTTTGTTTCTTTTTTTATTCAATTGTGCCTCAATATGTTTGGTCTAATAATTCGGTCAGGATGACTAAATATGGTGATTAAACAAGCTTTTTATGTTAAGGGGACTGATACACTATTTATGAGTGTGTGTAACCTGGTGTAGATCCAAACAGAAATCCAGATCTAGTCGACAGACAACTCTCCCATGCTGCCAACATTGCTGCAACAACCCAATTGTGTGGATACATGCTTCTCACTCAGAAGGCGGCAAAGGTTTTGGTCCAGGCTCTGGTCATCTCACGCCTAGACTATTGCAACTCCCTCCTGGCTGGTCTACCTAGTGCCATTCGACCTCTGCAGCTCATCCAGAATGCAGCAGCTCGACTGGTCTTCAAACTACTGAAGTTCACTAACACCACTCCCTTTACTGGTTACCAGTGGCTGCCTGTATCCGCTTCAAAACACTAGTACTTGCGTACCGTGCTGCAAACAGATCGGGTCCAGTCTACATCCAGGACATGGTCAAACCTTACACCCCAGCCCTTCCACTCTGCTCTGCATCGGCCAATCAGCTTGTTGCTCCCTCACTGCGAGGGACAGCTAGCCACTCAACAGAATCAGTTTTCAACTGTTTGCTGTCCTGGCTCCTAAATGCTGGAAGAAGCTCCCCATTGACATCAGGACAGCAGAAATTCTACACATCTTCTGCTGCAGACTACAGACACATCCCTTCCGACTACACCTTGGTTAAGAAGATGATGTCTAATAACCATCATCTACTCTGGTGTTTGTATTAAAATAGATAAAGTTTAGTTGCACTTATATATTGCACTTACATGTAGCACTTGTAGTTTGGCTTTTTTGAAGAATATTGTAGTTACATGATTCTTGCTGTTCTGGGTTTGTGCCCTCGTGGTTGAATGTACTTATGCTTTGGATAAAAGCATCAGCTAAATGATATATAATGTAATGTAGTGAATTTAAATGTGTTTTCAATCAGGGACCGTTAGGACTTGGGAGAGGTATTATCTCTCTGAATGATACTCTAGTTTACTCCTGCTTTCACTCACTTGTCCTTTGCTCTCACTTGTCTTTCTCTGTGATTTGTGTTTGTGATTTTCATTGTCAGTCAGTTTAGGGTAGTGGAGAGCTTACGCTTTAGAGATTTTATCTCCGCTTTTTGTTGATGATGTTGTTTTGAACCTTTATTAAACCTTGGGGCAGTTTACAACCAAATGTGGATGAGATGAGAGCGATCGCCTCTGAGCCTACAGCCATGGTACTCTTTATGAAAATGGTGCAGTTCCTCATTTGGGTTGGGAACGAGTTGCTGCCTTAAATGAAGTTACCCCCACCCAAGTATCTCTGGACAAGTATAAGAGTTACATCTACGGACAGGTGCACTGTTGGCACTGTGGATTACTACTGGATAACTCTACTCTAGTAGAGCGGGTCCTAAGCCTAAAGGCATGCATTGGGATGTGAGCGCAAGAATTAGACAGCGGACCCAAGAAACAGAGGGTGTCTGGGCTCACCCTTAGGGATGGGGTTTGAAGCTTGGACATCCAGGAGGAGCTCAGAGTGAAACAACTGCTTCTTTGCAGTGACAGGACCCAGTGGATGCGATATTGGAATCCAACTGGCATCCTGGGGTTTGCTGTGAAGGTACTCCTGGCCCAGGGTTAAACCAAGAACAAGCTCACACATCCCATCTGGACTGGAAATGCATCAGGATTCTCAACAAGGAGCTCAAGAATGTATCTCATGAATCTTCTCTTATGTCAGTTTTTTGATTTAGCTCATATCGATATCGATTTGGCTCGTCTCTCTCTCTCTGTCCAGTTATATTGGACTAAAAGAATCCAATTCTGATCATACAATAAAAAGCATTCTGTGCCTCACAGCTTTTCTGGAGCAGAGAGAACAGAACGTTGCATACTCACACAAAGTGCTTAATTTCATACTCATTGGAGCCAGCATGGCTTGATTAACTGCAGGTTAAGTGGTGGCATGGTGACTTCCTCTTCAATTAAACTAAACTTAGCTGAACTAAATTATTGTTGGGATTTCAACTCAACAAGTTGAACTCTGATAATACCATCTACCATCTAATCCTCCACAGATGCACTCCCTGCGCCTCCTCAGCCAGAATGAGCCTTACAAGATCTTCATGAGTATGAGTGACAACACCCGGCCCACCCAGCCTCTGCTGCAGCGTTGCATCCGAACCAACATCAACTTCAGCAAGCAGGGCCGTGACTGCCCCAACAACCGCGCCCTCCGCCCGCAATACAGAGGTAATCTGGAGGACAGAGAGAGACAGTTTCCATTACTTTTACTTTTGTTACTTGTGGCTAATTTTACTAAATCTCTACAGTACATGTTTACCATGTTTACTCCCTTATAAACAGCCAGGAAAATTCACATTAAATCCAGTGACAAATAAATCTCTATTAGCACTTGTCACTTCCATTTGTTTTAGCAGAGTTTTACAGTGAATATTAAGCCATAATACATTTACAATTTCATAGAGCACATAGCACAGTAGAATGTGTTTTGTTGTCTCTTGTGGACTTTTACAATGTTCACACAAAGGTTTACACCATAGACTTTAGAGTAAGTTGCAGGCTATAAAGTGAAGCATTACCACATGAGATAATGCTAACAGATGTCAACAAGTTAGATAGAGGTTATGGCTGAGGGGTAGAGGTCGTCCTCCAACCTGAAGGTCGGCAGTTCGATCCCCAGTCTTCCCCATCTGCATGCCGAAGTGTCCTTGGGCAAGATGCTGAACCCCGAATTGCCCCCCATAGAACAACAAAGTGCTGCTAATAGATGCACTGTATGAATGTGTGTGTGAATGGGTGAATGTAAAACTGTACTGTAAAGAGCTTTGAGTGGTCATCAAGACTAGAAAAGCGCTATATAAATACAAAACCAAAACCATTTACATAGATAGTCTAAATGGGAGACTGCAGGATGGACGAATGTTACACTAAATAATGTTAATAATACTAACATACTACTGATGAAAGCAAAAAATCTAGACTTGACTTATATCCAGTTAGGTCTCTGCTATTGTCCTGAGACTCATATCTTTAATGGGTTTTTGGCAACCGCTACTGTGGTGTAAATGGAATTACTTTATATGCCTTATACATCTAAACAACAGTGTCTAAGGAGAACATCAGTATTAGTAAAATACAAAAGTAGTAAAATACACAGCATAAGTCTGTTCAGTAATGTTAATGTGTTATGTTTTTATGGTCTGAAACCAAAATAGGTTTAAGTTAGTTGTGAGTCTTTGAAAAAATGGAGGATGAAATGGAGACAAAGATCTCCTTGGAGCAGGAGAAGGGTATGACACATACAAAAATATGTGTGTGTGTACAGTAGGAGTGGGAGTTTATTGTCTATTGGTGCAGATGTAAAAGCAGGAGTGCGTAGGCTAGCTGGTTGGCGTTCAATAGAAGCCCGAAACATCACACACGCAACAAACATGGATGTGTTATGCAGAGAGGGTGTAGGTATATTCGTATCCTTCAGGAGAAACACACTTGACAACCCCTCCTGTGCACTGTGAATATCTTTGTTATTGATCTGTTCTCCACAGCATCAAATCGTTTTGCAGCCTCTGGCTCCCTTTGATAATAGCTTGTTACAAAGCAGAGCTGCAAAACAAATTTCTGTATTCAAGGTCAGATAAAATAACTATTATTACCATGGTAAAGATATTGTACAAATACAATAAATAAATGGGAATATAAGGAGGGTGGCAGCATAATTAGATGCTTTCATGTCTGATGGGACACTAATGAGGGGATAATTTGTTTTTGTCTTCAAGGCTATTTGAGATGATTTTACAGATTAAAATTAATAGAAAACAAAGAGCTCATGATTTATTGTGTTTATTGATTAACTAACAAGCAACAATCCTAATGTTGGAGTCACAGTCAGTTACAGTCAGACACAAACTTCATGAAATCATGCAAAGTAACAAGTAAAGAAAGAACCTACGTTGTCCAGTTCATCTGTAAATCCTCAGGTGTAGGTAAAGGCACTGGCGAGAAGTTCCCACCAACCGAGAGCAGGCTGTTGTCATATATTTAATTGTTCAGCTGCCAGTCACTGTCAACTCTGTTGTAGGGAATGTGACACACATTCAGCGCATATATTGGCTACTGAAAATGCCAAACAACATCCACAAAAAACGTTTTCCTCAGAATCTTTATGTTTTTACTTACACTTAAATAAAGTAGCACTGAGAAATCCATTTGACAGGGCCTTTAAAGGTTCAGTGTGTAAGCTTTAGGTGAATCTGACAATAGATCCCTTTCACCTAAAGCTATTGTCAGAAATTGAATATAAAATAATCCTTGTGATGTTTTTACTAGTGGGTTTCACCTAAATTGTACGAATTGTACGGACTGGAAAAACTAAACAACATTTGAGTTTTTATGACTACCACAGGCTACCACAGGTTTTGTTAGGAAGGGGAGGGTGAGGTGAGGGGTATTCAGCTGCAACATGCAGCGTCACCACTAGATGTCACTAAATTCTACACACCGAACCTGTAATGCAATCACAAGTAACTTAGGGGGGAAATGTTGTAAATGCTCAACATTTGTGTACACATTTTGCAGAGTAAATCAAAAAGGGTTTTTTTTCATCCAGAAAATAACTGCATACAAAAATAGTGTAGCCATGTGGTAAAGTTTCACATCTCTGAGATCTCAGTTGTAGGTGTGAATTTCTGTATCCTTAACTTAAAGGTACCTTGTAGAGTTTTTAACCACTACAGGATCAAAGTAAAAAAAAAGATGAGGTAGTTGTGAAGACTGAAGTAAAAGACTGTCTCTCTTTGTAAGTTTATTGTTAAAGGCCCAAGGAAGTGCAGTGTTGAATTTGGTGTGATTTGGCCACAATATGTTCAATATTAACTTTGAAAAAACAGGTGACCAGCGTTCTGAGGCAGCAGCGGCTGGGACTCATCAACGCATGTTATTGTGTCACTTGACAACGGGCATGTTTGCAACAATGGCCATTATCCAGTTCACAGGTCTGTGTATTAAGTGGAGCTTCCCCTTACTTGCAGCGGCGCAAATACTGCAGGTCACTTTGACTGTTTCAGAAAGGAAGCTGCAACCAGCCTCGCCACAGGTCAAGCAAACAGTCCATTCCAAACAGGCATGTGTAGAATGGGCACTGCACGAGTAATAAGTAACAATTAGTATACTAAAAGGTCTGCATTCAATACAAATACATGATTTCATCACTGCATAAAGTCAGGAAATAGAAATAGAGATGTAGTCTTATTTCTGTCCTAACTTTGCTTCTCATTATCCTACATTTCGCATCTCACTGTCTTTTTCTTCACATTTCCTGAAGCACACCTTTATTCTGTATTATGCCACTTGGCTTATCATTTCTTTGTACTAATCTCTTCTCTTTTCTTCTCTACTCTTCACCAGTGAATCAGTGGCTCCTGAAATAGGAGATGAAAAGCTGTCGAGCTGCAGAACCATAGGAGGAGAGAAGGAATGCATTATTTCAATTTTTTTTTTTTCACACGGCAAATCAGAGCTGAGCCAAACACATGGTAGCTGAAGTGAGCCTGCTGCTTGAGCTAACTGAGACAACTGACAGACAACTCAATCGCACATGAGCTCAACTGACCAAACTCCCAACAGTTGGCCGGGTTGGCCTCCTACACATCCACAACTTAAATCCAGTTTGTGCAGGCCAGCACAGTGAGGACATAGATCAGACCTTGAGTCCAAGTGTGAAAAAGAGCATAAGACCTCTGATGTCTACACAGTACTTTGTTATTACTTGTTGTGTAAACTCACAAAGACTGAGATGTAAAGAATCAATCGTTTTATTTATCTGGTTTTCAGAAGAATGGATGTTATCTAAAGACTACAGTATGTGCTGTTTGGCTGTGATCATCACCTGTCCACATTCAAGGCAATAATGATCATCCTCTGATTGGAGGGATTGTTACATTTCTGTAGTATGATGTGAGATATAAAAATGTGATGGTTTAATTAGTAACTAGAAAGAGAATATAAAAAAAGAGAATGTAAAATGTCTCATTACAGGTGGAAGGAACAGGAAGTGACTGCAACTCTGACATTTTACAGACCCGAACAGAGGCTGTGTCCGAAATCACCCACTCACTCACTAGCCCCTACTTGACTAAATAGGGACCTCTATGAAGAGGACTTTATAGTTCATGCAGTGCACCATATAGGGTATAAAAACTTTCACTAAACATTCGGACAGCAGTACAAAATGGCGAACTCTTCATATAGTGGACTATATAGTGATTTATGAATGATTTGGGACACAGCCGGAGTTACTGACGATCGAGGAAGGATAGGTCACTCATTTTCCATAGTTTTGTTATAGTTCACTTGTCTTCAAGGTAGTCAATCAAAAAGAGGTGAGAGAATCTGCTGCGCATTAGGTCCCTGCTTTGCATAATATAAAGGGCAGGCCTCCCCTCTGCAACTTCAAGAGCTTAGAGACACACCAACAAAAGTTCCATAAAAAATTGTGATGGCCTAATTCTATCAAACTACCGGATTGACAGCTAACTCCCCACTTTCCCGGCTTTGACGAAACCAAAATGACAAGGGCAAACAGTGGGGGGAATTGATTAAACAATGTGTGTATCTGCAACCTGCTGCAAATGTGTCCACCAAATAAGCTTAATTGACAACAGCATATTTCATAAAAAGCCAAGGGGTATGTCATTAACTACTTGTTTTGTGAGATTATGGGTTAAAATAACTCTTTAGAACTAGAAACAATGCTTGTGTAAACCTGCAGGTAACTGCGTTACATTTGCCAAAGTCATTCACCTAACATTTGTGTAAATAGAAGTATAAGGTTTCACAGTGGATGCAGAAATATCACTTCTGTTTTCTGTCCAGATGTTGTCTATAATTAGCATCAAAACCATAGGATAGACTATTTTTTTTACATTTCTATAATAGAATATCCTCTACACTGATCATCAACTGCTGACCTTTTGCCTGGAGGATGTAGTGTTCGCTTTGTTTAGCATTACAACATGTTTCAAATACAAGGGGTCTACTAGAAGTATTATAAAGGAATAATTCACAATCACCCACATCATTGTAAAATGAGTTATGCATTATTATTATGACATGGACTGGTGGGTCACATTTAACCACAGTGAAGAAGACATGTAAAAGGGATCTTCAGTTCAGTTATCTCATTTCAGAATTTCATTTCACTGGCTTGAAATCGCATTGATGATGAAAACTGCTATTGATGATAATTATTAATCTTCAACAGGGAGGTTATGTTTTCATTTCTGTCTGTTTGTCTATTAACAAGAGATTGCTAAAACTACTAAATGGCTGTTATTGAAACTTGGTGGAAGGGTGAGGTATGGGCCAAGGAAGAACCCATTCTTTCGGAGCAGATCAAATTAACGGGGCTGATCCAGGATTTTCTTTCTCTTTTTGTAACATGGTGAGATGGGGGTTAGCCTTAGAAGAGGTATGTGCTCTCAGAGTGTCCTTCTAGGTTATCATGTTGTTATTGGTTATAAATCTTCTAATTCTGCCCAAATCAGTCAATACAGTTTGTAAAAAGTTGTAAAATGAGTGACCTAAAGCATGCATATTGTGGGTGGACACCATGGATCAACCGTGGATCAACACAGACATAAAAACTAGTTGGATTGCTTTGTTCAGTTTACTGTGATGTTGTATGTCATGAGGGGAACAATGTAGTTTGATGCAAATCATAATGTAACTGTAATAAATAGATGGAACTGTCACATGGGTTGAGATCAGTGTGATCATATCTAGCACCACCTCTACCACCTCTAAAGCATAGACTGTATTTATAGATGGACAACACGTCCCCACTTCCTCCCACTATCCAGAAAGGAAGCCAAAATATCCTTCAAAAGTTCAAAGCGTTTATTGTCATATATAGTCCTGTATAATGAAATTCTTTCTTTACCTTCCACTATGAATACCGTGCTTTTAAGAGTTGTAAAAAAATATCAAAGTAAAATATATAAAATATAAACATGTACAATAAAGCATCTGTGCAGTGTAGTGCAAAAGACAGTAACCATGGTCTTATTGAGTCTGTGCAAAAACACACATCCTGTCAATCGTCATGTTTCAAATTATTTTTATAGTGTCCAATAACTAATTGAAACTAAACTTACTGGATAAATGAACTCATATACAGTACATCCGTGTGAAAAGAACTATATGAAGTCATGGAAACCATCTTTAAGAATATCTTTCAGTTTGTCACATGTCCTATCTGCTAACATGGATGATTTGTGACCTATACTGCATCCAGCCACTAGGTGGCGATCAAGACAATTCGGCTTCACTTTTGGGGAGTAGTCATATCGTCCATCTTTATATATAGTCCATGCTATTAACATTATTTCCTTTCTTTCAGAGTCCCTTGAAATCGAGAAGAGTTTGTGTGGAAGTTTCCATGTTACATGTTTTCATGTAAACATTAATAAGCTTGATTACATAGAAAATGTATTGTTTTGATAAATATGGCTGCTGTCATTGTATGCTTAGAAGCATGAAATGACTGAACTTTACTCGGGTAGGAAATGGTAAGTTAAATAAAAAGTAAAAGGGCGACAAGCCGACTTGTAATTATACTAGTTATGATATAGTATTGTACACTAGGCCATAGGCTAACTTCACAGCCTATTTGTACCTATTTGTACTGGTCTGATTGGTAGCATGTCTCGTCCATATCTCCCAGACAGGCACACATTACTCATCCTCACTCTGCCTCAGTCAGTTCAATGATCATTCACACCATCTCCTGCATCGCCTCTCTTTTCCCTCTCAGTCATTTCAGTAAAAGTAATTTGACATTTATTTACTCTACCATGATCTTCTCAGTTTCAGTTGCCATTGTTTCAAGTACACACAGTGCCATAGACACCCCACTGCCAAATGGGTGTATGGCGATGTAATTGCAAAGTAACAAAGACAAACCAACCATCTCTTTCTCTCAGCCTCCTCAGCTTGTCCTGTATCTCTTCCCTTCACAAAGCTGAGCTTTGATTGATGCAGGCTTTTAATTTTCCTCTGTGTCAGTGAAGAAAGCAGGTTCAACTGATATTTATATGCAAATGTTACCAGCTCCTGCTAGGATAATCTTGCAGTGAAAATAATAATATAAAGAGGTAATTTATTTTAACATGCTTTTCAACCCTTTACAGGAGCTAAATTCAAAGAAAAGTATTTCAACTTCTGGCTAAACTTAAGATGGAATGATTTAACATTAGGCAGAGCTAGTTAAGTGATTCACTCAGATAAGACTGATGGTTTCATGTATGTTGGACCCCAGAAAACCTATTGGTCAAATGAATGAAAACCAAGCAGTCAATTGGTCATTATCTAATCTTTCTATAATTCTCCATTCACCAGTATGATGGATTGAGCAGTCTGGTTTGTTGGCAAAATAAAAAAAATAGATTCAGATGTATTATTGATAATTTAAACACAAGCAACAATGCTGGTGATCAGATAAGAAAGTTGGTCATCTTGGTGTTTGGATCTTTATTGCACCAAAGCACAGTTCACTGTAGGCAATTATTTCAAGACTTTTATTGTGTACACCTTGGAAAAAAGACTATCTTAATAATATCTTAATCTCTGGAAGTTTTAGTTACAAAGTATTGTCTTTTGTATTTTTATGACAGTTTAACACTATTTCATATCATTCCACATAACAATGCAATACATTTAACATATAATTAGTAGTCTTGTGCTGCCCTCTGGTGTAGTTTCTTTGTTTGCACAGATCTTTTTCTCTGTTGGCTGTCACTTCAGATCACTAGAATTTAAGTGCAGCTCTGTAAGTGACTGAACTTTCTTGTGGGAGCACCAGATTTATAATCAATTCATCATTCAATGCCACCTGCAGCAGCACCTGCAGCTCCCAGCATTAGAGTGTGTTTCCTTCCAATTTCAGGGGTCTAATTTCACCACTTCAGTTAAAGCCCTGGCATTTTTCAGCCAAAACCTACCACCAACACCCTGAGAGTTTAGCTAAGAATACAAACTGGAACAGAGGGAAACTGTCAGCCTGGATGTCACCAAAGCTCAAAGAGCACAAGTAAAGCTCACAAGTTTGTGTCCTTGGGAAATATACTGAACCCAAATTGTTCTTTCTCAAAGAGAAAGTTCTGCACATAGTTGCACTGCATGAATGTGTGTGTGTGAATGGATAAATGGCAAAAACTGTATGTAAAGTGTTTGGAGTGGTCATCAAGACTAGAAAAGCATTACATAAATACAGACCATTTACCATATACTACACCACTAAACAACCACACAAAAAGAATTGTTCACAAAACAGGAATAAATACAGTAATTAACAATATACAAATTCAATCTCATTGTTTCTGCTGTAGCCCCCGTGGCACCTCCACTTACCATGCAGAAACATAAAATAAATAATACATCTACCAAGGGATGAATGTAGATGAAGAATATAACATACACAATAATGGATCCCTGTGGGACACCAACTCATATCATATAAGGTGTTCTTTTTGACCATTCAAAATATGGAATATAATTTTTGAGCATTTGTAAATATGTCTGTTGGGCAACTGTATCAAAATCTGAGAAACTCGTATAAAGTAAACAATGAAATTAAAATGCATAGACAGATTCAAGAGCCCATAATATATGAAGAAGAGGCATCATGAAATGTATTCTTTTTCGAACCATTCTTCTAGCTGCAAGACTGCTGCTGTTAGCTCAAGGCCATGTCTGCGCATACACACAGTATATGGAGGCAGTAGCAGTCTCTTTGTATGAGCCTGTCCATTACACCCAAAGGACAACCCACATAGAGCTGATACAAACCCAACCCTATCCCTTTATCCTAATGCACATTAATGCATTCATTGTAATCACATTAAAATAACACTGATAGCTTGATATAATGGTGGAAGTGAAACTTAATAGCACAGAAACAGATTTTTAAAGAGTTCCAATATTCCATCAGTGTGATAAAGTGAAGTACTGTAAAACAAACAAGCCATACTAAGTGAATAATACATCCAAGTGAAGCTTGCACGTTTAGTTGGAGACATTTCACTACATGTATTGCCTGTATACCAAGATGATGTAACACATGCAACATAATCTTTGCTGTGTAAAAGAAGCCAATCTAAAACAGTCATTTAACAATAGTTATTAACAAAATAGAAGAGTCAGCCAAGTGAAGACATTTTTTTCTTTCACTTGCTTTGTTGCGAGATTGAAACTTTTTTTTCATATTAAAGACAGTAAAGACAGAAACTCTTTGTCTTCAAGCTCTGCTGGGTTCCCAATTGAAAATCATCTTTATAACATATCAGATATGATAGTGGAGTATATTGGATTCAACAGGCCATTGTTGAGGAGGTAATGGGGCCTTGTTTTGATCAGAAAAAACACAGGTGAATGTTACCCAAGCACCATTGGTGGGATCCATGGGAGGGACACAGGTCTGTAGGCACACAGAGAGGTCCACTTACAGCTGCAGGCCACCTGAAGAAGCTACACTGTATTTGACCCAGATCCTCTGTTAAACAGTGTGTGGTGTTTTGTTAAATTTTTTCCAAAGACATGCTGAGCAACGTGCTTTGGCTGCAAATTCAACTCACATGGCATTCCTTATCAAATATTTATTCTCATTTTGGATTCAGAGCTGTAACTGCAAAGGGGAGGCTGTGGATGTGCCAGCCTGTTTTCTGTGTGTGTGTGTGTGTGTGTGTTTATTTAGCTATCACCTGGGCTGAATGCTGTCAGATTAGGTCTGATGCAGAATGTTAACCAGCCTCCTGTCTGCTTTGGTTTTTGTGTGTATCACCCAAGTAGCCATGGGAATATCTCACTCTGCTCTGCCCTCAGGTTATTAGCATGCTGCGTCTCTGCTTAGTTTATTCTCTCTTTGTCTCCATCTCCATCACTGTATCTGTGGCTGTCACCCCTTGCATCTCTTTCACTCTTTAATGCCTTCTGGCACAATACTGTACAGAAATAAAGAACTATGAATCACGGCAGTCTGTAATTCTACATTGGGTCCAAAAGTATGCACTGTTTGGCACCTTCTTAGAGGCAGTTTTCCAGTGTTTGGGTTAGATCGCTCAGTTCCAATTAGATTTAGCATTACCTGACATATTGTTATATTCAGTTAAAGGTCCACAGTGTAAGATTTAGGTGAAAGGGATCTATTGTCAGAAATAAAATATAAAATAATCATAGTGATGTTTTCACTAGTGTGTAATCATCTAAATTGTATGAATTGTTGTTTTCTTTACCTTAGAATGGGCCCTTTATATTTGAATACTTTATATTTACATAAGGAGCAGTCCTCTCTACGGAGTCTGCCATGTATTTTACAGTAGCCCAGACTGATCAAACTAAACACCTTTTGAGTTTCTATGATGACTGATAGCTACCACAGGTTCTCTGTCATGTTTGGAAGGGGAGGGTGAGGTGAGGGGTATTCAGCTACAATATGCAACTTCACCACTAGATGTCACTAAATTCTACACACTGAATATTTAAGTTTTTAAATTTCAAACGTGACCTCGGAAGTACGGAAAATTGGTCTCTTTCTCCGGAGTTTGCCTTTCAGCACATGCACAATGCAGCAGGAGATTCTCCACTCAGATGCATTCACGACAGAAACAAATCCTCTGACAGATCAGGTGAGGGGTGGTGCAGCAGGTAGAGGCAGGATGTAACATATTAATTGTGCTGCTCCAGAGGATCTTCCAAGTTCAGTGCATGTCTGAGAGCAGCTTATCTGATTCCATATGAATGGTCCTTTCTTGATCGTGTGTGGCTTTCCAAGGGGTGTTCTGAGATACAGAGCCCATTGATTTCTCAGAGAACTAGAATGGGACTCAATTCTTCCACCAAGGCCCAAAAGCCCCTTAATTTCAATTAAGCCACACCAAATTGTATATACTAATATGTATGCCAGATTTTTTTCATCAAGAGCCATGTAAAGTTTCTTTGGAAATGAGTGAAAATTATACTGTTACAAATTAAAAAAACATACCAACCAACCCCTGATCCTGATCCCAATCTGCACTAACCCATACCAAGTTTCTTGGTAATGCATCTTGTAGTTTTTGTTGATGCTGCTAACTAAAGGCACACGAGAACTTGTCTTTCACTCTTGGAATATGTTGTCCGTGAGAGCGATGTTTGTGTGTGCATATGCAGTCCCACTACCACCATAGATTGAATTAATTCTGTGGCAGACTCTGCGGAGAGAGAGAAACAAAAGATGGAAGTACGTGGTATGGGTCAAGAAAGAACACATTAAATATGGGTGGAGATCCAGATCAGAAGGAATTTTCAAGAATTCCAAGAATTTTCTTATGTGCACAACTAAAGCTGACTGTCTGCATGTACAGTAACAACGTTATGGATGCACACAGTTATGCAATGCAGCAAAGGAGTACAACACTTAAATAGAAATCTGCTTTGTTATTATGAGAATTGAAAAAACTTTATTGGTTCATTCAGTGGAAACACTGCTTTGACATGGTGAGACAGCTTCGGTGGAGCTATGTTTGTTACTCTTTTTGTTATCTAGCAGGATTACACACTCAATGTTTTTTTGAAGGGGTGGGGAGTGGAAGAGAGAATCCATTGACTTTTGGACTAGATCCAGAGAAACAGGCAGATCCAGGATTTATTTGTATTACTTTCTTTAAAATGGTGAGTTAAGGTGATAGCCTAAAGTATGCACTCTCCAAGCACCCTTCTACTTTTATTTTTGTGGTCAAAAGGGTTACACACACACACACACACACACACACACACACACACACACACACACACACACCTCCTGCCTCTACTTTCACTCCTCTTCTTTATTTTCTCCTTCCTCCTCCTGTTACACTCTCCCCACTCTTGGTCTAACATGTCTGATAAGCATTCAGTGACAGTGCCATCTGATTTGGCACTGAACACCATACAGTTCATCAGGTTCAACATAATTTATTTTTTATATTTTACAGTGAGTTGTATAGCACCTCAGTCAAGGCTAAACAGTATTTTATTTTTACACCAGCATTGTAATACACAATACTACTTTCTTCCACTGAGAAATACTAAAGTTTTTTTATACTGAAACACTATACTTGCAAAAAGATGGATGAGCTTGGAGCTGAGATCCAGAGCAGAGCAGGGAGGGACACATGCAGCCTCCACACTCTCTTCAAACAAGGTGAGGTTATGATAAATAGAGAGTGGATAATAATCACTACTGTGCAAAATATATAACCACACATTTCTGCAGTCTACAGAATGTCTGCTGCAGATTGGCAGTGCATGATAACAACATGAAACAATCAGAAGGGGTGTTTTAGTTAAATAAATCCTGAAGCCTGAAATTAAGTTGATGTGTTCCCTTTGATTTGTTTACCTTAAACTTAGTTAGAAGGAAGTAGGTAAATAAAAAAACAGCTATAAGCCATTCGAAAATTGTAATATTGATTATTTTATAGTAAGTGAATGAATGTGAAGATAATCTAGTTTGAGTTTATGTAAAAAACATTTTTTTTCTTAAAGCAGTCCTATTTAATTAGTGGCCCGCTGGCCACATACAGCCCTTGTTTGATTTTTGAAGGCCCCCAAGACTGTCTGCAAAAAAGGCTGGATGTGATGTGTGATATAATAAAATTAAGATATGTCTGAGCAGCCTCATGTTGATCCATTCACATAGGCAATGCATATGCCTGCAGATACACATACACACACACACACGCACACGCACACGCACACACACACACACACACACACACACAGACACACATGCACCCAGTGTTTTTGAAAACCTACAACATTGTGAAATGCCTTTCAGCACTTTAGAATACATTCTCCATCACACCTCTGTCTCTGTCTTAATGTACTCAACTTTCATTTAAAAAATCTGTCTGACAACACAGGAATATTGAAAAAACTTCTTTTAATTTGTCTGTGATGGAAAAGTTTGTATGTTGACAAAAGCTAAATGCATCCAAGTGTAGTTACCACAAGGAAAACATAAGATCTCTGTGGAGCGATAAGGAGATGTAAAGTTAATGTTATACGCTTGAGGTTCAACCAATGCTTTTTAATTACTTCATCATCAGTGGTTTCATAGCTTCCAGCTGGAGACATAGCGGCCCCAACTGATCTCAATGTACCAACTATTCGCATAATAATGTGGATGGATACAAACGTTTATTCTTGTTTTTTTTCCTGTTGATCAATGATGGAATATTATTCTAAAAGTACAATGATCAGACATTTTACCACCTTTTATAATCCTAATACTTTATATTAAGCTACTCTTGTTTATCACAGATTTTTATTAGCATGCATGTTAGGAGCATATTGGCTCTTTACCTGCAGAAAACACATGCAGACACGGGAGCGAACCAGAATCCTTCTTGCTGTGAGGCAACAGTGCCAAACCCCCAATAATTGGAGCCAATAATTTAATAATATATTGTATCACTTTATTTAAGTTAGATTTTTTGGCTATAAAGTATCACACTTACATGACATGTTTGCAAACCCAGACAATTTAACTCATATTTCTCTTTGAGGATGTTATATTCTCAAAAATGCCATCTTTAATTAAACCGTTTACAGTAACACACCTTTTCAGGCAAACTGTTACAGCTATACAGTCCTCTCCTTAATAAACTTTATTTAAATAACTGAACTGACACTATTATTATCCCTTCTGCTCAACTTTCAACATCTGCAAAATTCTGAACTATATATATAAAGTAAATAACATGACCTACAAAGATAAGTTTACATTATCTAATACTGTGCAGTACATGTACCAAAATGTATATTTACACAAATATACATTCAAGTTTGTACTGAATTGATGTGTATTCAGTTTTATTCAGATTTACCCCCAAACTCGAAAGTGCCACCCTTCTTTAAACTCTATATTATTACTGGATATTACATTACCTAACATATAATATAAGCCTATGTACAAATTAGGGTTTCAATTAAAGGGCAATAAATATATATCTTATATAAACATATTATCAATGTCTTTCTATGTTGCAATTCTCTATATTGTTATTGATGTGTAGAAATTACAATTAAAAAATTAACAACAATATTTCTAACTTGGCTCTTATACAATGGTTCATTGGGATTTTCATCAATTGGTCTATAGGAACTAAGACTTCATGCTCTGAAGGACCAGGTAAGTATTTTACATGATGTCATTAGGATTATCAAACTGTCACCAATAGCTGTTAATGCTAATAATTAGCCTACAGTTAGCAATCAGTTAACTTTAATTCCATTTTCAAATATTTGTATATCCTCTTGCACTAAATATATAAGATATGTGCATATATGTGCAGAAACAACAAGGACAAGGTAATAACTTATTACATTATTGGCAAAAAGTTATTATGTTATTGGTTCAGAAATGTTATTGGCAAGTTACCACATTATCAGCTTTTATTACATTCAAATTTGAAAAATTATTACGTTATTGGCAGTTATTACATTATTGTCGGTTACTAGAATATTGCTGCTACAATGTTTTAAAAATCAATTTAGCAAATACGTTAAAATGTAACAAACTAAAATCCTGTTACTATTTATTGTATTTATCGTTGAGGTAACTCTAGAACTAGGTTCCACCACTCGAGTCAACCTGTGGTAAATTGAATCCATCGGACATAGTTTAAAAAGTCACACAAACTGGTGTACGTAAGGTCCCACAAATCACCATGCGTGTCAGACAAAAACTAAATCATAAGGTCTGAGGAACTCTCTGTAGATCTGTGTGATGTGGTGAGGCATAGATCAGGACAAGGCCATAAAGCTTTATAGCTTTGTGTCCTCCCAGGAGCACAGCAGCCTTAATAATTGGAAAATGGAAGATGTCTGAAACCACAGAGACTCAAACTTAGTGACTGAGCAAGAAGGTCAGGGGGATGACCCAAAACATTTCTACAGCTTCAAAACTTTTTTACTCACACACAACTAAAATATTTGTTCATAGGCACATATTACTGACCCTAATTTGATCCGATACATGTGTTTGTACAAGGTCGTTCTGCCCAAATATTGAAATGTACACAAGTGTATGTGATCATGTGCAGGATATTTTAGTTTGATCTGACATACCTGGAGGCGAAGAACTTAACATAGCGGTGGACTGCAGCACAGCTCTAAAAAAAGCACAATCCCACCACCTGCAAACCATCGTTGTGTTGCCACTAACAAATGCCACGGGAAGACCGACCTGAGAGGAAGAACATAATGTGCATGATCTTGTCGCAGGGAGTTTCCTCATTGTCTGGTGCGCAAACTCTGCTCATGATTCAGAAAATGGGGTAAAATGTGAAAGATGTTTCAAAGGTAAGAGGCTGGACAGAGTGGACGCCAGTGCACACTGCCACAAGCACATGATATGCACTCTGAACATCAATGAACTACAAAAAGAGCAGGAAGAGAGCAACACCCCCTCATCCTGCCACCACCACCTTTGATGAGAGAAGAAAAGACACTGTGCAGAGGACGGACATTGGATGTGAATTATCGAACGATGTTCGACAGCCGTATGTCTGTCTATTCACATCACAAAGACGTTTTGAAAAAAGGACAACAAGGCTGAACGAACATGAACAAATACCTGCTTGCTGTGCGGCTGCAGTATTACAGTCTCGATCCAATTGTTCACACATATGTACAGCTTGGAATTTGGGGACTTTAGCAACCCTATAATGTTGTCCTTTTTAACATGTGGGGTTTTAAGGCTTCTATATTATTTTTAAACACAATGCACTTTTAGTCTCATGTAAATATCCCAACAAGTCTACGTAGTTTTAATAGTTCACCAACTCTTGACAGCAGAAACATTAAGCCACGTGTCAGACCTTTGCTGATGAAGACCAGGTGATGCAGGTAAAATCTCTCCATGTAAATATTTAGAAATTGTTTAAATACTTTGTGTTTTTTACCAAAATAATGGCTAGAAATACTGAACTGTGACAGGCACTCCGATGGTTTGAGACGGTAAGAACCTCAGAGCTTCAAGCTTGTTCATGCAAAGAAAGAAACGGAAAAGATGCCTTGACATTTTCTGTTTTTTTTCTATTATTCTATATCACCAGGGATCTGTCAAAATGTGGATTGTACGTCCTCCTCTGACATTACAGTTAGACACAAGGCCTTTTCAGTCAGTATGCTATAATACGAATGTGGTGAAGACAGACTGAAATGTCAAATGTCAAGGTGGCCCCCAGAGTCTTCCATGAGCTTTAAATGTATTTCTGTGGGGATTCTTTGTCCAAAGTGAAAAGCGCTGATTCAGATACTCTCCCTTTCTGACATCTGATATACAGCAACACTTGTGTTTACAATTTACCAGCATCAATGTTACAGAAAATACACAGTTTGTTGTTTTCTCTTGGGAACTGCTCAATATTTTTTTTAAGATTTCTGCTTCTTAGAAATGTGATTGTATCTCCATGGCGCTATACAAGTATCTGTGTTTTTAAATAATTCAAATATTTGCAGTTATGCTTCAGTAATATGTCAGTAGCCCATAGTTCTTTATTCTCACCAAACACATGATCCACATGCACAAGCACTTACTCTTGCTGAACAGACGTCAGGTCAAAGGTGGGTTGTGTGGAACTATGTTGGGCAGTATGTACAGAATGTGTGAAGGTATGCGTCCTGCCCTGACCGGTGCAACTGGTTGGGTTTCCTTCCAAGTGTAACACAAATGTGAACAGAACGTTGCTGTGACTTAATTGGTCTTCAGACCTGCCCTTCGTAGGCCTAGATTTAGACATGGCTGATATTTGCCTTCTGTATTAATTCAAGGAACATTTCCTCTCGTTAGTCCACAATGCTGGATGTTTTCGTCTGCCACCATTTTTTGTCGGAAGTGTGATTTCTGTATGTGATCATTCATTTGCTGAATCTGTTTCCATTAGTCACATTTACCTTTAAACAATATCTAAATGTTTAAGTGTATTTATAAACCCACATGTCTACCTCTCCTGAGCATGACAACTTTTTTTGTGATATTTCCTTTTATATTTTCATTGTTTCCACTCAGGTTTTAGCAGATTGGAAATTTACATAAAAAGATCAGAATGTCCATGCACCTCGTGATAACAAGACTGTAAATGAATAGTAAGTCAAACACAGTCTGCTCTTTCACATTATAAGTTAAAAGAGCTGTGTAAGAGCACAATGGGTGTTTAGGCCCTTTATATAAAATATCTCAAAAAACATAATTGGGCCGTGGTGTTTTCACATGTTTTGACCATGAGCTACTAACTTGTTCAAAAATAAGTATCCCTTGAAGCAGTCTGTGTTTTTCCATATTGAACATCCAGAGCAACTCATCACACACTTCACACCACAAACTAAAACCAACTTAGAGTAGAGGCTCCAAAATTAAATTATACTCTATAAATTAGACTGACACAATATGAAATATTTATGATCTGAATAGAACTGCTCAATAATGAAAAATAAGAATTAGATTAGAAAAAGTCGATATGTTGTCATACAGTCACATAGAGAAACATTCCCCATGTTCTTCAGAGAGGCAAAGCACAGCAATATCACCAAAACCTAGAATTTACCAGAGCAAACATTTGATTTTAAAACACTCAAACGTACAACAGCACTTTATCATTTACACATGGAGACGGGGATGGAATACCCATTATGCAGAAATGGATTAGACCATATTTCGTGGTTAACATAAAAAATGTATCAGATCATATGGGAACTGCAGTTATTTCTCCTCTTGCAGAATTGTTATGTGCTACACTACAATATTATACTGTACAACTGTGTGGGGAAATACTATTATCCAGTACCATGCCATCCTAACTGGGACAAATAATCCAAATAACCCAGGACATGTTTATTTTAAACACGACATATTGAATCAGAACTACCACAGCTGTCAACTGTAAGATATCATGTCATGGCCTCCCTCCATCATAAAAAGGATACCAGTCATTCTGAGCTCAACACATCTGGCTTGTCTATTGCCTGGAAACAGTTCAGTTGTACAAGTGCAGATCTGTATATATTAGACAGTGTCTCTGTGTCCATCTGTGTGAGCATCGTTTGTCTGCATGACTTTACTGTAATTCACAGCTTTATCAGAGAGAGTCTGTGGAAATGGTGGTTTGCTGCTATCTGGTGGAGATTTGTTTTAATGGCTGGTGACGACCTGTTCTGCTGGAGAGGGAGGACAGAATCAAAATCTCCATTCCTTACACACACACACACACACACACTCAATGTGCACAGTGTGTGTGGTTCCATGGTGTGATTAAATAACATACAAACAATTCATTTCAAAGATTACATGTTAAGAGGGTTACTTCATTTGACGAAAACGTAACTAATGAACTTATACCAAATCATTTCCCAGTGCTTTTAAAAGTTCTCTCCCCACACTCTGACATAGGCCAGCAGCCCTTGATGCAACACGTCAACATGAAAACATTAAAATAGGACATTGTTTGAAAATGACTTTATGTCTGTGTGTTGTTTGGATTCATTAATACGGGAAAAGGGAAACATATGAAACGGTGATCGTTAAGAGTCATAATATTTTCCTTTAAAATGTCTGCTGTGTTGTGATTTCTCCGACAGTCCCTGAACGCCACACGTCTCCATGACCCGGATGTAGATTGGTTCAACATTATATCCCACAATCCCTTTCTTCACCTCCCTCTTTCTCCTCTGCAGCCATGTCTAAAAGAGGTAAAGTAGCCATCCTCACATGATCCACGGGCATCTGGCGGTTTGACGCCACGCTCGGTCTAAAGATGTAGTTTGTGTGTGAGGGAGCGATGCAGACTTTATATGTGTGCGATTAGTTCTCAGTTTATTGTTACAGTTTACGTGATATTTACGGCGTTTCCTCCGGCTAGCTGGAGGAAGCCATGTTTCGCTGTCAGCGCCATGTAGGCATGGAACCAACGCTATAGGCCGGAAGCTGCAATTGAATGATTCTTTTAAGATTCACGCGGATTATCTGTTTTGTTTCTCGTTCATTAGTTGGAGAACACTCAGATAAACAGGTAGTTGCGGGCTGGTAGTGTCAAAGAAGACGTGTTAGCCGGGCTTGTCGCGGAAGCTAATATGTAGCTGAAGCTAATTTGTAGCTTCACTGGTTGGGTTCGTGTTTGTGGCACGTTTTCTAGACTTTAGGCTGCTGTACTTTCTCTCCAGAGAGCTTCCCGTAAGTCTCGTGGTCTTTTGGAAAACCTCGCGTGTAAATTATAAGTTTTATCTCAGGACTAGACCAGTGTGTTTTCATCGAGTTTTACGTATAAGCTAAAAGTCTCAATTGTTCACAGGCTGACTGTTTGAACCATGTAACTAGGATTCAAAGTGTTCTGCTCTTAGCTCGTGGAAACTAAAGATTCTGTGTCAGGATGTTAAACAGCATGAACAGGTAAATCCAGATGTGGCGTTAAGTGATGTGTCTATGATCTGTTGTCCTGGAGCTTCTATAGGCCTAGCTAATGTGTGTGTGTGTGTGTTCTTTTCCATCAGGACGTGGTGGTTCATCTGGAGCCAAGTTCCGCATCTCGCTGGGTCTCCCAGTGGGAGCAGTCATCAACTGCGCGGACAACACAGGTATGTCTCAGCTCACATGCTTACATCTCAGTGCTCAGTTTTGTAAATCCAACACTCAACTTGTTTGCACAGAGAGCTGAGGAAGTCTCTGTGCTTTTTTTCATTATTGAAAGACATGCACACAACACTCCTAAAAGGTTGTGCTTGTGAAAGCGAGCAGTAGATGTGCGTTCATGGAGTGAAGGGTAGTTTCCTGGTTGACGTGCTGCTAGCTCTCAAGCTAACGGGTCACATGTGAGAGTGGAGTCTGATCCTCGAGGTTCCTGCCTGCAGGTCTAGTTTAGAAATGTTGAAATTAATATTTTTTACTTTTGACTTAACAAATGTACCAAACCAAGTTCTATATGCATTAAGATGTTTTTAAAACAAGGTACATAACCAATTGTGTGTGCTAATATATAAACTTACACCGTTCCTATATATCACCTTAAGCCCCAACTCATACTCTTGCATAACTTTCTAAAATCTTAACTCCTAAAACATGAGGGTGTGCAGTTATTTGGACTCTTAAGATCAGGGGAGAAAAACAATTCTGTAGCGAGTTTGAGTCTATAACATAAATTTTCGTGGGTCATTTGTGTTAGATCACAGGAAACGCATGTCTCATCCAGCTCTAAGGCACGAAGCGATCATCATATTGGAATAACGGTGGTTTTGATTTATGTTGCTAAACTGGTTTGTATCTTGGACTTTTCTCACTTCTCTCCCCCTTCAAAAAGCACTTGCTTTGTCTGCTCTGTGGCTGTGTGAGTTGTCAAGAAGGGAATATTAAACTCATCACTGTGGGTGAGATGGCAGCGAAACAGTGGCTGACCAATCTCAATCAGTGATGAGACAAGCAGGACAACTTTTGTAACCTCTTTCTTTGAAATTAACCATCAGGATCTTTTTCCTGTCTCCCACACAGTTTTTATTCTCATGGTTATCTCCCTCTCCAGGTGCCAAAAACCTGTACATCATCTCCGTGAAGGGCATCAAGGGGCGTCTGAACCGTCTGCCTGCAGCGGGAGTGGGTGACATGGTCATGGCCACAGTGAAGAAAGGCAAGCCAGAGCTCCGAAAGAAGGGTGAGTGTCTGCAGGCTTCAGTTTGTTTGTGAAAGATGGGAATTGGAGATGTGTACCAACCACATCTCCAATTCCCATCTAATTTAAAATGCTTGTCTTCTGTGGTTGTGAATGAGCTCGTATTAATCCATTAATCCCACCTCTCCACAGTGCATCCTGCAGTGGTGATACGGCAGCGGAAGTCGTATCGACGAAAAGATGGCGTGTTTCTCTACTTTGAAGACAATGCGGGCGTCATAGTAAACAACAAAGGGGAAATGAAAGGTGAGTTGTTTGGATACTTCACTAGGTTTGTATAGTTATATAAACACTGGAGCCATACACAGGGGCATTATTGATTTAATGTATTAGCTTATATAATGACATCAAGCAGAGAATTGAGATCAGCATTTAAATTTTTCCACTGATTCTCCCTGCCTCTGTGGCAAAGACATTGAGGAAATATTCAATGCCAGCTGTTAGAAGTTTTTGCTTTTCTGATCCATTCCATATTTGCCTCACTGTTCACTTGATCCATAGGACATTTTCATTCCTTTTGGAGTAGTTTAGTAGCAAAACGTTTCCCCTTCAAAAAGCACTTGCTTTGTCTGCTCTGTGGCTGTGTGAGTTGTCAAGAAGGGAATATCGAACTCATCACTGTGGGTGAGATGGCAGCGAAACAGTGGCTGACCAATCTCAATCAGTGATGAGACAACTTTAACCTTGTAATGCAACCAAGGTCCAGGAAATATGTTCACGCTCCAACTTGTATCTGTTTGTCATGAATTGTTCATATTGATGAATTCTGAGTTTAAGGCCTAAATAACAGTGCCTTCCTTGTGTATCTGCAGGTTCAGCCATCACAGGCCCGGTGGCCAAAGAGTGCGCTGACCTGTGGCCCAGGATTGCCTCCAATGCTGGCAGCATTGCCTGAGTGGAGCTTGCACTTCTGTTCATTTTCAATAAAAACTGTTGATAAACAAGCCATGAATCTGTAATCCCAGTTACAATAATTGCTTTTGTGTACTGAGTCATGTTAAAGGTTCATTTTGTAGAATTTAGTGAGTGGGGTTGCATGTTGCAGCTGAATACCCCTCACCCTTCCAAACATGAAAGAGAACTTGTGGTAGCCTTCACATGTCATTGAAAACAGTTTGTCCAGTTTGAGTTATTGTAAATGAAAAGGCACGGCCTCTTCCATAGAGGGACCTGCTCCCGAAAATATAAAGGGTCCATTCTAGGGTAAAGAATTTTTAGATAATTACACACTATTGAAAACATCACTTGGATTATTTGGTAATCAATTTCTGCCAATATATCCCTCACCTAAATCTTACACACTGGACCTTTTTTAAACATGCTGTGTTTTTAAGGAAGCCTTTTCAAAAGACGAAGTTTCATATTGACGAGCACAAAATATCTTCAACATTCAGCATTTCATCTTGTTAATGTCCAGAAACCTGCAGTGAAGTACTGAACAGTGGTATATAAATAAAGGATCCAGACAAACCACCTGTAAATATTATTACAAATCGGAGTACATTGACATTGCCTGCAGAGCATGTGAGAAGCTGAGAAGACATTTACTCTTGACCACAGGACACAAGGACTGGAGCAATACATGCACAGGTGATTCAAGAATTGAGAGCATGAAACAAACTGTAGCAATGAACACTTTAATGAGTTATCAGAAGAATAACATTGTTCAAAAGAGGCCCAATCACAAATTCAGTGAACACTGCAGGGACATGGCTGAGTCATTTAACCACTATCACAGAACGGGACTTTAACATTACATACTGCACAGTGTACCCACACTGAATACTGGGCAAGCATGCATTCTGATATTACATAAAGTAGCGTATTTGTTTTCCTGGCTTCAAGGTTATTGTAAGCTTGGACATCTCTGCTTACAGATGGAAAGCAGCAGGGTCATGGCAGAGGGGCACCCAACACTCATTTCCCCTCTGCTGCCCTAAAGACATTCATCTCATTCCCAACCTCACCCTCAGGGACACTAATAGTGGGATTGTAGCTCACAAGAGAGCATCTCTCCAGAGACATGCCCATGTGAACAAAGGTAGAAACTAAGACAGCTCAGTGAGTGGCTTCATCACTGTCTTTTATACCCATGTTCACTTTACTCCTCTTCATGCATCTTACATCTTCATAATTAACTCCAGGAGGTTGCATTTTTATTGTTAGTTTGTTCGTAAGTCAGCAGAATTACAAAGACAGCTACTCAGCTGATTTCCATGACATGTTCAGAGGTGGAGCATGATCGAAGGAATAACCATTACATTTCTGTGAGGATCAGGATCAGGGGGCATATTCCCATTTTTTGGCACGTGTAGGGTCAGATAATTAAGATTATCAGAGCCCAAGGTGACATCATCTTGTTTTTCCTGACCAACACATTTATTTAAAATACAAAAGGACAAAGGGAGATTTTGTCATTTTAACTTCATAATTCACAAACATTTAGTAATGATTTTCTTTAAATTAATTTCCTGTTGACCAATTTGTACCACGTCAAATCTAACATTCTCCATGACAGTGACACTTACATTTTATTGTTTATTGACATACATTTTAAAAAATACAACTGGAAAACAGCAAGTTTGACATTTATTTGAAAATAATAAAATATGATAAAAACTAGCAGGTGTCCCAAAGCAAAATATGCTATGTGCTTTTCTAAATGTGACCTTTGTTTTTCAGTGTGCGTGTTAGATTTATCCACCCTCAACACCCATCTGCCTGTAGCTTCATCCACAGTTTTATTAAAGTATTTCTGAAAGCTACTGTCAACCAGATCGTGGCTCCTCCAGAGAACAGCTATTGTCCAGCAGGTGGAAGTCCAAAGCTTCTCTCACACCTCCACTCTACTGCCACAATCTTTACGTACACAGTTGGTCTTTGCTGGAGCAGCTTACATCACTGTGTCAGTCTCTCGTGAATGAAAGTAAATGCCTAAGTTGCTGGAAGTTGACTTAGAATAAAACATTTAAGGATCTGTTTTTCATGTGTAATGGATTGATGAAGTCAGTGTGTCATGTCCTTTGGTTCACTAACTTCTCTAATCAACACCAACACCTTTGTTATTTCAACACCACTGAATGAGTACTTTGTGAACACAGACAAAAAAACTACTCCAATGAAAACAATTGTAGGGCAGGAACTGTCATAGTAACTTGGATTTATCTATATCTATATACACTTACTGACCACTTTATTAGGTACACCTTGCTAGTACCGGGTTGGACCCCCTTTTGCCTTCAGAACTGCCTTAATTTTTCGTAGCATAGATTCAACAAGGCGTGGTGTCCTATTGTCCAATTTTGGTGAGCCTGTGTGAATTGTAGCCTCAGTTTTCTGTTCCTAGCTGACAGGAGTGGGTCTTCTGCTGCTGTAGACCATCTGCTTCAAGGTTTGATGTGTGCGTTCAGAGATGGTATTCTGCATACCTTGGTTGTAACGAGTGGTTATTTGAGTTACTGTTGCCTTTCTATCATCTCAAACCACTCTGCACATTCTCTGACATCAACAAGGCATTTTCGTCCACACAACTGCCGCTCACTGGATATTTTCTCTTTTTCGGACCATTCTCTGTAAACCCTACAGATGGCTGTGTGTGAAAATCCCAGTAGATGAGCAGTTTTTGAAATACTCAGACCAGCCCGTCTGGCACCAATAACCATGCCACGTTCAAAGTCACTTAAATCCCCTTTCTTCCCCATTCTGATGCTCGGTTTGAACTTCAGCAAGTTGTCTTCACCACGTCTCGATGCCTAAATGCATTGAGTTGCTGCCATGTGATTGGCTGATTAGCTATTTGTGTTAACAAGCAATTGAACAGGTGTGCCTAATGAAGTGGCCGGTGACTGTATATATCATATAGAACTGAAGCAAATGCATGTGGTCAGGATCGGGACCCTTCGGCCTTTCTCCATCACACCCTGTGACCTTGGTCGACCAACTTCATGTGTGTTGTGTATGTCTCTACTGGACTCAATCATTACAAATTATACATTTTTCAACAGCTCTAAGATTTGAGGATCCTCATATCACTGCAAACAGACTGTTGACTGCTCAGACTTGTGGCTATGACTGTGAAGTGTTTCCTCTTACTTAGTTTTCTAGCATGTTTGTGTCTCTGTTACTTAAGTTCAGTGGTTTAGTTTATTTCAGCTAAATTCTCAGTTTACAGATTTTCCCATTTCTGTTGTCAGACAACACAATAAGTCAAAAGAAATCATCACCTCATTGCCTCACCATCACAACATCACTACATTACTTAGGTATACAATATGCCTGCCCACATATACTACTATTACCTCTATCATTACAATCACTGCTCCCTTCATCTCTGTCAGACATTATCTTTTGTATAAATACTTGAAACATTGATACATTAATGTTGTAAATATTGTTATAATGTTGATGTGCTCTGCTACATGTGATATCTATTGCACTTCTGCCCATCCTGGGAGAGGGATCGATCAATCAATCAATCAAATTTTATTTGTATAGCCCATATTCACAAATCAAAATTTGTCTCATAGGGCTTTAACAAGGTGTGACATCCTCTGCCCTTAACCTTCAACAAGAGTAAGGGGGAAAAAACAATGTAGAAACCTCAGAGAGAGCCACATGTGAGGGATCCCTCTCCCAGGACGGACAGATCCCTCGCTTGTGACTCTCTCTCTAAATTATATTTTTTTCTCTTTGATAGAAAATAAACACAAATAAAGGTTAATGGTAGCATCTGCTCTGTGTGATTGGCCACATTTACATTTATATGTTATCAAAAAAGGTTGACTTATTGCCACAACACCTCCAATTCTCTTCTTTGCATTTGGGTCAGAAAATAACCTGGAAGGCCCAAAATGGAGAGTTTTAAAGTGGACGTATGCTAGGACCCAATGTTATGGCCATTCAGGTAAAAAAAGATGTTGGGTAGTAAATAATTCAACTGAGAGTTGTAGCACCACAATCCTCTATCCATCTATCGAACTGAGCTGCAAGCATCTTAAACTGTAACTGTATCAGAATTGTGGCTTCTGTAGAACAGACATCCCACCTCTGACACATGTGGAACCATGACTGAGCCGAAGCACAACCACAAAGCAATGCAGCTGTATCCTGTGGACACTTGAGATAATCCAAACTCTTGTGTTGTCAACTTAAATGTGCAGGTGGATTATTGCTATACTGAGTTAATCACTCCTGATACTAACAGATAAGAGATTATTTGTACCTGCAGACGGCTCTCTGAACACATTCCACAGTCCACTTCATGGTATCGCATCCAGTCTGGCAATAAACGTTCTCCCCCCTTTCCCATAGGTGTCCTCGTCCCTGGATGGCTTAATGCGGACATCAGGTGTTGGGCTGGCCTGGGGCTGCTGCTCGCAGGTGGCGTAGGGGTGGGTCTGCCACGTGCCGTCCCGGTAGGTGCAGTAGCAAACTGTTTGCTCGTCTATGTTGACACGCTCCCCTGCCGGGATCACCCTGCTCCCAGCAAAGCAGTTGGGACCTAGAGATTCAGAAAACATGGTACAGTCGGTCTTGTGGCGAAGTCGGTTCCCTCCTTGGAAACAGTTTCCCTCTTGTTGGAATAGAGCTTACCCCGGCCCTCCCCTCCACGGCTGGGGTTATACATTATGTTAGGTTATGGCAAAAAGAGGTAATAAGGTTAATGTAAAGAGAAACACTATTCAAGGAAGGAACAGACTTCACCAAAACATACCACCCTCAGACACTGTCTTTTCTCCTGAATGTTTTAGATATTTATTGATGTTACACGTGACATAAATAGCAGAGAGGGATCCCTCACTTGTGACTTTCTGGGGTTTCTGTGCTTTTTCCCATGTTAAATCAGATCTTGGTTCCCATGTTTTTCCTCACCTTTGTTGAGGATTTAAGAGCAGCCACACTTTGTTAAGCCCTATAAGGCAAACAATGATATGTGAATATGGGCTGTACTAATAAAATTTTATTTGATCCCTACAGTGATGCACAGTGGCAGCAGGGGGCTTCTCATTGACAGGGAAAGGTTCATTGGTTAGAATTGAGAGAAGAAGACCCACATTTCAGTTTTGGTTTTTAATAAATTTGCATAGATTTCCGAAATATTTCACATTTCAGTAAAGATTATGTTAATGGTCAAAAACTGCTACTTTATCTATTGAAGCTTAATTTTCTATAACACAATAAAGTTATAAAAACCAAAAAGGTTCAAATACTGAATAAACTATATGTGACTGACGGTTCAACATGTGCTTGAAATATACATGATATTTTCAGGAATGTTACCAAGCAAGCAGAAATGTAAACAGCCCGTCTTTGATATCCCTCTCTCTCAGATGGGGGTTCCTTTATTTGGCAGCTCCCCCCTGAAACAATTACCAATGCCACGACGGGAGGACAGGAAGTACAGTTCATCTGATGCCAGACCCAACTGGGTTCAATAAAACACAGCTGACTTGAGGGAAATTGGAAGGAGTGGGGGGATAACAAGTGACGCATCAAACCACGCCATCTGTCTCGTTATTATTATCCCTGCTGTTCCTGTCCCACACACACACACACACACACACACACACACACACACACAAATCCCTCCAATGTTAGAAATGCACTTCAGTGCCTGTTGCATTGACATCATGCATGACATAACAGCATGGTTCTATAAGCTGCTGGCTCTGTGAGGTGACTTAACTAGAGCAGCTTCAGGGAGCTGCACGGTGAACACACACTCTCACAATAACAACTTCTGATGTCACACGCTCGAGGCACCAGCTGCAGTGTGTGTGTGTGTGTGTGTGTGTGTGTGTGTGTGTGTGTGTGTGTGTGAGTGCCAAATAACATAAAACTTTATTAATATTGGTGTTAAGATCAGCATTTTATTTTATTTATAGTTTGACATAACATTACATTTACATGTCATTTAGCTGACGCTTTTATCTAAAGCGACTTCCAACTAGAGCATTCAACATCTATGAGGGGCCATTCGGGGTTCAGCATCTTGCCCAAGGACACTTTGGCATGGGCTGGGATTCGACTGCCAACCTACTGGTTGGAGGACGACTGCCCTACCCCTCAGCTGTGGCTGTCAAAAGATTGCCTGCTTTTAAAAATAGTTTGATCCTCATGCACATGTACTCCCCTCTGTACTACAGGCAAACACATGTGCTGTCACATCCCATCTTAACACACACACACACACACACACACACACACACACACACACACACACACACACACACACACACACACACACTCTCCATGCCTTCAGAGGACATTACAGTACATTGGCCTCCATCGATTTCCCATAGACTTACTCTAACCTTAACTATAGTTACAACTTGCCAAACCCTAACTCTTACTCTAACCTTTAACCTAACCTAACCTAACCTTAAAAATGTCTTCACTTAAGAATTTAATGGGAACTTTTTGTCCCCAAAAGAAGACAAGTTCCATAAAGTGAGTGTGTAAACAGATTTAGGTCCCCACAACGTGAGTGATATACCTGGACCCCCCCCCCCCACACACACACACACATTAATCACAATATACCGCAACTCTTTAAGTGGCTCTGTACAAATAGAATAAATGAATCACTTTTTGATCTCTCAGAAATGAAAGATCAAAAAGTGACCAAAGATATTCACTGTTCACTGGGGACCATGAATGTTCCTTAGATCAAAGTGACTGACTGAGACTTACCAGCCTTACAGATGGGGCAGCAGTGGTTGGGTTCGTAGGTGGGGTTGACGCAGTGGGGGGCGGGACAGTCTGAAATGCTGCAGTACACCTCTCTGTTGGCCTCGCAGCGGCATCGCTCACACCTCGACAACTGCAACACACAACCCATTTGAACTTCATTGACTTCAAGCTTCCACGTGAGGTTATTCGAACTGTCAATATTGTCTCATCAATAATGACAATGTGAGTGACTACAGTAGAATGAGACTGTAGTGGGAGGAGATAGGATCAGTCCCACTGAACACACGACTCATCTGTATGTAGTGTTACTGGACTGGTTGGATGAACGGTCTTAATACACAATCATTACATAAAACAGAGCTTTCTCAGTGCTAACAAAATTCCAGGAGTTCTTTCTCAGTCCATGTCCCATCCTTCCACCAAGTGTCCAGGAAATCCCTTCAGTAGTTTTTGCAGAATCCTGCTGAAAACACAAACAAAAAGAATGGGCAAGTGGGAAAATACAACCACCTCTGGGAGCTAATGAAATTATGAATTACTGCAGCAGTACTAGATTTCTTCGACACCTTCATGGGGGCAACAGAAGCAAAACACAACACGGACAAACAGTTGGACACTATGTCCATGTGAGCCAAAATACTCTGCTGAAGGGAGCTGCAGTGTTGTGGGTGGCATTATCTATTACACACATAGACTGTATATACAGATTACACTATATATATATATATATATATATATCATCACGCAACTTTAAGCTTTTTATTGATTTGCAATAGGCTATATAAAGAATTCCTGGTATTTTAATGATAGGACAATGAAACAAAGTTTTTGTTGTAAGAGGAGTAATAAGAGGAAGGATACACACTTCATCCTGTGCCCTATCTGGTGGGGGTCCTCTGTCAAAATGAAGTTTTGACAGTTCAT
This sequence comes from Verasper variegatus, assembly GCA_026259375.1. Lineage (NCBI taxonomy): Eukaryota > Metazoa > Chordata > Actinopteri > Pleuronectiformes > Pleuronectidae > Verasper > Verasper variegatus. Next base: position 2,338,727 of record CM048054.1, on the reverse strand, counting down.
ATTTTCCTGTGCATATCTCTTCCTAAGGAAAGAAACAGAATACTACATACAAACTGACACCCATCAGTGGACACAGTACACACTGTTACATATCATGTGCCATATTCTCAAAATGGAGATAATCTTGACCAGACACCTGGAACTTTGCATGTGTGTAATACTATGTCATGCAGCCAAAAAAGAAAAGAAAGGAAACACCGTTAAGCTCTAACGCGTTAAAGAAATAAAATCAACTGGATAGTGCGTAAATCTAAGTGGACGCACTATGAGTGTCCAGGGCAGTGAACTTGGGAATGGGACAGAACAGTGATGCTGGTTGGATGTTTCTCACCCTGAATTCCTCCAGCAGCCGGTAAGTTCTGCCACCGTACACACAGATCCTGGCCATAGCGTCGCACACCGGACAGCACGCTTTATATCTGATCCGCGTGCACCGGGGGTGGATGCGGGGACACTTGGGTCGGACGCACACGGGACCGTCCGAGGTGCACGTGCACGGACACGCCGCGGGGCTCGGGTAATAGACCTCTCCAATCCCGTAGACGAAACCGTGGTCATCGATGCACCACTTCCCACGGTAGTCCCCGAACTCATAGTCCAAGTCGGTTTTGGAGGAGTATTCCGCTGCCACCGCGAGCTCCGCGACTCGCCCCGGGGCGAGCGGCGGCAGCAGCTGGAGCAGGAACAGCTGGAGCAGGAACAGCTGGAGCAGCGCGATGGGGAGGCAGCCGTGCGCACGGTGCCGGTGGCTCATGGTGAACAGGTTACTCGCACCGACGTCGAGATTAAACGCGTGTGGATCTGTTGCGCTCCTGCGCGGTGAGCTTCTCCACCAAGTCAGATGCGCCTGTGACGCGCATTTATACATGCGTGTCAGCCCGGGGTGTCACTCAACTGCTGCTTAGCACTTTCATCCATCCATCCATCCCTCCATCAATTCATTCATTAATCCATCCATTCATTTATTCATTAATCCAACCATCCCCCATCCATTCAATCATTAATCAATTCATTCATCCATTCAATCCATGTATTATTATTCAAAGATAAAGGTCACAGTGACCTTATATGACTCTGGAAGAAAAATAAATTGTGATGAAATATGTACAGAAACTGCACTGGTTAGCAGTTATGTATATATTTATGAATACTTTGTCTTTATTAATACTGTGGTTTTTTTTCTGCACATCTGTATTGTTATTGTTTACAATGCAGATTTTGATATGAATTAAGATCTGCTTTCAAAAGTTACTTGCAATTCAAAATACAGGAAACATATTAAAGAAACAAGCAGAAAAAGCACAACACGGCCACCGACTGACTGAGAAATCACCTTTATTTTGATAGATAAGTTGACGGTACAAAAAAAGATGCAAAAAAAACAGAAGCATATTACTTAAAACAGTCTAATTCAAGTAAGAAAATAGTCCTTTAAATGCACAAGTGACTGAGGTTATATTAAGATGAGAGTAGACTGTGCATTTCTCTAAAGTTGTTGTGGTGTTAACAGGAATATGCCGTCTAAAGGGGCAATGCAACCTTAAAAAAATAGCCTCAACTCTGTGAGAAGGTCTTTCGGATGAAATGCTGAAAGAGTTGGTGTCAAATTTTTCCGAAATTAATGTGATGACTACGGGGGAACAGACATCCATATCAACTTTTTAATACCCATGCTGGTCATTTGATTAACATTAAAAAAACACAATGGAGACAAGTCCGACATTTGGTTTTTTTTGCAGCATTTTGTCCTAAATTTCCATTTAAACAGTTTCTCGTGGCCTTCGCTAATTGACTAAAACTTAAGGATTCAATGGATAGTATTCAGTATGACATGCAGAGTATGGGTGCATAAATAATTGAAATGTGGAATTTTCCAGACCTGGAACAATATGTGTTGCCCCCTGCCGAACTAAAACATGTTGGAAATGGCATCTGATTGAAAGTTTTGATAAAGGTTTAATACAGAGGCTGAATTTAATTATATTTATCTGAAAAGGTTCCACTATATATAAAAAGAAAAATCACAAAGTAGAACAGTAGTTGTTTTGCAAATCAAACAAAATAAAAGTAGAAAAGTTTGAGGTTTTACAAGTGTGTGTGTGTGTGTGGGGGGGGGGTCTTTTCATGCAACATCGCACTCTATCCAGAAAAATGTTCCTAGCTAGTCGGACAGAAGGTAAAATATACAAGCTACCCCCTGGAGTTTGCAGCTGTGGTCTTATCTCAGCAAATTATACAGTGCTGATTTAAAGGTTCATACATCTGTACTCTTAACATGTCAGCCACATCCAACAGTATTAAGTCTACACGGTGGCAGTTATGGATATGAAAAGAAAAAAAAGACAGCCATGCCTTCTCCCTACAAGCAACACCTAACGTCTCTTCATCCTGTGTCACACAAAAGGTTGTACTATGGAACAATGTAGACAGGTCCCCTTCCAACAGTAGCAGACATGACGACTCATAGATTTAATCAAGAGCAAAGTAAAGGGAGTCTATGTTGATAACAGATTAGTCACTTCAATCACTTTTATTGTGCTCTGCTTCCACTCCCATAATGAAGATCCTCTGCTTTTCTCCATCACTTACATTGGAGTTTTGGGCGGTTGGTCGAGCACGTGACATTTCACAGATATAGTGTAGGTGCGAGGCTGAGTCGAGCTGCTAGTTACTGCTCGTATGTTAGTTCAGTTGAACGGTGCTCTTCAGGGCTAGAGAATCGCGTTTCCTGCAGATTTATGACAACATGGGCTGATAATCTACTGTGAAGCTCGGTGATAAGTCAAAACATCTTTGAACATGCATGCTAAGGAAATAAATGATTAGATGCAGCCCATGACAGAATCTCTTCTGGGTGTAAGTTCAGTGGATGTGGACCCTGTCAGTTGGAAACTCAATTGGAGGTAACCGGTTTTGGACGATAACAAGGAGCAGATTAGTAACGGTCATGTTAAGGTGTTACGCGAGATACCGGTATATGACGTCAAAAAAAACAGTGAGGTTATTGTTGACCATTTACATTTTAAAAGCCCTCTGGTGTCGTGGGCTCAGCCTGTATGTGGTTATTTTAGACGACAGGGAAATCCATTGGGTGAGATGATTACGTGAGAAGTTTGTACAAAGCCTGTAGCACAAACTCAGTCAGGTCAAAATCTCACTCATTACTACTGATGAATAAATCTAAAGGAAACATACAGATGTAAGTGAAATCCTCATTGGTTGGTCTGGATGCCTGACGCTACAAGATGAAAACCACACACAGCTCATTAAAATGCATGTTAGCTATTTATTGACCTAAATAACAGACCCTCAACATCTCTCACCATCAGGCCTGGTTCAGACATGGTATCAATATCTGTCTCTAAGAAAGCTTCTCCAGTGATCACATGGGATCTGATCCCACTTAATGCAAATAAACACATTTCTGTTCCAGAGTGCTCAATGCATGCTGGGAGCATTCACACCTGTACTCGGAGCCTTCTGCTTGTGATGGGATCACCTGGGACAAATGTTAACACCAGGTCTGAACAGGGCTTCAATCTTACTCTCTAATCATAAAAAACACTTCCTCACCTGCTGCTCCTCTCACAGAAGGGGAGCTGCAGCACAGGGAAGACATCTACAGCTACCACTGTGTGTATTACACACTGACTCTTACATGTCATACTGTTGGCTGTTTTGGCTAGAGGGTAGTAGTGGTGGTGGAGGGGGAGGGGCTGGTTCTTCTGAGGGAGGCAGAGGTGCTGCAGACACATTAGGGTTAGCTGCGGTGGAGTTGGCTTCCTGGCCCACTGGGGGCTCTGGGGCTGCTACTCCAGGGGTGCTCTCTGAGGGTGGAGGGGGCATGCTGTTGCTGCTGTTGCTGCAGTCGTCACTGGGGATGCTGCTGTTGGGGGTGCTGGTCTCCCTGGGAGGCTCAGGAGGAGGAGTTGCTTTATCAGAAGCAGAAGATAGCACCTCAGATGGAGGAGGTGGAGTAGGATGGGAATCTGAGGAGGGCTCTGCAGGCGCAGCTTTATCTGGGGGAGGGATCAAAGGATAGAGAGAATAAGAGATTTGAGCAACATCCACACAAATAAATATTAATTTTAATACACATCGTTTGCTTTTTTAACACCTGCAATCCACAATACTTCAAGGCCGTCAAGCTCCCTAAATGGAGATTCCTGGAAACAATGACAATATTTATGTGATATGCTTTTTTCAAATGTGTTAGCATGAGCTATGATGATTTCTGATTTAGAGCCAAAGTGCTATTATGGACAGATACTTTTCTTTTGAAATTAAATTTTTAATGTGGTCGTACCCTGACCCAGTAATCAGTACAAGTCAGCAACTTACTGGATGGTTATAATCAGTTCAACACGTGCACACGTACCTGTCGCCACTGGTGGGGGCATGTCCTCCTCCTTGGTCCCTGAAGGGGGGTTAGCTGTGCCTTTAGCATTAGCACTGCTCTGCTCAGCAGCTTTGTTGCAAGCAGCCTCCTGCTGCTGCTGCTGCTGCTGCTGTTGCTGTTGTTGTTGCTGCTTGCTGTTGTTGTTGTTGTTGTTGTTGCTGCTGCTGCTGCTGTTGCTGTTGGCTGCGCCTGCTGAGCAGCTTTCTCTGCCTGCTCAGCTGCCTCACGCTCCCTCTCCTCTGCCCGGCGCCGGGCCGCCTCTTCAGCAGCGGCCATCTCTGCTGCAAGCTTCTCCATGTCCACCTCAACCTTCTGACTGCAAAGCTGGAGACACACAAATCATTGGCGTCAACAAAACTCCATTCTGTTTATAAAAGGTTCCAGGGTCACACATTAATGAAAATAAAATGAGGTGAAGATAGACACAATCGTATAAGCCAATGCTCCCCGTCTTTTTACAAATCAAACGTTTTAGATTGTATTCTAATTGAGTGATAATACTCTTCCGTGATCAAGTTCATATTTACTTCAAGGGTGGTTAAAATTATCTACAGGGATGAGTTGTAATCTGGCATGACACCTCATCCTCACTACTCAGTTGTCTCTATATGAATAAGCCGCTGTACCCGCTTGAGTTCAGTGTTGAACGAGTCAGTGGTCTCCAGGAAGCGTCTTTTCTTGTCTTGGTGGCGATCCTCGATCTGCAGAAGTTCAGCCTCCAGCTTCCTCTGAAAACAACAACAGACACAGAATGAAGCAAACTGACAATCAGTGGCAACATTTCCCCAATACAGTGGCTTCCAGTTTAAATATCATCTAGGCAATGCAGAAAACCTGTCCCCCCAACGTACCTGGTGCACCATAAGAGACTGGACCTGCCTCTTAAGGACCTGCATGCGGGCTGTGGTTACCACTGAGCGGACATCAGGTACCACAATCTCACTGAGGATGTCGCTGATGAGCCGGTGGTTCCTCTGGAAGCGAGCAGCTGCTGTGTGCTTCACTGAAAAGCCATCGTCATAGTCTGGGAAGAAGAGAAGAGTGACACTTAACTGACAACCATGAGGGAAGAAGACAACTACTAACGTAAACATTGTTTGAAAACATTTGCCCTAAAACATGCATTTTAAAGAGTCTAAAGTAAAAAAACATGCTTTCAGTTATTTGTTGCACGTTATGTTTTAATTCCTTATCAAACACCTCACACATCTTAACTGAGGCTGGGAGTTATTTTCAAAAGACCAAACATGTATAACTCACCATCAGGGTCTTCAGCAGGCTGAATGCTCATGTATGGTTCGCCTTTGTCCATACGACTCTGCCTCTGTCTGCTCTCCTCTTCCATTGCAGCCTCAGCCCGGTTCTTAGCGTTGATGTAGGCCAGGTAGGTTGGGGAGTTGTGGTAGGCCTTCAAAGAGTCATTATACTCAATCTGGGAGAGGTGGGGGAAGAGAAAAAACAATATGCTGAGTAAAATTATATCACTACTGTCTGCTTTTACATTCTAATGACCCTACATGAGATTTGTTATTAAGTAGGAGTGCATTTTTATTGTAAACTAATAGGATGCTCTTTTCATTACTTATGACAGAGATTAGTATTTTTCGACACTTCAAACTGGCAAAGTTGTTTTATAATGAACAGTATTTTAGAAATCATATAACTGTTTCTTCTTATTGCCAAATGCTGAAAACCATTAAGACCGGGAATGACGTTTGTGTGCATCTCAACCACAATGTCTTCGTGAAATACACCGATTTGCTTAAATAGTTGTGGGAAAGGTGAAAAACATTGTAGGGAAAAGTAGTTTGCACTCTTGGCCAGCAAAAATCTTTTTTCAAGTAGCGTCTCAGACAATGGCAGACGATTTAAGCGAGGCAAGCAGATAACAGTTAAGAGTTTCAGTCGGAACACAACCATGAAAATAACAATGAAGAAGATTTAGATGAAGTTCCTGCTGACCTGTTAACAAAGGCTCAGTCGGTTGATGATTTTAAATGTGCAAAGCTTTGGGTACATTTTAAGCTATCGGAAATTTTTCATTTCATGGCTCTATCTGCTCCAGAGCTGAAAATGTTAGCATTAGGTCTTAATGGGTTAAATTATTTACAGCAGAGCAGTGCAAAGGGCACATCAGTCAAAATCCTCAGTTCAGTACTGTGCAGGAATGAGTTCACCTGGGGCCACTCACCTTCTCAGCTTCGTACTCATTCAGGTAGTCCTGTTTCTCTTCATCAGTCAGGTCTCTCCACATCCCTCCGATAATCTTCCCGATCTCCCACAGCTTCAGGTCGGGGTTGGATGCCTTCACTTGGTCCCATACCTTGCACATGTACGCAAACACAAGACACAAACACGTGCACAAGCAGAGGCATTGCCCCACACGCACACACACAAACAACACATGGTCATTGCAGGTCAAATGCAGTCAATTGTGAATAAGTTTACTACAAGTCAGGGAAGGAAATGAAGGAGGAAAAGGTGCAAAGGAAAGCATTAAAAGTGCCTAAATGTGGCATTTACTTGGCAGAATTATTAACTGGAATAAAAGGTGTAGCTCTTGCAAAAAAGCAGGATGGCACAGAATGAAATATTTCTTAAGACAGAATCACCGGTTTTGTCAATATGAATGTTTAGAGTAGATTTTGTCCTTAAGCAGAATGAGAGCAGGGAAACTAGAGAAGCATGGAAGACAAAGCCATTCAAGGAGGAAAGTAGAAGGCGCAGAAGCAGATCATGCTTGCACATGCTTGTTATTTCTCTTTTAGTGCTGACAAAAACAGGATGCTACTGTAAGCCAACGGGATAACAGAGTGGAAAATCTCCACTAGATGGCTGAGGTGGTGGTGAGGCGTCATGGCTTGGCTGTCTCCCACCCTCAAACCGCTGCACCTTTTCAGGGGATGGGAGGACAAGCAGTAAAAGCAGACACCGTGGATGGGTGTCTTACCTTCCTGCTTACCTTCCGGCTGTACCGCATGTAAGGCATCAGTGGCTTGTCTGGAGGTTTGGGAGGCTTTGGGACGGTGATGCCCGAGGCGTTCTGCAGGAGGGAGAGAAAAGAGGGGCAAAAGGGGGAGAGAAGTATAAGTGAGGATATAGAAGGGACATGGATGAAAGGGAAACAAATACAAAGCAGAGGTAGAGAGAGAGAGAGGGAGAGAAAAGAAAATTAACTCTCGTAAAACATCCATTAAATTAAGATCTGAACATGGTGCACATGTAAACACAACAAATCACTACATGCAAGTGGCTCTATATGATTTCTTACAGCCAGATAAAAGCATTAATCAAACATGTCAACCCATTTACATGCATGTTTACACATTAATGTATTTCAGCAGCCAACACTTGCATGGTTTGAAATATGGCTGTGTGATAAAATGATCTTGACAATTACTGTGAGATTTATTGACACACCAAAAAAAACAACCACACATTTTGTTGTTGGAAATGTAAAGATGAGCGACCATGAGGAGAATCAAAGATCCGCACAAGATGAGGAAATTGTGGCAAAGAGAAGTCGCGCAACATATGCGATTTAGAAATGGCTCAGATTTCTAAAACTGGATTAATAGTGGAGCAATATTTGTTGTGAAACACAAAGGTGACCTGCTGACAAACAGCGAATATTACGACCGCATAATCGCAGTATAGACAAAGTGAGCAGGTTCCAACCTCAGCAGCAGCCACTCACATCTTTTCAGTCTTTACCCCACATGACACAAGGTCCTTGAAACCAACAACGATTACATTCAGTGATAGTCACAATAACATTATGTGTGTAATGTAGAGGTCTAGCAATCACAATAAATGCATTTGTCCTCAATCAATGTTACTGAATATTTACTGTGATGCATATTGATATTTATTTTAAAATATATATTTGATTATATATGTGGCCAAATCATCAAGCCTTACATGGAGATATTTAAAGACATTGACAAAAAGGAAATCTGGCCTGTTTAGAGGGCTGGCTGAGTTTTATGGGCCCTGGATTCGAGAAACACCATAAAATAAATTGGCTGTGTATTGCCTTTTGTGCATTTCCACTAAATCGGAACTCTGGGAAACGTGCATCTACGAGAGCGATCCAAAGCATGCCTGACTTAAGCAAGAAAAAAATAATGTATTAATTTAAACCAACCATTAAAAGGACAGATTCACCTTACAACACATTCTCTACATGTTTTACTTGCTGTGATTTCCTCCTCTTGTTCAAACTGTCAACTAAGACTTCCATTCTTAAAGCAATTCAGAGATGGGGGACAGAAATAACAGTGAAAGGGACACAGGAAATATCCTCTTCATGGTTTGATCATATAATTATATTGTCCATTTATGTTAATTATAAAAAAATTCCATTTTATAGAATTTGTTTCATTTGTTAACCTCAATTTTCAGTTACATTTAACATCAACTTCTTAAGATACTCATTATAAACAACTTGTTTATGTTTTAGTACCAAAATTAACCAATAGTATCGAATGCTGCATACTCTGGCTTGCCATGTGTTAAAGTACATTCGCACTGACTAATCTGATTTGAGACAGCAAATGAGTACAAGTTGACTGATTAGCCAAAATGAGCTGTTAGCATCACGCACATGGGCCAACTCTCACTATATGACTGGGGACATGATGATGTCTGTTTTACAAAGAAACCATGGAAGTTTGAGCAGCTCCAAGTGTGAAACTAAACAGAACAGCTCCCTTGTCACTTCAACAACCTATAATAATACAATACCACATCTAATTTCATTGATAAGCATAATCAACCTTTATTCCATCACCATCGTCATCCCAACAGCCTCTGCATTAGCTCCAATTTGAGCCTTTATAATGCTCATGTTTTTCCACCGTTTCCTCATACCTGTGAGCCCCCTCCCTCGTTACCTAAAGCATACCCATACCCTCCCTCCATCAATTCATTACCCTGCTGGAGCCTCCGGAGCTCCCTCCCAGCCGGAGGTTGTTGTAGGCCAGATGGCTGTAAGGGTTGTAGCCCACAAACCCAGGGGTGGAAGGCAATTGCTGATGGAAGACAAATGAGACAAAACACGGATGAGAAATGGCTCACAAACAAGAGGAAGAAGGATAAACAGAAATAAGTGAAAAGGTAGGGGGGGGACATGAAAATATATAATTTTGCTTGTTTGTTTTCTATGAAATCATCATGCAAGCCCAAGTAGGAAAAAAAGCTAACTGTACAGCAGGCTGCCATTCAGACTGAGAGCACATCATGTCAATGTTGCATCTAAACCAGGATCTTGCAACAAGCTTAATAATACATTTTTAAGAACATGTATTTATTTAATTGTGCATGTGGGTTTACGTGTGCACGTTTGCACTTTAACTTTACAGTATGATGTGCCCTGTTGCTTAATGCAAAGGAAAGAAAATCAAAAAACAAGCATTTGGATTCCTACTAACATAAAAGGGCTAAAATATAATTTGAAAGAAATTTCTTTCCAAGTAGTCATAATCCCCCATAAGAGCACATGAGTCAACATGACCCCTTCTTTGAAAGATCTTATATGAGTGCTTGTCATGACAGGAAAAGCAGGAGTGAGACTGATGATGGGAAGCTGAATAAGATTTGTGGCATCTTCCGTCTGCTCAGACAGAGGAACGTTAACTCAAACCAATGCAAAATGTGGATAAAGAGAGTTAGATAGCACTGAAGAAAGACAATTAAAAAAGGCACTAAAAACAGTACACTAACATGTACTAACAGTTAACTGACGTGAGAGCCGAACACTTACTGTTGTTGGGGCTGGGGGAGGGGGAGGTGCGTAGGATGGCCGTTCTGCACATCAAAAAAAAAAAGTAATGTTAGTCAGCTATTCCACTTACCTGCTACCGATAGTTCATATATTTTAAAGTTTTGATTGTTTACATTTAAATTGCATATGCATCAAATAAACAATATACAGGGAAAACTGGGGCTGCCTTCTCAACATCAATGATACAAATCAGTCAAGGAGTCCCTGAGTCTGACATCATTTTGCCACTGCACTCTTACCCTTCCACCACAAAACAACAAAGGAATGACATATGGCTGCCCTGAACCCTTTTTGGTTTTACATTTTTGCCTCTGTTGCTTTTTACAAGCAATGCAAGAAATGAGGGATTTGTTTTAATAAACATGGCCTTAGTCCAAATCAACACAAAATGATGTATGCACTTGAGTCTTTGAGCACTGAAAAAGAGTTCAGTAGACTGGCTGCTGTAAGTTACACCATGTGATGGTGTACAGCTACAATGGCCAGGGGTTGAACTGTTTTTGCTGCACCATACCAATTCTATACTGTGGTCCCTGTTCATGCAAGAGCAATAGAGGAAAGAGGGAAAACAGTATCCAAGTATTGACTAGTATCAAACATGATCTCCTTAATATAAGTAGATGTTTTGATTAAGTCGCTAGTTAAATACATTTTCTGCCCTGCTATTAAAGTGTACGGAGCTTCCGGCTCTCAGTCAAAGTGTATGTTTACTTACTTGACATCGTGGATGCAGTCTGGGTTCAAGCGGAAAGAGCTATTCACATAATGGTTAGCCTGGAAAAGACAACATCAGAAAATACACATGATTAGTTTCGTCCCTTCCTTACAATTATATAGTTGTTTGGTAGAAAAATCATCAAAAACAAACCGGTAAATGACTGATCATTCATTCAGGACAACAACGGCTAACGGGGCCTACAAAGCTAGCATGTCTGGCCTGCTAGCAGACCCCGCTAACACAAAGAGGCTGTTTGCCCTGTAATAATCGTGTAGCTAATATACAACCAGTGGGTTTTTAATGCATTTTAGTTCCAGTGCAGCTGCGCGTACAAATAACAAGTGTTTATACCGACTACTTGTCACGTGAGAAGTGTGCGCCACTTTCAGGATGTTTGAATTAACCTCGCTGCTTAAGCTACAGTGAAGACAAGAGCAGCTACAGCTAGCTTTGTACATACAAGGTAAATGATTACTCTAGCTTCATCACTGAGAGGCAGATCAAATGTAGCAGAAACAATTTATGTCAACGATAGAAAAGGGTAAAATTATACATTTGTATGAAATAACACAGAAGGTAATTTAGCTGCACTCACTGACTCGTCCTTTGTTCCCTGTTAGGAGCGTTTCATCCGCCTTTCTCTCACAGACCGGAACTACCGCGGTCGTCTGGCCGGCGGAAGCGGAGAGATATTTTCACAATAAAAGCGGTTTTACTTCCAATACGCAGCTGCGACCATAGACAGTGGGCTGCGACACAGTCGTCATAGACAAAGACAGATGTATTAAAAGGAAACTGCACCCATAGAGCACAAGCCTCCACCGAGGTCAAACAGTCCCCTTATCAAACCACATTTAAATTCACTAGATCCAAGTTTTTATTTTGGTCTGCATCAAATTGCGCACACTCATCTGTCCCCTAAATGTGTCCGATTTTTTTTCATCGAGATCAATGAATTATTCTCTGAGGAATCAACGAAAATGTCGAAAAACATAATTGTTAAGCACCAAAAATGAATGGGTCCTTTCCTGGCTAATACCATATCCATCCAGCAGCTTTTGTGGTAACGTCCAGTAGTTTTTGTGTAATCTTGCTAAATAACAGTGAAAATAAACTAATCAAACACACACATCTACATGACACCTATAACAGGGGTGTGCTCCTGGTTGTATTGCTTTTAGCTGTGTATTAAATTGATATCGTCATCCTAATCGTACATTTGGATGGGTTTTGGTTAGAATTTTGGATCATTATATTTTATATTTTGTTTTATTTTGTTGCTGACTTATATCGTTTGTTCAGCACTGTAAATAAAATTCTGTAATTTCTAATTTAAAATCAACTCTCAAGGTAAATGATGGTTTAGCCCAACTGATCTGCAACATTACTACTATTACAATATTTCCGTTCATACTTTGAGTACCTTGTTTGACAATAATCAAGCGACACTTTGATACATTTTTCTGCTTACATGGACAATTCATTAAAATCCACATAGATGCAAAAGAAGTTCTGCTTCTAACTTTCAACATATATACAGTAAAATAAAATTATATAGAATTTATACAATATATACCTGTGAGTATCCACCGCCCATGTTTTAATACTCAATTTCTGAGGATCAAAATCTACAAAACAACATCATAGCTCAGTGGTTTGATTTCTGGCATATATCCATGATTGTTAAATGAAATGGGAAGTTGTGAAATCGAAAGAAGCTGGACTTTCCCAATTAAGTAACTGTCATAACTGATACAATGAAACCCAACAGATCTCAGCCTTGAGGCAGGTCCCATTTCCTGAAGAGCACTACACTTGGCTTTATAATGTGTTTTAATGTGTATGTGTGTGGGTGTATAAAATTCAAAGTTGTATCCAACTAGTTTGGACAGTGCTTCCTGGAGAAACCAGTTTTGGCCTCCATTCCCTGTATAAGAAGGGGAACAGCAAGAGATGTCAGCTGTGTCTCTGAGGCTTTTATCCCACGTAAAAGCAGCAAGGTAGGTCTACTGAGGACATCAGTCCTCCTTATGATGAACTTCTCATAAAAAAATAACTTATATGTATTTTAAAAACACCTGTAAGTGTATTTGTGTTACCTTAGAACGAGCCTTTCATATTTGGGAGCTTAATTGGAAGGATAATAAGTAAAAAATTTTCTCTATGTCTGAACAGGTGGTTGCATTGCCAAGTTGAACTTCATGGATATTATTGACTTGGGACTTGGGATTGTAGAGACAGTCATGTCAGTTTGTGGCACCATAGTTAAAGCAGTTCCAACACATCGCCAGTGCAACATTGAGATTGCAAATGAATCTCTTCAATACACTCTTTGTAACCCCAGGTAATTACTATTTTTGTCTTAATGTTTAGCATTTTGTGTCATGTATTAATAATCTTCACATTTAAAAGTAAAAATGTGTTTTTAACCTTAACATCCAGGATGTACATTAAGCGTGGATGCTGCAGGAAGCCTTTGCCTCCCACCATCAGTCAGTCCTCATCTGGAGAGGTGGAATTCACCAAGACTCCGAACACAGCATGTGGATCTGTTGGCATCGTCACGTACCAACTCCTCAACACTTCTACAAAAGACACCACTGAGCAAATAGCTATCCTGTTCAAGGTGCCATTTGACCTAAACTTAAAGTCAAACGAGTTCGCAGTGGGAGTCTTTAATATCAGCAGAAACTGTAATCATGGTCTTTTTCAGGAGATGTCAAAGAATAAGGGCAAAGCGTTTGTCAGAGGCAAAGCAAAGGGCAGCGTTCTCACTCATAAAGGCCAGAATGTTACCGTGATGGCTACAATGTCCGACTGCCACACACCTGTCATTAGGGTGCAAGTGATGGATGCCTGAGAAACACTTTTAATAAACTGTATTATTTCCTGCTTGAATTTGTAATTTTTTTATGTGATATTTAATATTAACCAGAGCATAGTGTTGCATAGTAATCTGCAAAACCCATCACCATTTTCAAATCATGGAGTGAGATATTTGATTTGTATTTATTCACTAATTAATGTTGTCTGTTGTGACATATTTTCAGGGGTAGAACAGAGGTGTCTGGCATGCTTCATGTATTTGGCCATTGATTCTGTTCGTAGAAATTTAAACTGTTGTGATATGTTAATGTTGATGTACTGTACATTGTTTGCCATTGGTATAATATGTTGGTCAACTAAAAGGTTCTGTACCTGAGTTCAATAAAATTTCAACACAACAAATGCAAAGCTGTTATCTTTAGGTATGCAAACCTGCTGATTATACATGTGCATCAATTTATCTCAGACTTAGTTTTTTAGTTTTGAATCTCTGAGCATGGATTTGATTTAATCAGCGACTTGTAAACCCAGACTGCAGAGCCCTGTATACATTGTTTGTGGTTCTTTCAAAGTAGTAAAACATTTTTCCAAAATGGGGTGGCTGGGTGGTACAGGGGTCAAAGCAAAAAGGATACCGGTTTGGACAAGGTCTTTCTTTTTTTAAATTATTTTATACTTTATTCAAGGAAGTGTATAACATGACAAACAGAGGTTAAAGATTCACTACTTCCATCTTTTCCTAAATTTTTAGTAAATCACATTGAAAAAGAAAAACACACATACAATAAAAAAAAAACTTTCACCCACCCTGTGACCCTGAAAGATGATAAGCGATAAAAATAATGGATGGATGTTTCCAAAATGTTGTGGAATCCATGCCCAAAGAACTGGGACTGTTTTACTTCTACTTACTTTTACATTTATTAAGCCTTTGTTTGACAACTGAAGACATGTCATTAACTAACACAGCTAACATCAGCTGCTGGTAAGCATTTATTAGTGCGGTAGATTGCAAGGGATATTCTCAATTTTGTCCTATGTTCTAAAATGGGACAGTGTTTAGTTTAAAAAGGCATAGAGGTAATGATGTCTGATCAACTCAGTGGGTCACATGGCTTTTATAGTGCTGCCATAGAAGCCAGTAGCCAGTCAGATTTACATTTAGCCTCAGCGTACCCTCAAGTTCGGCCTGTATCGTTAATCACAAGGCCAAAACACATGACGATGCTACGGTGCACAACTGAGGTTATGTCCCTAACAAGCGCTGTTGGCCGCTAACACCTGCTAACATCTACTGGTAGTTGGTAACTTAAATTGTGCAGAAGACGTACAAGGGACATTCAACATCTTGTCCTATATTCTAAAATTTGAAGGAGAGATATGAAATGGGGTGAGCGGAACGATGCACAGTAAATGGTCTGGCCAGCCAGAAGTTGAACCAGTGACCTGCTGCTCAAGGTATATTCGTCCCAATTTGTATTTGACCTAAGCATATGTCTATCAGGTCGCCCTGTTCGTTTCAACACAGGACCTACCCAGCATTTGTACGAATATATGTTCTCAATAACGTGATAATTGTTTAAACACAGAGAAAAAGTGTGCTCTTTAACACAAGTTAGTAGTATAGAAAACAATAATCTATCTAATATTTTTTTAATCTAGTAATTAAATCTGATATGATTAGCAGAATGTTTTGTTTTTGGAGGAATATAGTGTTTGTGGAAGGCATTAAGCTCTAAAATAATTGTCCACCATCCTAAAGAAATAATGCCTATGGTGCATAAATTTGTGGTAAACTTAAGGGTCCTGATATTGTTTTTTAAAAAAACAGGTCACCCTTACTTGGCTGGTTACTGCACATTAATACAATTCAATTTCACTAGTGCAAAGCCCATTCTAAACCTGCCTGTTTATAATGGGCAGTTTGCTTGTCCTGTGTTAATGCTGAAGAGCTAATTCAGAATTATGCCATGTCATTTGTGAGTCCTCTTCAAACAGTTCTACAACACTTCACTTTTTGTTTGTGTGCTGGACGTTGTGTGCAGAGTTTTTTAACAGTCTATACTGCAAAGTGAAGTTTGCATTCCTACCTGGTTTATGTGCTGTGAAGATTTGATAGTCAGTGTTTTTCATAAAATGAAACTGAATGAGAAAAGCCACACGCTTGATATGTATACAAATAATATAACTTGATATAAAGCATTGCAACAAAACAAATGTTGTGCTTTTACTTTGAAGAGAAATTGCCAAACAGGAAAGAATTATGTGAATGTTGCTGCCTTGACGATGTGGTAAACTTTAAATAATTCAAATTATCAAAATGATCTGGGATTTTGACCCAATACCTGTAGTTTATCTAAGGACGTAGAAGAAGACACATTCGACTCAGGCCACAGTCTGAAGGCGAACTGCCCCCACTGACTGCTAGAGAGCACTGGTTGCCTGTTTGTTAAATATTTATTATTATTGAAAGTATCGCGTCTCTAAATCACACCAAATTAGGTACTACACTCCCTGGGGCCCTAAACAGTACACATGCCAATTGTGAAGCCGAAAAGATGAACGGTTCTTGAGGTATGCGTTCCACATACAGACAAACAGACAGACTTTTGTGGAATTAGTAGTTAATTAATTTAAAACTAGTATAAGAGCTGTAAACTATGTGTCATTATCAATTTAATCCCTGTTACTAACAATATAGCAAATTTAGAAAATGTATCACTAAATAATGACTTAATTTCTTTAAATAACATTATTACGATGGCTAGAAATTTTGCAAAGCTCCACTTTATAAATGAAGGTAGGGCCAAGTCGAAGTCAATCTACAGGCAGCCGTTATTGGCCAATATCATTCAGAATCATTCCTCCCACTGCTTTGAGCACAGTCCTTTGTCAGCAGCTTAATGACAGTAAGACGCCTAATGAATCAGTGATAGAGTCACAGCTGTTTCTATTGAAGTAAACTAGGACATGAAAACTAAGTATTTGTGTGTGGGGGAATTTCCAAGACTAATTATGAGAAGGACTGAATTAATTGTCAGCTGTGTATCACATGTTGCTACAAGTCTCTGAAATCCACATCAAACAAGCTCCTAGGTGTGGAATATTCAGCCGTTTCCTAGTGAAACCAGGGAAATTTCCAAGTTGACTCCATGTGGTTAGGGTTTAGTGTTGGACCAACAAAACTGTGTCTCATGAATTTCCACTTATTGTATTAACATTCCTTTGCTGCATTGTTATTTGGAGATAATAAAAGTATAATACTGTTGTCTTTAAAAATCAAGACAAAATTAAGTATTGATGTTAACAACTCAAAGGAATAAAAAATGTCATCATTTTCTGTTGATCAGCAGCAATGCAACTGGGCCCTGAGAACACTAAATTCTATGATCGGCCATGTAAAGACTGGCCGACTGACTGCAATGACACCACGATCAGAAACCACCTATCAAGACCCAACATTTTTAGTAGAGAAGTGAGTCAATGTGACACAATTCCTGTGGTAGCTCAGAGGATGCATTGGTAATAATAAAGAAAAAAACAAGGGAATGCTCTTATTTTCCCCACTTCCATAGTTTCCTGATGATTTTTATTTGAACAGAGGTGATGTTTAACTATTACCTTGTTTTAGATCCTGGAGACACATAAACACATACTTAGATATGGAATGGGTCAACCAAATGGACCTACTGATTTATAAGCTTGTAAGAAAGGGTGAGAAACAAAGTCACTGAGCACCGTCTATTCTATTAAGAGAAATAATAATAATGTTAATTCCACTAACACCCTCCTCTCCAGTCTGTCGCAGTACCACTCCTAAGCTTCGGAGCCTGGTGCCATTGAATGTGCCGTTGAATTCCTTTGAATGGAATGTAGGAGGGTCCGATTGGTGTAGTCTTGCAGTTGGAGGAATTCCAAATGAAACACCCTAAAAACACCACCATTGCATCAATTTCAAATCACCAGACTGATTCATCGTCTAGTCATCGGATTTAATTGGAGCCTGTGGCATTTTGAAGATTTCAATGCAAATGAAAAAGAAATGCAGGTTTCAAGATGTGTGAATGATTGTTGTGGTGTCCGACCTTATGAAGGGTCAGGGTAAATGGCTATGCTAGCATCTCTGCAAGGCTCTAGTTATGCTAACAAGCTTGCAGTGGTGAGAACATGTTAATGTTTAGCAGCTGGAATAATTACCATATTAATAAGTTTAGTTTGGAAAAACACCAGATCACTAAAATGACATAGAAATAAAAGCAAATTATATTGTTTGCCACTATTTGGCCTGATAATTGGTAAATAGGCCACATATTGTAGAGGTGTCAAAGTGATGATGTGTTTCTCTGTTATTAATGTTATTATACTTCAAAAGCAACAAACAGAAAATGCTTGGCTTCCTGCCTCTGTGTCTCTCTTTACAAATAATGCATTGTTGGTTTTATGGCTCAGATTTATGGCTTCTGGAGGTGAATATGATTGTGGAGAAGGTGCTGATAACTGTCAGTTTGGACATTTTACAGATGGTAGCACTGTTTAAAGATGGTTAGACTACAACAGTCAGCATTAATGTACTGATGTTATACACAGAGATATGTCAGGCCTTGCTTTAGGATAAAAGCTGACTGTTATATTTGCCTCAGGGATCTGAGATTATAAATATAAATATAAATATTTTTATTCAATTGATATGATAATAGAAGTTAAAGTATTTGTACAAAAAAATATATTTCGGTCCTTTGCTAAGCATGCTTCAGATAACTTTGTCCTTGGGGAACCTTTCCTTTCAGCAACATGCTGCAAGTTTGAAATGAAAACCAAACACACACATTCCATTTATCTCAATAGCTTTATTTCACAGATAACTTGTACCATCTGTCTAATTTGTTGCAATTTCCAATGACTGCATTGGCAGCCAAGTTAGCTACACTGCACTATTGAACTGTCTTGTGATCACAGCAGTGATTAATAAATCAACTGGATTAAGGCAGATTAAGTAGAGGATTACTTTAATGTTGAATTTGGCTCTAAGATTGCGAGAAGAAATGACATACCCTAACCCTCCACTCTTTTGAGTTTCTCCTCACGTCCTTTGTTTCTTTTCTCACTTTAAATCTTGTATTGATTTAAGATTATAATTTGTATATGTATTAAAACTATACTATTCACCTCCACTCTCACCCTGTCACTACTAGGTCATCTTGTTTTTGGTCTGTTTGCGTTTGAGGTGGGTCTTCAGGGCCAGAAGGTCAATGTAGAGGATCTGATTGAGGACAGCAGATGCACAGAGCAATCCGCCGTGCACAGCACCAGCCAGGCCATTACAGAACACGTCCTGCCCTGCGCGCACACAAACACAAACAAATTGTGCAAGTGTGTCAGTCTCTGTAGAATCTAGACCATGTTAAAACTGTACGTCAAGTCACCTGTTAGGTAGAGTCCGTCGATTGGTGTCTGTGGTCGTGTCCGAGCAACCGTTTCTGGGGTGAAGCGCTCCAAGTTGTGTTCTGCGCCGTACATCTCGCCTCTTGGAGCTCCCAAATAGTGGACATTTGTTAGAGGAGTGGCAGCATCCACCATCACCACCTGAATTTTCACACATGCACATACACTTTGTATTCATCGGGGAAAGTACATCAGCAGTAGTTGGTGACCATTGCAGAACTGTTGGCCGATATTATCAATCAAATCAATAATTTGTACGTATTTCTGTAGCCAGAAATAAGCTTCATGAATTTACATCCTTCAAATCCAAAACAATAAGCTATAAGAAGCTGTAGTGGCTCTATAGATACAGAGGGAACCACATGCAGAGTTTGGTTTAAAAAAGAAAACATTTGTCCTGTTTTAGTTTTGCATGAGAAATAATCTGTGGCCATCTCAACACACCTAAAAACTCATCACCATTTATGCGCCCTGATGTAAACAAGAAACAGAGAGCCTACTCTGCAGTTGGTTTGTGAGTTGTAGAAAATACAATGAGAAGTATGACCATGGATTTCTTCACTTGGACCGACAACAAGGTGGATCTGTTACTGAAAGGAAGGGTTAGCAATGCTTGTAATTCTTCATCCATGTTCCATTCACTACTGGGAGTAAGGTTGAAAGTCTCCTTCAACCAGTCAAAACTAATATTCAACGCTGGAGTTTTCAAAATATTAAATAATAAATGTGTATTTTGGCCAAAGAATTATCAGTGTGGCTGGATGTGTTAAGTCAGTTGTTCATTTCTTCAGAGGTCAATCAGAAAAAGTGGTAACTTCCATCTATTGTTTGTCTAAGTGAAGAAGTTAAAGTCCTTACATATACATACAAGCTTTACATAACAGCATTGACACTATACCTTGTCTCGCAGTTGTGGAAATATGGTTAGTGCCCAGTCAAGCATCTCTTGGGCCATGCTGTTTTTCAGATCCAGGTAGTCCTGTCCCCTCTTGCCAAGTTTTGTCCCCTCCCATTCCTCGAACCACTCATAGCGAGCCATGGTTAGCAATGTCATACATGACTTACCTGCAGAGAGATCGGAAAGAAAAGAAAAAAGTTCAGTTCATATATTTATCAGTAAAAAAAAAAATTCTCTCCAAGAGGCCTTCAAATTGAGTTGGATTTATTTTCTGACAATAAATGGGAACATGTTCTTACCAACAGAGCCCATTAGATGTTTTGACCTCAACAGCATTGGGACACTTTAAAGCCTCTGACAACCTGCTGTCGCCCTTAATGTTCCAGCATAATGGTTTCACTGACTGACTGGTCAAACTAGTTGAAAAATAAGTTTAAGGAATAAATAGATGTTAGCATGTACAGCTAACAGGATAGCATATAGCTGCAAACTTGTTTTGTCAAAAGCAAAGATTTGGGGTTGCAAGTCATGAGGTCTTGAAAAAAATCTTATTGTCAAACCCTCAATCTTCAATACCATTTACTTGTCCATCCAAACCATTCAAGGCTTATGTTTTGTGTGTTATGGTTTTCTTTTCATTTATATTGTTACGGTAAAGCTAACTAGCTCTATACAAGACATAAAGCTGCACCTTTATTTTCATGTCTTCTTAAAAGATCATTAGCTGGGGAAGAAATTTACTTTTCACCTGGTACATTTACTTTTAGCATTTTTATGGGCATCATGTGCATATTTGAGCCCTTCTAATGAATTCTTATTTTAAAGACCTCGTGAAACAGATGCCAGACTGTTGATTCATATATGTGCTCAGTAAAAACACAAAGCTATGGGGAGAATTAAGTTGGTACAGTAGCTAATAACACTGAATGTGCATCACACCCCTGCAGCACAGTTGGCAGTAGCTCAACATTGAAGGTGGTGCCTACATGCTCTCTGTTGTTAAGGAGATCTCGTAATCAGTTTGTGATTGGCAGAATTGATTGTCATGAGAGGAAGTTAAAAATTCCGGAAAGCTTTGTCATTTGATGCAAGAAAGGTATAGGTTAGGGGCAGAATCCTAACATGTTCATTGTTTCAACTGACAGTATTCATGAGATGGCCAGCTAGAAAATGAAAAGACTTCTTTTGTTTGATTGTGTGGGAAATCAAAGGCCCATTGCAAATTTGTAAGATGGATAACTTGTCTTTTGAAATGTTGAAAAGCTGCATCACTGTAGGCAGTTAGTAGGTGGCCAAATAGGACAAAGAGCAACAGCTGAGAGTATCATGTTCACCTGCAATAAAGTGGTAGCAGAAAGCCAGAAAGAAAAGGCTCAAAGGCGCAAGACAGGAATCCAAGATGACAACTATTATATGAAATTTACATCTGCAAACAAGTACATTTTGTTACCTGGCTGTCGGATGTTGGCTGTGGGATCCTTAGCAGATGGGGAGGTGATGAACATCATGGGAATGTTCCCCAATACTTGATCTCTGCTCAGGGAAGAGTATCGCTCCATTCTTCACAGTTTTGTTTAGACAGACAGACAAACACATTGAGTGATCCCGAAAATTCAAAATACAGTAGACCAGAGATGACATGTTATAGTCAGCTGTGGAATTGAAGAGAAAAGTACAAAGCTGGGGAAAGAATAAAAAGATATTTAAAAACCTACAGTGAATCCAAGTCGTTGTCTTTATACATCCAGAAGTTGGTAGAAACGATGCCCAGCTCCTCTTTGGTTCCATCCAGACCAACAAAGACCAAGAAGGAACCCATACCATGACGCACCATACCCAACAGAGACTGGATCTCTATGTAAACAAACAAATTTGGGGAAATATGCAGAATGAAAAGACGGCAAATGAGAAAAAAGTACAATTTACTTTTCATATATGCTTTACCTGGTTTGTCCTGTACTTGCTGAGGTAGAAACGTCTGGAGGGTGTTGAAGATGCCAGCATTGGAAATGACAACAGGTGCATGGACCTCAATCTCTTCTTGTCCTTTACGTACTGTCACACCTGATACAAACATAAAACATTGCTTACATAGAGCTCAATATGATTGCATGGTAGATTAAGAGTTATTAAGGGCTTGACAATAAAAAATAAATACTAAAGGTAATGGATCTTAAACTATAAGCTGTAGTCTTTAGATGTTTCACCTACTGATTCCAGAATCTCTCTTTAGGTTAATGGATCACATTTCCATTGTATCATTTTAGGAATCAATATTATGTCTATGCATTATATTCCCCTGAAGTAGAATGTAAAAGGGGGCCAACAATAAACCTCGGTGGGACCCCAAAAAAGAGGAGCATGAGGGAAGGAAGCATCACTGAGCACAACACAAACAAACCTGTTAGATCTGAGATGAACCAACTCAACTCCATTTGATAGCTGATTGATACATTGATTGACAGATTAATTGAAACCAATAGCTCAGCACAGTTTGTACAACAC
The DNA here is from genome assembly GCA_026259375.1 of Verasper variegatus. NCBI lineage: Eukaryota > Metazoa > Chordata > Actinopteri > Pleuronectiformes > Pleuronectidae > Verasper > Verasper variegatus. Next base: position 2,316,154 of record CM048054.1, on the reverse strand, counting down.
ATGTTGGGAGCTGACTAACCTCTACCAACCAGACAAGTCAGTTGGTACTATTGGGGATGAGTAAAGCAAATGAAGCACGAAGCAAATCAACCTCAGTGAGGTTTGGGTAGGTTTGTTTCCCTTTTTTCTTGTCTTGCTGGCATTAACTGGCATGTAACATTGTCGTCTGTTAGTAACAAGCACATCACTGCCAGCTTTGTGGCTGTGAACTAATTGACAAGCTTGAAAGGAAATATAATGTGTTCTTTTATTGGTCTGTTTGTTTAGACCTGAATGGAATGCAAATGCCTTGAAATGTGCTTTTGGAGATTTCTGACTTTTTCTTCTGATAAGAAATAAGCTTTGTGTCAAGGAGGGAGTGTTTTACTGTTGACTTCCATGACCACAACGAGCTGTGCACACTTGCATGGAAAAGACCACTACCCCATCAATCCGTGCACTCCCCCTTTTCTCACCATAGGCCTTCCCCTGCTGGTTGAGCAGGATGCGTTGCACCGGAGCCCTGACCAGCACCGCTCCCCCTGCTTGCTGAATGACAGGGATGATGTGAAAGGCAATCTCACTGGCGCCCCCTCGTGGGTAGTATGCACCACGTTTGTAGTGGTGAAGGAGGAGAGCATTGATGAGAAAGCTGGACTCTTTTGGTGGGACACCTTCAAGAAAATTACAGAATAAAGATCATTGAAGAAGGCTTACTCAGTATGTAATCTGTTATCACTGCATGTTTGTGTATGTATATGTCCAGCACCATAGAACAGGTAGGCAGACAGGGCCTGCAGGTCCTTGTTCTGTGTAAGGCGGGACATCATTTCAGAATGGTTGGTTGTTGCCAGGCTGAACACTTGAGATATTCGATGTAAAAGGCCTTTATTAACCAGGAAATTAACCAGCCAATAGGGTGTCATCTTCAAGATGGCGATAAGTGGTGTCCGTTGTGAGGCTAGCTGCAACAGGAGGCAATATAAGCATATTTATTAATCAGAATAAGTGGGCGTAGTGCAGGGTATACGCAGGTATACAGCGTATACCTACTTATTTTGTGTTTACCCACTTCTAGGTATGAGGAATGAGGAGTGGGGATTGGTTAGCTAGGGTCAAAATATCAGAGTAAGCCAACCAGAGGCTGAGTAGGGTGGGTCATGCCTGGGTTTGCCTTCCTGGGAAATATATTGACTGACCTTTACCTAGATAACTGAACTTACTAAGAAATGCAAACAAATACAGCCTTTACTGATGTGCAATTTTTAAAAATTAAGGGAACTACTCCAACAAAGATTGCAGCAGAAACGACCCTCTGCCACTACATCACTGCTAACCAGCAGCTCAGGTAGTGTTGTTAGTTCAGCGCCCGTATCGGTGAGCGCTCCGTCCCTTACCCCCGTCTGATGGTGACAGAGAAGCTGCCTCTTCCTACAACTCCAAGTGAAGATGTCAAACCCGGTGAGCACTTTATAACAGCAGAACCTTGTAAACTATGTTAATGACATACTGTGTAGTTATTTCTATAGTAGTATTTGTAATATTTTCAAACTGTATTATTTATCCTGTTACCCTGACTGATAATGTTAATTTGATAATGGTGGCACACTCTGGTCTACAAAGTCTGTTGCTGTTTACAAAATAAACACTGGCCCATAGATTGCTTGCAAATCTGAGAATAATAGTTAAATTTTAATGCGTGAATGGACAAGGGAATAGTTAACTCAAAATGTAGTTGCATCACCCTAAAGTCTGTGGGCCATTATTGATGAGAAAACTTCATCTACAATAGAAATTAAGCAGCAATGTACAGATTTTTCTTACAAATCGTACAAAATATGTAAGTGTATTGCATACCACGGTTTTACATGCAATGTTTAAGCTTTGATGGAGGGCTGCTTAATTTATTTGATAAATTTAATAATGGAATAATATCTTATCCTGACTCTTATTTATAATTACTAACAATAATAATCATATTATCTTTATATTAACTTATTTTTCTTCGTCACACAACTTCAAACATGCTGTATAATTTTACTATGTGATGAGTTTATAAAGAGTTGAAAAGAAGCAGTCTGTGGAGTACAAATATAATCAGAGGTACCAGAGGAGCCAGAGCGATTTAATTGTAATCATATACTAACCATTAAATTGATTTGAAGGTGAAAAATATAACATGTGTATGGACCTGTATGGACAGACCTCTTCTTCCCCACCGATACAGTTGGAAAGGGAGCATTTTTCCAGTGTGCTACACTTTTAGGTCTCAAATTGTATCTGATTTCTAATCACCTGACCAGGGACAACAGATAGACATTAGCCTATGCCACGGATGCTGGTGGATTTACAATAAATAAATAAAAAACTTGATTGATGATCACTAGTGGTGGCACAAATAGAAAAGTAATGGAGTCAGGCTCGAGCCTTGTGGCACTCCACATGTTCATTCTGTCAAAGGATATTTTGTCAAATGTTTTATCTTTACTACCTCCTCACCTCTCCCCCCTTCTCATCCTCCATTCCATTGTGAATATAAATAGCTCCCTCTTCCCTACCTTCATTAATCTCATGAATTCATCAATGGCCCCCTCCTCTCCTGGAAACTGCTTCTTCAGACTTTCGGCCATCTCAGTCTTCCCTGAATGAATATGGTATTCCCTGAAAATGACAGAAAAGTCGGGTAGGACATGTCCTCTCAAAGTGCAATTTTTTAAAATTAAAATAAAGAATATGTATTAACTTATGGGTAACATTGGAAAGTATTATGAAGAATCAGAATTCATTTTCAAATTTTGTTGGATATTGTATGTTACTCCTGGTAATGAAATCCAAATTTTAATGTATAGCAAAAAAATTAAACCCACAAGAGGGTAACAAAAAGCTAAAAAAAAGAACGAAAGTGCGATTCTGTAATAACTGTACCTGCGCTGGTCCCCCTGACCCAGGATCAGTGTGTCAAACTGCTTTCCCAGACGTGTAAACTGCAGCTGACCCTCTGTAATCTGATCCATAGTAATCCTGAGCAGGCTGTTCTCATGAAGCTGGCCCAGGTAATGGATACCTGGTGGTAGCAGAGTGGAGTTAAATCAAATCTATTTAATGATTCCAAATATAAAACATGAGACATCTGTATCTCAAAGTGAGTTTCAGAAGGAATCATTCTCAAGATTTTTAATGAATGAAGAGGATCTTAAAGTTGGAAAAGGACAAAGTAGAAAAAACTACTCTATAAAAGGAAATCAGATGTTATCAGAGTCCTTCCTGTGTCCAATATGACAGTTTTGCAAGGGACTAATTAAACTAATTAAACAATTTCCTTCTTTGTAGTAATCCCTGCCAGAAGTTTTTCTATAGGATAAAGTACAAAAACTGCTGTAATTATGGAACATGCAAGAGCAGATTCATGTTTTTAATGATCCTGAGTTGGACTTGTTAATAGCTCCAAAGTACTAATTATGAATGGAACCATTTCTATCATATTTTTTACGCTGCCAAATTTTTTTTAAGATGGATCATTGATGACGTTAAAGATTGTTGTGCCTCGGACCATTATTCATTTATGGAGCTTGATGAGTGTCATTATGTCATGTATCTGATCTCTGCTCAATTCTTCTGTAAAGACCTCAGTGAGACAATGAGTGACTTTTCAGTCATTGTGAATTATGAAACACTTTCAGTGCTGGCTAACTCTGATAGAGTCACTATAGCCTGGCAACATTTAATGGAATACAACCACAAATCTTTCAACCATATTTATATTCTGAACAATACAGTAAGTAAATAGCACAAAATAGTTTAAGTAATTAGATTAGAATTTGTATTTAATAAGTGATTAGAAATCATGAATTCGAGACCACGATTGATGCATTTGCAGTCACAAAAATACATGTGTTTCTCTCCTCCATGGCATTTGCTTGGATTTATACTAATCAGCATGCAATATATTAAAAACAGTACTTGCTTCTATAGAGCTCCATATGTTAAACCAATGTTCTCTGAAAAACTAATTATAATTTAGACCATACAATTTAGATATAACAGATCATGGGATGGAATACATATCCACAGCAACTGAATGCCTGCATCTGATTAAAGGCTGTATTTAACAAGAGTTTTGTGGGGGTATTACGGTTTAGACTGAAGCAGGGCTTTGTGTGACAGCATTAGTTATGGTGATACAAATATACAGAAGAACTCAGGATATGATGGCAGCAGGAGAACGTGTGGCCTGATGTAGGGCAAGCAAATGTCAAAGCAGTCATTACATGTTTAACTCACAATCAAAACTTAAGTTAAATGTTCTCCTTTTTCTTTCTCCTCATTTTACCAACTTTGTTGTTTGTGTCTGCGATTTATTTTTGATTAGGGAAATTAAAACATACTGAAAGACATAGAGCCTGTATAATGTGAGACAGCAACACTTTTTGGCTTAATATTCCATTCATAAATGGACACAAGATGAGTTTGAAGAAAAGATACACCTCAGCACGGTGTGCACTGGTGTGTGTTTGATCATATATACACGTTGGCATCTTACCCACATCAAACTCAAATCCCTTATTCTGGAAGGTGTGGGTGCAGCCTCCAGCCTGATCATGTTGCTCCAGAACTAAAACTTTCTTCCCGGCTTTGGACAAAAGTGCTGCCGCCGTCAAACCTCCCACACCACTGCCAATCACCACCGCATCCAGAGCAGGGGGAACACGGTCCACACGAAAACCTGCAAAGAGACACAGAATAGATTCTTTGAAAATCAGTCTGGTGGAAGATTATGACGTCAGTCAACATAGAGATATACTTAAAGCTCTCAGAGGCTGTCTGCAGTCAAAAAGGTCCCAGGTCAGATGGATGAAACCACCATCTTCAACATCAGTCCCAGGAGACCATAGGTTACCACATAATAATTTGTATACCTTGCTTGCACCTTGAGTTCAACCACACAGCACTGATTGTAGATGATCGAAATGATTTCAGAAAAGGTAAATGGTTGTAATCTGAATTAGACTGTGCATACTCATTTGGCCATGTTGCAGTGTTGGGGGTTACTTTTGAATTTAATTTCACTACAGATTACAGAATGCATGCCCTTAAATGTAATTCATGAGGTATTCACTTTGAGATTACTCAAAGCAAATATGGCATTTTTGGATTCCCTCAGTATTTTCTCACATTATAACACTGTAGCATTCTCACAACAAAAACCATTAGACGTTTTGTCAACTTGCTTGTCATAAAAAACATTCTTTTTTTTTTTTACCTTTCTTCAGCCTGTCATCCCTCTGTTTGCTGTCTGTGACCAAGGGTCCTGGTGGCCTCAGACACTTCTCACTGAACAACTTGTAACGCTGTCGAGTGGTCAGGAAGAAAATGACCGCCACCAGCAGAATACAGCCCAGTATACTGAGCAGCCACCACATGGCAGAAGAGAGCATTGTACCAACTATACAAAACCCAGGTGGCTAGTGGAGAGAGCAGGGTTGAGAGGAAAGGAAGAAACAGGAAGACAGGAGAAGAGTAAGTCCAGAAGAAGAGGCAGAGAGGAGGAATACTCTAAGTGAGCAGTGATGAATAGAGGGTAGGAGAGAAGGATGAGCAGAGAAGTGGGCAAGACAAGAAAGCACAAAGCTATCCTCCGACAAGGTTGTCCCCCAAGAAGAGCAGTAAATTGTAGAGGAGGATAGGGATGAAGTGAAAGATGGAGTGGGGGAAAAGGAGGATATGGTCATAAAGGTTATAGGAAGAGCAATGATCGGACATCAAACACATGACTTTTAGAAAGTCTGACTTATGTGTTTGAAAGATACCAGCAGATAACATTCTCCACGCCAAGGTCATGAGACTGGCAGACACGGACAGAGAAGAGTGAGCTGATTGTTAAGCGTTTCATCAGACTCAGTTTTTCCAATAACAGTTTGTCGCCCATTATTGAACTGCCTTAGGATGAGTACATTTACAAAAACTTTGCTGTATGGCTCAAGTAGTGGTTCCACTGCATGAAAGTGAACAAAGAGGCTTTGGGAACTGAGATGTTAAAGGGCCTCTCTTATCGTTCTCCCACCAATATGGAGGCAGATCTGTTCAGGTTTGTGACCCTAATTCTGAACTATTTGTAGCATTTCAACAAAAGGGAAATTGTTTGAGAACTTGAAATGTCGGTTCCCAACTGGAGAGTGAACCGGCATGACATTATTGGGCGGGTCATATTGTAAATGTTGGAAAGAGGATGAAGAGTGCCACGATGAAGAGGGCTTTTATAGAAATTGTCTGAGAAAAAAAAGGAGTTGTATTCTGAAAAACAAAACACACCCGCAGCTAATCAGTGTGATACACCATCTTGTTGCCACTCTTCACTTTCAGTGTGCAAGGTCTTCTGTTGCTGACAGTTCCCCTCAAAACTGGTGGAAACGTTGTCACAAAATATCAAGGTTCTAAGAATTCTGAACAGAACTTGAGCTTATTTGGTGGAAAAGGGGAACTTGGGGGATATTTTGCTTCATGGTAACTGAGGTGCATGCACAGTATTTGTTGGCCCTGATTTATGACTATTTTAATTCACAGTAGCAGAGCCTGGGAGGACAGCTGCATGTTGAAAAAACAAAAACAAATGATCATTTGTTTGTAATCAGGTTGTAACCAGGATGTCACAGTTACACAAGATGTTTTCCCCCTGTGCTTTTTCATGGAAAATAATGTATTGGATCCAGAAGTGGTTCTTCATAGTTAAAATATTTTGTCTTGCAGAGAACCTTTTAGAAGAGTTTGCAAACAACTGTTTGTAAATTGTTCTCTGATGTATGCCCAGAGTGTACCTCTAAAAACTGGTTCTGTGAGGTGCCGAAATATTGCCTGAAAAAACTTCCCAAAATAGGTTCTTATATCATTTTCATATTAAGTTATTCATTGACTTACCAGTAAAGTAAGTTTTTTTAATTGGTTTGTAAACCTAAAATATCAATGATTCTTTGTGAATTTCTCATTTGTGCATGAATATTGTCAGTGAACCCATTTGTCATGAACTGGCTCATGGTTCAGACACACACCAGGAGGGAGAACACACCAATGGCTGTAAATCAAACAAGTGTGGGTTTAATAAAGAAAACTACTGACGAAAAGAAACCCAAATGCAAATAAGTCAATGAGAATCAGTAATGAAATGCAAAAATTGGTTCTCTTACAAACTCGGAAGGGCAGAGGGGGCATTCATTCATTTCATTCATCATCACACCTTGGAGCATATATGACTTGGTGCAGTTCGTTTGGATGGTGTGAACACCGGATTCCAACTCTGCTGTGTACTAAACAACTTCACTCTAAGGTAGTTTCAAAGAGGTAATTTCATACTACTGTCGAGGGAACTCTGGAGAATCTAATTTCTGGTGTGAATGGCCTTCGAACCAATGACAGGAAGTGTACCAGTATATATGACTTTTCATTGGTCAAAAGTTTCCTCTTCCTGTTGATGACTGGTGAGCTACCACACCAATTGTGACCAAAATGTGGACTGGCAGGGGACAAACTGCCTCCCGGATATTTGGGCTGAAGAAAACATATCACAATTACTTCGAAATGGTGCATAACAATACAGAGGTATTCAAAATACTTTGCCAGAAAATGGAGGAGAGTGGATTCCATCGCACTGTTGAGCAGTGTTGAGTGAAAGTAAAAACAACTGCATCAACAGTATATCAAAGTATACGCTGCTTTGCAGAAAAGGGTGCAGATGTAAAAGACACATTTGTGTGGTCTAACGACCAAGACAGGATCCTGAACTCAAGACCCATTGTGAGCCCGGTAGATGTCATTGATTTTTGTTCACAAAAATGATGAAGTACACAACAGGCCATTATTACTCTACTGACAAAAGTGATGTGGATGTCACTTCTCTTCAGAAGGCACCTCCATCTACCAGCTGCAGATGGAGTTTTGATGTAGTTGTGCCTCATTAATAGCTGTGATTACCTCTTGGGTGATCGTGACTGAGGCCACAGGAGGTCACATTAGTGTATGAAGGTATCCTTTCTCATGCAGAAGTTTTGCAGCCACTATCTGTCAGTCCAGGTTTCACTCACATCCTGCCACCATTGAGAAGTTTGTGGTAGAACCCACACCCTCCTGTGGCATTTTTATATATTTTTGTTTGTACTAATTAATATTAAATGTATAAAATGTAAATGTAAGTATTTTTGGTTTAAAAGAATATTATCATCAATATCAGAATAAGTTTTATTACCCAGTAGGTTGTCTCTTAGAAGGAATTTGAACTCTGATTCAAACCAGAAACTGGACTTTATGGTGGAATAGGGTGTACATGTTATTTTAAAATATAGGACATGAAGAACTGAATATCCCTTGTATGTTTGAGGACTAGATCTTAGCAGGTGTTATCGGCCACCAGCGCATGTTAGGGACATAACCTCAGTTGTGCACCTTAGTGTCATCAAGTGTTTTGGCCTTGTGATCTACAATACAGGACCAAACTTGAGGGTACGCTGAGGCTAAAGGTAAATCTGACTGGCTACTGGCTTGTATGGCAGCACTGTGTTGCAATGTGTGAATGAATGTTATATGATCTGTATATCAGCTATGTATGTCAAATGATTTAATGATTTATTCACCTGAATTTCATGCAGTTGTTTTATTTTGAGCATTTTATAAAAATTTTAGCATACAAATAAAAAACACATCTTTGTGTTGAAATTTGTAACACACATTGTGTGTTAAATGCTCTAACACACTGGAAGTGTCAAAAGCAACACAAAATGTGTTGTCCTAAAATAGAGACTCTAGTTTTGAGAGGGATCCTTACTGTATATGTGACAACTTTCGCTGTATTCCAAATTTAGTTATTTCTATTAATCCTCTTGGGAGCATGAATGTATAATATAAGTATCAACATCTGATTCTACAATCGTCAATCCTACAACAAAAATAAAAGGCTCAAGTCTTAGTTGCTGTCTGTTTTTAGAGTTGTGTTTTCTGAAGAGAGAGGCTGCAGATATTTTCTGTGGATGAGATGTCATGTCTGTCTTTCTGCTCCTCTGATTGCAATCCGCAAAAGTTACAGCAACACTGATTTTGTTGTTGATCACTGTGTTCATTCCAGGCTGAAACGACTGTTGATTTCCCCCTTGTTATGTAGAGAAGAAGGGATTGAAAAATAGATGCTACTATAAATTGTATTTTGGGAAATACAGGATTCAGGGTCTTTAGTGCTTGACCTGTACTAACTTACGACAGATAGTCTTTTTTAATTTGTCAATTGTATGTTGCAAAACATAGAAAAATCAATACCACATTATGATTGCCCTGAATAAGTGAAGATACAGACAACATGGTTTTATTGCATTCATGGGACTTTATAGAAAAGAAGGAAACAGTGAGGTTTTGGGATGTTCTTGAGAGAGAAACAAATGTTGTGTATCTCAACACCAAACACTCACACATATCCAAATATAGCTGCCAGACAAAACTCGGCTGAAGCCACTTTTAAAAGCATTGAGTGTAGACTGAGAGAGCAAAAATAACTGTCAGTCAATCGTCAGTACATCTGTTTGACAAACATCAATTTATCACTGTACATTAAAAGTTAGCAATAGCTGCCACAATTAAAGATCTGAGTACAAACAAGCTGCTCAAGGAGCTTTTTGCGGTTGGCACCATGGACAGTGTTACAGGTGCGGTGGCCTGAGGGAGGAGCACCACATGACATCAGAAAAGCAAATGAGACGACACCAATTTGTTGTAAAGTTTTCAGTTGTGCTGTTCACTCGAAGGCTGCTACACATGTCTTTACTGACATTCAGAACGTTATCACAAAAGTGTCACATACTGTAAATACAAGGCAAGAATCTCATACCTACTAGAACAGTATCTATTATATCATTGTGCATCTAGATGCAATCTACAAACTGTGAACAACTGAGTGAAGAAATACAACAAAGATTTTGAATTATACGACAAAATAAAAAATTACGAACAATAGCATGTGCCAAAGTGTTATGAAATACAATGTTGTAATCAAATCAAGCTTCTGTACAATGTTTTCTGTGTGTATATGTGTGCTTGTATGGCATGGGCTTCACACTATGTACTAGTCCTCCTAAGTGACACTTGTTTATACTTGTGACTGATTTGTGTTCATGTACAGTATTATTTTCACACACTTTATACTAGATTGGAAAGTTAAGCTCTCTGTGCTAACCAGCTTACAAATGCAATCACAAACTCATTAGCTGAGGTTGCTGCCTGGAAAACGTTTTCATGCAACTATTCAAGAGAATGATTTTAATACCATTTGATCATTTCTCATAACTGTGTGTAAACCATGTCTCCTCTGTGGTGCAGTCTTAAAAAAGGTATTCTCTGTGGCAAAGCAGTGCAGTTAAAGGTTCAGTGTAAAGGACTTAGTGGCATCTAGTGGTGAGGGTGCGGAATGCAACCCCATGACCCCCCTCACGCTTCTCTTCCAAACATGTAGGTGAAACTAAGGCAGCGTTCAGGTCATGTAAGAACATGAAATGCCCTCTCTAGAGCCAGCATTTGTCTGTTCTTGACTACTATGAAAACATTACATGGCTGACTCTGTCAAAGAGGATCTGTTCCCTATGAAGATATACAGGCCTCATTCTAAGATAACTAACCCACAATGATTCTTTAGTTTCAGATTCTACACTAATGAAAATATGAATCTGAATATTATATTTTGTTTTACAATAGATCCAAATAAATCCTACACACTTGTCCCGTTAACAAGTTCATCACAAGAACGAAGTAGTATAAATACGTTTTGGTGAAGCAGAAATATGAATGAAAAGTCATGACCCACTGTTTTTGCATCATTGCTCAAACTTCAATAGGTGCATCAGTAACACATTACCTACTTTGGCCATGATGAGGATCAGCAAAGATTCTGGCCAATCACTATTAGGTTGGGTTAATGCTAAACATCACAGTAAACAGAAAGTAATGTGCTCCAATTAGGAGATAATCATTTGGTGAGTGACAATGGTGAATTCATTACGTTCACTTTGCAGATCTGTGAAACATTGGTTTCAAATACATTTACTAAATACCTGTAGTCAGCTAATTGGCACTATTATCTATGTTTAAATAAAAAGGAATTGCACATACTGATCTAGATGTAGCTGTAGTGCCGTCTAGTTAGCTAGGACATTGTTTAAGATAATCTAAACCCAGAGACCTAACCCTAACCTTTGCTTATACCGTTACTGAATAATTCAATTCCTAACACTCACGCATGGTTGTGACAATACATCATATCCCCATTTAACCCCCAATCTGGTTTTAGATGCATCTTGTCCTTTCTTTATCCTGTGTGATGGTGATTGAATTGAATATAGTCATCTTCTGACCACCTCTATTTGCCTGTGAGTGGGTGTGTAACGTGTAACTACATTAAACAAAATACAAGACAAGAAAGGCAAAGCTACACTCATTACCACTGACAGAGGATGAAATAACTGAGGTTAACTTGCTGTTGTCAGCTGATCACACTGAATTTGTTCAGTATAAAACATAGGTGTTGCGTGTGTTGGATTTATTGTGTTTTACTTTTGTGTTGATGTTAGATTTGCTTAGTACTGAAAAGTCAAGTCAAGTAATCGAGTGTATGGGTTCAGTGTTTTGTCTGATAAAGTAGATTTGACCTCGTAGCTTATCGATCAAGTGTGACCATCAGCATTGTCAACTGTCATGAAATGTAAACAATGACAGTCTGCTGAAGATCGTCAGTAATGGCACAAATCATTTAAAAAACATACAAACATTTAAAAAATCCAACGCACATGCATGCTTGCACATGCACACACACACACACACACACACACACACACACACACACACTAACAGATTGATGTGCATGTAAAATCTGTGAATTTCTGACATTCAGGGCCTCAATCTTTTGTTGCACCCCTCGTTCTTTCTCATCCTTCCTTCCTGTCCTCAAAATATAAACCTGTGTAACTATGGATGTTTTATTCTACACTTTTTCAAAAAAATATTCTGTAATTTATCTTGCAGAGCTGTTGCTTTAGTAATAAAAATGTTTTCTCATGCAGAGCTACTGCTAAGGGCAAACTTAATCTCTGTGGAAATGTATGAAACTCTAAATAACAACATCCATTATTTATACAGTGGTATATTTTCAGTGCCTTTGCTTTCTTTCTTGCTCCTTACATTCCTCCCCTCCTCTGTCCTCCACCCCCTCCTCTGTCCTCCACCCCCTCTTTCTAGAACACCCAGGTGACAGGGACCCACTGTGGGTTTTTGGACACCGTTTCCAGGGCGGCTTTGACCGTGCGGTAGGTCTCATCCAGGTTGTCATTAATGACGGTGAGATCAAAGAAGTGACCATATGCTGTCTTGATTTTAGCAGTCTCATCACACGTCCTCTGCATCTCTTCATCCTGAGACCGCATAAAGAAAACAGAAGTTTGTTTTTCTTATTGAATTCTTTAGAGTTTATACTTCGCTGCTTTCTGAGCATGTTTTCACTTAATGTTTTTGAGTGTTTCTTACCGTCAATGTTTTAGTAACAACTGCTGCATCTACAGCGGACTGGTTCATTGCCTTGAGCACCTCGAAGTCTGGAGACTGGAGGAACACCACGTAGGGTAAGAACTCAGAGGTCCTCAGCACTTTGAGAGACTGGAATGCAAGAACACACAAAGCTGTTTTATCTCTCTGAGGTTTTTTTGAGAACAGCTGGGTTTTGCCCAACTGACTGTTTAGAGTTTCCAGAGAAGTGACAGTGAATGACTCACTTTGTCTTACAATGTCAGCTGATATAAGATGCCCTCGAGAAAGACCCATGATGCTTAACTCACTGAATTGACTGACTGTTAGGGGCAGCTCCAAGAGGATCTAACTAACTATAAATATTCAAATTTTAAACTTAAAATGTTTTGTGTGCACTAAATTTCGGAAGGCTCTTCTGCAAACCAGTACTGGTAAAGTCTATTCATTATTTTTCCAGAAACATATAAGGTCACTGTGACCTTTGACCTGGAATCTTATAAATTAATAATTGATTAAGTGACAACTGATCACAATTTGTAGTCTGGCCAGAGATATCATGTTTAAGAGGCCAAAAACATGCTTTGGGAAGCCCCCATGACCGTTGACCATCCAAATCTAATCAGTTGATCAGTGAGTCTAAGTAAACACTAGCGTCAAATTTGAGAGGATTCTCTCAAGACATTTTAACATAAAGAATTCGCAAGGCAAAAATGTGTTTGTGAGGTCACAGTGACCTTGACCTTTAACCACCAAAATGAATGTTTGTGTCAGATGTAATGAAATTCCCTATGTTTGTTCCAGATAAATAGCAAGATCATGCAGTCACCATGACCTTAACATTTGACCATTCATATTTTTTATTGGAGTCCAAACTGGACAAACTAAACACCTTGTAACACCCGGTATATTAATTAACAGCCCACAAATATAATAAAACACAAACCTAATACAAATCTGCAGCTTTTAATGTAATAATCCCACAAATGTCAAACATTTTCGACAAATATAATAGCTATTACCTTATACACCTGCCAATGGGTTTGAGTCGGCTCATTAGAAAATATCAAGGGTTTTGGGTAGAGCAGGTCAAAACATTTTAAAGCAGCGAGTAAGTTATAAATAACTTACAGAACCATTGTGTGCAATATAGGCTGTTCATTAACAAGTCCACCTTCTATACCTTCTCTTCCACATTCTCTGTCATTCTCTCTGTCTCTCTCAAACACGCAAACATTCCTTGTCAGTTCACAGAATTTTTTTGTGGCATGTAAAACTACTAATAGCTATTACATTTGTAGGAAATTATGCATTATGTTTGTAGTAGGCAACTGCTATTACGTTTGTGGGATTATTACATTAAAAGCTACAGATTTATATTATGTTTGTGGGCTGTTATTTCGTTGGCAGGTGTTGCACACCTTTTAATTTTTTATGACAACTGAAGGCTTCCACTGGTTCTCTTTCATGTTTGGAAGTGGAGGGTGAGGTGAGGAGGATTCAGCTGCAACATGCAACCTCACCACTAGATGTCACTACATTCTACACACTGAACCTAAAGACAATCCATTTATATCCTATTAGGACTGATCCAAATTTGTATTAATCAGAGTGAGCAACACAATCTCCTTATTTAATCATTCATTTTGAACACCATTGACTTGACTTGATCATATAGCTGAATGTGTAATATCACCTGAGGGTTGGCATCCAGAATGCAGAGACGTCCTGCCTCCACCACCTCATGTATGGAGTCGATCTTGATTCCATAGAGGCTGCCGTCATACTCTCCATGTTCAAGGTAGCGCCCGTTCTTGATATCAGTTTCCATTTTGCTGCGGCTGGTGAAGGCATACATCCGACTTTCCCGCTCCTCTTTTTGAGGTTTTCTGGAAGTATCTGAACAGACATAAACCCACAGTCATGTATGCATAAACATGCATTCTCCGTTTGTTTCTTCTTTAAATTATTTTCACTTATTGAAGTTCTCATAATTTTTTTTACACATATATGATAGTATGTATTATTTTGTTTCATCTTTCAAACTATTTAGTCCCAACATGCTGCTTTTGAAATACTTTTACAGAAAGTTTTGAAATCCTGAAAATGTTTCCAGGAAATTCCCTCTGGTATGAGGTCATGGTATACTTTCCTAGTTACTACACACTATTCACCTTTCTGACCAATCAAATTAAAAACTGTCAATCCTAGAGAACAGCACCACAGCTCTGTTATCTCAGTTACATACTGGGGGGAAAAGATCAAAAATCTTCTCAAACATGAGATTACATACATGGGATGGTGGTACCAAAGAGCTGTGGATCTTTCAGTAGAAGCATGTTCTTCAGTCTCCGCCTCCCCACACCCTGGGCACCAATCACGATCAGAGTTTTCCTCTTAAAAGGTGGGACCTTGGCTACCTCCTCATACAGCAATATCTCATGTCTGTCAAACTCTGAGAGTAAGAAAGAGAAGAAAAAGTTTTAGTTGGAAAACAAGTTAGAACTAGTGGGGGATATTAAGTAAAATCATATAACTTCAGTTCTGGGTTCTGGAGATGTAATTTTACAGGGCTGGTTTGTTACCTGCATTTTTGGTGGTCACGTACATCATTTTCTTCTTCTTTTTCCCTCCAACACCAGTACAAAGATTTCCTGTCACATAAAAGCAGCTTCATATCAGTTGTTGTAGAGTACTAAAGTCATGCTAGCACTAGCTGATCAGGGGCATCCGCTTCTTCATTCATAAACTATAACTTAATCTTCATTTAACTTTAATTAATTATAATTGTATTTTACATTATTAATCACATTAATTATTTAATTTTAAATTGGGAGAGTGTGTGCACACATGCACAATAACTTGACACATGGACAGATTTTCACCATTTTAAGTCTTTCTTCTTACGACACGCAGTAGAGATTCTTGTTGCCTGAATGTGCACAGTGACAGCAGTATCTACCAAGCCAATGAAGAAACCTGCCTGCCTATCTTCACACGCATTTCTCTCTCTCATATGGGATGGGGGGATGGCTAAGTGGAGATGCCAGAATTGGCAGTTTATCAAGTGGGATGATTGTTTGGTCATTTTGGTTTAGAGAGGATGACATCATCCCCCAAATAGCCTACTGGGTATAGGCCTAAAGATCTCCCAACAGAATCCTCACTGCTGATCAATTTTTCAAGTGCTCTCTTTAGAGAGCAGAGCCGTTTATGACAATTTTTTATTATTTATTATTATTCCAATGGTATTGAAATCGTTATTTTCTTGAAAAAAGTGACTAGCCATTTTCCAACATGTCCTCTATAGAACTCCACAGAATGGAGACTTTCTCCGCAGTTTGCCTTTCACACATGCACAACGCAGCAGGAGATTCTCAGCACAGACGCATTCACAACAGCAGAGAATACCTCTGCAGGATTCAGGCAAAAGGTGGAGCTGCAGGCAGAGGCAGGACATCAAATATTAACTCTAATCACCACAAACATTGACTCCTCCAGACTTTCTGCAGACTTTATACTAGGGGGGCCAGAAACTCCAGAAGCTATAACTTGGAGTACTTTATTTATATTATTAAGTGACTTATAATTCACCAGTGATATATTTCTGAATGAGGTTATTGATAAGCCCTGTTTTGAAATTGAACTAATTTATGGATTGTTGCAATTATTCATTTTGGATCTCAGTGGTTCGCTTTCATCAGCAGCCCACTATCATCTTGATATTCCGTCTTCACATTTCTTGTTCTGTCAGTAAGTTCTTCAGACATCAGACTTCTTGTTTTGCAGTACATGAACAGAGCAGGATTATTTGGGTGCTTTTGAAATTTAAAACTATCTATTAGCCTTGGGATTGTTAAAATTCTCGGGTTATTTGGTATTTGGGGCATTTCAAATTGACATGACCTTTTTAGATCTGGTCTTTCATCATCATATGGCAGTGTCAAACAGCAAGAAGATTTACAAGAAATGTCAATAACTACTTTCTTTTTCCATGTTTTCATAATTTATTGCTTCCTGTTACCTGCTGGTGCCAGTTCCACATCTCTCTTGACAAATGCTTTCCTTTTCTCCTCAAGCATCTGACTGGGAATCAGCCCTGTGCTGCCACCCTCCACATGACGGGCCTGTGCAGCACATGCATGCACAAAGTGATTGATATATTTGTAATAAAAACAAACACTTGTGGTGTCATAGGATTTCAATCTGATATGTATAATCCACCATGCAACACAAAATTAAGTGTTATGTACACATGCTGTTTGTGTACTTCACCTGCCACCAGTTGACATCATCCTGATTGACTATCTGCAGGATGTCCCCTGTCTCAAACCTTAGGCCCGCCTCCTTACAAGGAATTAAGTTGTCATTGGCCGGGTCGTAGTCATAGTGACATTTAAAGAACACCTGGGGAAACACAGTTGGGGTATCAGCATGATGTCTTGTGCCAGTGATGCACCTGACAGTATGATCATGTTAGTGTTTGTAAATGTCACCTGTCTTGGCGGTATGGCTTCATGGTAGCTGGGCAGTATCTTCAGAACCACACTTCCGCTGGCTGCTTGCAGTTCCTCCTGGATCACCCTGGGGTCTTGGCCCACCTCTCTTCCATTCACCTGGCAGCAAGTAACAAAGATGTGTCTAGATTGACATGTAAATAATTACATTTTGCAGTACCTTTAATGGAAAACTATAGCTAACCAAGGAGTTTACAAACTAGAAGAAGTAGAGATAAGAAAACCAGAGGATCCGAGACAGAGCCATGAGGTATTATATTTTTAAGCAGACTTTTGAACTTTGAAGCATGATCTCAAATTATGTACCATAGAAGGGGTCAAGATTAGGTTTACTGAAAAGAGTTCTGCAAGTGCAAGTGCAAGTACACGATAAACTGTATAATAAGATAATTGCAACATCATCTGAGAGTTTGAGATAGATCATACTTGGGGTAAATTACATTGAAGAATGGTTGGGCATTTTGGAGCATACACTTGAAGTTCTTGCCAAAAGTTAGATGTCTATATGTGAAATTCGAAGCTAGGGCCATCAGAAAGTTAGCTCAATATAAAGATTGAAAACATCGGGGCCTGACTACAATGGCCAACCTTACCTCTTTGATGATATCTCCAACATGCAGCAGTCCTTGCTGGTCTATCATACCACCATGAAGGATGCGGGCTATCACCAGCTCACCAGCCTCCACCTTGAATGTCACCCCCTGAAACACAATTTATGTATGTATGTGATTAATTGTTGTGTAATTATCCATTTCTGTGGTTAAAAAGAAGAAAATCTGCATCTACAGTTGTAACTAACAACAAACTACACATTACGTATATCTTGGAGAAGAGAGGGGGCAACTAATCATTGGATGAACTCAGTTGTGTCAACTGTGTTTACTCTTTAATGTTACCTACCAGATGCTCCCCCGCCACTTTCCGTATGCCCACCATGCGGATTGCATCAGGTGGCGGGTGCTGGTTGTGTGTGTGGCCATCCTCTGCTTCATGATCCACTACATCACAGGGGCTAGGGGGTGGGCTATCACATGCCTGGGATGCCACTGAATCATGAGTCTCCAGTAAAGACTGACAAAAAGTTCACAGACAAAAATGATTACAATTACCACTTTGAGTTCAACTGAACAGGGTCTCTGCATGAGACTGATTGTTTACTTTCCACACACGCTCCCCAGAAAAGTCTTCCTCGTGTGTGGCACCTCAGAGTACTACACCCACTAGCTCTTCCTACCGGCCATACTCACCATCAACTTAACAACATAAGCAGCCGCCAAAAAACATTACATTATAACTCTGCTAAAATACCCACAAATATATGGAAACTAAACAAACATGTAAATAAACCCCAAAAATCTACTCTGGCCTTCACTAGCAGAAAAGTGAATATTGGTAATGTAATTTACAATCCCCTAAAAACTCTGCCTCCTCATCTCCCAGATGTGCCCATAAAAATCAGCCTTTTAAATGTAAGGTCATTCAACAACAAATAATTTATATGCAATGATTTCATTAATAATATTGAAAGGAATGCAGTGCTTTGAATGAAACAACCCCTACAGCCTTCTCTTATGCTCAGAAACCCCAGCCATCTGGCAGAGTTGGGGCAGTCGCAGTCATATACAACATACACTGTTTTTCCTATAAGCCCATCTCCTGTGGGGAATTTGCTTCATTTGAATGCCCAACATTTTGTGTTAACAAGCTTCTTCCTATTTTATTCCTCTTAGTCTACTGGCATCCCAAACCCAATTGCAATTTTCTCTCTGAATTCTCAGTTCTGCTCTCTATACTTCTGCTTAATTATGACCAGATCTGCATTATTGGTGATTTTAATATTCACATATATTAGACAAATTATACTCATGCAGGATAATCTCTTTACCTCTTAGAATCCCTCTGTTTTGTTTTACACCCCATGAAAAGGGCCATACTCTCAATCTTGTCATATCATATGGCCTGTAGTTTGATAGTATGGACGTTATTACTACCAACAACAGATGGCAAATTTTCGTATGCATTGTCATCCCTCTGGTCCTGCCCCTCATACCTGACACTGAACATCAGTTGAATTCATTTAATGACCTCTGCCTGGCAGCATTGGATTCAGTTGCTCCAACAAGAACCAGAAACCGATCGGTCTCAAATGTGCCTCCATGGTTTAATGACACCACCTGCTCTCTAAACAGGGAGGTTCGTAAAGTGGAGCACATATGGAAAGCCAGCAAACTGGATGTTTACTATGAGCACATGAAGGACGTGATAAAAAAAAAAACACTGCAGTGAAAGAGGCACGTGCAAACTAGCTTTCTACCTTGACCTATCAGAATGCGCAAAACTCTAAAGTGCTCTTTCAAACACTTGACTAGATTGTGGGAGCCCCACCTAACATAAATTTGCATGCATCACCTGACCTCTGTGAAAATTATTTAATATTCTTCACGGAAATTAAAAAAAAAATCTGATCCATGACTGAGAGCAGCCAACTCCATAGCCTGCCTGCCCCTGACCCTAGACCAGTTTACATGCCATCTCTTAGCTCTTTTTCACCAGTGACTCTACCTGAACTCAATAGTGGATGAAGCCATCTACTTGTCCCTTGGGCGTGGTTCCCACCAGACTACTGAACTTTGCCTACTTTGCCTACTCTTGCTCCTTTCATTCTAGCAATTATAAATTGCTCCTTGACTTCTGACTTTGTCCATTCTAATTTCAATACCGTAGACCACCACATACTCACTGACAGACTGGAGAGGTGGGCAGGAATCACCCATATGCCCTTAAACTGGATCAGCTCATACCTGTCCAACTGGAGTTTCTCAGTGACTATGACCAGCTCTTTCTCATCATGGTGTCCCTCAAGGTTCAATCCTAGGTCCCATTATATTTTCCATCTATATGCTCCCCCTTGGCAACATCATCCGCGAACATAATGTCCACTTTCACTGCTACGCTGATGACACACAGCTCCATATTTCAATCAGTCCTAATGACCAATCAAACATTGCAATTCTCCACAAGTGTCTTGCTGAAATAAAACACTGGATGGCAAACAACTTTCTACAACTAGACCTCTCCAAATCCGATGTAATTGTATTTGGTCCCACCTCCAGCATGGAAGATATTACGACAAACCTTGGTGAATTAGCACCATTTACTAAGTCCTCAATAAGAAATCTGGGTGTGGTGTGGTATTTGACCGAAACCTGAGCTTCGAACCCTACATTATCATTTAAGAAACATAGCCAAGGTTAAATCTTTTATCTCACATACAGACCTGGAAAAAAACTATTCACACCGTTATTTCCTCTCACCTCCAGTACTGGGACTCCCTTTATAGTGGTCCTAAATTAATCCACCATCTACAGTTAGTCCAGAATGCTGGCGCTCTGCTTTTGACACGTTCAAAA
The DNA here is from genome assembly GCA_026259375.1 of Verasper variegatus. Taxonomy (NCBI): domain Eukaryota; kingdom Metazoa; phylum Chordata; class Actinopteri; order Pleuronectiformes; family Pleuronectidae; genus Verasper; species Verasper variegatus. The sequence goes on along the minus strand of CM048054.1, from coordinate 2,295,711 downwards.
AACTGTAACTATATCACCACTGTTTTAGCATCCTGGCACTGGCTGCCTGTTTATTTTAGGATTGATTTAAAAATTGTTTGAAATATTTTTAAAGCTAGGCATGGGCTGGTTCCCTATATTTCAGACCTTTTATCTCCCTACGAGCTCAGTGGAGTGGGGACACGCAGGATGAGATTGTCTGGTAGAGTGTTGCTAGCCATTCCAACATTTCGCTGAAAACGAAAAGATATAGAGCCTTTGCCGTAAGGGGCCTCTACACTTTGGAACAATCTGCCAAAAAATAGTCTGTTTTATCTCTCTCAATGAGACTCATCTTTATAAAAACCTTTTTATCGCATCATGATTATTAATTGAAAAAATTGTCAGTTTTAGAGACACTACCCAGATGAAGTCAAGGTTTCAGAGAGCAAATTGGAGATATTTTGACATCGTACTACGTTTGACACTGTGGTAATGCATTGTGGTGACTCGGTATAGGTTTGTTTCTTCCACACCTGGAAATGAGGCTTTGTGAGTATGCAGGAAAGCTCAGCTGCAGTGTCCGAACCATGTGTGAAGGGGTCCAGATCTCTGAGGATCTCCAGCAGGAGCTCCACGTTGTTCTCCCTCACCGGCGAAAGGTGTGGCTCCCTCAGGCTCTCCTCATATTCCTAACACACACACACACACACACACACACACACACACACACACACACACACACACACACACACACACACACACACACACACACACACATATATATAAATATTCAGTTATATAAAACATGGATACCCACAGACACAACTTCATGATAGAAAGATGTGCCAGAGATATGCCAACAGTAGCTATGGGGGCTGCCAAACTGCAGAGTCAACATATAAAGCACATACAAAGCTCTGTGCTTTTTGTATTTGTCTATGTATGTGTACATGTGCCACACCTGAGGGCTCTCCATGATTCCTTTGAGGTAGATGAGGTCCAGGTCATTGGCCGTGGTCGAGCTAGTTGTGCTGTCACTCATCACGTCCAGCACCTGGGGCACTGTAACAAACAAATATACACATACACACACACACACAGAGAGAGAGAGAGAGAGAGAAGGGGTCAGGGGGGGCATTAAAATGAAACATGGAGCAATAAATGAAACATAGAAAATGACACATTGACAAATGAGACAGAGCCATTTACTACAGAGCTGCAGGTTTTCATGTCCTGCAGATACAGGTAGGGTTGGTGATATCGATAGTAAATGACTCTATTGCAACAAAATTTAAGATTTGCCTTGGCCTTTTGTTTCTCTTGCTCACTCCTGTGGCTCCCTCCCTCCCACAGACACAAGAAACACATCCTTCCTGGATGAGTGCGTGCAACGTACTGTAGGTCCTATATGTGAGTTTTTCTTTTAATCGGTAAAGAACAGCAAGGAGCCAGGGCAGAGCCAAAGAAGTGAAGTGTCAAAACGAGTTCAAAAGTGTTGTGTTCAATGATAAAAGATGGAGGCTGACGAATCGATTAAAAAAAGAAACAGCCCTGAAACAATCGTAATGCAGGGGTTTGTATATCAGAAGGAAAAAGTTGAACAGACAACTGTTACCTGCAACGGTTACCAGCAGCACAAATTTGTTTCACCATTTGAAATGCCACCCACTACTGATCGAAGAAAACCCGAATATCTGCATGTCCACATATCCCACTAGTCCTGCAACACATGTCTGCATTAAAATATTATTGTTTATAGTCATTAGCGCTGTACCTAACTCTCATTGTCATTTTTAGAGGAAAACATGAATAAACAAAACATAGTGGACAGTCATGTGGTGATAGGAGCTAATGAGGAGATCTGGTCTCACCAGGCTCTGTCCTGGTAGAGGCCACAGGCATGGTAGAGCCTCAGTCAATCTGAGAGAGACAGACAGCGAGAGAGAGAGAGAGAGAGAGAGAGAGAGAGAGAGAGAGAGAGAGAGAGAGAGAGGGGGGGAAATGAAGTAAACGATGAGGGGCAAAACTCTTGTAAAATGAGTCCCAAAAACAAAAGGAATTAAGTTTTTTAATTCCAGAAGCACAAAATGTGGCATTAGAGATTTATGTATACACAAACGGTACACACACACAAACGGTACGGCAACACAAGAAGGGCAGATGTCCAGCAATTGTTCTGGAATTGAACAAACATACCAAAAGTGCAGGAGACAATTTTGGCAGATATACAAAAATAAATAATGCAAGAGAAAGAGGGACAGGGGCATGTGGGGGTAACTAATCTACATATCACCATGACAAAAGACACAATACAATGGCAATTTTGGAGGGAGAGAGAGAGAGACGGAAGAACAAAGACTCTCACAACCCTTTAACAATAAAATCCAATCTACTTCTGCAGCTTTAACTGTCTTTGTGTGACACTGTAGCAAAGCTGCGCTTCAACTCATGGCTGCCATGGAAACCTACTCTCCTTCAGTTTTACACACACACACACATACACACACAAATATTTCTGTTAATGCTGGAGAAGGCATTACACAACACATCACGCAAGAGCAAGAGCGAGAAAGAGTGGAAGAGAAGATGACGTAGAGAGAAAAGCTGTAAGGACTTGCTCATGCTAAGAGGAGAAGAGGATGGAGGGATGACGGCCATAAGTCTTACTTGAGTATTATGCACAGCACAATTCTGTCAGTGTCCTGTTGTTCTCCATTATATTATTAAATATAAAAGATTACAGCATAACATGTATTTTAAATTTGTAGGAGTTGAAATATGAACTGCTACATGGCTGCATATACTTTTTAGTAAATTAATCTACTGTATATTGTAGCTGTATCTGACTAAGACATAATGGAAAGATTTTACACAAGAAGTGTATAGGAATACTATAAAGCCTGAGTCCATAATATAAATATAAAGGAGAAAAAGGAAAATACTCCTAGGAGACATAAAGTATGGCCAAATGTTTTTAATGCTATTGTTGCATTGATCACAGCTAACAGGGGCCAAATAAATAAATCATTTTCTGTTGATGACTGACGTGCTGAGAAACAGTTGGATAAAAAAAGAGGACAGGACCAAAGCTTGCTCAGTTGTTGTTCACCTGAATTATATAAACATCACATGGACACACACGCACACACACACACACACACACACACACACACACACACACACACACACACACGCACATAATTACTGATATCACACTGCTGTGCTCCATCTGCTATTCTTCCTCCTCACATTCTCTCCTTCCTTCCCTCTCTCCCTCCATCCCTTTTCCCCTCATCCTTGTGTCTCCTTGTACATTTTACTTCTTTGCACTTCTTTCTTTCTCCCACGCTGCCCCATCCTCTCTCTCCCTTTATGCTCTTCCTTGCTCACAGCCCCAACCCCAACCCCCAATGTTCCCTTCCTCTCCTTCTGTTGACATCCTCCCTTCCCTCACCCCTTTACCTCACACGCCCAGCCACTGCTTAATGCCCCACCTCCCTACGTCTCCCACCGCCATCCATCTGCTCAGCTGCACCAGTATGTAAAGACAGAGACCCAGGTGTACACACACACACACACACACACACACACACACACACACACACACACACACACACACACACACACACACACACACACACACATTTGTACTTCTATCTTTGTGAGGACACTCATTGACATAATACTTTAACTAGCCCCTTACCATAACCATAACCATCCAAACAAAATGCCTTACCCTAACCTAAATCTATTTCTAAGTCTTAACCCTCAAACAGCCCATATAAAAAGTGAGGACCAGTCAAATTGTCCTCACTCTGTAGGGTCTATGCTTTAAATGGTCCTCACAAAGATAGAAGTACAGGAACACACACACAATGTACATTTCTGTTGTTGTTGTTGTAATGATTCATGAATAAAGCTTTCTGGTGCTTTGTGCTTCAATATAATAAACACGAATGTAAAGAATATAATGAATGATCCAGTAAATACAGGAACATTGACATCATCTCTGTGTCCAATGGTCGATAGAGTTTGTGTGTTTGCTTGTGTGAAGGGTGGAGGATGTTTCAGCTGAACAGTAGGTGTTCCATGTGCTTCTGTCTGTATTAACATTGTTTAATGTTCACTTTAGTATCATAAGCATTAGATACCCAGACTGTATCCCTATCTCCCACACATACACACAGGGGTTAGTCTCATGAGTCACATATAACAAAGCATGATGAACACGCACACACACGCACACAGAGAGAGAGAGAGAGAGAGAGAGAGAGAGAGAGAGAGAGAGAGAGAGAGAGAGAGAAGATGGTAACTGAACAACACAATTTGTCTGAATCTTGAACACAGTAACACTGTTTTTTAAATGGAACCCACACACATTCACGAGCACGCGCCTTTGTCAGCCCAGCGGAGCTGCTGTGACAATAAAGACTCAGCGGGAAGAAGAGAGAAGACAATTCTGAACAGTAACTGTGAGATACATGACTGTTAATGAGAGGCGCCATGTTCATGTTGAATAAACAGTCGTTCACTCACCTTTCAGCACAATAACACGAGCTTCTCACGGTCTCTGCTCCTCTGGCTCTTATTGTTGTTGTCTGCTCCTCTGGAGCGTCATCGGCGGCCACAGCGTCAAGTGAGGAGGAAAAACAAACGTGTTTTCCGGGAAATGTCCAAAAATAAAATCCTTCTGGCAGCTACATGGATTTTCACTGCTTAACTATTATTGTTGCATGGATATAAAATTTGTTTGAGGAACTATTTAAATATTCAGTACATATGTGTGATACAACATAGGCAATACTTTGTAAGTTAAAGAAAAACGTTATTTAATTTTGAAAGCAAATGTATTCTATTTCCGGTCAAATTCCTGCAAGTTTGATCTACCAATGCGGTACATTGCATTGTTTTGTTATATTTTAACTGCCCCACCAATATTATATTATATTATATTATATTATATTATATTATATTATATTATATTATATTATGTTATATTATATTATATTATGTCTCTTGAGTTTTCTCAAGTATAGAAAACTAATTCAGGGTGCAATAATGACACTAACAGGGATAGGTTTAGGCATTAGACTGTACTTATTTTAAAGTTTCATAAATATGGACGTTAAACAGAGACAGGGAGGGTTCAATCAAAATATGATGACAAATGTTGCTTTATAGGCAATGGAGGATCTAACGTTTTTGAGCTTGGCTATGATCTATCTATCCATCTATCCATCTATCCATCTATCTATCTATCTATCTATCTATCTATCTATCTATCTATCTATCTATCTATCTATCTATCTATCTATCTATCTATCTATCTATCTATCTATCTATCTGGGTAACAATAGGTACAAAATCGCAGGGGGATATTGTCATATTGGTTAATCCCTTGAAAAACAATGCAATTTTTATCAAGAAAAAAAAACCTGACATTCTTTACACTTTCCCCCCAGAATGAATTATTTCCTCTTGTTCCTATTTGTTACTACTACTACTACTATTACTATTACTACTTTTGCACTACTGAGGCCATTGGTTTTATGTGAGACATTTTAAGGATTTAAAATCCTTTAATAAAAGTTAATAATGGGACTGAAGTACAACCTCAAAACATAATGCCTCTGGCTGTCACCCGTCCAAAGGCATGAAAACGTCTTTGTTTGTGAGGAGCTGATATTTATGTATGTATGTTATAATATTAGTGTTCATTATTCAGAGTAATTATTAGAATATAAGATTCATAAACTCTAAACACGGACACCATCACCATTTGACCCCCCCTCCACCCAAAAAGAGAAAAATCATTGCATTTGAATCACACAGAAGAGTTTTTATTAATTTATTCTGTTGTTACTTTTTACAGGAGCAACAATAAAACAAGAATTTTCTGCTCTAAACAGTTATTGGACAGTAGGGGGCGTTAATGCTCACACGCACACACAGACACAGTTCCACCTTGTGATTAGTAGCACAATCTCATATATATATTCTATTTCAATAATACATTATGTATAAACATGTTGCAATGAGTGAGATGTGACACAGTGACAAGAGACAGAGAGAGCTTGTATTGTGGTCAGTGATGGTCATTGTTTGGGGTAAGGACTCAGGTGTGAGGGGTCAGAGGCACGCGTCGGCCCCTCCAGGTGCAGTGTGGGACATGCACTCAGAGGGAATGCCAGATGAGGAGGGTGGGGGTGGGGAGGCAGGTGGAGTCACCACATGTAGGTATCATCATATCTGTGAAAAGACACAAAAAGGAGCAAATGTGACAGCTTCTATAAATTCACTTTCAGATATTCTGCTCTCAAATTTAAAGCCACTGCAGATGAATGTCTGTCAGGTCTATAATGCAAAATATGTATTGATATCAAAGAGATGAATTGATTAAATAGAGAATATGTTTATTACAGCTCACATGGCTGCTTCAGCTTGTGTGTGTTTTGGGTCTTTACCTTGATCTCTGGTCTCTGTTACTGTCGGCACCAAACAGGAGCTCTGCGACCATATCCTCCTGAGCTGAGCGCTTTCCATACCTGGGACACAGATTATTTTTAAATTGTAACTTACATCAAACACTGAAAAGTCAAACTGAATGATTTTCAGGAAATCACATCTGGTTTTATACTATTTATGGTTAATAATGACTAATTAAAAATAAATATTAATATAAAAGAATTACTTTTAATAATCTTTATTGTTGAGTCTGCCAATCCTGCCCTGGATTCGGATTCTAATGTTCACTCTCCCACACACATAGCAGAGGTGTACTAACTTACTGCTAATGCTAACCTATAGCACATATGATGGCTTTTATTATGACCAAAGACTGGATATAGAGATGGGACAGTTCCCCAAAAGTGAAGCCAAATCATCCTGATTGACCCCTGGTGGCTGTTTACAATGTACATTTTTGCCAAAGATGTATTCTGTCATTTTAGGTAGTTCTTACAAAATTGATGCTTTTCCAAGTGTTCATACTTCGAGCAATTTTGGTTTTTGTTACAAATATTGCGTGAAACATCATGATTGACAGTTAAGACAGAGTTGCATTTGGTCGAGTGTATGTATCAGCAGTATGTAGTTCTATAGTGGCTCCACACCATAATATAACACTTACATAATCAAAATCAATGTGAAATCAGAGTGTCTTATTACAGGAATGGGTCTCTGATTGAGACGGATGACAGCTGTTCCTTAAATCTTGACCCTGCTTCCATCGCTGGTCTCAGTTTTAGTGTTCATCCTGACTGAAAGTAGCACAGAGCTATATTCTGAAACTTCTTGTCTTTCTTTCGGTTCATTGCTACACTGTCCTCTTCCCTCTGTCTGCCTGCCGTGCCTGTAAATTGCTTCACTTGTTGCCTCCCTTTGCTCCTAATGCTTTGCTTTCACAGTCAGACTCAGGTCTAATGCCGGTGTGTGAGCAAGTGTCATTACCAAGTCTGCATGAGTCTTTATTCTTTTTCTCTTAATGAGGAAACCAGGGGCTCCAAGAGAGTCGCAATTGTAAAATCACAGAACCGTTCAATAGAAAGTTTACTTGGTTGTGTGTGTGTGTGTGTGTGTGTGTGTGTGTGTGTGTGTGTGTGTTCTTGAAACCGTGATACTCAACACAGCCCTGCAGCTCCTTAGGTTTCCCATCATCCACCTGTTCCACTTCCCCTTACGACCCCAGCACCCAATCTTATGCTTTGTTACACACACAGGAAGATGTGTGTGTTTGTGTGTGTTTTGCTCAGTGGGAAAGCAATCAAGTAGCTCACATGCTCTGGTTCACGCAGCTGTCACACAGTGAAACACATCAGGATGTAAAATGTCTCCTTTTCCCATAATGGCCCGTCTGCACCCACATATCTCCCTAGTGGGTCCTGCTCTCATTCTCTCTACCCCTCACGGTTTTGTCTCTGTTGAGGTATATCTCCTCTGTTGGTCCATTTCTTTTCCTGTCTGCTTGTCTCTGGTCCTTGCTCGATTTCTTTCTCAAATGCAGGAATCTTCCTTGTTTTAAGAAATACAAGCTCAGGTTGTGCCTCTCATCTATTCCCATTTGCAATGGAATCCAGTGAGGGGAGCATATGCTTTTCTAAAGGTAATTTAACAACATGTAGTCGCATTGTAAAACATGCGCAAAATAATACTGTGATGGTTTTAAAGGGAAATATAAAAAAATGAAAAGCAACATCAAAATAAAGTTTATTTTTCCTCTGCCAAGTTGGTTGTCACACCTGTCAGCATGTCTGCTAGTTTGTTAGTTAGCAGGATCATGCATAAACTACTTAAAGGAGCACCACAAAACCTGGAAGAAGGATGTGGTATAGAACAGGGAAGAATCTTTGAATTTTTCTCAGAGAATAATTTATGGATCTTGATGAAAAACATCAGGCATGATGACTGATATGGGTGTTTGCAGTTTGGTGCATTTCATAAGAGGACTGTTCGGCCACTCGACTGGGTGCCAGTAATGTAAGCATTTTTTTGCGAAACAATGGATGGATTTTGTTGTTGGTTTGTGAATGTGACACAAATGTAAACCTAAGAAGCCCAACTGGGGGCTATAGAAGCTCTAAAAGTCTTTTGTCATGTTTTTAATAATGTTTTTAATTTGGCATTTGGTGTTTTTGGTGAAGACACCAGTATAGTTGCACAGTTACACAATGATATGAGCCACGAGTCCCAATCGACCAAAGGCTCTCGCCTGCACAGATCCATTATCTGTATGAGCAGTGTCTTCAGCTGACAGCCGCCACATTCCCCAGCCTTTTATTCAATCAACTGTTTTTGTAACCATATACTCTTTATCATATATGATGTGTCTTCATTTTAACTCTCCAGTGTAACAGAGGAACTAGATTTACGGTACTTTCCGTGGCATTTGGAGTCCTCTTTAAACCACACACTTAAATATCAACAACCAATTTGACTTTCATGAATAAAAGCTATAGGCTTATGAGCCAGACTGGACCAAAGCAATATGGCATACCATATTTCCATACCACAGATTTTTCTCCCTTATAGCAGCAAGCTCGTCTAAATGAATTTGGGAATACTTTCTTGGATGCATCTGTACCAATTTTATTGCTCTGGTCCTTTTGATTTGGAGGCCTGGAGGTTTTGGAGAGTGGCCAGTAATCAAATCTACGGAGCCGCTGTTGTGTGCTGGTGAAGGGTTAGGGCAGTGTAGGAGGGGGGAGGCATCACACGTTGAGCTCCTGGCTAAAGTCAAAGAACTCGGTGGCTATAATGACTTGAATAAAGGAAAAAATTAAATGTGGATTAATGTGGAGGCAAACAGCCAGATGCAAAATGGTTCCAATGCTAGAATAGGTTTGGGGAATGGTTCTTGAGATGGTTCATTTGGCACGCACGCACGCACACACACACACACACACATTATCAAAACAAAACTTTCTTTATGAGGTCAGAAAATACAGGAATAGAAGACTGAACAAAACCAGTGTATTTGTCACAAACACACACATATGTGTATTTACTGTACCTCTGCCTTGTGATCAGATTGATGTAGTGTCTCAGGGCGGTGTAGTACTTGGCCAGCTCTTCGGGCGCGGCGTCTTCCCCGGGGTTCTCAGGTTTGGGTGGGTAGGCGTCCGCCAGCGTTCCCAGACACACCAGCACACACAGCAATACAGCCACCAGCACTGTCCACAGCTTCATCATTGCCATCTAAAACGGGGCAATAAGATGTGGGGAGTTATGGATGCTAAAGCTCCAACATTTTACATGTATCAAAAATGAACAAATCAGGTTGATCAATTTTGTCTTAAAAGAAACCCAAAGTATTTTTTCCATTGTATCATTGGTCAAAATGAGAAACCAAAGACAATGTGCTGTTAGAAATCGATGTTTCCTCTTTCTTCTCTAAAGGCAAAATGTTTGGTGCATGTCGAACCCCCTCTGAGGGGCCTGACATGAAAAAACTGTGTGATTTGTTTTAGTGGGAAATGTTTCCCCTCAAGAAAGACAAGTAAACAGGTTTGTGAGGGAGCTTAACAAGTCAATACACACCATGGAAAGTAAAAACCTGAGGGCTGTCGATTGACTTATTGTCAGGCCCATCAGAGAGAGCGTTATTTAGATCTGGTGAAAATATGGAGACAATGGATTGACTGAAGTGGAGGAAACTATTGCTATGAGTCATTATTAATAATATGCTGTTGGCAATACTTGGTATGTAGTTTCAGCAGCTGAATGAGGCTGTTATATGTTCTATAACCTCAAAGCTATTATTAGGATTATTATTAAAATGACTACTGCCACTAGCTTTTACTACTAATAATACTGATAATGGTATCCAGGGGTTGAACGTTTGTTGCCTGTATAAACTGATAACATCTGTTCACCAGCAGGGCCACAGTGGGTCGTGATTTCAGCCCTTTCTTGAGTAACGGTTGCTAAGGAGGTCATCAAAACCTCAAATGTACCCGGTGAAATATCAGCAAAAAGAGTATCCCATAATCCTTTGGTTATGTGCTTTTTGGCTTCTAATCAATGACAATAAAAACATACAGAACTCAGGTAACTAATGGCAACAGCAGACCAGGAATTCTCCCAGTTTTCTCACTGATCACCAATTAAACAGTTACAAATAATATCAATCAATATTATTTATTTATTTTATACCAGATTATCTCATTCACAGATTTTTCTTTAAATATTATATTTAGTTACCTGTATATGCAACTAAAATACAAGAGTGATGTCATGACACTGTTAATCAGAGGTATAAATAATCATGTTCCATCCTTTTAGTTTCACCTTCCAACATGAAATGGAATCATAGCAATCAACAGTTAGACTTCACTGTTTTGTCCCTTATGTAACAAGGAAAAGGAAAAACCTGGTTTTCTACATTACATTGGTCATAAAATGAGATATGATCTTAAAGTCACAATAGGCAAACACAATGATTAAACATTTACATTGTTGGTAAATTGTTGATTGAACCTCCTTTGCCTTTCTTTACAAGCTCTGCTTATAGTTTCAAATCAAAGCAAATCAAACACAAGAAGTCTGGACAGTTTTTCCAGAAGAGCTGCCTCAGCTCAGACAAATGATTACATTTTCTTACATAGGTTCTCTGCGGTGTTAAGCTCTGGGCTCTGACTCTAAAACTTGGATTTTCTTAGTTTACTTCAGTATTTTGCTGGCTGACAGTACGGATAAAAACCTTGAGAATTCATCTTCCCCTCGATGAAGCATGATGGCCCATCCACCATATTTCACCATCAGGTTGATGTTGTTATCTGGGGTGCCCTTTTTACGCTTGCAAACACTTCCCCCAATCCAAGGTGGAGAGCAGCAGCTTCCACCAAGACCTCATTTATCCCCTGTTATCTCACTCACCATTCTGCCCACTTCTTTAATCCACCAAACTAAATCATTTCAATTTGTTTGTCTGACTGAGGAATCATGAATATGTAAAACTCTCCAAGGTGAAGTTGTGACGCTTTTCAGTCATGCAAATCAACAAGTCTGAATCGTACATTTTCATCTCTGTCCTATGGCGTGCTTCAGATCAGCAGATGCATCTTGGGAATGGCAAACTCAAAATGTTTAAGGGATATTTGTTTTAATATAAATTCAAGTAGCTCTAACCTTCACCCCCAGTTCACATACTAGGTTCACATACCTTTTCCACTCTATGTTTGAATGACGTATTGGATATACTGTAAGTACAATATTATAATTTTTAGTTCTTAATTAAAATATGTTCCTATTGTAAAAGGAATACATCGATAAATTCACGTTATTAATAACAAACTAATTACGGAGCTTTTCCATGTTCACTGAATTAATGACCATCGTGTTTTTTTTCCCACTGCTGCAAGTCATGCTTGATATGAACTAAAAAGGTTTCTCCTGCCTTTCTCACTGGAAGTCAGTCTGGAAATGAACGTGTCAGCTCCTGTGTGTGGTGCAACAATATCTAAAAATCCAAAAATACACAAATACGATCTAAAAGCTGGCTAAATGTGTGGTAATTGTGCACTTGCTTTGCACACAAAGCCAACTTTTTGGTCATGTGGATTAATAAAAAAAATTTAAAAATCCTAATAGCATCTTACTTCTAATTATGGAGCTAAAAAGCTGTCTCATTCATCAGATTATTTAATGAGTCTCCTGCAGTTTAGAGTGCCCTTGTTTCACAGCTCCACTGACAGGAATGTGATGCAGTCAAAGGTAAATTAGCCTGATATAAACAGACAGGCTGCATTTTTATTGTCTATGTGCAAAATTTGAAGAAAAAAATCTTTGAGGGTTAATTCAACATTTTGACTTTCTGTGACATCAAGATTGTGTCTTTTAATTCAAAGGTTTTGCACACAGAAGTCAAAAATGGTCTAAAATTATTGAATCTGCATGAATTTCTCGACAAAACAATATGTAAAAATGTTGAAAAAGATTACTCCAATAAAGTTTAACATCTGTTCGGGACTTAAATCACCTTTTATATTGATGTTTGCATACAACAATTAAAACATCCTGAATTAAAAACAATTGCCTATGCCATCAAGAAAAAGAAAGAAAAGAAAAATCTGAAGAAATAAATAAGCACTAAATGAATAAGAGTGTAAAGTGTGCAGACTTACTTTGAGTAGACTTTGGGGTTTGCAGGTTGCAGTTGGAGCCACAGGTGGTTTGTCACAGCAGCAGCAGAGGTCTGGTTTTTCTCTTCTCTCTTCTCAGTCAGTTTTTACTCATGCTGCACATTGCGTTCAAACAGTGGTGCTTTATATTGTTCACCAGCTCAGGAGAAAGGAGGGGTTATACCACAGGAGTAAGTGTGCGTGTGTGTGTGCGTGCGTGTGTGTGTGTGTGTGTGTGTGTGTGTGTGTGTGTGTGTGTGTGTGTGTTTGTTTGTGAGTGTGTGTGTGTGTGTGTGTGTGTGTGTGTGTGTGTGTGTGTGTGTGTGTGTGTGTGTGTGTGTGAGGGAAAAGGGTGGGTGAGGAGGAGGCCGAATGCGTCAGATGGTGATGGTGATGGAGACATTACTAACGCATTAAGTCCCTTGTGTTTGATGGAGTTAACAGATGACATTTAGGTCCATGACACTCATAACCTGCATCATTGGAGAAAATAGAATCTTTACTTTGAATTTCATTACATCTTTTTCATTCTTCTTCCTCTGGAGAACCGTACACATACTGTACACCGTAATACAGCATTCCTCCAGCTCTGGCATGACCTTTGACTTTTTTATTCAGAAAGACAGATCAACATCACCATTAGAATACGAAACCAAAACAACTAAAGAGGATAATTTTTTGCTCCTGTTCTGTGTTTGTTCACATTTGCAGAGGTGGTTGAGTTTTTGGAGCAAAACTGTGGCACCAACCTATGCAGAAGTGTATCTAACGAAAATGTCACTTCTAGTTTATGACCAGTTTCACAATGAGTCCGTGTGAAGTCCAAGTGAAGCCATTTGCCATTTTGTCTTTATAAAACCACAAATTTTAGCATTTGAACAAAACACAGGAATTTTGTTATGTGGAGGATCATTTTATTTGTCATGCTCCAGATGATAATTGGAAGCAAAAAACGGCCTAGCTCCTGCCACTAGGTGGAGCTCCTGCCTTAATACAGCAATTAGAGGGATGTACAGACAGATTCCATTGGAAAGTAGGGGTGTTAGTGCCAGTCAGAGAGTGTGATGACGCAGTTTCTCAGCTCCCCAAAGCTTTGACGCACAAACACGTGTACTATGGTTTTACGCATCACATTGTTTCCATCCAGCCTGGCCTGACTATAAATCATCCTCCAATCAGCTCCTCTCCTTTGTGACCTTTTGCTTTGATATATTGACATCAGAGTTTTGCTTTTGTGTGTGTGAGTGATAGTTTGCTTTGGAGGCAGAGAGTGGCTTCATGGCTCAAACTTAGTCTGCAACTCAAAACCAGATCTTTTTCCACCATGTCGGCTAATTGCTGCAGTTTTAATATCTAGTCTGTGATGTTTTCCTGTTCACGCTTCTCATGAACTGAGAGCATCATTTGAATTCGGTCACTTTCAGAATAAACTCTATATACCTCTGGGGTGGTGGGGCTCTGGGCGGAGGGGTTAAACTGAGGATGAGCTTGGCAGGTTGCTGTTAGGATGTCAAGCGACGGAGCTCGTCTCTGTCAGCCTTCAAATCAGGTAACATCTTCTTTCAGACAGTCTCACACTGACTGAACAAATACACGTACATGTAGGCTCATTTTCAAAATGTTCACACATGGCAGCAACATGCAGTATTCAAATTCTGAAGTGGCATTGTGAAGTTATAGTAAATGTTTTTTCTGCACAGCACAGACTCACACTCACTGGAGATGACTTTGTACTTTAAGTCAACAAATACTTTTTCTGTTTGAATCCAATAATATTTGTAGTGGTGATATTTGGTGATAAGCATGGAAATTACCCAATCACTTAAGTCAATAAAAATCAATATACTGTTGACCTACATTCATCGGAAGAACTAGTATCTGTTAAGAATGGTAAATGGTCTGTATTTATATGAGCTTTCTAGTCTTGATGACCACTCAAAGTGCTTTACAGTACAGTTTTTTGCTATTTAATTATGGCAATTAGTGGTTTAGTATCTTCCCCAAGGACACTTGAACATGGGGAAGACTGGGATTGAACTGCCGACCATCCAGTTCGAGGACAACTTCTGTACTCCTCAGCCACAGCCTCCCCCAAGACATTGTGGTCCTAACTCCATGACTGACTTTTATGAAAGAGTAATTATTAACTTGAACAAAGTTGGACAGTTCTATTCAAACAATTTCCATCTCTTCTGATCTTGTGATCAGTGTTGTCAGATGTAGCTCCAAGATCTAGCAGGATGGTGTTATAATATATGGATATACATGATATGGAATTGATGATTAAAGGTAAAACATCCCTAAACATCTATGAAAGTCTTTGGATGGAAGTGATACTTTTTTTCTCTCATGGTTGCAATTGTATTTGTGAAGGAGCTCCTTAATACATAACCAATGTGTGCACATGTATTCTGCTTGTTACATACAAAGATGATCTGCTCAAATTGAACCGGTTTCCTTTGCAGAGAAGTGTAGGAGTAGCAACTTACCAACGTGCAAGCTCACTTGGATTTTAAAGAGTAGATGGCACTTGGTGATTTGTTTATTGCATCAAAAACACCCCTATGATTGTACTTAAGAGACAAAGTAAGATCCCTCTGTAAAATTAAAAAGTGCAATCGATGCCGCGTGTAACTGAGAACATCAGCAAAATAGCTGCATTTACACTATCCTTAAAATAGAGCCTCTAGTCCTTTTATATTGTCTTGTTCAATCTGACAGGACATTAAGTATTTATATTGTTCACCAGCACAGTGATACATAAATATATATGGTTTTATATCCTATCAGGACATAATAAGAGAGAGATGGAGAGGCATCACATATCAGAATAAACAAATAAAATCTCATCAGTTACTCACAACTCATATGAATGTTTGATTTCATTCAACACGCAGCCCTTATTCATTAAGTCGCACGTAATCTTACTTAGTCTTGAGGCAATAATATAAAGCCTTGGTCTACACAGGTAGATGTGTTAAGCGAACATACTGGATGTAACAAAACACTATTCCACTGAAAATTGTAATAAGATGCATGGAAAGTTTAAAATCAAATCATGTAAATGTAATTGTTCTGCTGGAATATGACACAGCCTTGGAACAAAAATAAATAATCAAATAACCATAAAAAAATGATACCTACCAATTAGATTTCTGTACTGTATGTGTATGAAGTGAGGTAGCAGCTTTCAAGAGGGTAAATTATTAATGTTTGGCCAATGTACAAACTGCACAGATGTTAGTTAACTGGATACAATATACAAACCACATGCTCCTTTTCAGAAATGTATTTTTTCTCCACAGAACACGTTGCAAGCGAGCCAGATGTTACTATTCTTTCTTCGTCTTCTCCCCCTCTTCTCTCTCACACACACACACACACACACACACACACACACACACACACACACACACAAGATATGTACAAGATGTAATTTACTTTCTACAATTACCTTAGTCTGTGAAATATAGAATTGTGTTTGATTTATTTGGATAATGCTTTTAAGCTGCCTGCAAACAAATAGGGATTAAAACGTGAGGAAAAGGGTGTAGCCAATTTTACTATATATTTTCTCTTTTTCTTGTTTTTAAAACATCTCTTCATCCAACTTAATCTCTCTGTCACCAACTGTCTCTGTACACCCACAGAGTCAATAACAGGAGTGCAAACATATCAACTGTAGCTCACCGAGCAAACACAGGATCCAGCTCCCCTACTGTGTGTTTGTGTATGTATGTGTGTGTGTGTGTGTGTGTGTGTGTGTGTGTGTGTGTGTGTGTGTGTGTGTGTGTGTGTGTGTGTGTGTTTGTGTGTGTATGTGTGTGTGTGTGTGTGCACACATGCTTGATGAAGAATGCATCTGTGTTTGGAAAAACCAGCACACCGTGGTTCCTTTCACAAATATTTTTACCCGTGATAATGCTTCGTTAAAAGGGCAATTACTGTGTGTGTACATATGTGTGTCACATGAATAGAGATCTGATTTCAGCATCAGATTAATTCAATGGAATTACCTCAATCAGTAACAATTGTAACATCTAAGATGAAATTGTAACTCTTTTAGCGATGTGTGAACTTGAGGGCAAAATTTATGCTCAACCAGAAGTTTTATAACTTTAAAAGGGAAAAGATACAGAGACAGGAGGAAAATATAAAAAAAATGTTTTCCACATGATCCTTATTAACCAAATCATACAAATATGTATCAAGACAAGACAAGAATATATACTATTATATAACACCTACGATCAAAATGGAATTGTCTTTTTCCAATATATGATACTAATTGGCAAAATATTAAATGTTTTCTACTGCTGTATAACCAAGCGTTAGCTGGCTGCTAATCAATATTAATTAAAATCAATATTCTTTTTTATAATAACAATGTATCATGTGTATTTGACAAATGTTCCCCTCAGCTACATAGAACTACTCAATGTAGTCAGCTGATTGTTTTGGTTTTAAGTCCAACACCTCTTTTGATTCACTGTCCAAGCTCTTATCGCGTCATATTTATTGGAGCTGTTTTAAAAACTGAATGCAGGCTGCTTTTACTAATTAGGCGACAGACTAAGTTAACCACCAGCTAAATAATGGACCAGGAAATTTAAAATGAATTTCCTTTGGGAGGTTGAGACCACAAACACAAACAAAAGAAGGGTGAATGAAAATAAATGTGACTGTTACTCTGTGTCTGCTGAATAAAGACGTTATAATCCCTGTCTCCTCCATGTTAGTGAAGTTGAAGTGGTTAAGTTGAGAGCCAGCACCTCCAAGTCAGAGGCAGGGTTCTTGGCCTAGAAATGGAGGATTGCTCTGTCTGAGTTGGGGGTGGGAGTTGTTGTTCCAAGTGAAGGAGTTCAAATATCTTGTTCACAAGTGAGGGGAATATGGATTGACAAGCAGGTTGGTGCGGTGTCAGCAATAACAAGGCTTTCAAATAATGCTCAACCTATGCTCCAACCCTCACTTATAGTCCCGAGTTCTGGGTAGGAACGAACAAATGAAATGGTGAATACAAGTGGCCGAAATGAGTTTCCTCCATCAGGTGGCAGGGCTCAGCTTTAGAGATGGGGTGAGGAGTTAAGGCACATAGAGGGAGCTCAGGGAGAATGGCTGCTCCTTGACTTTGAAAGGGGACAGTTGAGGGGGCTGTGGCATCTAGTCCGGATGCCTGCATGGAGGTTTACCAGGAACGCCCAACGAAGAGGAAACCCTGGGGTAGAGCAGGTGTTTTTTCCCCTTGTTAACAGGGTTTTTTTGGTAGTTTTTCCTCACTCACTCTTGTCTCGCCCTATGAGACAAATTGTGATGTGTGAATGTGGGCTATAAGAAAATAGGAAATAGGAATGCTTCGTTGTTAAAAATACTGAACAATAATTTTAATTCCTGATTTCTTACTAAAGGTTCTTACCTGCTACCTGCACACATATATTTAATTTTCATATATCTGTTTTTTTTCATATGAATCTGTGTAAATTCAGAGTAGGCCTACCTGTCCCATCCTTTATCAGGATAACACCTTTTACATATTTTCCTCTGGTCTCTGTCTCTTATTAATGACTTTGGCAATTAAATTGTAATGACCTGATTTCAGTTGAGATATCAGTCTTGCTGTTGTAAAAGTTAGTGTGACCGGATGTATATTCTCACAGCAGAGGACGAGATAGCATGCAGTTCTTAGTGGGTCTGGATGCAGATTGAAGGTGACAGTTCTCTCTCTGTGCCTCTCTCACTGCCCTAGGCTGTCTGTTGTGGCATCACCTGCTCCTGGTCAGCCCCACGACCCCCCCCCCCCCCCCCCCACACACACACACACACACACACACACACATGGACACTGATGACATCAGAGAGTGTAAGCACTAACAGAACTGAAAGGCTGGTCATCTAATTGCTTGCTTAGGCATTACTGTGTCATCACTAATTAACTTGTAGGATGTGAATTAAATAATGTGTCTGTGTGAGTTTTCTCCTGCTTCCTCCCACAGTCCAAACATATGCAGCTCAGGTTAATTGGAGACTCTAAATCACCTATCATAGGTATGAATGTCAGTGTGAATATCTGCCCTGTGAAAGACTGGTAACCTGTCCCTGCCCTGTGTCCAGTATCAGCTGGGATTGACTCAAACCCCCCCCTCTAAGGAAAAGCAGTATAGCTAATGGATAGATGGATGGACTGCAGCACCAATGCAGTGCAGGAGGAATACCTAATGACAGCTAACATAAGCCATAAGATTTTCTCACGACAGTGGGAACAGCTCAAGTTACGTGGAAATTGATCTTTTCTAATGCTGATTCATGCCAACATCATATGTGGTCAAAAAGTCTCAATGTCTTCAATGGACATGGTTGTAGTATTTTCATCTTGTTTTCTACATTTGTCAATATGGACCTGTGAGAAAAATCATGTTGGTTTTTGGACTGGAACGTGACTGTTTTGCACATAGTTTTTTGTGTAGACTGCCGGCTTCTGAAATATATTATAATCATTATTAAAGTGAAAGAAAATGGACACATGTCACTAGCTTCTTCCACGTAGTAATGTATCTACTAACATGAGAGTTATTCACAGCCATTAGTGGATAAATACTCAATGTGGCCCATGAACCTAACCCCATGAAACCCCAGGGATTTTTCTATTTGGCCCACTTCCAATTAAGTCTGAGTAACCCTGTTGTAATTTATTCACAAGAAGTGCCTTCTTTCTTTCTTTCTTTTTTAACACTTCATGTAGGATTTCTTAGGCGTTCTTTGAATACATGTGTAGAAAAGCAAGCACACAAATTTTTTATTTAAAATATTTATACTTTGCTCCTCTCTAATTTACAAAATCTCAAAAAATTCTACTTATGCCTTTTATTTGTGTGTGTAGAACTGTATGCACCTATGTACACTAAACCCAAATATTTGCACATTAGGATCAGCCATTTATTATATAAACACGATTTTACACATGCTTATGTCGTGGAAGAGCTGCAGAGAAATGTTAAGTCCTTGTTTACTGTGGCAAGAATCATGTCAATTTCTACAGTTGGATCCGCTTGCACTCTCTTCTCTGACTCTCTTCCTCTTGTAATTCCAGCCTTTGTTGTCTTGACCATACCCTGTCTTCCTCTTAACCCCTGATTAGAAACAACTCTGGTTCTAGCTGCTGCAGCTTGAGGTGGATGGACCCGCAGAGCGTCTTTGGAAACTTCTGTTATCATCTGACCTGGGAAGAGATCCTCTGCTCATGTTTGCTTGTATTCTTGGCAAACTGTGACAGGCCAGGGAGCACAGTGTAGTCAGTCATTTCTCACAACCATGATATGGCAATAAATCATGACTACAATCACTTAATGTGACACAGTGACCAATTTAATAGATAAAATATGGTGCAGTCTGAGCTCAACTTTTCATGATTCATGAGCCATGTGTTACTAGTAGTAATAGTATTATTATTCATTATTATTAGTATTTATTGAATAGAATATAATAGAATAAGTTCTTGGCAATAGCAGCTGCTGGGACACTTCACACAAATGTCAACCTCCCGGTGACGTTTCCTGAAAAGTTTGGGAAACAGCTAAATCATGTGGATGCATCATTTGCTCTACATGTTGAACCAATACATCCAGTAGATATTGAGAAGTTTTAATATCTGTGTTAGGAAAAGCATTACCTTCCAGATATTAGCAATGCTAGACCATTTTGATAATATTTATCAGAAGACATCAGAATCAAATCTGCAAGCTCTTAATGATGTTTATATTAGTCAGTGTAGATTTGTTTTGAGGTGTTATCTTATGCTACATCAAACCAGTGGTTGTGGAGATATATTAGTTAGTTTTTAAAAATAGTAACAAACATCCACAAAATCACATCATGTCTTTGCCCAAATAGACAGCAGCAGGTTGGTTGCCCCATTCAGGGTCTCCTGCAGACTGTTGAGGAGCTGTAAATGTGAGTATACGTATGCATTAACAAAAATAAAATAAAAAGCTCGGGAAGAGCAGGTTTGTGAATCTGCATCTGTGTGCGCATCTGTGCGTTTGAGCCTGATTATATCAACAGCAGCCTTGTAAAGGTTAGAGTCGCTGAAAGCGGGGAGGAAGAGTGGCAGGAAACATTTAACCAGAGCTGATAAAACACACTGTGCTGGTGCTGTCGCTGCATGTCACTCAACATTGCCACACACACACCCACACACACCTGCTTCTATTTACACTTTTAACTTAATATGTACAATTTTCAATTTCCTTTTTACATAATGTATATTATTGATCTGTAATGTGCCTCCTAAAGAACGGTAAATGTAATATATAAAGAGATATCTCGACACATGACGTAGGCACACACACACACACACACACACACACACACAAATGCTTTTAAAGCCCATCTCCTGTCTTGATGTTCAGGAGCCTTTCAGTGTTTGCTTAAGTCTGTGAGTCTTCAATCTGTATCTCTGCTCTATCACGACACTATGACAGCCAGACTTCCCTGATAACCAGCCCTATCAGTGCAAAGAACAACACGTCTAATGGATCCCTGCTGTGAGCGTGTGTGTACGCTTGTGTGCGTATCTCCTTTTGCCTCTTATAGTGTATTTTTGCATGCATTTTTTTCACCAGAATTGTGTACTGCCTTGTGCTCAGTTCTTTCTCTGCACATCTCTGTTCGGACAGAGGTAAAATCTAAAGCTCAACAATGATTCAAAAAGCAGGCCTTAACCATATAATTTAATACAACTGCAGATAATCTAACGAGTGAGCTTAATCAGATCAGGTTTCATAGCTGTATTATTATACTTTTGTTTTCTTTTTCAATACCATGGAGTAAATTAAATTCTGTCTGGCTGCTAACTCTATTATCTGTTCCTGACAATTCGGCAATTCGACAGTTCGTCATAGCCTCCTTTAATATCAGCAGCTCAGCAATTACCAACACATGCATTATTATTCGTATGATACCTAGTAAAGAAATAAAAACCATGGCAGCATGTTTTAATCACACATTAAACTTCACCCCATTATTTGTCTCCCACTCACATAACATCTGAATTAAAATCCAGTCATATCTGGTTTATTTTTCTTTAACTGCTCTGTCTGTGGTACTCAGCTCCACACCAATTATTTCCTGCACAAGACACAAATATCACAAATATAGTTAAAAAAAACACAGTAATTCTGTAAAACAGCTCATCACCATAGTTTTCAGCAAATGTTACTCAAATAGGATTGTACATTAATTGGGGACACTTTGTATCTGTGGAACAATACAGGTGCTCTAGTAAGTATGGCCTTCACCCGAAATACCTTTTAGACTTATTGACTTGCGGTGCCGTCTCGACTCCCTAGATCCGTGGATGGAGCCCTGCTGGTCACCTCTAGGTCTAACCTTGTATACGACACAAGTTTTCACTGCTATCACCCATGTCTTGCCCAACTGAAGAAGTTCAAGTGTCCGGCATCACCAGTAACACTGGCATTGTACCAGAACATTAGGGTAAATATGCAGTTAAACCTGCTTCTGAAGTTGTCAATTCACACACTGAAAATAATGGGACTGCAAATGCAAGAAGGCTCAAATTAGTTCTGTTTACTGGGTGGCAGAGCTCATGAGTGTGGAGCTCAGGCATTTAGAGGTTAGAACTGTGTTCTTGGCATGGAAAAAATGTTGTAGGGTAGGTAGAGGTAGTTGGGAAATCTGATCAGAATGCCTTCCTTCCCAGGAATATGCATTACATTACATTACATTACATTTCATTTAGCTGACGTTTTTATCCAAAGCGACTTACAACAAGTGCATTCAACCATGAGGGTACACACCCAGAACAACATTTAGGAGCCAGGACAGCAAACAGTCAGGATTTTGTTGAGTGGTTAGGTGTCCCTCGCAGTGAGGGAGCAACAAGCCGATTGGCAGATGCAGAGCGGAGTGGACAGCCTGGGGTGTAAGGTTTGACCATCTCCTGGATGTAGACTGGACCCAATCTGTTTGCAGCATGGTATAATGTTTTGAAACGGATGCGGGCAGCCACTGGTAACCAGTGAAGGGAGTGGAGGAGCAGTGTAGTGTGAGAGAACTTAGGTAGGTTGAAGACCAGTCAAGCTGCTGCATTCTGGATGAGCTGCAGAGGTCGGATGGCGCTAGCAGGTAGACCAACCAGGAGGGAGTTGCAATAGTCTAGGCGTGAGATGACCAGAGCCTGGACAAGAACCTGTGCCGCCTTCTGAGTGAGAAGTGGATGTATTCCTCTGATGTTGTGCAGCATGTATCTACACGGGTTGTTGCAGCAATCTTGGTGTTAAGGGAGAGTTGACTGTTGAGTGTCACACCCAGGTTCCTAGCAGTTTGGGTGGGGGCTACCACAGAGTTATCAAAGGTAAAAGTCAGGTCATCAGTGGAAGAGCCTTTCCCTGGGAGGAAAAGTAGTTCGGTTTCAGGTGGTGTGTGGACATCCACTGAGAGTTGTCAGTCAGACAGGCTGAGATTCCTGCGGCTACAGACTGTGTTTCAGACTTGGAAAAAGAGAGAAGTTGGCTGTCATCTGCGTAGCTGTGGTAGGAAAAGCCATGTGAGTAAATGACAGAGCCAAGAGAGTTGGTGTACAGAGAGAAAAGGAGAGGACCCAGAACGGAAGCTTGAGGGACCCCAGTAGTGAGTGGACAAGTTTCTGACACAGATCCTCTCCAAGTTACCCTGTCGTTGAGATAGAATGAGAGCAGGGAGAGAGCAGAGCCTGAGACGCCCAGATCTCGAAGGGAGGAAATAAGGATCTGGTGGTTCACTGTGTCATATTAGAGATGAGCGATTACACCATTATCTGTATCTATATCTGTATCTGTTCAACCAGCTAAATTATCCGTATCCGTACTCGGAAATGGGACTTAAACCGGAAGTGGGCTAGACCAACCGGAAGTTGGTATCTTTATTGTTTATTAGAAAACTATTTACAGGAGTAAGATAACTATTATTATGTATTATGAGTATGTTTTTATACAGTGAATAAACTATATCAACTTTTATACAATGAACACAACACATGCAGTATTAAGAAGTATTAAGTTGGGCTGGGTGAACGCTGACTAGGCCACTGGAGCTCGTTCACATCGCCCGGCTATCTGTCCTGCTGGGCTTTGCGCACCGCGACTCTGCCTGTGGAGCCCGTGTACGGCGCGTGGCTCTCTGTTTGTCTAGCCAGGCTGGGTGCACGCTGACTCGGCCAGTGGATGCTGAGAATATACAGTATGATCATAGATTACGATGTTACACGTTAGTATCCCTGTGGACAGAGTGGCTGTGACAACAAGATTGTGTTGTGTGGCGCTGCTGGCGCCTAGATAAACGAAGACAAATGGATTCAACATGTCACCTAGAATGTCATTTACTAAAGCCTGGAAGACTGCAGGTACATTAGTTAGTCAAAATGGCATGTCCAAATACTCATAATGGCCACCAGGCGTGTTAAAGGCAGTCTACCACTCATCCCCCTCGCTTATCCTCACAAGATGGTAAGCAATGCGTAAATCTAGCTTAGTAAAAACGTTTGCGTCTTTCAATAGTTCAAAAGCCGAGGATATTAAAGGAAGTGGGTACCTGTTCTTAACAGTGATGTTGTTAAGTCCACGATAGTCAAGGGGAATAGTTCTTGGAGTAGGCTTGGCTCACCAATGTCCTCTCCTTCACTGGTGAGCCGTCTTTTACTGGGCACTTGTTCAGAAAATGTCCCAAAACACCACAGCAGATACACCATCCCTCCCTCATACAACGTTATAATAATGGGATAATTTAGCCCGCCCCACCTGCATGGGCTCTTCCGAATAGACATGGGGCACTAAAGTTTTACTTAATCATTCAGAGAGTCTGGAGTCCCTTCTCGGAGGGGAGAAGCTTTGCTGCTGCCACTTCTGGTTGGAGGACCGAAAAGCAGCAGCCCTCGTCTCCCTCTCTCAGTCTGGCGTCAATGTGGGCAGCCAGGGAAATCAAAGAATCCAAATTAAATGGCCGTGCTAGCTGATCTTTTATTATGTCCGATAGTCCGTTGCGGAAAGCATCAACCAAGGCATTGATATTCCAGCCACTATCAGCTGCTAGGGTCCGAAACTCAATAGCATAATCCATAACAGTTAGTTGACCTTGTTTTATGGTGACCAAGTTCCAGGGAGCCTCACGGCCAGGGTTCTTAGGCACAGAAATCCTGGAGAGAGCCTCCGTAAACAGGACCGAAGACTGAGCACATTCAGCCGTAGCCCAAGCCTCTACTCTGCCAGGCAAGTGATGATGAAAGCTACTTTAGCTCCCTCCGTGGGGAAGGACGCAGCTTGCAGCTCAAAATGCAGTCCACACTGAACCAGGAAGGCCCGCCCATTGTCCGAATACCCTGAGAACTGCTCTGGTTTCGCCAGGTTGGGTGGCAGAGCTGCCGAGGGAGCTGGGGCTGCGGGAAGGTAGCAGACACAGAGGCCGACACAGCAGCAGGGCAGCGACAGGAAAACAGGCAATGGTCATACATTAGGAAACTCACAAGAAAACAATGCTGAAACGAGTTGACACTAGGAACACACAACGAACTGGTAACATGAGGGAAGACACACAAGGTTTAAGTACACAATCAGGCTAAAACGAGACGCAGGTGAGCACAATCAGGACGGGGGAGCACAAGACAGGATCAATCTAACACCATCACAGCAACAACTAAAAGCACAACGTTGGTTTTGTTGCTGTAATGCTTTATATCAAGCAGAATGCAAAGCCTTTATTCTGAAAAATTGTGAACTTGGGTCTGAAGATTGTATCAATGCTTAATAGAACTCTGAAACAGCCAACATGCAATGTATAAAAAAGTAACAGCAGTTCAGTAAATCATTCAATGTTTGAGGAGGACTCACTAATGACATGGAATAATTCTTCAATAAGTTCTGGAGCATTACAATAAATTTCATTTAGCTGATGCTTTTATCCAAAGCAACTTACAATAAGTGCATTCAACTATGAGGGTACAAAACCAGAACAGCAAGAATCAAGTAAGTACAATTTGCTTCAAAAAACCCCAACTACAAGTGTTACATGTAAGTGCCATATAAGTGCAACTAAAAGTAATAAAGCATTTTCATTGTGTAGCGTGTCCCAATGGAGGGGGAGGGCCAAGTGTTCGGGCTGTACAGCCCTCAAAACTGAGATTTTTCAGACCCACAAATCAAACCGAGGGCTTTGAGAGGGCTTTCCCAAATGCCTGGAAATGCTGGGAGAGAGACCCACAAATGTAGTATTATCCCCATTAATAAGGATTTAAAATGATAATATCTTAGTTTAATATTGTTTCAATGTATTATGGTAATTTTTTTAACAACTTAAAAAAAATCTCTACATCGTCATTGCATGATAATCCTGTATTTTCACATAATTTCCTGTCGCATTCCCCTCTTTGAAGATACACGATGCACTTAATTTAACAAATGTATGGCATTGATGTTACTGAACTTAACTGCTCCTCTAATAACAATGCAACCTGGCAGGGTTGCATACAGACCACTGTTAGCAGCCTGAAGCTGTGTGACTTTGATTTATATGTGAAATAAAGCTGAGCGTCCAAGCTTTTCAATTTTTATTGGATAAATGGCAAATGTCGTTGATTCGCCTGCATTGGCATATATGTTATTAGGATATTATAGGTTTGTCACTTTAGTAACTGCAAGCAATAGCATTGGTGTATTTAAGATCTCAACAATGTTATTAAAATGACATCCCCGGCAAAACTTTTTGTCGCGTCTGTTTACATCGACGACTGTTGATGACGTGTCTGGTTTTCGCGACGACTACTGATGATGTAACGGCTTAATGAAGGGTTGTACCAATTCGTAGGGAAAGATTTCAACCACTACCCTTTGTAACTCCATTTCAAGGAGCAAGTTAACCCTCAAAAACAAGTGAAATGGGATTGGTCCTTGGGCAGGTGAATAATTAATAGTCTAGGCAGGAGGAAATGAGGGTGTGGATGAGTTGTACAAGGATTAGGACTTTTGGCCATATTTCTGATTTGTAAATAGCAGGACTGAACAAGGCTTGACAGTTACCAATGACTTGGTTGTCTTGTTGAGTTCAGCACTGAGATCTCTGCCGCACAGATGCAAGACCCTGCGTGTCCCCCAGGCATGGGGCTCTGCCTGACATAATACAGGATGGTCCGGTATATTTACGATATGTCAGAAACAGCTTTAATGCTGTCTTAGGACCTGTGTCCTGCTCTAACTCTGATGATTCGATGCTGAGAGCCATATGTGTGGGTTTGTGTCTTTGAAAAAGAAGGGTTAAGATAAAAGAGTCCCATGGGTCCTTGCAGGTTTGCTGCTGTGAATGGGATGGTGTGAAATATCCCCAAAAATAATCCACAAAAAAAACTCTGTTTTCCCCTCAATTATTTTCATGACAAAGGGGACTATTGGGGGCAAGAGAGGGCAACACTTTTTTTTTTTTAAATCAAAAAGATGAGTGAGAGAAGGGGAAAGAAGTGATCGAGGGGCCTCAGGGCCTCTTTGTTTGAAAGCCTCTCCTTCGATCAATAAAGCTCATTTCAACCATTGATCTCCCCACAGTTGTGCACACCTGTTGGCCTCTGACAACAGAGGCCGAAATGAAAATGCGTAAAAAATGTCAAGAGCAACAACAGCTTCAAGACAATGTGAAAACAGCAGCTCAATGGACCAATGGGAAATAAAACACTGTAGGGGTAGATAGAAAAGGACAGTGATGGTGGGGGTAATGAGATAAAAACAATCGAAAATCATGAATTCATGAAACTCTTTGTTCTAAACTAGATAGACATACAGAAGCATATACACAGACTTCCATGGCAGCTGCCATGTTCCTGCCACTGGAGCCAAAGAACAACATTGTATTGGGACAATAATGAAAAAGGTTTTAATTATTTCATTTAGTTTTGTTTTCTCAAAGGCTTGTGTTTCTTGACTGCAGTATATGCAATTGTATTCCCTTATATTATTATTTTTATTATTATTATAATAATAATAATAATAATAACTATTATTATTATTACACTGCAGGCAGGAATTTTATATTTTGACTGGAGGAAACCCGGGATTAGAACAATCTTCTAAAGTTCTTGGGCCATGTTTATTTCCTCTGAAACTGGTTTTGACCCAGGAACGGTCAGGGTCAGCCTCGCCTTGCTGGATGCTGTTGTTTGCCAAAACTTGTCCCAAGCATTTCAAAACCATCACTTTTCACACCCTGCAAATGCTTTACATCTCTTTGTGTGTGAGATAAAGATGAATCCTAATGGAACATCAGACCAGGTTTTATGACTAGTGGTCAAAGGTCCAGGTTGTCGCTTGCATCTTTGCAGAGGAGAACATCCGCAGAGAATTCGAGATGGTGACAAGATAATGTTGAGGCACATACACAGCCCCAAACAATGCAGAGACAAGTGAACACATACATGTCCCACACCTTCTTGCCCATGAATACACACAGGGACATAACCAATCAACCAATCAGTCCAACTCTATGACAGCATCAGTGCCTTTAAACTCAATACTAATCAATATATTATATAACAAAATATAAACACATTACAGCATTTCTGCCTGCTCTGGTGTAAATACATCAATAAATAATGAAGTAAAGCAATCACTGAATTATAAATTCAGGACTTCAGCCCACAAAAAAATGACTGGCTTCATGTACAACACAGAAAAACCTTCTGGATTTTCTGTATGAAAAATCCCACAAACTTTTGGTAGCCAGTAGAAGTATACTTGTTTATCGACAATATTTTTTGTGTGTCAGAATTGACAGTACATGGTAATGTTGCATTTGTGACCTTTGACGAATCAGTTGCCAGGATGTCCTCATTCTTCTGCTGGTCATTGTGATCCTGAATGACTCACAATAGCTGACCAAAGCAAATCCACTTTTAGCATGGACGACCCGACGGGAATTGAAGGGCTCAGTCTGAGTGCTTGAGGGTTTTAAAGTGAGTTATCATTCACAACTCAGATGAAATATAAGTTGTGTCTCAAACTGGGCAGCATGGCTGTGACAAAAGAGGGCGCTGCTCGCGACCAATGGTGTGTAATGGGTGTCTGAGGCAGGAGAGAAGCAGGACTTTCTAAAAGAAAGAGTACTACTGGCACCGTCTGCCAGACCCACTTTAAGAAACTACCTGCAAAGAAAGCGGCAATACAAACCAGGGCTGCAGGAGAATACTGCAGCCCTTTTTACGAGAACATTTTCTCTCATAACTGCTCTTCCATGACCTTGATTGGAAATGCCATGATGTCAGACGATGACATGACAGATGCAAAGAGTAATCCATAGAAAAAAATAGAGCTATTACAATAACTATTCTAATATCGAATCTCACTCATTAGAGTGCATCCCTAACCCAAAGCCTGACTGTCCCCAACTGTAATTCTTGTGTTATCCTGTTGACAAACAGACAAACAAACAGCAATGACAACATAACATCCTCATTATAGGGTACACGAATAATGACTTAATCAAAGAGCCAGATTACATGACATCCATACATAAGAATATATGTTTTCTGACATGGATGCTTCTGATTGTATTTATTCATTTATTAAGTAAAGCCTAATATTTATTAATATTTATATTTATTATTAGTGCATTCCTCAATAGGTGAGGATTTAGTGAAAATACATTAATTTATTCTGTAGAAGGTATTCAACTTGCTTATACCCTAACATTTCTCCTTACTCCAAAGCTCCACTTTTCACAGTAACAGGCACACAGGGCGGAGAGGGTCGCTACAGTTGTCTAACTGACTGATCGATCAGGGATTAGAATTAGTCTTTAATATGTTGTTTCACAGTGAGAACGTCATGACATCTTCCCTCCAGGTTACATACGCGGATATAATGTTTAATTAAGTCATCTGTCAGGTTTTGGCAGTGTGAGGTCGAGCAGCGCACACACAGATGTAAGAGTGATGACTGCTGGTCTTATTGTGATACCTGCAGAGGGAGGAAGAGATCACAAAATTAAACCAGCAGGATGAATTTGTTT
Source organism: Verasper variegatus (assembly GCA_026259375.1). Lineage (NCBI taxonomy): Eukaryota > Metazoa > Chordata > Actinopteri > Pleuronectiformes > Pleuronectidae > Verasper > Verasper variegatus. Next base: position 2,266,096 of record CM048054.1, on the reverse strand, counting down.
TCCATTGTGTATAACAGTGTTGTTGGTCAGGTGGGAGACAGCTGTACACAGTGTTGTGGCATTAGAACATATCAGCCCAGAGCTACACAACATGTGCTTCTGAGTTACTGTGATCTCTCTGTCAGTTTCCATGTTCATTTTTAATATCTTATAAAATAATTACTGTTTTATTCCAACTGAATGAAAAGTTACTAAACTTGTAAATAAATATTTTTGTACTTTAAAGGTCAATTATTTCCCTTTATTTCAAAGTAACAGTGGGGTAGTAAAACTTGCTGCTATGTCCAACCAGGAACATTTGTGTAACCATCATGTTTAAGCTCTGGTTATTATTATGAAAATAATAAGAGTGGATTATAGATGCAGCAATGTTGTTATTAATGAGAGCACCTGTTCTTCTTCTTGGTCTGTAAGTAAGTACATAGGTTTTTTTTTATATTTTTAAGTATAATATTATTTTACTAGTATCTAACTGCTCAGTCTATAGAGGAATGCATACAGCCCATATTCAAGACTGAAGCTTGAAACAAGTAATTTCATATTTAGAGGTGTGGATTCAAACAGAATGTGACCTCAGCACATGCTCAAATTCTAACACCACATGTGCTCAGAGCTATCTCTCAATTTTTTCTAGAACTACACGCAGTTGAATCAATCCTTCTGCAGTCGATCATGTTGCGTGAGCATGAGGAAAAGTTTTGTTTGGAGACTGGGCTGTTGTTTATGCTAATGATCACATCACGTGTCTCGAATGTGCCCCTCTGCAATTCATCCTGTGGCTTACGCGCTGGGAAATCAACCGCAGAAGTGCTCAGACTGGAGGACACATGAGCCCAAATCGGATTATTGAGAATGAGAATTTTGTATGTTTAGAGAGGACTAGCTGCCAGTGTAAACAGCTTTCTCCTCTGAGGGAGCCGGGCTCCACAAGAAACCAAGCTTACCACCTCACAAGACTGAGCAATCCATCATGATTATGACCTCATAACTGTCGCTATGGAAAATATGCAGTCTTTTCAGTCATATGTGTGTTTGTTTGTGGTGTGTGTGTGTGTGTGTGTGTGTGTGTGTGTGTGTGTGTGTGTGTGTGTGTGTCCTTAAGGAATTTATCTGCAAGTCTTGCCCACTTTTCTCTACCTGGACACACAAACACACATGCTTGCATCTGCAATACTAACTGACGCCATTCTCCGACTTTGGATGCAAGAACTTACGCACATGCAAACAGTCATGCACAAATAACAGGAATACACACACAGTCAGAGTCACACACACCTACACACAGCAAATCCCTGTAGAGTCCTGTGAATGGGGGGGGGGGTCCTTGAGAGTCATTCTGACACATTATTAGAGATATGGAGAACCTTAGTAATGAAGACTTCTCCACATTGTGATACTGCATATAAATACCAGATTTTTTGAAGAATTAGGAGAATTTATCTCAGACCTTGTTACTCATTCTGAAGAGATTCCAATCAGTATTCACCTGAATCCGGCCTGGATCCTCCAAGTTTTTTCTGTCATCTCTCAACACTCATTGCATGCTAACACAAATTCTTTATAACATTTCATTCTTTGCATGAAGTATCAACAAGTTGTGTCTCTGTAAATAAACGCAGACCCACTTCCTCTCACTGTCCTGAAATGAAGCCAAAATATCTTCGATATAAACACGTGGTCAACCAGTTGTAAGTCAGTCTCCTCTGTCAATTATAATGTTTGATGTAAATGACTTAATTAAAACCAAGCATAGTGGAAACATGAACACTTGTGTAATAGGAACTATTTAAAATGATAGAAACCATCGATGGTAAAAATGTGTTTGATATGTCCAATGTCCCATCTACTAACATGGAGGAGGTGGGGTTTACTGTAGCCAGCCACCAGGTTTGACTCATGGTGGTAAAGCAGGTATTGGAGCAGAACCTTGCCACCACGGCTCCATCCATCCCCCATTCGCCACTGTGCAGTCTCTAGCTCTGACTGCGCAACATAGCAGAATTTGTATCTAGGATATTTGGGCTTAATTTCTACAGTGGGAGGAAATAGAGATGCTTTGTCCAAGAATGGCAACAGTAACTACCTACCTTGACCTTAACCTAGGTTAATATTACTACTTAGAACTTAGTTTTAACATTTTTAATATAAAAAAGCATTTATCATTGGTTGTGTCTGTTGTGTCTAAAATACTTACTTAGTTGTTACACTCCATGTTATGAGTCCATGTTTCACTAACCCAAAGCTGTGCCTATTCCCAGAACCACAGAAGTTGACACGTTCTGTTAACTGAAGTAGAAGTGACACTGGTTCTTGATAATGCAGCTGCTGTGTTTCTCTATGTTGAGTGTCAAAAACTAAATTCCATTCACCTCCATTGCAGATATCTAAAAAATGCTACCCAAATCATTAACATGGCAGGATACTAGGAGATAAGAAAGAACATACAGCATGTGTTGTTGCTGTTCATTTAGTTTTTTGTAATTATGAGCTAACCCTTTTACATCTGGCTCCCTTGTCTTCTCCTCTCCTCTCCTGGCATCTCCCATTGTTTGTCTCCTGATGCCTTTATTTCTTCTCTCCTCTGTCGTGATACCCTCAGGGCAGGACTCATAAAACAAAGAGCTGCTATTGTTTGTCACCTGCACCAACTAATAACTTCTCCACAGGATACCAAATGTCAGTGGAACCTTCTAAACGTACTAATTCAGTCACCTGAGGGCAGTAAAATGTATTTTGGCAGCATTTAGGACCCCCTCCCGCCGTCTCCCTCCCTCCCAACCTCGCCATCCTCTATGTAAATTGTCTGCTGGCACCATCTTGTGGTCACAATAGACAATAACACAGGCAGACACAAGTGCATCAACATTTTCTGAAAATCAAAAACTTTATTCATCAACAATTTATACAAATTGCAGATAATTACAAAATAATTCTCTCTTGATTTGTAAACTTTACTCAAAGACAGTCTTTTAGTGGAAGTGTAGGTGTTTGTGTGTGGGTACAACAGCATATACATATTTATTTATTTCAAAGTATTTTCAGTCACACTGTGCATTAGTCCTCCTCTGTCTTGTCCTTTGTAACGGGGAACTCCAGTGATGTCCTGAACCGAATGGGCACCTGGTCCTCCTCGCTGATTGACTGCTTGGCCACAGGGGCTTGGATTCGCAACTGTCCATCACCCATCAGGGAACAGGAAAGGCCAGATAGATCCAGGTGAGGGGGCAGTTCGATCTTCTGGATGAACCCCAGCTGAGATGAGGCCGAGGAGGAGAAGGCGGCGCAGGAAGAGGAGGAGGAGCAGGTCTGGCTCTCCTCTGCCCCAGCCTGCTTCATGGCCACCACTGCTAGCCTCCGCCCCTCCAGTTTGACAGTGATGTCACTGGGGGCGTAACCTCGTACATCCAGGGTGACCAGGAGGTCACTGTTATTTTCTGTAGGCTTCTGTACTTGCTTCTGCAGCTCTGTGCTGGGAGTCTCTAGTTGCTGATCTTTTCCATCAGTCAGCCTGATATACAAACAGAATCTTGATTAGAATCACTTCATCATGTTTGCTCTTTCAATTTATCCTTTATTTAGCCAGGAAAGTCCCTTTTAGTCGCACAAAATCACCTATATACTGTACATCAGCAACATTGCAGCACACAACAGACAGACACAAAACAGAGATTAGAGCATGAAAGAATCATAGCAAATAAAGGCACACGTTTAGACCAGAGCTCAGTGACTATAGGTAGAGAGAGATACACAGTTACTTTACATACCCTGCCAAAGTGGAGGAAAGGAGGGGAAGCTTGCTTAGTCTGAGCAGGGGGTGCCCATCGTGGAGCTCCTTCAAAAGGCTGTCGGCCAGCTTGGCTCTCCGGTTGAAGAAGTCCTGCTGCAGTGAGGAAAGGGCCCCATTATGCAACGGCCACAGCAGCCGTTCCTGGCTGAAGAACGGGTCATCGGCGAACATGCTGTTCAAAGCACTGCGCTGGGACATCATTTCAGCGTTGGAAGAGGGTTTTTCTAGACAGACTTTGTTACAAGCAATCTGCGTGTGTTGTGTTCTGTTGTCTCTCTAGTTCTTGGCTCCTTCTTCCCGACCTAATGTCTTTAGTCTCCAGTGAAAAGTCCAAACGTAAAATTTCCCCTGTGCCTTCTTCTTGTTAGGCGTCTGTCATGTAATGTTGGATATATACACAAAACACTATGCTTTATATACCCCAGCAGCTCTGCTCCCACCCACCCACCGTGTTATTTACACCCCATGAGCTCACTGCTGTTTGTCAGCGTGTGCCAGCAAGGTCAGGAATGCCCTGCAACTCATCAAAAGGCTAAAGACAGCTCATGGCCACATCCTTTTTGTGTGTGAGTGTCCACACTGCAGCCAGAAATGTCCTAATACTTATTTCTTCATTGCTTACTTGGGCTCTCACTAGTAACTAAATAAATGTAAGTGACCATGATGTCAGGTACTGATTTGAGCCTGTGAGGAATATTGTTCTGATGTCCAGTGAAGTCAGAAAATCCTAGATGTCAACAATTTGTTCTATAATAACAAATTGTTGACATTATAACTATTATAAAGTTATTATAGATTCTCTAACATTTTACTTGTGTGATTGGCTCACCGTTTTTCTGTGGACCCAGTTTTCAGGAAGCCAATTGACCCATCCAGGAAATAGTGCTGAAAATTGTATTTTTGTCTCTGCCTTATGCCCGTTCCATTATACTTCGGAGATTGGAATTCCCTAAGTCGGAAGTTGCAACTGAAACTTCAAATGGAACCCAAATGAGTAGGATGGCAGGGTTCATATCCAGGATATTTTGGCTTCATGAAATACAGTCTAATGAGTCTGCACAAAAGCGCTGGGTGCATTCATGAACTCTTACCTCTTTTCATTCTGTCCCTCCTGGGAGAGGGATCCCTCACATGTGTCTCTCTCTCTGAGGTTTCTACGTTTTTTTCCCCCAATTAAAAGTTTTTTAATTTAATTTTCTTCTTACTCTTGTTGAGGGATAAGGACAGAAGATGTCACACCTTGTTAAAGCCCTATGAGACAAATTGTGATTTGTGAATATGGGCTATACAAATGAAAATTGTTTGATTGATTGATTGATACATACATTGTAGCATATCTAAAACCTACTTCCATTCTGTCTGAACAAAAGGCTTTACTTCAGTTTTTGTACTGATAAAGAACAGATATAGGTTGTTGGTGAGTGAGGTTTAGATTTGTTTGGACAGAGCTTGGCTAGCTGTTTCCCCTAATCCTTATGCTAACCAGCTGCTAGTGACAACTTCATCTCAAATATATCGATAAGAGTGTTTGACTGATTTGAACACAGTATTACACTGGACAATAAGACACAAAACTATTTTAGGTAGTTAATGAAATGCTATAGATAACTGAGTTAGACGTACTGTAACTAGGGCCTAAAACAAGTAGGAAGAGGATTTGAAAAATATTGCCATTTTTTTGTGATCATAATGACTCACAAATCTGCCTCTTCATTGCTTCTGGGCAAAACCAGATATGTGTACACGTTTCCTTGGAAGGACAAGAACACGAGCAGCTGTTCGTCACTGAACAAGTCGACCGGCAGTGTAAACAAAGCCTGTCTTGTCTCAGGTTACGAGTCTTCATCACTGCTTCTTCCAGGGAACATTCTGTCTGCATATGTGTGTGTGAGTGGGTTAAGCCAGCGTGCTGAAATTACGAGGAGCCTGTGTCACGTCTATTTGTGGCTGTCAAGAAACTATATTGAAAATCTGCTTTCACATCATTGGTTCAAGCTGTGAGCTGGCTCACATGTGATTGGCTGGGAACAGCTGCCTCAGAGTGGTATTCCCCACTTCTGCTTGTAACAGTGGGCTGAGACAACAAAAGAAAAAAAGACTCTTGTAATAAATATCTATACTATGTTCCATAGCCTTTGTGTCTTATTAAGTTAAACACTGGAATAAATTGGTATTTTAAATCGTTTGACATTTTTAAAGTAACACGTCTTGTCAGTTTGTGAAAAGTTTGAAGTTGGATGTTTTAGGACATCAACTGTCATCTTTGAGTCATCAGAGGGGTTAGCCCAGTGCAAAAATAAAGAAGTGTGCCAATGAACTAGCAGACAGAAATAGAAAGAAAGATTCATGGCTACTTTTCCCTCAGCTGTAAATCGCTGGTTTATTATTACACCACCCATCTCAGTTTGGTGGTTATTTACAGTTTGGTTGTAATGTATCAGACCCTCCTGCTGAAGTCACCCCTTGGTCATATTGGTTAAGTGGTAGGAATTGGGTTACTATATTTCCATAATATGTTTGATCATATTGTTTGTGTTCCTATTGCCTTTGAAAATAAAAGACACTTCTGATTACAGTCTCAATTGATTATGTAGTAAATAGCACTATAAGGTTGAAGGATTTCTTGAGTCAGATATAAGATCACTCTCATGTCTCCTTTTTGAATATGTAGCTGGGGCCAGCAGCGGGTGTCTCCCTCTGTATGTTGTATATGTTCCTGAGTGTATACTGCAGATTTATACAGCAACTCGCTCAAATGCTTTGCTGCATTTGCACACCTATGATGCGATAAAACAAACTGGCTTCAGGTTTTCGAAATAATTGAGACTTACCTATAATTGAGGGTGATGGCCATAAAGAGATATTGTGTTTAATGGGTTTCACATGAAGAAGCATGACCATTAAATAAATAAAATGTATATTTTCTGCAATTTTCTGCTTTTTGGAGGGACATGAGTGTCTGCACAAAATTCCATTGTGATCCAATAACTGTGGAGACATTCCAACACTGTAGCGTTTCATTAGCTTTCATTCATCCATCAACAGTTGACTGACTGACATTGCCAGCCATTGAGCCATATGCTGCTAGTGCTGCTAAATTTTTTAAATGGAGTGTAACAGAGATGCGTGTCACTTAAGTACATTGCTGGTTTAAATGCTGGTTCAGCTGGGGTCTGTCTGTGTGGAATTTGCATGTTCTCCCTGTGTTTGCATGGTTTTCTTCAGGTATTCTGGCTTCCTCTCTCAGTCCAAATACATGCAGATTGGGGTTAGGTTGATTGACTGCACTCTGTACTTACTGGTGACCAGCCCCCCCACAACTTTCCCCCACAAGGATAAGTGGTATAGATGATTGATGGATGTAACAGAGCTTCAAGCCCTGTGAAGGCAGATATCAGTTTATTTTCTTACAACCTCGAAAGAAATAAAGATATGCGTGTTTCAAAAAGGCCACGCCAACAAAAATGTCTATCAAACTGTAGGATTACAGATTAGTATATTTAAAAACCAACTGAATCCCTTTTTAGTGACACATCTAAGAATTTATAATGTTGAAAATGTGATCTACAGCAGTTCATGCATATTAGTTGTAGGTACTGTCAAAAATTATGATTTTCACATTTTAAATGCAACTTTCTGACAAAATTAGCACTTGTTTTACACACACCAAACATTAACAGCTTAGTCATCATTCTGCTTTATTGCTTTAAGTGCCTCAAGTATACATACACACTATTTTACAAACTCTCTTTCCATCTAAAATCTTATGGTCATTAAAAATATAAAAATAATTAAATATAGGGAGTGAAGATAACTACAAAAATGGAAAATGTGGTTGGGCAGACATGTGTGTAGCTTTTATGTCTTAATCAAAGAATGTTCTAAAATCTAGTCTTTATGCCCCATAATTTCAACAGTTGTTGTTACTCTGGACATGGTCCAAAACTAATCACATCATTAATGTATACAGTGTATCAGTACAGCATCATTCAACACGGGTGTTTTACTGGTAATTTTCATTTCAATTTGGGAAAATCTGTTTAGTAATCATTCTGACCTAAATGTTTTGATAAATATTTTCCATTTCTCCATAAATGTCCAGTTTTTTAAAATGGCAGAGTTACATCTACATAGTCATTTTCGTCGTCTTCTTCCTCATCTTCTCTGTTTTCCTCTACACTGGCACAGACCTCCTTGGACTTCACATCAAGGTTACTGGGGCCCACTACATCATAAAGATGATCTTCATCACTCTCTGGCTTCTCATAAGCATCATCTGCCACTTTGCCCACTTCCTCTGTGAGTTCTTTGTTAATTTCTCCTGAATCAAAGTTTATATAGTCGTGGTTCACGTCATCTTCAAACTTGTTCCTGGCTGTGACGGTCACTGAAATGCAAGCATGAGACGCAGAACATGAATACATACGAAAGCATTTTGATCAAAGTGTGTATGTGAAACAAGGGAATGTGTGTCATGGTGGGTGCAGACATTGACTTAAGGTGAGGGCTCCTGGCTGCTTGGCCTTTCCACCTCTTCTTCTGCAGACCAGACAAACCACCAGGACCAGCAGGACCAGCAGGAGCAGCAGCAGGATCCCACCAGCTATTGAAGAGAACAGCAGCGACCAAGGCACTAAGAGAGAAAACAGTTTATCCTTCCAAACATGTCAAATTTTCTGAAAATGTACTGCTACTCTCGATTGTGCAGATAGAGGTTATCATCAGTAATATTCTCAAAAATGATCTACATTCAAACAAGTCTAGTTTGAAAAGCAGAACACAGGAAAATAAGGTTATCCTTCGCTCTAGCCAACACTGGAGCACAGGTGCTCTGACCCTGTCTGTCAGAATTTTTTTGAAACTTGAAACTCCCCGAGAACTAGATCAATTCAATTTTATTTGTTTAGCGCCAAATCACAAACTACATTATCTCAATGCATAGTAAAGTTCTCACAATGAGCAAACACTTGGCGACTAAGATGACATTGTACTTAAACTTTACTTCGGTATTTTTCATTTCATCCTTTATTCTACACCACAGTGGGTAACATTGTACTTTTGTAGTACACAGGATTTGTGTAAGAGCTTTGTAAAGTAAATATTTTTCCTCCACATACAAAACTTAAAAGTGATGATGCATTCAAGACAAATATGGTAAGCTTTTGAAAATTACATGTCAATACAATTACATTTACAACAATATAGAAAGTTACAGCTGAATTCTTGTCTTAAATTTCACTGTAAACCAAATTTAAAATATATATAATGTATACATTTTGAGGTCTGACTCATATGATGAGCATTCACTGTTTCTTTACGTTTTATGAATCAAACCACTGATTAATCTGCAGACTAATCCAATCTGACAATGGAGATAATATAGTTGTTTTCATACATTAAACTTAAAATTTGTATGAGTTATAATCAGGTGCAGTTTTCTGTGTTGAATACTTATGCCTCTGTTATTTGTGTTTTATGGCTTATTTTATTGATTTCTCTGCATTTCTTACCAGTAACAGAGAGTCTCACAGGGTCACTTAAGGCAGAGCTGAACATTTCATTTGCAATGTTTCTCTCATACTGACACTGATACGATCCCTCATGATCAAAGTCCACTGTATGGATCCTGAATATAGCAGAGTTGGAACTTGACTTCTCCTTCTCTCTGAATGTGCCCGGACTCTTCTTCAGAATATATGTTCCACTTTTATGCTCAGCTGAGATTGAACAAGTGATGCTGACATTCTGACCCCAGCTGACCTCAGCAGAGGGATACACAGAGATGCTGGGCTTAGGGACGCTTTCTGAAAAAAGAAAAACACAATAATCAGATCAGATTTAGACACAGCCTTCAATGCTTTAGATCACGATTCTTCTTACAAGCACTTTGAGTCCAATCCTGTCTTTAAAGGGATGTACTGAAAGGATTTGGAATTTTCTAGTAATAATATTGTGATAGAATGTTTATGAAGATGGTTGACATGACAGCTCCCTAAATTGAACCAAAAAAATCTTGATTGCCACTTGCTAGCTGGCTGCAGCATAGATCATAAACCTCACCTCCTCCATGTTAGTGTATTGGACCTGGACCAAACTAATAAGTCAAAATAAATCTTTCTTATAGATGGATTCATTCATTTTACATAGTTCTTGTCGCACAAATCTTTGGATGTAATTAGTTATTTGATGATATTAAAACAGGTTGAAACTTCATGATTGACAGCTGAGACTGACTCCTGATCGGTTGAGCCTGTATATTGGCTCTGCTCCTCGATCACTCCTACTCTAGCAGCCATATCCGGGACATACAGTCATTGCAAATTGTTTCCTAGGTTGATATTTCAGTCAACAGAGGGTGAATATTTCATATTTCAGATACATTCGTTGCAGTAATCCTTTCGCAATATTTCCTGTTGAACAAGATTATTAGAGTCAAACATATTTTTAAACTAAATAATATTGCAATTTGTAGAACTGCTTGATTTTGTCCATCATCAACAGCACAACCTCAGATGTGTCAGAGTTGTGACCCTCAGTATGTCTGTCTGATATTGTATTTACACCATATTAATCTGTTGTAACAAGTACAATTTTCTTTGCTGCCATATGTTGGGGCAGCAGCATCAGAAACAGTGACTCAAAAACTTAACAAGCTGATTAAGAAGGCTGGCTCTGTGCTGGGGGCTGCTCTGGAGCCCCTGGAGTTGATGGTGGAGAGAAGGATGTTGCACAAACTGCTTCATATAATGGACCATATCTCACATCCTTTGCACAATCTACAGGAGAAACAACTAAATGTGTTTTCAGTTTGAGGCTTCTCTCACTTAGTTGCAAAAAATACAGATACAGAAAAACGTTTTTACCCTTGGCACTTTATAATGACTCCCCTCTGACCCATCTGTTCAGGTGCATGCACTCTTTTACCTTCATATTTGCACGTACTACGTGTTTTGTGGTTTATGTTTTTTATCTTTTTAACTGCTGCTGTAATTTCCCTTATGGGATGAATAAAAAATCTATTGATTTATCTATCAGATACAGGAGGTGATTCAAAATTATCCTCACCTGAACAGACAACACCAGCATCCTTACTGTGTGAACAGTCAGTTTTCCCAAATCCACTGTGCTGACACTCAGTTAGAGAATCCTCACTTCCTGAACAGGCCATGCGATCAAGCCAGATTGTAATTTTTTCATAAGGTTCACCAAAACGTGCGCCTTGAGTGGCAGCCATCGCTGTGCCGCAGTTCAAGTGTCTGCAAACCACCTCAGCATCCTTTAAGTCCCAGGAGTTGTCGCAGACTGTTCCCCAGAGGTTTTTGTGATAAATTACAACTTTTCCAGAGCAACGATCGCTGCGATTCAATTTTATTACTAAACACAGAGAAAAGAATTGTTGTCATCAATCAAGTTTGTAATGAGTTACATTACATTACATTACATATCATTTAGCTGACGCTTTTATCCAAAGAGACTTACAATAAGTGCATTCAACCATGGGGATACAAACCCAGAACAGCATGAATCAAGTAATTGCAATTTGCTTTAAAAAAGCCAAACTACAAAGTGCTACATGTAAGTGCCATATAAGTTATTTATTTTATCCAAGGTGTAGTCAGTTTAAAATGTATTATTAAATTACATGTATCAACAAACACCTACAACTACATAAAAACCTAATAAAAATGTATGAGCCCTGCAATGTTCTGTTCCTATAGCAATCTCAACACTTTAGTACACAGAGTATCCATGGATATAAAGTATTAATCTGATATCAGCATTCTATTTTTCCAAAATTTTGAAATGTGTAAACCCAAATGAATCATAGATAACATCAGACCAGAGACGACTGAGGCAACAAATACTTAGTTGGTTTCCAGCCCTGACTGAATAAATGAAAGTGATATAAAGGGAACCCTGAAGTCTTTTGACACTGACAAAGAGACAGTATATAATATAGACTGGTCACATTACATATACATTTTCTACATAACTTTATCACATAGTTAGTTAAATTTATAGGGTCATATTTAAGGATGTTTTTAATTTAACATGAATAAATTAAGTACTTAAGAGTGATTTGATTTAATAAAAGTAAATAGAATTTGTGTTTAATTATATATTCATGTATTTAATTATTCAACCCACTCTCAAGTTATTTGATTTATTCACACCGAATCATGAAGGAAAAATAATGCCTGATCTGCTTTGTGAGCCTTCACCTGTACAAGTGGTTCTTACATTTATTTGAAAACCTGCATTTGATCAAAGGATTTCTCACATGGACAGATGACACCAGCATCCCTGCTGTGTGAACAGTCATTCTCCCCGTATCCTTTGTGCTTACAGTCACTTAGAGACTTTTCAGTTCCCAAACATTCCAAATGACTGAGCCAGATTTTGCCAGTTCCTTTGCCAAAACGTGCTGCTGTAGAGGCCTCCTCTGTCTTACCACACCCCAACTGTCGGCATACCACCTTAGCATCATACAGGCTCCATTTTTTATCACAGATTGTTCCCCAGGTGTTGTTTATATATATTTCAACTCTTCCAGAGCACCCAGTGGATCCAGGACCAGCTAATCGGATCTGAAGACCTGTCAGGCACCAGACAATACAAATAGTATGTTCATATTTTGCTCAAAACTAAAATAAGGTTTTATGTACGACACAAGAGAGTAAACTTACCTCCAGTAGGTGAAGATACAGGTAAGGTCAACAGAAAGTAGACTGTAGGAGGGAAAAGTGGTTTTGCTTAATACATAGAGTGAACTGAAAAGTGCTGGAAGGTTTCGGATTCAGATTTCTATTTTATTAAACATTCTATTGATAACTATAATGGTACATACCTCCGCAAAGGCCAAACAGTCCCCACATGAAACCATTTTAAATTCAACCTGCATTATTATTTGAATCTGCAAATCTCCAAATTTCTCACACTCAAAAATATGTATCAAGATCCATGAATTATTCTGTGAGAAATCATAGAAAAAGGCCTTAATCGCAATGTTAAAGAAAGTTGAAAAAAAAAATCCATCTATAACATCTCATGGATTCTTTCCTAACTCATCTCACATTTTTACACCAAGTTTTTTGTAATATTGTTGACAAAAAAAACAAAAGGACGGGGGTGAAAACATAACCTCCTTGGCAAATTTTATGAAAACCAAGTATCTAAGTGTCTTTCTATGTATACTCTCAAAAGGATGAATCATAGAAAAAAACAGCTTCAAGATCTAAATAGAAAATCTTTCTTACCAAGGGTCAAAAAGTGCCGTCTGCTCTTCATGGTTCAGCGAGAAAAGCTGCTCTTCCTCTTTTATCAGTAACAAAACAGAAGACTGACAATTTCCCGGACCACTCGTCTCTTTCTCTCTTTTTTACTTGAAACATAAACAACAGAACATTCACCAAACCCCTCCCACAAACAGGAATTCTACTTTATCTATTTCCTACTGTATGTTAGTCAGCAGATTTAAATTATATTTCCGTTTAGAAGCAGCCATACTAGGCTCCATATAGAAGAAACCCTAATACTGGGGTTTCTTCTATATGGAGAGTAAAGTGAAAAAAACCTTACTCATAACTTGTATATTCCATGTTTATATTTTTTGGACTGTCCTGGATGCCTCTGTGTCACACATGAAGCAGTTATAAAAAATAATACATGTCTGTCTCTGCTAAAATGCTATGTAGCTAACCATGGTTACATATGAGAGTGACTATGTAAGTCTTGTCAAGTTCAGAACATTAAATAAATAAATACAACTGTATCTGTAATATTAATAAACTTGTATCTGCAGTATAAATCCATCTGTAGCCGTAGTATGAATGTGGGGGTATCTATGGTATGAATACAGCTGTATCGATAGTATAAATACAGCTGTGATTATAGTATGAATACAGCTGTGATTATAGTATAAATACAGCTGTGATTATGGTATAAATACAACTGTAGCTGTAGTATAAAAACATATAAGTGTCTAGCATAAATACATCTGTCTCTATAGTATAAATACACATGTGGCCGTAGCTGTAATATATACACAGCTGTATCTATGGTAATAATACAGCTGTATCGATAGCATAAATACAGTTGTATATATAGCATAAATACACATGTAGCTGTAGTATAAATTTGGCTGTAGCTGTAATATAAACACAGCTGTATCGATAGCATAAATACTGCTGGATCTTGAGTTTAATTACAGCTGGATCTTGAGTATAAATACTGCTGGATCTTGAGTATAAATACAGCTGGATCTTGAGTATAAATACTGCTGGATCTTGAGTATAAATACAGCTGGATCTTGAGTATAAATACTGCTGGATCTTGAGTATAAATAAAGCTGGATCTTGAGTATAAATACAGCTGGATTGTGAGTGTGAATACATTTGTATCTATAGTATAAATACAGCCATAGGTGTGGTATAAATCCATTCATATTTGTTATAAACAACACCGTTATGGCTACATATGTTTATTATTTAAGTGGCGGTGTTATAAACATCCTCACATATGGTTTGACACTCCTCCTCTGTTTTTTGGACTTCACCACCAGAGGAAATTACATTCTTAAATGAAAATAAAATAGTCAATTCCAAATTCAGGAACAGTGAAAATGTTCATGTGTGACAGTTTGTTCACTCTTGAGGTTGAGTCTCACTGAATATTTTTTAGATCTATACATAGCTCACATTGTCTTATATGATGACAGTTCATGTTTTGTATATAGTTTATCTCTTACGGCCATTACACAGTTCAGTCTTATCAGCTGTTTGCCTCCTTGTGTGAAGGAATTGACCAGTTGATTGTAAATTGTGAACTGCAGTATCAAAATACTTCTACTTGTGAAATTCCGAGATACAACTTTTTTTCAGTGTTCTTGATGAACAACAATATTGCGATTAATGAAGTTTTGAATGTATTATAAAGATTTTCATAAAGACCTTCCCCAAAATATGTTGATAGTTTTTATGGCACATATCTGTTGTGAATTTGAACAATAGCAGCATGCATAGTATTTTAATCATACCAGAGGACATTGAGAATGAAGGATGAAAACATAGATATTGACTTTGTGCTTTCTTTGTGTCTTATGTACTTTTGAATGACCCTGAAATGACTATGTGTTCTGTTATTAGTCATTATGACGACTATGGTACATTTGGAAATTTTAGAGTTAGGAAATTACACATGGTATTTTTCAATTTTGCATTTATTTAAGATTCACTATAGCAGCAGACTATGACACATTAAACAATTGTTGCTTCGATACAGACTACAGAGTCACATTTTCCTCCATTTTGCAAGTTAAAGCTATTTCACACTTTTTACATGCCAGCCATGTTTGAGGGAGGATCCAATGGTGTGCAGACATTTTGTGTCTTCATGTTTTCCTTGCTTCTGTCCAGCATCTAGGACTGATCAAGTTTGGATGTGGGTGCTTTCGTCTACTTTCTTGTCTCCAGTTTCCCCTGGACACACAAAGGTGACATAACAATTCTGAAAAGCTGATTTCACTTACTTAACAAATTCTTTCACCTGTGGAGGTGGTGACTGTGCTCGAGTTGATTCATCACACAATTGCAGTTTAAGGTTTTTTTTAATTTTCTTTAAAAAAATGTTCCATCACCTATCATCCGCAAAAACTAAGTCTTATCAACCATATAAGATTGACGAGTCTCCACTTCTTCCAATTGTACACACATAAAGCCAAAACATCCATCTTGAGCCTGAGTGTAGTGATCGTGGTGTTGAGCTGCTGGCATCGATCCCACCAATACAGGTTCTCTGCTGTCGGTCGTGAAGTTTCATCCCATTAATGCGCTGCATAAAACAAGCAATCACAATAATATAGCTTCATTACGTTACAACACTTCACTTTATTCTTCATCTTCTTTTATCTTTTCCTTGTTTTCATGAACCTGTACAAACAGAGGATGTTGTGTCAACAATAGAGACGTATATTAATTCTAGGTATACCTGTAAGCATCGTGTCATATTTGTTTGAAATCACAGTGTGACATTTAAGAGAACAAATGAAATCTAAGGAATGCAGTAACTAGCTAGCTTGGTTTGTGAGTTGCATCCGAAATTCACGTTTCTCTTTTATAGTAATTAGGATATCAGTTTTGGCTTGCAAAAACGGATAAAACACAATCTACTTACCTTAAAAATAGAAAAGTCTCTCTGAATGTCTTTAAAAACAACTCAAAGACATTTGTATCAGGACAAAATGCTACCATTTACTTGCATGGACTGCACATGGTCTTAAGCAGGGTTGGAGAACTGACTGCCTTGACACATCACTCCTTGAGATTAATGTGTCAAGGCCGTTGGTTTTGACCGAGCAAGGTTCAATTTTAAAATTTTGGAACCAGGTTAAATTTTTGTATACAAGTCTCCCCTTAGGCCCAATCTCCATAGACACCCCATCACCTTTCATTGTTTTGCTGAAAACACCCCAGATAGTAGTTAAATGTAAAGCTCACTGGGATGATTGAGTATTTGTATTCAGAGTCTGAAATAAGAAGCTGATGTGATTAGAATTGTTTTAATGGAATGTTTTTTGTAGAATTGGTTGATTTTAATTTACTGCCTTATGACTGTAGGATTACAATCCAGTTCACAGTACTAATGGCAGTCCTGATGCTGTATCCAGTAACACCCACTAGAGGTCATCACAATATCGTTTTTTTACGAAAGTCCAGTTTCTAGATCAGCACTTTAAGCAATATAGGTACTGTTTATACTATTTACTATATGTGTGTTCTATGTCATGCACAGTATTCTTTCTTTTTATCTACTTTATTTATCTTTATGACAATTCTTTCAGGCAACATTGTGAAGCAAAGAAAATAGAGAAGAAGATTTCCTGAAACAAATAGAATTTGTGTCGTTCATCTGTAACAACAAATTATTTATTTTATTTTGTAAATTTCCTCGTTACCTTCTACCCAGTCCATGTCAACACACAGGCCGAGTTTGTAGCTTTCATGAAGTGCACACTCAAATGTGCACACGGAGCAGTAGTGAGCTTCATAGCGTGAGAAGGGTGAGGAAGTGACTGTTGAGAACACTGCCACCGCAGCCCTGTGGCAGCTAAGCCTGAAGCCTGTGGTAGTATAGACTTGCCCTCCATTCCTGTGAACCCCACTTTAACCTGTTTTCAGTTTCCACGGTACTGTGTTTGTGATCAGGTGTTTGTTGACCTTTCAGCATCTAAATTTCTACAGCAGTGATGCCAACTCTGTACGGACTTTTAAAAACTCTCTTTCATCATAATTTCTCACTTTTTTCTGGTTGCTTTTGTGCAACATTCTCGCAAATGTCTCAATGACCACGATTACAATATGTTATTTGTACCATGAGATTCACTGTTATTTTCTAAACCATAAATGCACTTGTGTTATGTAAGGGAGTGTTATGCTCACTGACCAATAGCCTATCTTAAGTAGTTGCTGCAGCTGTAAAACACACAGACACGCAAACCCACTCTCATATTTTTCAGGAGTTGATGCCTAACTGTTAACATTTTGGTGATGTGGAGCTGTATTAAAGAGAATAATGTTGATTTTGTCCCTTCGTGCTTCTTTTAATGATCTCTTTCTCAATCTACACACGCAAACATGCACACGCACAGCAGGGCAGGAGGCAGCCCAGAAAGGTTACTAGGGGTCATGTCTGAGCAGCAGAACTGAAAACAGGAAGAGATTGGAGGTGTAAGGATGGCAGCTAAGTGTGTCTACCACGTGCATGTATGTGTGTTTAGCTGGGTGACGCATGAGGCTGGTTAAAATGTATCCTTTGCATTGTGAAGACAACCCATGAGACACAGATGGGAGGTGTTTAAGTGTGAGTTGTATGTTTTAAGGTGATTAAGAGGCAAAGAGAGATCCCTTGATTTAGTTTTACAGCATCTGGGGCTGTGTGTTCCTAGCTACACGCACATGTGCATGCACACACACACACACACACACACACACACACACACACACACACACACACACACACACACACACACAGACAGACACACATACAGAGAGTGCCCAACAACTGAATGTAATTCGGACTGACAGCTAGCCTTCACGCTCTGACGCACCTCCCCTCCCAAAATGGACGCAGAAGGACTGTTACACACACACACACACATGGTGTCTAAATGGGCTTTCTGTCCACAAGCAGCTGAAAACCCAAAACATTAAGTGGCAGAGGAGGGGGTGAGGACTGAATAGTTTGGGGAGGGGGGTGTCTAAAGTGTAAGAATGTGGAGTTACCAGGGCTCTGTAGCCTGCTCACCATATCTCTGCTTGAAGCTATAGGCTTTTGGTTGAGCTGGCACAAGAATAATTTTAAGTTTTCTACCTTCTATGTAAAGTGCCTTGAGATAATCTATATATACAAATTAAAAAATGTAATTGAACAACAACATTGTTACGTTGGGGAAAAAAGTTCTGCTGTCAGCTCCTGTTCTAACAGCATCTTTTGTTGGAGCATCCCTCCCAGACTCCATACGGCCAAATTGTACAGCATACTTTGTAGTCTGTGTGTATTTTTGTAGTCTACAAGGCCAAGCTGAGATAATCCTGATAACAGCACCAGGATTATTGTGTCAGGACCTTAGAAAGCTGCCTCTGAGCCAGAAACTCCAGTTTCTATCAAAATGAAGAGCATATGTTCATTGAATTCCAGAATATTGACTAAAGAAAATGCAAATGCATGTACATTTCCTTTCACTACTGTTATGTGATTGTTAGGAGTTGGGAAAACTGAGATTTAGAGTTATTACTAAACCGTTGTTGAAGATTAAAACTCAAATACAGGTAAACATATGGAAAATTGGATGAAAATATGACACTTATATTTGTTTACTTATTCAATAAAAGGAAGTTTACTTGGTTACACTAACATGGATACCTTGCTAAATTAACATTTACCTGTATTTTGGCTTCTCACCCACACACAAACGTCTTCAAACGTGCAAACTATAAATCTCTGGTCTGTCTGTATTGATATATACGTAAATATAAAATGGACAGCATGGCCATTGTTGCTTAGTGTAGTGGGCATCTGGCTAAAACAACAATGGTGGACACAGGTTCTTTAAATACAACTTAACTTGTCATTGCTGAACCACCTCATTATTTCTTATAATTCCATTAGTCCTCAGTGTCTGTGGTTTTAAGTTTGCCAGAAATTATAGTTTTGAATCAAGATTATATTGCCACTTACTGGCCGGCATGCTTGTTTGACAGTTTGAATTTTGTTTCGGTGGAGGTGTAGACACAAAGAATGTTTATAAACAAAAGGGTAAAATATTTAATATTACATGTTATTATTTATGTTGAATTTTAAGTGGACAAGGCCACAATCAATCCAATCAGTTCTAATGTTTCCATCTGCCTATATTTTTGTCTCATGTCACTGACAGAGGTCTCTTGCTTCATGTATATGTCATGATTTATTCATTATTATCTAGTCGCATTACCTAACCCTTTTTATCCATAAACAAGCTTTTGCAATATGTTGAGTACAAATAGAATAAATGAAATAGACAGATTTATTTGCACTCATTAATCAAGTATGTTGTGATAATAAACAACTAACTCAAATAGGGAACAACCTTTACTTTAGTCTATTATTTAATCTAATGCTTCTTAATTATCTTAATTATCGAATAATCTTAATTCTTAATTAATCAATTTACGAAATACTTTACTCTCTCGTTGGCCCTTGTCCTCCATATCCCTGATAATATGTGTGTGTCTGTTTAAGAAACACAGACAAGTCACCAGATGGCAAGCCATTCCAATGGAATCTGTACTGTAAAAAAAGACCATCCCAGTGGAGCCACAGCAACGGTTTGACTCAGTGAAAAGACGGCTTCACTGCAGCACTGCATGATTGTGGCATTTCCTCATCTTTAAAGTTGAATCTTATTGACAAACTAAACTGAAGTAAAAAGAAAACTCACACACACACTGTTAGAGAGCATCATCATAATCATCATCATCATCATCATCATCGTCATCGTCATCATCATCATCATCATCATCATCATCATCATCATCATCGCAAACACCATCAGCATCATCATACAGGAGTGTAAAACTGTAAGTTTTTTCTTGCCTGGAAAAAGGGCCAATTTAAATGGTCAGATGACCTAAAATAATGGACTTTAAGTAGATGGGGGAGGGAAATGTTTCTACCACTGTATTGTGTTTAATGTTTGTTGGTTAACCTATTGATTTAAAGGTTCTCATCTTTGGTCTACTAATTTACTCATCCCTATCAGTCCAGTAGCTTAAATCTCTTTGCCATGACGCATGTGCTACAGGCTGATCATCTCCTGGAATCTTTTTTTCAAGGTGTGAACTCCACCCATCCATCCATAAGTCTGGGTTCTTCACATTCTTTAGTTTTTTTGTCAATAAAAAAGCCATAATGACAATAAGCTAGACTGCGGTCTGAGGCAGGTTGGACTGATCTCCATCAATGCTGCAGTGCCTTCTGAATATGTCATTTAATAAGAGAAGATCATTTAAATCTACGTCTGGAATGAGATCTTCATCAAAATGAAGGCGTGGACAGCCAAACTGATTGGCTGAGGGTGCAGGCATGACACTTGGAAAATAACTTGTGCAGGAGTTATGACTTTGTAAAAATGTGCATTTCACTCTCATTTGTTTTCATT
This sequence comes from Verasper variegatus, assembly GCA_026259375.1. Classification (NCBI taxonomy): domain Eukaryota; kingdom Metazoa; phylum Chordata; class Actinopteri; order Pleuronectiformes; family Pleuronectidae; genus Verasper; species Verasper variegatus. The sequence continues at coordinate 2,245,613 of CM048054.1, read as the reverse complement.
CAAACTCTGTGTGAGGCTGACACTTATTAGAGAGTGCCCAAATCCTCTCCTTTTACTATAAAACCATGGAGTTGCTTTTCTTGACAGATAACAGATGATAAAAATCATTACACTAGAAAGACTAAAGAAGTCATCATCAAACAAAGAGAATGCGGTAAATGACAGCATTGTTTAGGGTAGAAATGCATTCATATTTATTCGTTTTAAATGTTTACTTTTGACATTGGCAAAGGTACAATTTCAAACACTTTTCATACAACACTTATATTTGTTAACAAGTAGCAGGTGTCCGTCAAGACAATTCAGAAGAGCATGTGGTATTGTTTTATATGCTGACACAACAATCTATTTAGCTATAACTCATCACTTGGTAGATGATATAAATGTATTTAAATGAGGAAAATATCACATCCATCTGTAACCAACCCTACGCCCTTATTAACGAAACTGTCATTGAAACGCCTGCCTGAGTTCCCTTGTGTTTTAAAATGGTTCAGCCTTATGTTGTTTCAAAGTGCTATTGAAGAGGAAAAAAGTTATAAATGTGTTGATGATACAGAGCAGGATGCTGTGATGTAGAGGAGAAAAGGAAAGGCGAAAGTGATTTAGAGAACGGTTGACGTATGTAATAGAGACAGTGAGGTGTGATTTAGGGCCAAGAGGAAAATGGAGAAGTGGGGGCGCGTTCTTGGCACAGACTGAGTGTCATTTAATACAGGAGTGAGAGGAGAAATTATTGCATGGCTGCTACACTCGCTGACTATAGATGTGACACATCGCTCATAAGGCTGCTATCCCAGCTGAATGGGAATTACCCCATTAACGCAAGCTGAATGCTAACTGCTAGAGCACATATTGGGCTGGCAGCAAAGAGCTGAGCTGGCTAATGACTGTATGTCAATGTAATGGCGTGTCTCTATCAAGTGGCTGTGCCTCTGTGGGATGCAAAGCTCTTCGTCGCTCTCCACCCGGCCTTGAGTCTTCCTCATTCTGCTGCAGGATGACCTTCAAACGGGAGCTTTGGAGAAAAAAGTAATTTCTGCAAGAGGAGCCTCACACATTCTCACACGCACTTTTCATTAATCTCCATCTTCTGCTTTTAAGCTACCTGACTTGTAGAGAGATGGGTGTTTTTTTTTAGACTGCACCAACAGTTGCATCTAATTAAAAAAAGAGATTCACTTCAAAACTATTTGCTGTAATGGTGTAAAGATGCTTCGTGCTTCGAAGGCAATTTTGGCCCATCATCCTTCATTGAAATGTCCTACAGGGTACCGCGGTATAGGAAAGTAAATGCGTCTATATTGCAGGTTTCCACATCCACACAATGCTCCACACATGAATTTTCACACCATGCATAGCAGAATTTGATCCAGCCTCTCAGGCCTGATCTTGATTGGGGTCATTTCTGCAGGGTTAACGTACACAGGGGGAAACTTTCACACTGACAATCCACCACTGGCACCTGCCTCGGATCACTACTGGATGTGTGAAAAGGGATATTAAATTCACATAATGAAATGTCTCGGATCATTCGTTCTAGGTTTTGGTGTCCAACCTCAGCTTTGCGATGGAGATTCAATAGAACTTGATGTTCCATGCCAATGTGTTTGGATTTATTAATTTCTACAATATACGTGTACATGACAGCTACAGGATGGTGAAGATCAGGGATCAAGATTGCATTGCATTGCATATTCACAGCATCAGAAGATTTGTTAGAAATGTTAGAAAATGATTTCTCAGTTCTCCAGTTCTGCAAAAGAAATCTTGAGCAATTTGATGATCATTTCATCAGTGGTTGTGTTAAGAAATCTGGATTTTCCCAGCTAATACTAGGTATAGGTGACCCGGCCTAAACCTAAACCCGGCATTTTAAAATCAAGATGACAATAATAATATAATAATTCCCATCCATACTATCACACCTGAAAACAAGAACAAGAATCATAACAGAAGAAGAATCTCTCTCTCTAACATATCCTCTCACAGCCAGTTTATGCACATGAGCAGGAGGTAATAGTGGATCATTTTTTTTAAGGAATATTACCAATAAAATGACATGTTACAGGATACAGTAATTTGATATTAACAACCCAATGTGATGTTAGTAGTGCATTCAGCTTATTCTGACTATTTTGTTTTTTGGTGACTTTACCCTCTCACAGCTACACAGTCCTTGCTTGAGACTAGTCTTGCAGTGTATTAAAATTACTAAAATACTTATTGTGCTTTTGACATTATTATGTCTACAGTCTTGCACCTATGACTTTTGGGTTTTTTTCTCAAGTTTCAAAATGCAAATGTCAACCAAGCTACCATGATATTGAAATCCTTTTAGTAAAGAACAGAGACAAAACTCTTTTGTAACCATGAAGGCTTTCGAAATATAATGTCACTTTCCAGGTCTACTGCTCAGTGTATGAAGGTGTTTGACAAGTTCCCTACAGGAGCTTTTCATTGACTCGTCAGAGGAATAGAAATATTAGTAGTTATCCACAAGTCCAAATACCGTATCTACTGTAGATCTAGCTTGATATGGTATTTGCTTAAAATTTTTAAAATAAAAATCTGGAAAATACAAAATGGAATAGTGATAAAATCGGACCTGCTGAGTTGGCTTTAGTGCCTCTTTTGCTGCCACCCAGGGAGTTGGAAAAGGTTGGAGAACCAACATATAAATGAATGTTGCGAAAAAAATATTGTCAAGGTTACACTTATTAATACTTAAATCTATCTGCCAGGCACACAGAAGTACATAACTAGGGCAGTTACATTCTGTTTCCCATAGGCACGTGAAAAATCATACTTTCAAAGTCAACAGTCCTATAAATTTAATGACAACGTCTTTACATCACTACAAATTGTAACTGTCACTGAAAACTGAAAAAGTTGCCAATGTTGCTGGTTTCGTACAGGGTTTATTTACAGAGTCTTACCCGGAAACTTTGGTGGCAAAATTGTATGAACCTTGTTTAAACTGTGATGTAAAGCCACATACAAATTGAAAGTGTTGGGTAAACATACTTTACATAAAGGGTTTATTTACCAGATACTTTGGTGGACAGCTCTGATTGGTTTGAGAGTTGGGGAGATGAGGATGGGGAACTTGGTCCAGGAGGTGAATGGGATGTGGATGGTCCAGTGGTAGAACCTGGAGGTCCAGGGTCTAGTGTACAGTTGGGCAAAAGAGAATAAACATTAAGGAAAAGGTAAATACATTTTGATGTATTCCAGGAATGTTGACTGAAAGTAACTTCAATGTTATATTTTATAGACTTGTAAACATGTAAAAATCTCTTTAAAGAATGATTATTAGATCGTCAGATGGTCTCAACGTGCATATTTTATCAATGGAACACCAAAGTGGCCAATTGCATGAATATTATATCAGAGTTGTAAAATCTGGGACTCGTGGCCACAGACCATCTCAGATAAGTTGCGGAATTCTTTTGGGCAGTTATAATGTGTTTAAAAACTTGAATCGTTTTTCAATGCATGATTCAGACTTGGGATACTTAATATCAAAACTGACCTCTGGCTTATCCTTGGTGTGAAGTGGCTCAATATCAGTTGTAGGTGTGAGTTCATGTGTGGGGTTGTGAAAGGTGTGTCTCAACATTTGTGTTTTTAATGATAAAATCTAAAAATAATGTTAATACTGTCGTTACTTTAAAATTCGGATTGAAGTTAAGCTAGCTGTTGTTGACTCATCCAGAAAGAAAAGCTACAGAGGTCTATTGCACAAGGGGGCTGACACCATTTGGTAAATCTCCAAATGAAGCAATGGGTTCCGTCACCTATAAACTCATTTTGCACAGTGTAAGCAGAAAGATTCAAGCAGTAAAAAAACACTGGTTATCTTGGCAAATTTCTCAGTTTTTGTAGTCACCAGACTGATTATGTGGTACACATAAAACTAATTTCCAGCATAGCCTCTTGTGAGCATCAACAAGTGTTCCATGACAAACATGGAATTGGCCATTGTTGTCGTTGTTTTGCATTTTTAACATTTCAAACACGTGCTAAAATTGACAACAGAATTACTGTGACTGTTTGCCTCCAAAAGGAGTTGATTAAAATCTAAATTAATTAATTCTCAGGCGCCGCTCAGATTTCTAATGCACAGAACCAAGCAGAGCTACTACCTCCACTCTGCTAGGCCTAGTTTCTTGCTGGCCAAGAGGCTCCGAAACCAGTGAATATTTCTGATATTTTTAGAGTTAAAGCCAAGGATGGTTCAGTTTTTACCAGTCCCAAGAGTGTGAACTTTGCTTTTACATCTTTTTACTTAGGCATTTCCAAGACAAAAACAAAGAACAGCCTAAATCATATTGTTAATCCAGAGTTGCAAATGTAATATTTCAAATGTGTTATAAGCAGATTCAATTTAGACGTTGGCCAAGGAGCAACTAATGGAGGTTGTAGTTGTTCCCATAATATACCCCCATAGTGTGCTAAATTCATTATATGGCAAGCTTAAACTCTAATGTTTTTATAATATTTAAAGGGAAATAAACATTCAAGTCATTATTTTGTCAACCGTGTTACGGTTTTGAGGTTGCTTGTCTAACTGATTAAAAAAACGTATTTCAACTAACGTATATTTTGTGGGATACTGTCACCAAGGATAAAGCTTTTTTCAACATAAATACACAATAAACTGAATTAAGAGTTATTCAACATCCTAATCTAAGAATTCCCTCTCTAGACATGTCCCCCATCATTTTTATTACAGTTTAGCCAACATTTAAAAGATATATGAGACAAAAATCTAAAACACAGTTGACAGACAAAGTAACGCAGTTTACATGCGTAACACAATCGACAGGACACATTAGAAACCTCTAAAAAATGTATTTTCAAATTAATTGCATTGATGTGATGATTCTGTGTTTTGGTTTTTGGTTTTCTCTCTCTCTCCCCCTTCCTTTTCTGCTCTTCCCCTGCAGGTCGTGTGTGTGTGGCTGGCTTCCCCGGTGCAGCAGACAAGGCACACCTGTTCTCATTCACTCATCAAACTCTCCATAAAAGCCTGGTCTCAACTCCACTCCACTACTTTGTGTTTCCCGTGCCGTGTCCTCCTTGTTCCTGATTGTTCCTGTGGACATCCCAGCCAGCCAGCACCCTGCCTCCACAGCCTGCCATCTCCATTTATTCCCACAATAAACTCTGCCTTCGTTTCCAAGCCTGTGTCCAGCCTCAGTTTTGGGGTCCAACTAAAACAAACCATAACAATTGACACTGAAAGGGACAGTTAAACGAAAACATTTAAACGCACTCATTATCGACTCACCACTATGCCGATGGAGGGGTGGGTGAAGTGTTTAAAGTCCACAAAACACTTTTGGAGTCTCAGGGTTAGAGCCAGATCCAATACCATTGAAATCAACAGTGATCACTTCATCAAACTTAGAAAAACAACAACAGAAAAATACATAAAATGCCCCCACACTGCTCCTGTGGTGTCAGGAGGCATTTCCTGTTTTTTTTACAATTCTTTTGGTTACCATTTACTTCAATTGTTTTGGATTTGGCTAAAACACTGACGAAGACACACTGAGCCACAAGGCCGAAGAAAATTCTTCCTCTCAAACTTGAGTGGAAAAATGTATGAATATCATTGACAGTGATTCACAGACAGAAAAATCTGCACAGTGGTAATATTAATGTGTGAATCTCACCTCAGTTTCTTCAAAACTTTCAGGAGGAGCTTCAACTTGGTTTTTCATTGGAGCGTCTTTCACTTTGACCCAGGGCCGGGTCTAGGCAGGGGCAAGAGGGGGCCTGGCCCCCTCAAATAAATGTTGTGCCCCCTCAAACTAAATCCCCCAAAATATATTAAATTTCATATATTTTTTATTATCTCATGCTTCTCTCCTCCGCTCCACTTCTTAATGTCTTAATGTCTTGCTTGCCCCCTCAAATATAAAATATATCAAGTTGTTTCTCATGTCATGTTTCTCACCTCCGCTCCATCTCCCCTTTTCGCTCTGCTCAGTGTATTGGCCTGCTGCCGGTTCACTGTGAGGGATAGCTGTCTGCCCAACTTCCAATCAAAAAATACAAAAAAATACAAAAAAAATACAAAAACATCCTCCTGAGGGATTGCCACCTTATCGTGGTCAGGAGGTTTGAGTGCCTCAGTGACCCTAAGAGCTATACCAACAGAAGCTAGTCTTCATAGGGACACCCAAGTTGGGCAGGTCTTAGGGTAGAGGCCTGACAAAGTGCAGTCAGTTTAGGTTGAGGGTAGGACATACAACTAACAACCCAAGTTCATATATGGTTAGTCTAACAACAATAACTACAATGAAATAAGTGTGCCAAGCATTTGAGACCACAGTACTTTACAAGGCACTTGTTCAGTGTACCCGCATCCTAGTGAGTGAATTTGTCAATTAGACATGGTAAAAGGTGCTGGAGCACAATGCCCCCTCAAGATTTGTGGCTGCCCCCTCATACATGCCTGTCTAGACCCGGCCCTGCTTTGACCTCTGCCTCTTCCAATGGGATGAAACTGCATGGTAAATTATAGATGATGGGCTGCTGATGATCCACAGATTTTACAGTAACCATACACAAAATGTAGAAATATATATGAATTATGAGTAACATACTACCAGAGGTGGGTGTGTAGAACACAGCAGTTGTGGACAAAACAGTCCTCCATTCACTGATGCCATATGCAATCCCGGGAAGTACTGAACCCAGTGCAATAGAACATACTGGCCCCTATAGTTGCGAAGGGCACTTGCATTGACTGACTCAACAACTACGTCCCTGTGGTTAGACAAAATATGTTAATGACAAGCATTTGTCAGAGTTTGTGGTGTGCAGGTGGGCCCAAAAATGCAGAAGCAAAATTCAGTGGCAAAACAAAAGTGTGAATTAATTAGAGGCAAAGGGGAGTCACACAAAACGCAAAAAGAGGCATTCTCTGGTAATTCTTCAGCAGCAAACAGCAGACAGGGAGCTCACAGAGGGACGATAAAAAACAGTTCAAAAAGGGATCTCCAACCAGGTTGGAGGCATTCAGGGATAATCCATAATACACAAAGTTGATTGCCAAGCTGAAAAAAATAAGAAGATGAAACATTTTATTTGCATTATCAAGCAAATATCAAGAGATGCAGAATTTCATTATATATTTTTTTGTTTTTTTGTTGACTTGTAATCTAATACACCACACACAGACAAAAACAAACACACACACACACACACACACAAACACACATACATATATATGAAACCAATAGCAACATCTTCATTGATTACAATCGTTTATTATTTTTGAAAAACAACCAGTTACCTAAACCAACCAACCAGCCATCTAATCAAACAGCCACCTGACCAACCAATAAACCAGCCATTTAACCAACCAGCCACCTAACCAGACACCCAACCAACCTCTCCTCCATGTGTCTCTCCTCCATGTGTCTCCCTGTGTGGCAGCTCTCCTGTTGCCTTTTGAATCCAGGGAATTGTCCAACTAACTCAAACTGTGCCAATCAACTCATCCTGGTTCACTGATGAGTGACCTCCACAGTGTGATCACAGCATAAAATTATTTTTCTGCAGACTCACAGATGCTGGAATAGCAAACACTTATTTTCTTCTTTCAGTTTGATTTAATGGTAAATTGTTTGTATTTATATATTACTTTTCTAGTTTTGATAACCACTCATAGCTTTTCACAGTCTTTACTTATTCACACACACATTCATACAGTACATCACTCACACACATCCGTCAGGGGCAATGTGTAGTTCAGTGTCTTGCCCAAGGGCACTTAAGCATGCGGAATGGGGAGTCTGGGATTGAACCATTGACCTCCTGGTTAGTGGACAAATCACTCCACAGTGTGGAGAGCTTGTTGAAGAGCCAGTCCAGAAGAAAAATCATAAGATATTTGTATTTGTGCTCCAATGTAATCTTGTCATGACAATCATGACAATCACTGTACACAATTTTGCAGGTTTGCAGAGATGTGACAACAGGCAGGGGTTTAACATCACTCTTTGAGTCTCTTTCTTTCCCCCACATTACTCTTTGGCTTTACAAACATGTGCAACAGCACAAATGCAGGATACACAAGTGAGTATTCAAGTGTGACTACAACAGTTACAAACAAAACCTCATAACGCACACTGAACCCTTCACCTGGCTACTTCATCATATCCCAAATGTTTACAATCACTTTCAAACTTAGAAAATAATTATTGTTATTATTATTGGTGTCATATCCTTTTATCCAGTTTTAAGCCTCATTTTTACATTATAGTTTTTAACAACATATTCTAAGTTATCAGAGACTGCTTTATTGTGTGTCGGAACCTTAACAGGAAGATGCTGACTGCAATGACGGCAATGGTTGGGTCGACAACAATGTCCACAACTACAGGACAACACCAATCGTTTGTATTGTTTTGATGGAGAGATTTCCAGCAGAAGAAAATAACATAATGTGCTTCCAAATCAACTTTCAATTTTCAGATCTTTGCAGGCATTTTAATCTCACTCTCCCGCTGGAATGAAAGAGTTCATGCCAAGGCCATGAACCAACATTCCCCTTGTTAAACCACATTTAAATCCATGAGATACAGATTTTTATTTGGATCTGCACCAAACATGCCTGCCTTTTTTTCTGATTCTCTGAGAAACAATTCAATTGTTGAAAAATACCCACTCACAAGGTTTAATAACAAAAATCGTGGATCCTCCCACCACATCCTTCCTGTTCCCTACCAAGTATTGTTATAATCTATCCAGTAGTTTTTATGTAATCATGCTAACTAACAAACAAACGCAAAGGAAAACATATCCTCTTTGGTAAAGGTAATTAACTTAAACCATTGGCTGCCAGGAAGGTAGTAAATGAGTAATGCCATGGTGTGTAATGTGTATTTACATTAGATGCAAATGTAGTTTTAACAACAATGTTCTATGAGCTGCAGCTGGTTGGTAGCTGTGTATATTCTTGTGGCACCCACAATTTAATCTGGCACTTGGTTGTACAGTTCACCCAGTTACTTTAAATGCATCTCTATTCAGGGGGTCTGGACCTAGTTGTTCCACTGAGACTATCTATCTCTTCTTGATACAGAGCATGAGTGTGAGAGCATCAGGCTATCTGTCATTCAAGCTATTAGTTCATGGTTATCATCAGCGGTGGCCAGGGCCATTAGCCCAGATCCATTAGCAGCAGTCATCAGCAAAGCCATTAACTCCTCTCCCAGCTAAAACTCTACTGTCCCTCACAAAGACTCATTAGGGAGAGGCAGGGAGAGATGGGCATGGAGCGAGATGGAAAGACAGACAGGAGAAGGAAAGAAAGAGGGGGCAAAGGTGGGAGGTAAAAAGAAATACAGCCAGACTAAAGGAGAGTAAGTGCAAATGAGGAAGGAAAGGAAAGACTTAGATCATTGTAATTGTTCACTGTGTCATTTCCCTCAACTGCTGCACTCAGTGCAAAATGTACGGAACTATAGTTTCATTGTCCAGGGCTGGAATCTTCATGGTTGGAAAATTGTTTGGAAGTGTATTGATGACTTTTGACTGATGACTATTGATTTGAAAGAGCACATAAAAAATTCTGAGCACTGCTCAGTCTGCAACATTTGAAAGCACACAGGAATGGATTAGTGGCAGACTCAGATTGCAGCATGCGTCCCATCCATGCACACTCTGGATTTTGAGTCCACACCTGCTGTTTTCACATCTAAGCAGCCATGTTTGCAAGCAGGACATGCCCAAATCCATATTCTTTACATTACATTTCATTTAGCTGACGCTTTTATCCAAAGCGACTTACAATAAGTGCATTCAACCATGAGGGTACAAACCCAGAACAACAAGAATGAAGTTAGAACAATTTGCTTTAAAAAAAAAGCCAAACTACAAAGTGCTACATGTAAGTGTAGCTACATATTTTTTATTTTTAATTGGACAGGCTGGGGTGTATGGTTTAACATGTCCTGGATTTAGAGTGGACCCGATCCGTTCGCAGCATGCTACGCAAGAACTAGTGTCTTGAAGCGGATGTGGGCAGCCACTGGTAACCAGTGAAGGGAGCGGAGGAGCAGTGTAGTCGTGAACTTAGGTTGGTTAAAGACCAGTCGAGCTGCTGCATTCTGGTCATATTTGTTAAACTCCACACAAAGACAAAGAATCTACCATTCAATATGTTTTGTAAGGAGCAGCTGGCAACTAAAAAGGTATATAGAACAACATGTTATTCTTTACTGTTTCACCAATCATTTTAATAACTGTGGGCATTCTGCACTGCAGAATGGTTGTGAGATCGAACCTGCGAGCCAGCTGGGGACCTTCTGTGCAGATGTTGCATGTCCTTTGGTGTCCTGCAAGTTAACTAGCACCCCAATTGCCTATAGGTGTGCATGTGATTGTAAATGATTTGTTTGTCTCTAAATGTCAGTACTGTGGTAGACAGTCAGCAGTGTTAGTTAGAATTTTGTCCATCCACCAACACCCCATCCTCAACCTCATTATATTTCTGCTCAAACGCAATTATGAAGTTTTATTATAGTGGTTTAAATAATTGTCTCTGTAAATCATTACACAAAATCGTATGTCTGGTTAAAAGCTAACACCACTATGATTATATAGCTAGTTTTAGCTGATTTAGTTTGGATGATTTTGATTAGTGCGTGTGTATTGTTAATACAGTTGAAACTGACATCAAATACTGCTCTTGTCCAGAGCTGTTGGTTTCAAAGGCAGCAGAGAAGGAAGAAACAGATGACGTTCTTCTCTTTTTGAACAATTTGAACACAGCGGGTTCACACTGCCTAAGGTGAGCCCATGTAGCTTTGATCATTACGATCATGAGAATCCCTGTTTCTGGCTCAAATGTAGTTGGAGAATTCTCATTGATTGCACAAATCTCACAGTCCTTTAAAGTGTTGACTCAAACTTGACTTAGACTTTGTTTCGTGGTCTCTCAGATCATTGTGATCAATCTACCTGACCCACTGAGGGCTATTTTTTCTTTCCTTTCCCCGTCGTCTTCCATGTAGCTGTAAAATAATACATCTCCAATCATCAGATCATCATATATCTCATTGTATCTCTATAAAATTATAGACTCACAACTTCAACCAGATAGATTAACCCTTAACCCTCAACATGAGTAAGGAAAAACTACCAAAAAAAACTTTTAACAGGTAACATAATGGAAAGTAAATATTGAGGAGTTATTGTCAGTAGGCATATTGTATTGTCTTGTTTAAAATAATAGTCCATAATCAGCTGCCACCACGATCAGGATCCACCACCACAATCAGATGCAACCATAATCCACAATCTATCGTCTTGATTCACTGCCGTCATCAGGATCCACCATCAGCTTCCATCTCTGCTACATCACGATCGGCTATCACGATCTCTGATTCGTGATCCACCATCATGATCCACGATGTGGCCGCAGCTGCAGCCCTGGATCTGCAAACGATAAAGCAAAGGGACTCAGGGGAAGAAGTCAAGTCAGTAACATGTATTGATCAGACATTAATGTTATGAAGAGGAAGAAGAGGAAAGAGAAGCTCCATGTGTCATGTGTTCCCCCGACATTCTAGACCTATAGCAGCATAACTAAGAGTAGGTCTAAGACAGATCGGAACCAGCTCTAACTATAAGCTTTATCATATAGTAAGGTCTTAAACCTACAGGTGGTGTCTGCCTCCCGAATTGAAACTGGAAGATGATTCCACAGGAGAGGAGCTTGATAGCTGAAATCTCTGGCTCCTACTCTACTTTTAGAGACTTTATGGACAACAAGTAAGCCTGAATTCTGGGAGTGCAGTGCTCTAGTGGGGTGATATGTAACTATGAGCTCTTTCAGGTATGATGGTGACATATTATTAATGGCCTTGTACACCCAAGATATGTAACACATCGTCTCTCTCCCGCGCTCCTGCACCCACTTCATCTTCAGATAATATTCCGACGACCAAAACTGCAGTCGCTGGTCCTCACCATGCAGAAACCCTCGAAAACGCAGCAGCCTCCGCTTCATGCCCAGCAAACGTCAGTGCCGCGCCTCCTCCGTGCAACGAGCCAGGCACACTTTCAGTCAGCCTGCCGCAACACTCTCTGGCCTCAGCTGGCCCAGCTCCGGCTGCATGTAGGCCATACATTCCACAGTCTGCTAATATTTCCACATGGCTCAGATCAAATATATGACAAGGCAAAGACATTAATCTTGTCCGCCTCATTCTGCCATACCCCAAGTACGATAAAGCATCACTACTGGGAAAATCATCACATCTGATATACAGAAGAAACATATTCCATCAGTATCACAAAGCCTTTAGTGCAAATCAAAACATGCCTGAATTGGTCTGGATTAGACACCGAATTACTCCCGATGATCGCTGGAGGCTCTCAAATCGTCTACTGTAATTCCTGAGGCAGGTCACACATCTCTGTCCCACAGTGCATTTCAATTCTCAAACAAGATCCCCTCTCTGTCTTCTCAGTGCAGCGACAGGCCGCCAAATTTAGATGATTTGAATCTGAAAGCCTGTACATACTTAACTGCCAGTTTCTTCACATTTTCGCTCATCCCGTGTCAGTCATATTGGGGAGAAAAGAGGTGAATTTCGACCTCTCTGCTCCCCGCTCCAGTCCCTTCGCAAGCGTGAATAGTGTCATTCCACCAGAGTGTCTGGTGGAAGGCTTGCAGGTCAAGGAGCTTGGCTTCCTAAAGCAGACATAACCGATGCTTTCATAATCACTCTCATACATTACATACATTCCTTTTTAGTGGAATTTCTTGGGCATCCGATGGGAATCAAAAGTTCATTTTGTGGTGCGTCTTACTTTTGGGTATAGGAGTAGGCCAAGCATTTCAACCAACTGTCCAAGGCGCTCTGTTCCAGAGAGTTCCAGCTGTTCTCCATTTGTTGGATGATTTCCTCCTGATAGATTCCCCTTAAGACAGCTCAGGTGTGTCTCTGTCCAACTTAACTGCTTTCTATGTCTCTGTGTCCCTCAGTCACATGGAAGGTGGCTCGCAAGCTGCTGGCCCATTCCGTCCCAAGTTGCAACTCGCTCTGTTTAGGATCCATCCCATCGTATATCTGGGGCAAGCACCAGAAATGCAAACGCATCTCTGTCCTTTGTGACAACAAAGCTGCAATCAATATATCATTAATATCATCCTCATGTGAGGACCTCATGCCGTTCATGAGAAGCATCATGTGGTCTGCCATCACCCACAACTTCATTATTACAGCGCGTCACATGCCCGGGCATTACAACACTCTAGCTGATTCTCTTTCCTGGTTCAAGTTCCAGACATTTCAACGCATCTGTACAAAAGACTGCCACCTATCGAACTATGTTCTAGCGATCTAATAAAACAAGACCTTCTGATTAAATATTTAGAATCAGCTAGGGTTTACATGACGAAAGGATTTGCACTTTCTGCTCTAAAAACCTACGATTTTACCATTAACATAAACACAGTCTGCGCCTTCATTTGTTATCGTATGGACGTCTGGCACTTCATCTCCTACATTCATGGACTAGTAGCAGGGGTTCAGTTCAACACATGATGTCATGACCCTTCTTTACCCAGTTTATATTCCATTCTGGCAGTTAAATTATCAACACTGTCCATTCAAATCAAAGATTTATGAAACCCTGATCTCAGTTCGTCATGCATATAAATGGTGGTGGGTTACCATGTTATCTGCTCACTGGTTGTGCTAATACTGTGGACAGAGTGGCTGGGACAACGACAAGATTGTGTTGTGTGGCGCTGCTGGTGCAGCAGCAGTGAGCTTTTCATAAGCTCTGTGTAGGGGAAGAGCTCTGTGTGTGGCTGGCCTATCAAGGAATGATGTGGAAACAGCTATCCAATGAGGATTTTCATTCATCACGAGAACGGACATTGACACATTTTACTCAGATGGTACTCATGCTTGTAAAAGTACATTATCCATACCGGATACTTGTTTCATTCGAGTATTCGGCTCAATCCTAGCGCGCATGTCAATAAATGTTTGTTTAACCGTTGAATCGAAGTCTCTCCTGATGGAAATCCAAGCTAGCAGGTCATTAAACTGGCCACTGCTTAGCCTTGGGTAGCTCTGGAAACAGCGGTCATCCAGACGCGGCTGCTGGAGGAGATGTTGAAATTCCCCGAGCTGTGTGCACCTCTGAATGGTCTTCTGGACCCACACACCGAAGCGCTGGCTTCTCAGGCATTTCCACAACAGGTACAACGCAGCAATTTTAGTCAGCCAGTAGTCATCCTCTCCTCTTCTTAGACGAAGAACGTCATCAACATATGTCATTGGATATTTGCTTTCCTACCCTCCCTTTTTAACAGGAAGAAACCTATAGCAGAATAATTCTCAGTGTGGACAGCCACTAAGATCCCGAAGGATGAGTATAGAGACAAGTCCATTATCTGAGCCATGAAGACGGCATTGGTTTTTAGATGACGTCTTTTAGAGATGAAGGGGAGGATTGATCTGGGTCTATAGTTGGCAAAAACATCTGGGTCAAGGGAAGGCTTTTTAAGTTATGTTAAGTTAAGTTGAGTTTTTAATTGCTGCAAGCTTTAATGCCTGAAGTACATATTTGTTAATAAATATAGATGGATTTGATTTAGTATAGAACTGTTAATAAAGAGTAAAATATTTTTAAACAGTCTGGTTGGAATCGGATCTAAAACAGTAGTTAATGGTTAGAATGAAGACAACAAGTCAGCTCAGACAGCTCTATAGAAGATAAGCAGTCTTGATATAAATCAGGCTTTTTGTATGTTTTTGCTATTACTTGAAAACCACCACTAGCATTAATGGTTGTTTACTTCAGCAATTGTTGCATCTGCAAGAGAAGAGGTTAGGATCCACCCTCTGGGCACTATACCTGATCATATCCTGATGGACTGAGGGCAGACTCGATGCTACAGTAACTTAGTATATTGCGATGTGGTAATATGAGAATGGACAGGCCGGGCCTAGCTGGTTAGCATGCTAATTGTAGTAGAAGAAGAAAAAAGGGATGAAAATAGAAGCAAAACAAAAGTTAAGATTAGTGATGCTTTCCACCGCTAGAGGCAACTCTTGTTTGTGATGTAATGTAAGTAATTTTATTTCTAGATTAGTGAATAAGCAGCAAAAAACAGAGCAAAATCATACATACAGCACCTGTAAAGTTTTCTGGCTCATGACCAAGGTGTTTTAAGATGAAACTTATTCGTGAATACAATTTCAGATAAAAATTGTTCGCTTTCATAGAATTTGTAATTCTGATTTCAGATGAGAACATGCATTTTATCTCTTCATAGAATATATTGTCTTTACCATTTATATATAATAAATTATACAACAAAATTAATTTTTAAAAAGTCAACCAAGCTCAAACAAAAGACAATGGAGCTAGGATACCTGGTATATAAGTTGATATTAAATGAGAATCTCTCATTCAAACACTAAAATCTACTGAGTGATTAACTGCACAGCTGAATTTGCTTAAAATTGTTTATGCATAACATTTTTTATAGCTTTTCTCAAGCCGTTTTCAGACATGATCTCCAGGTAAAATCCAGAAAATTAGCTCCGTACTGTACCTGCAGTTTGTCTTTGACTCTTGCACAACACAGCAGGAGGTTCTCTGCACAGACGTGTTCACAACAGCTTCAAATCCTCTGTGCTATTCAGGCAAAAGGTGGAGCATCTGGGAGCAGCACAGAGACAGGAAGCGACGTGTTAGCTAGACTGCGGAGATCACGTGATCACCTTTACAGCACCCCAACACTGTCGTCGGCTCGTATTATCACAAAGTCTCTTGACATCTTCGTCTGTGTCTTTTCTTTACGTGTATGGCACCGTCTTTTCACCGGGAGATTTGTTTTTAAATTGTTGCATCTGTCTCGTTTTAGAACATAGAGGATCCCCTGCTGTGTTCACAAATCAACTTCTCCTGGACTGTATAGTAGGAGGCCAGGCGGCTAAAGTCTGCAGAAATGGAGGAGCCTCTCACTCAGACATTTGCGTTCACACAAGCACCTCCTCCGGAGAAAATATGGTGGAACTGCAGAGTCCAGTGCATGTCTGAAAGCGGCTTCAATGGATAAAACCTCACCAATCTCGTGCCAATGTCAGCCATAGTTTCACAACATTTCCTGGAATATTAACCCTGTTGTGGAAATGTCACCCTCACACAATATTTCTCTTTTAGTAGTTTCAATTACCTCTTTGGTAAATTCTTCATTCCAGTAAGCTCTTATCTGGTGTTCCTTCCCTCCCTAAGACGTGTAGCAAAACCATCTGGTTCATCCAAGGTCATTTCTCTCATTATATGCGAGTAAACACAAGCCGCAAATATTCACAGCTATATCAGCTGGAGTACAAATATTTCAACTTGAGCGATCGAATTTTAGCATCATTAGATTGATCTCATCGTGCGAAGAGTGTGAAGAATGTGCTTTGCGTTTCATGTGAACACAGCATAATAGTGCTAAAGTGAATACTATAGGCCATTTATTATGGCAGTGCTTGGTTCTCAACACACCTACCTCATGTACCTACAAACCCATAGTCAACTCTAAGACAATGATCTTGATCATCAGCTCTCTGCTCATTTCACCTTTGTTTCAAGATTAATTTCACCTGCTAACTACCACATAGCATACATTGCGACAAAGAGGGGGGATCGTATTCATTTCACCTCTTATTAACTAAGCCCCACATAAATCTTGTCCAGCACTGTCGCCAGCACGCCTGGTTAGGCAATTCAGGCATTGTGTAATTGGTTGATGACATTTGGATATCTGATGTCATGCAGGCTTCGTTCATCATCTGATCTAATTCATATTTATTTTTATTCAGGATCCTGAGCGGGGCAACCAAATTGCGGTGTGCCTGTTTTCCTCATGTGACCACGTGTAAAGGCCAACTTGGCCGTGCATCAAAGAAAGTTAACCAGGCTGCACACAGGCCTCTTTATCTCTTCTGCACGTCAGCAAGCACTGGACTCTCATTTACTCACAGAACTATGTTGTGATGAACAGCTGTATGGATGTCTTCAACACACCTGGACGTGTGACTTGACTTTTTTTTTTACTGCCAAGGGGAGGTCCCAAGAAAACACTGGATTAGGAAGTTATTACTTCCTATAAGATGACATGTGAAGGTTTAGCTCTCCTCTGCAATCCAATATTTTTTATTCTGTATCTTCTATGTCGTTGGGGGCATATAGTCTTTTAATGTGGAGGACTTTTGCAGGTTTGATGTACAAAGACCTTTTAACAATAACACTCCTGTGTAAATCACCAGTTTGCCTCTCCTTTCCTCATCTCTGTTTATCTAATTTGATTCTAAAACTTAATCGCTTTTAACCAACTGTGAAACACATACATACAATACAACTCTCCAGAAATACATGAAAAAACAAGGGGATCTTATGCCTCAGCAAGCATAAGAGGGGGAAGAAGAGAGAGTTAGAAAAAAAGCAGGGCAGGAAAAGAAAGACAAATGAGGGAGGTGAGTTTACCCTTTGCCCCTACGTTCCATTCCATACCAGAACACTTTGGGGCCCCCTGACAGACGTTTAATGCCTCACATGGATGCACATGAACGTATATTAGCTTGTGTTCACACGCACACATGCGCATGCAGCTAATCGCTGATGTGCTTATGGGGGTGGCTGGTTTCATTAGCAGGGCACTAAACCATAGCTCTCCACTCTGCCTCTGTACTTTTTCTTCTGTCTCATTCTGAGCTCGTGAGCATGTTGACTCAAAGAGATTCAATGGCATGTGAATGCACACACACACACACGCACGCACGCACGCACGCACGCACACACACACAGATAGATAGATAGCAGCCTTGATGTCAATAGGTTTGCTTTGGAGCCAGGATCAGGTGGTTCACTATGTAGGTCAGAGAGGGAGAATAAAAGAACAGAGAATACATGTGTCGGTATCATCAATAATTAATCAGCCTTCTTCTTTTCTTTTACTGCTTCCATCTCTCACATACTGACACAAGACATGTGGATAAATGGAGAAGCTCTGAGGTAGTCAGGCAGACAAACACTGGCAGGAGAAAAGACTGACAGTCAACCACCTATCAACCTGGGGAATTAATTTTCCCTCAGGGAGCCTTCAGCTCAGATAATCAAAATTCAGATGACTTGTTCATATGTTTTATTGTATGGGGTAATTTCACATTCTCACATCCACACAGATGCTCTTGTGGAATGACGCTGTGTCCCGGTATTTTGATGTGCAGTACCTCTGTGTGATCTCAGAGAGACAAGGCGGGAGCTGCAAGGTTGGTGGTTTTTTAGAAAAGGGCGGTACTGGTGAATGATTGACGTCTGCACCCATAGCACATGCTGAGATGACCTCACACATACTGTACATGCACACACAGGCTGGTGACACAGGATATCCTGCTGTGGGCGTCAGCCTAGGGAAGAAGAGGAAGTGCAATCTGCAGAGGCTCATGGGAGAGCAGTTTCAGTCTTTATTTCCTCACGTCAAGACAAAAAGACGAATATGCAAACATCAAATACTAAATACATTAATTAGAATGATGCTGACTTAAGCTGAAAATACAAAAGCAAAAAATTCTTGTAAAATATAATTTAACTGTTGTTAAAGAATTGTATGGTAAAGCTGCACCTGTGGGTATATGCATGCTGAAGCACATTAAATCAATAAAGTCAACCTCAGTCGACTGTTTTGCTCCACTTAGAGTGGACGAGCAGAAGAAGAATCATTCAATTAGGTGACATCAGTTCATCGCAAACAACACAGTTGGAACCATGTCTTCAGCTCAGCCTGAGCTTAATTATTCACTTCATTATCTGAAGATTTGGCCACATTTAATGGAGACATATGACATTGTAATATCACAACATTATATATGAGAAAAAGCATAAAAGGTACACTTTCATATTAACAAAGTGATTGCAACTACAACTTTAATTGAAACTAAATATGTTGCACATACTTGAACCAATTGAACAACTGTTTACTGTATCTCATGTTAATAATACAGATAGAAATGTGTAATATTTCAAAGGCCCGACAGCCTCAACAGAGAAGTCCATCTCACTGATGAGACATTTTAATTATTTGTTTTTCTTGACATAGATCTGTTCCTTGTCTTTTTCTAACATCAGAGACTTTGATTGATCTGATTGGAATCAAACTGATTTGAATCACTGTACAACACTCAGACATGTCCTTTCTCAAAAGGATGCAGAAAAACTAGCCCACGCCTTTGTTACATCCAGACTGGATTATTGTAATTCATAACTATGAGTCTCTAAATGTAGAGTAGGAGCCAGAGCTTTCAGCTATCAAGCTCCTCTCCTGTGGAATCATCTCCCACTTTCAGTTCGGGAGGCAGACACCATCTGTACGTTTAAGAGTAGGCTTAAAACCTTCCTTTTTGATAAAGCTTATAGTTAGAGCCGGTCCAGGTTTGTCTTAGACCTGCTCTTAGTTATGCTGCTATAAGTCTAGAAGGTCGGGGACACATGACACACGGAGCTTCTCTTTCCAACTTCTCATTCCTCTTCTCAATCGTTATCACATCAAAGTAATTCATGTCTCATCAATACATGTTACTGACTTGACTTCTTCCCTGGAGTCCCTTTGCCTTATTGTCCGCAGATCCAGGGCCGCAGCTGTGGCTACATCATGGATTAGGATCTGTGGATTGCGTATCAGAGATCGTAATGGTGGATCCAGTATGGTGGATTCTGTATCGTGCTGGCTGATCGTGATAATAAAGGCGGATCCTTTATCGTGTTGGCATCGGAAAATGGTGGTGGACCACGACCAAGGTGGCAGCTGATGATGGATCCTAATGGTGACAGTGATCAATGACTGTGGACTATAGTGGCAGCCGATCTTGATGGTGGATCATGATCTTGCTGGCTGCTGACCATAGACTATGATTGCAGAAAGATTGCTTGATACATAGTATTTCTCAGATACTTGACCATTAATGACATTAATCCACCAATTCACTGACCTTCAGTTATGCTTCAGAAATGTTTACCCTTATCAATGCTGTTAAAACCTTTATCTTGGTGATGTTCTCCTTTACACTTTACATCTATTGCACTTCTGTCCGTCCTGGGAGAGGGATCCCTCACATGTGGCTCTCTGAGGTTTCTACGGCCTTTTTACCCTGTTAAAAGAGTTTTTTAGTAGTTTTTCCTCACTCTTGTTGAGGGTTAAGGGCAGAGGATGTCACACCCTGTTAAAGCCCTATGAGACAAATTGTGATTTGTGAATATGGGCTTTACAAATAAAATTTGATTGATTGATTGAACACTGTGTGCATTCTATACACGTGTGCGTGTTATGTGGGGAACAAATAGAAAAAAAACAAGTCAACAAACGAAAGCAAGTAATTTGTCATTGCCTTCCGAAACTGTTTTCAGATCTGCCACTACTATGGTCAAGGTTAGGTTAGGTTTAGATTGAGATTAGGAAAAGATTTTTGTTGGTTTTACAATCTGTGTCATTTGTCACAGAAATAGATGTTGACTGCTCATAGGAAATGGGATGCAAACAGTGATCTCCCTCAAAGTCACACACCTTGTTGACTCTTCCTTCCCCCACCAACCCTTTCACAGTGGATTTGCAGCAACATAAAAATGTCACAACACTTCTGCCTTTCCTTCTGATAGAAAGATCATAATTAACATTGGCACAGAAAATCAAATACTTTATTGTAGACCTTTGAGCAGACTGTTTGATAATGTCATTTTTGGCTGGAATGTGAATGTCCTTGACTGACTTTCCCCATTGGTCTAAGCTCTTTCTCAATAAACTGGTGCATACAGTTTATATTACATCATCAGAGGGTTGTGTACAGGAAGTGTTGCCAACTTAGCAATGTTTCAGACCCCTTTAAAACTTGTTTTCAAAAAAGGGACCAAGCTGAAAATTTAGGAAGTTTTTGTACAAACCTTGGCTACTTTATTTAGAAGACATTTGCCAGATGGCAGCTGACTGTCTCCAGAAAGTCAAAGTGCACGTCAAAATCTTTTTTCCAAAGATGATCTCTGTCATTTTAGGTAGTTGTTATCACACATAATATGGACATATTTCTGATAAATTTGGTTTAATTGGTGATATAATGGTATAGAAGTATCATGTTGACATATGATTGGTTGAGCATGTGTATTGGCAGGACCTCGATACTGCAGATCCACAACATGATCACTACTGTGCTGACTTTGGCTCCAAATTAAATTATCAGTCCAAGATGGCACATGTATTTGGCTTATTTTTTGTTTTGCTATCTTTATTTACAGTTTATTCACAAGGTTTTCACATAGTGTCATTCTTGTAAGCTCAGTCTGGAAAGAAACAGGTGGGAAGCAAGGGAGGAGTCGCAGGAAGTAAAGAGATGAAAGGGAAGCTCAATGCCTGAAGCAGATGGGGAATAAAACAATGGGAGAGCTGTGAGATGATGGGATTCCCCTACATTCCCCCGTTTGGCTGAGGCCAGCAATGACAACAGCCTGTTTGTCATGTGCAAGAATGAGAACCAAGAGACACACATGTAAGGTACATTGTTACGTCCAGAAAAGTAAAATAAAATATCTTGCAAAAAGAAGATTAACAGTGCAGCTTTTTCTCTGGATTAAAGAAACAGAAGAGCTTCTTTGCTTCTGTGGTTCTGAATGGATTGGGAACACACAACTGCTGATGCTGCGCAGTGCAGAGACCCAGTGCAGTCAGACCTTACACAACAGACCCAAATATTTCTACTCACACACACTCACACACGCAGGCATGTTTTTTACCCACATTACTCCCACTGCAGTAATGGGGTCAGAGAAAGTTAGCCGAGAGCTTTGTCACTCTGCTTTGTCTGTTTGCTTTCAGGCCTGTTGGTCTTAAATGTGGCCTTAGGCGTCTTTGTCTGCCTGTGCATCTGAATATGGTTTATGCTCCCCCATCCCTTCAATTTAATATGGTTTATCCAGCTGTTTGTCTTTTGTATTTATCTCACTAGTCAGCTTTATGTTTTTACTCCCCATCCCCATCAGTTTTTTCACACACATACAGCTCTGATGTTTTCATCTGCATTGTAATTGTGTCTCTAGAATTGAGTCACATGCTCAAATTCTGTTTTCATGGCATTTTGCCATAGTTTGTCTGTATTGATAAACTGGTGTTTCCTCCTAAGCCAAGTGTCAAGTGGCTTAATTTTTCAAATTACCATCATTTCCAGAATTAACTCAAATTCACTTTGAAAATGCACATAAAAGCATATAGATGGAAACACACTAAGATGAAACCATAACTGTCTTGTGTTGTGTTTCTTGTGTTTTCTATAACTCTCTGCTGCCGGTGGAGCATGTTGAGAGTCAAGGTAACACTCCAGCAAAGGTCTTGATTATCTTCTCCCTTTCAATATCACACATTTCACAAAGCTCTCTTCACTGCACATCCTCTGCTCACAATAGAGACAAATATGTCGGTGATGTTTGAAATGCCCAAATGAGGTCAAATTTGCTTAATGAAGAAAGCTATGTATATACAGTAGACATAATGTGTATATATTATTTCATGAAAAGCAAATAAAGAAATATAATTTCACCCATATTGCATTTTTTTTTTGCTTGTTTTGTTCATTTATCTGACTTAAGTAGCATTCAATCCAAACAAGTCCCTTTCACTAGCTTTAAAATAAACCAAGCAGGATGCAGACTCATGTCTCTGTTGTCCCACCTGTGGCCAACTACCACAACCAGCGCCCCTGTGACTTCTGTACAACAGCAACATTTTAACACTTCATTGGATGGATGAAGTGTTGCCAACAGGATCCAGGGGGAAAAGAACATTTCCTAGATGGCACTTGGCTCAGCCTGTAAATGTAATATCGAGGTAAAAGTGTGAACCGTACTGTGATATTTTCTAAGTGACAGTGGTCACTGTTGCTCTTATTAAATACATCTGTATTCAAGACATGGCTTTGACTGAATCCAAAAGCCTTATTGTTAAGACTAACTATTACATCTATTACACCTATAAGTATGACCTTTATTATTATCATTAAAGCAACCAGTCTTACAAAGCTTGAATACAAACGCATCATACAGCTGCTCCTTGTTCCTCTCCCTTCTTCCCTCTTTCTCTCCTTTAAACCCAACCAGTTGAAGCAGATGCCCTTAGTGTAGTTCCTGTTGGTTTGGTACAATCATAACCAACCAACCCCAAAAGTTAATTTGGAGATACATTCTCAAGTTTGGTGAAAATCCGTCCATGTATTGTTGAGTTATTTAGCACTCAGGGTAGCTCCCAAAAACCTCCCTACACTGTGTCACCCTAACCTTCATTTGTCTATTCAAGTTAATTAAACTTTAAAGCTCACACCAGGGGAGCATCATCATGTGCACATAAATGAAAATATATATATACACAATCCCCATGTCATGGCCAACAGGGTTGTAAGTGTTGTATATGTACTAACACACACAAGCACACACAGCATTGTGCCCTCCTCCGACATGTTCCCTCTTGTCGTTTGCAGCAACACAGTAACAGAAGAGTCCTCCCTTCAGCGTAAAGAACCTAATGCACCAATGAATAGAGCTTTGAAGGGACACTTCCAATGTGAAGGCTACAAAAGATGACAGCATAATAGCAAGTGAACAGTTTTATGGTGTTCTGTGGGTAAGACACAGTCCACATATCAGGGTTGATTTATTTTTGTTGTAATGTTAAATAATTGTTGACCCTGGTGTAATGAGATGTCTTATAAGTGTCTTATAAGACATATAACATTTATCATGAAGGCTGCTTTCAGATATGCACTGAACTCCAGGGATCCTCCGGACTTTCTTAGCAGTATGTGTGAACCATGTGAGAGCCTCCGGAGTTTCTGCACTTTCTCTGTCTGGCCCCCTGGTATAAAGTCAGTAAGTCTAAAGGAGCCAATGTGAGTACACAGCAGGATAAAGAGTGGAGGGTTGATGCCTTTTCTAACACAAAACAGAAGCTAAAATAAAGAAAATATTAATACAAATATCTCTGTATGAAAAAGTACATGTGGACCAGACAAAGATATCAAGAGAGCTTTAGGTGATAAGTGCTGACACCGATTCCCATGTGCTGTAAACAAAAATGCACACTCTGCGGTAGAATTAATACGTTATGCATCTGAGCAGAGATAGTGTAGACTCAATTCTCTGGAGTTCCTAAGGAGGTCATGTCTGAAAAAGGCTAATGATACAAAGATTTCAGATGGCCTTTGGTGAAGTTGTTTAAAATGTTCTGTATTTCCTCTGGAATGCTGCAATTGTTTGGTGATGTGGTATTGTTTCCTGGTGGTGCTGTGCAGCTGTGTGATGCATTTCTGGGAATATCTTTCATAATTCATGGTTCACATCAGGGGCAGCTGTCACTTGGTGGCTGCCAAATGGTCATGTAAACAAGGTCAAAATTTAAAATAACTTTGAGCACAGCATCAAAATGTGAAATCACAGAGGCACCCCAAACAGTGGCTTCTATGGCTTGGGTCCCTGTGTTGTCTTCAAACAGTGGGTTATGAAAGTGCTATGAGTTATGAGTAAGTCAGCCACTCACTGTGCCCGTGTCCATCCTTCAGTTTGGAAAGGTGCCCCAAAAATCAAACATCAAAATTGAATGTCTCACCAGCTTTTCATCAGCCAAGTTGGAAGAACCACAACTGGGAATTTCCCGTTTTAAACTTGCGTATGGCTTGAGTTGCCCTGCAGCAGCCATATGGAAATGGTCTGTGTTTATATAGCACTTTTTTAGTCTTGACGACAAGACCACTCAAAGTGCTTTACAGCACAATTTTACATTAACCCATTCACACAATGCATCTATGTGCAGCACTTTCTCTAGAAGAGGCAATTTGGGGTTCAGTATCTTGCCCAGGAACATTTCGGCATGCGGACTAGGGAAGCCCGGGATCAAACTGCCGACCTTCTGGTTAGAGGAGGACCGCTCTAACCCCTGAGCCACAGCCGTCGCCATTAGGTTGTTACCCAGCCATTTGCTCCTGCTCTTTCTCCCCATTGCACTGTAATATCAATAAAGGGTTAGAAATATCTCGAAATAAAAATTGTATTTAAATGAAGCAGCAAATAGCTAATTTATAGTGAAATATATTGCAAAATAATGGCATCCCAAGCAGTTCAGTATAAAGCTTTCAGGTGAAAGTAAACCCCTTATACCTGAAACTGTGTTCTTCTTTATGCCAGGATGTATATGTCAGAGATTCATGTACTGATTTAAATGTTTCCAGTGTTTAGTGTTGTGTACCTTTCAGTTCTACAAGAGTACAGAGCAACCAATGCGAGTAAATGGATTCATTGGAGCAGCTTATTGTGTTGATTGGTGTATTTTTGCAGTAAAAGCAACTCATATGTTGTATCATGAGAGTAGTGGGAATAAAACGTTGCCTAAAGACAATTGATGTTTTAGTTAAACAAAAACACAAACTAATTAGTAATAAAATCATGTTAAAGTTGTGTAAGTTCACCAAACTGTAGTCTCAGCAAAGTTTGCAGGCAGCAAGAATCAGGAATAATATCCAGAGGCAGAGTCTGTTTTCTGTCTTTGGTACAAAAACTAATCTGACAAGCCCCTAAGCTCTCAAGCAGCTCTCTCTTCTTTATTCTCCGGTGTACGAGCTGCAGCTTTGTGCACACAGGAAGTGTTAAGGCCAGCCAAATAGGTACAGGAGCTGGTATCAGCAGCTGAATTGAGTTGGGTATTTGGGTTTGTAGTCTCAGCAGTGAGTGCACGCACAACTGTGGTGAGCCCCAGATAGAAAACCCGATTCATTCAGTCAGCACCTGCACTGCTTAAAGCCATTTTAACTTTGTCACACAGCACTCAAGTGACTTTATGATACTATTTTAGGATGTGATGCTTGTGGATGAGGATGTGGTTATTTCCAGGAGGCAAGGAAAACCCAGTGCTTCTGAATGAGTGTGCTAATTACGTGTAAACACGACTCATTTGTAGTTTAAAAAAGAAGAGGAGAGATTTATTGATGGTCATATTGTGACCCTTGATGCTGCCAAACACGCAGTGACGGCTCTCGGGACTTCCTGCTGCATGAGAAAGGAGCGTGCCTGTTCACAGATCCTCCACACTGACTGGACAATAATGCTGGAGGCAGGATTACCAACAATTTCTTGAATTCCATTTCCAGGGAACCATGAGCACTGGTGGAAAACTTTTCATGTGACATGGTGCAAACCCCTGTAAAAGTTCATTTTACGTACAGCTTCAGGATTGGAAGGTGTGATCCACCTGTTCTGTGATTAAAATAAATTGTGTTAGCTACATCTCTTTGCAGTTATCTCATAATATTTATATTGTAGTATGTGTGGTACTGGACTAGTTGTTGCTGAAGGTGATACATGGAAGTGTTAAACTCACATTAACAGGTTTAATATATAAACTGACCAGGTCTTTCTGTACCCAAAGTCTAATGCTGATGATCTGTTGTGATTTAATATTACAGCAGACCAATGCAAAGGTTTTCCACCCCATCCTGTAGGATGATAATTGATTCAATGGCTGACATGTGGTGAAGTTATTAAAGTGTTACCCGGTAAATATCGCAGATTGTTGGTTCCTGAAACCTTCGGAAATTGAGGATTACGTTGTAGCATTAATACCGTGAACATGACCTCACAGTCACACTATGTCGGGTGGCATCTATTATACAGTACCTCTCCGACCTTTCAGCTGAACCCTCCTCTGGTACATCAGGGTTCAGCTAACACAAAGACCCGGGAGACCTTGAACACGAATGGAACGAAACACTGTAAATGTACAAGCATTGCATGTGCTCTGCGTGTATATGTAGGCTATGAATGCCTCCCCCCCTTCCAACATTGCGTGATCATGCCTGTGCTGTGAATTGTGTGGGATGTCAACCATAAAAGCCTCTTTACATTATCTTTTTTTCTTTTTTCTTTTTTACCCTCGGGCTCACAGAATCACAGAGTTGTCTAATCGTGTTTGTTTACCTTCTCCTCACCACGTTTTCCCTCTCTGTCGTCCTCTTTTCCTCTGCCTCTCTCTTCATCTCTTCATAACTGTCTCTCAGTGCCCCCTCACCTCACTGTCCTGTTTTTGTCACAGTTTTCTTCCCTGTCAGTCCTCGCTGGCGTCCTCTTTGTTTCTTTCATTATTCCTCTATTCCAACCTGTCTATATCCCTGTCTCCTTTACAGCATCCCTCTCTCTCTCTCTCTCTCTCTGCCTCTGTGAGAAGTTTAACCTACTTACACCACAGCTGTGTGATGAATAATGGAGGAGAGACAGTTACTATCAGTGTCTCCATCAGCAGGATCCTGCCTTTTGATCTCCGCTCCTCTTCCCTTCCCTCCTGACTCTCCTCGCCAACTTTTTCTCTTCTTCTGAGTGTCGCGTCTCCTCCTTTCTTGTTCTCGCTCCTCTCATCTGTTTTAGTATCCTCTTGACAGTTTGGAACAAAAGAACAAGGCTACATTTACCAATAAAACCTCATGTATCCTAATATTTAAGTATAAGAGCCATTTAAAAATTAAATAAAAATGTGACTTTTGGGGAATAAACTCATGATATTAAGAGAATAAAGTCATAATTTTAGGCCATGTGTCATTTTAGAGGGGTTATATCAGAAGCTTAATTTGCAGCCTGTGTCAAAATGAGGGATGTGGAGCAATTTGTTACGTTATACTTTAGTATATGTTTGACAAATAACGAAATAGTCAATCTCTCACATCAGCTCCACATTATCAGTATCAGGACTTTGAAAAGGTTGTGAAAGAAACTGAAGCTACTCTGTGAAAGAACCACACAGACTTGGAGGAAAGTTCCTCTTTTGTGGAGGAAGAAATATTTGGTAGTGATCAATTGTGAGGTTATCATTGGTTATATCTGCGTGATGTTCAAAGGAGTTTTGTAATTTCTCATGACAAAATGAGATTGGTTAAAAATGTTTGATCCAGAAGGAGTGGAACTCCAGAAAACAGGTTTGCTTTGCTGCTTATTCTCTGATTCTTTTTTTCAAAAATATTTCTTCTCATTAAATAACAACTTTATTCTTGAAATATTACAAATTGATAAACTCAGATTTTGTTCCTCCACTATGGCTCTACTACTCCACAGTACATTGCAAGCACATATTGTGTCACTTTTTCTGAAAAGCAGCCATTGTGGCCATTATTAACAACAATTGTATGTGTGGGAAAAAGGTATTTTGTTTTTCTAACTGCCAATTTTTTACTGTTTTGTTTAACTGGAGTCTTTGTTCCTGGAATAACAGAAAACATTGTGTCATTGTTTGCTCTGTTTGAGTCCATTTGCAAATGCTTTGGAATAAAACTTAAAAAACGAATATGTTTGTATGTTGCCAGATTGATTCAGATCAAAAACTGAGTTTGTCGAATTGAGCATTTTATTGCTCCCTCCGCCACTCCCCCTCTTTCTCCTTATTCTCATTCTGTTTTGTTATTTTTTGCATTTGCACATTGGGGCAGCTGTGGCTGGCGGGGTCGTCCTTTAACATGTAGATCGATGTTTCAATCCCAGTCTTCCCCATTCCACATGCCAAAGGGTTCTGTGGCAAAGTTGAGACAGTGCTGCATATAGTTGCACTGTAATGTGTGTGTGAATGGGGGAATGACAAAAACTGCACTGTAAAATGCTTAAAGATGTAAATACAGACCATTTACATCTTCCAAACTGTGAGGTTTCTCTGTAATAATGTAAGGTTCTGTACAATACAAATGGAATAAATTCAACTTTTCATTGGCAAGAGAAAAAATGGGTATTTGTATCACTTCAAAAATAAGTAACTCATAAGGAAATGAAACTAACATGATTACAGCATAATGTAAATTATGAAATTAAAGATACATTTAAAGGCACAGTTTACTGCAACATACGTAGCTCAGCAGACACCAAGCGAGCGCACATATTTTTCCAGTCTATAACACAATATACTCAGTTCAATTGTGTTTGTGTTTGGGGCAAAACTAATATTTCTTTATCAGTCAAATAAGAGATTTTTATTGAAAACCTTTTCATTGGCATTGTAATGTAGGACACATCCATCCACTGTAGTGTTGCAGTGGGTTTAATCCAATGCCATACAGTGGATCCAAGACTAAGGTTTGCAACCCCCTAGGGGGTTTATGAGACACTGAAGGGACGTTGCAAGATTATTTTAATATAGATAATAAATCAAACTTAAATGTAAAATAAAGCCAAGCGAATGAAAAACAATATGTGGCTTGTAAAAAATATTCCCTCAGCCTTTGTCCCCCACATGACCTCAATTTGAAATTTAACAGGGCAATGTATGATGTCTGACAAACTAGATAGAAAATAGATTAATAAATAAGCAGAAACTAGATAATAATAACAAGAGATAAGTAAATACACACATTGGGGTTAAGGTTTATATTTCAGATACCTTGTGTGGTATGCTGTGAAGGTGGTGCTCTTCTGTCCATAAACATTTCTATTTTCAGTATAAGCCTCTTCTGAACAACATCTTAACCCTTTATCTCTGTTGCTCTAATGCCTGTCGGTTGTGGTTTTAAGCTTGAGACTGTAATTATTTTCGGGAAGAGCAAAATCCTCAATAAGTAGGTCAGACTATATTTCGTAATATAATTTTGGGGAGAATACCAAGAATAAAAAGTGCTGGACAATTTGAAATGTACATGTAAGCAGTGTATGCAAAACGTTTCAGTGAAATAGGCCCCTGGATGGTGTGTGCGAGGCTGAGTCATAATAAAATAGAGTGTGTTCATGGTAATGAAGGAACATCTCACTCAGTGTGGCACACTGGTGTATTTAAATGGTTTTGTACAACAATGGGCTTTATGGCATGCCAGGGTTTGAACACACACACAGGGCTTGTTAGTGGGATACATTCATTGATGTTTTTTTGTCATATAGCCGTCTTGATGTCTAATATACCGTTGGCTTAAACTTGCCTTCTTGGTTATGCTCAGTTCTGAAATAGGATTATTTTCTGCCGGGCTGCTGACAGCGATGTCAGTCTGTGTTAGCATTACACCGGTAGTTTCCTCTTTAGCTGTGCATGTTCTCGCAGTGGGCATGCACATCTCAGCAGGCAGGCAGAACCCTGCAAACACCTGACACTGGACCTGAGTGTATCCAAGCAAGCCAACAATTACGAGCTGACCTTCCTGATGATGTCCACCACTGGGCTTGACGACCAGTGACATGATTTTGTCACTCTTCATGTTGAATGCCTGGTCATAATGTTGTGTGTTCTAATTTAGTTTGAAGTAACGTTAGTCACTACAACCAGGCAAATACCAAAGCTGGATGTGGAGGCACATGCTTGGATTAAGCTGCTTGAGTGACCCAACACAAAAAGGAACTGCCAAATCCCCACAAGCCCACAGTTCCTCCCCCACTGTGTACTATTCCAATTCTCTATTATGCACAAATAATTTCACAACAATATTGTCATTGCTAATAATGGTCTTAAATGGACATTTTACATGATCAGGTGATGTTTTATGGCTTGTTTCATGTCGGTTGATGATTTACTATGTTAGACATATATTGTGGATGGAAGCCCCAGACATGTTGAACCATGAATTGTTAAACATACCCTACACATGTTAAAAGGAAAGATTCTAAATAATGTAATGGTACAAAAAATAAGTATGGCAGTTACCCCTGTTAATAGGGTTTTTTGGTAAATAACGCCGTTTCAAGTCGAATTTGAATGTGGGGATTTACAGACACTTGGATGACATCACAGAAAACGTTGTATGGTAGCATTGTTTTCCCTGAAACTCCAAAACTCAAACACTTCACCCACCCTTCCTAGGCTATACAAATAAAATTTGATTCAGGATGGTTGTTTGATTCTCAGATATGATGTGAAACAAGATCAGTTTTCAGACATGAGAGTGTCTGAACAGTTGGGTCCAGACTTACTCCAGAGTTCCCATTTCATTCATGAACAATGCAACAGGAGATCCTCCACTCAGACGTGTTCACAAGAACAGAAATCTATGGAGCGTTCAGGTAAGGGGTGGTGCAGCAAGCAGAGACACAACTGTTTTTTTTGTTTTTTGTTTGCCTTCTCGCTTGCGGTGAATCCTCTGGAGGATCTCCTGCTGTGTTCTCACAGAGTGAGAGTTTTTACCAGGGGTCTGGTAAGAGAAACTCCAGAGAAAGTCCAAGGCCTATTGTGTGCCCATATTCTGACCTGTATGGTAGATATTCGCAGGCTGCATCTGACTGTGTCACGGCGGCGGGACTAGGATGACCCATGTCGGAGGGTCCTTCAAATGCGGCTGACACCCCTGAGAAATGAAGGTTCCAACAGATGGATCCTTCCTGGCCTAACCTATCCCAGAATTCATTGTGCTTCAGTGACAAACCAAGAGGCAATGACCCCAGCTTCAACTCAATCAAACAGACTTTCTTTTAAAAAAACAAGGGGCATTAAACCTTTTTTGGCGTGTTCAACTTCAGCTGGGCAAGCTTGTGATCCTCATCACATAAAAACCATCTCAATTCAGTGGTCTTCCTGGGCCGGGTAGAACGCATCCTCCAAAGAATGGAGCCCCTGAATTGAGATGCATCTATGGGCTGAGGGGGGTACTCCCAGGGTGACATATAAGTTAGAGCTGCCACTGAGTACAAGGATGTGTATTACAGAGATAAACAAGCTGTCGAGCTGGTAACCAAGGCGACGTTACAACTATTCATAATGGCAGACATCAGATATAAATAGCAGTAGTTACTAGTTGTGGAAGATAGAAGCCACACTGTGACTGTACGCACAGGTAGGTGGAGCTAGTGCGCAGCTGGTGTCACTCACCAGCCGAGAGAGAGAGAGAGAGAGAGAGAGAGAGAGAGACCGTCGGGTGCAGGGGGAGGTTACTACAGGACACTGCTCCTGTGCCGCCGCCGGATTTCAACAACAGGGAGACTCAGAAACTCTGAGCACCTTTGGATATTATCCTGCTTCCTGAACACACCACGGAAACTTCAGAGTCCTGCTCGGCTACATTGGCGAGTCCGGGCTGCGTGTCTTGTGGTTTTTATCTGTTTCATGTGAAGGGTAGAACCGGAGCGGAGCAGCGCGTCTCCACCGACCGGACATTGCTACTTTTCGGCGTAAGCTACCTCCATTCACTGTGTGTATGAGACACGGCGCTGGTGGCCACCGCGAAAGAGACGGCCAGTGTGGATACGATGATTAACAAGCGACGTGAATGAATATGTGAAGCTCGTGTAGAAATACATGCGAAAACAAAGCGCCAGCGTTGAGGAACCGACTGAAGCCGAAGACGTCGAGGTCGCCGTGTAGGAAGTGGAGCACGATGTAGTGTAACGTGACGTTTTTATTCTTTTTTAAATCTGCTCTGTTAGTAGAAAGTAACGAAGAGTCCAGCAGCTCAACTTAGTGACACTTGTAGCATTTACACAGGACCAAAAACACACGGTGTTTAAAGCTTCCTTTGTGGCAGGGAAGCGCTCGTGTTCTTCCAGGGACAGGAGGTCAGCAGGACGGGTCATCTGCTCCTCTTTGCCCCACCTCCCCCTCCTGCCATCAGGCTGTTATGAAGATGTGAACTCCCTCCCTCCCTTCCCTTCTTCTCTCTCTCCCCGCCGCTCGGGACGCTTTGAATTTTTCTCCCCTCCTTCTCCTATTTTGTTGGCTACAAAGGGGATCAAACGCGACCCCGTCCTCCCCTCCCTCCCCCGTCTCTCGGTGATGTACGAAAGCGTGGATGTTGTGGGTCTGAGCCCCAGCCCCGGCCGCAGCAGCCCCAGCCCCGGCTCCTTCCTGAGCATGGACTACTACCACAGACCCCCAGGGCTCGGGCCGGAGAAGGGACTCCTGTCCGGTGTAGGACTCCAGCGTCCATTCGGGGGGTCTCTGGTGAGGCACTGGAGCGGATCCTGCCACTGTGAGTGCCATTTGACATTATTTTCACGTGTAAAGAAGACAATAGATCTGATTGATGTAGGTGTTGTGAACCACTGCTTGTGCTTTAGTCGTTGTGATCTTGTGGTAGATGAATGCATGCTCTGCTGCAGACTGGGGCACATGCCAGCCTCCTTTTGATTCTAGTATCAGATCCTCCAGAGCCCCCGTGACAGTCTGAGATAAACGCGATCCTAAATGAACTCTGTTCTACAGCAACAACATGTAGTTTCATTCACTTTCCTGCACTCTTTGATTGCAGTTAGCCGATACGCTTCCCTCCCTCAGGTGGACTACTGTTGGTGTCTACACAGTTCAAATCAAGTAGATATATGCTTATATTTTGTTGTGGATATGGTTTCTCTATTAACATTATAATCTGACTTTTCCTTCTCAGGGTTTGGCCGTAATAACATCAGTAAACCTTTACCTAAATAAAAGTTTAGCTAAAGGTATGAATGATGTTAAGTTAGTTGCAGCATATGGTGGCTGTTCCTCTGTTGATGCAGTTTGTATTAAGCACATGTTATCATGACTGGGCATCCTGTGACATGTCCGCTGTCCAAGTGCTGATTGCCACAAGTCAGAATCTGACAAATCTTACCTCTTGTCATGCGGTTTGAGATGACCAACCTTTTTTAAATTGTTATGAACACAATAATCTACGCTGTCTGTTTCTGTGACTTGAGGGTTTGGTGTTTGTTGTGACCGGAGCAACTCAAATGGCCTCAGTAGGTCAGCAGCCTGAGCTCGTTTTCCACAGGTAGCCAAACTTGCTTCACAATGGGTGAAATGAGAATGAGAGTGTCATAAGCTGCACATTTTAATATATAAAGTGGATTGATTACAGATGAATTATATAGTTGATCAATTAATCAGGACAGTGATAACTTTTTTGATTCAGTTAATCAGAGAAAGTCACTTTTTCCAAGCATCACCTCATTTCAGCTTCTCAAGCTATTGGAGTTTTCTGCTTTTCTTTGTCGTATGTGATTGCAAAATAATGACGATTATCTCTGGATTTTAGCTGTTGGGTGAACTAAACAAGACATTTGAAGAATCTCCATTTTACTCTCTTTCAAGAACAAATGCTTGATTGAGTATTTGAGAAAATAAAGTGTTAGTTGCAACCCTAGAGGGATATTCAACATGGCACAGAGTGTATATATAATAGAAGTCATTTTTTGTACAATATTATTTTGGTAATGACTTCAAAGTGATTGTATGAAAGCGTGGATGTGAAGTGATGCCAGCATGTTAAATTCTGTTGGGCTCTGAGTTCAAGTAATGCTGGACACTGGAACTGGAGCTAGCTTTACTATGACAGCAACACAGCAGCAGGCAGTTCAACATGTGGCTACATGAATTCAGTCTTAGGTGGAAGAGCTGTTGACAAAAGTCAGTTCACATGTTGACAATATGTCAAGATCACAATCTAATTAGTGAATGTACCAATGAATTACTGAATTCATCAGGCTGATAAATGAAATGAAGCAATTGGGCTGCGTCTTGCAAGAAACGCAGTTACTATCAGAGGTAAGTTTATGTCAATGATAACCCAGCCATGCTAGACTATATACACAGTCTGGGAAAGTCTGTGTTGTTTAAGCTTCTGCTGAATTAACATTTGTAATGTATTTTTGCTCAATTTTAGATCCAGAAATGGATGAAGTCTTCTGTCCATACTGTGCGTTCATCTCCTCCATTTTTGTGCTTGTTTTCTGAAAGCTTACACATGCAGATGAAATGGATGGCACCAAGCTGTACCACCAGAAATCATGGAGGGCAGTCCATGTTGATGTTTCTCTTTTCTTACAAAGCACCACAAATTAGCCTTTTATCACCACCCTCAGAACATTAGGATTTTGAAACATGTCATAGTGACATAAGAAAAATGCCAAACTGCCACTTGAACACAGTAACCAATGTATAGTCAAGTAAACATATGGCATCTCCAAGTCTGTCCAGAAACAAGCTTTTGCTTTTAGTTCTTTCTATCACATTATTGTTGCCCAGATGGGTTTCCATGTCTTGTCTTACACTGGTTGGTGGTGGCTCCTCCATTGTCCCCTCAACATGGTTGTTGTGGTCAACTTGCATTTCTTGCTTATTCTATGCTCACTGGCGGTTTGGAAACTGTAAAGTGACTCAGTACTGCCACCCACTGCTATGGAGTATGCCACTGGTTGCTTGGAACACAGATATAATAGTATCTCAGTGATTGCAATAGATCTTAAAAGCCAAAATTTAATTAGTGGTGTTGTTACATTATTTTCCAACCACTCACTTGGTTAGAGGCAGGGCACAACTGGGAGCAATTGTTAATCGATCTCTTTACTCACATGGTCATACTGTATGTGGTATTCTTCAGGACAGATACCAGTTGTTCATTAAATTGCGAAGTGTCTACTCTACAACTATCAGACAGGATGATTATTGGTCACCCATTGTTTAACATGCAAACATGGGGCACTCCACCAGGGCGTCACATGTTAGAGACAGCCAGTGTGAATGTCAGACGGTAACCTAAGGGTAGCGACATGATGATGTCACTGTGACATGGCCCTTGCACAACAGAGTTTAAGTCATAAAGAGAGATCGTGTAAAGTTGATTCTGATTAGCCGGCGAGAAAAAAAGGAGGAGAGTGAGGCACTGTGTGTGTTAATGTGCGACTGGAATGAAGTGTCAAAGGTCAAAGGCATGCACACACATTCAGTGACTGCTCCTGGTGTGTGTGTGTGTGTGTGTGTGTGTGTGTGTGTGTGTGATCCAGAGCAATGACTCACTGACAATTGGGAGGTGACCTACATCTCTCTCACTCTTTATTTCTCCTTCTATCTGCCTCTTTCTTTCCTGTGTCAGCTGCCCAGTCATCACTTCTCTGCACTGAATGACCTTTCTGTCTGTTGAAGACGCACATGCGTCATACACACACACACACAGCCGTTCACGCACACTCACAGTTTGTCTGGGAATGTGAGGAAACACTGACCAAGTTAGACCAGAGTGTGAGTGTGTGAAAAGGGGAGGAGGTGGATGGTTGCATGTCAGTGTCTGTATCTAACACAAGGGTGGGGAACCTTTTTCCTATCAGGGACCATTTTAGTTTTATAACATCCATCCCAACAGCAGATCATAACAAATTACATAATACATATCACAGTAAACTCTGTACTGCAATGGCTGGAACTGCTTCTGATATCTGATGTCAGATTATAGTGATGATGATACTCACAGCTGGCTTTGGCCAAAACATCTTGCTTAAACAAATACTCCCTTTATACCAAATGATTAGTCTGGTGGTGTTTTGTTATGTCTGTTGTTTCACTGCAGGTCAGAGAGGAAAAAATGGAAGTTTCTTAAGCCGTTATCAGACATGACTGAGTCCGGAGAATTGGCTAAAGAGTTTACATGTAGTCTGCCTTTCCCACATGCACAACACCAATACAAAATCATTGGTGTTGTCTTATCAAATTCTTAATCAGCATAAATAATCCTGGTCAGGATCAAATACAACTAACAATTATTTTCATTATTAATTAGCCAGTCTTTCCAAATATCAAAAGACAGGAAACGTTGCCCATCACACATGTGGCTGTAATAAAAGTTCCTGTTCTTGGGCATGAAGCTACAATAGGAAAGTAAAAGTTTACAAAGTGAACCGTCACAACAAATATTGCTAATTATTTTGATAAACCATTTATAATGTGGTCAGTGCATTAGTATTGGATTTCCTGGGCTTTTTTGTTCATTTTTAAAAGCTGTTTGAGCTGTACTGTATGTGTGTTAGCCTAGTCATTAGCACTGATGGTAGGTTTTGGGCTCAACAATGTGTCAATGAAATTCATGTTAAAGAACTTATTTCTATGCCTTGTGAACTGTGCAGAGAGAGGGACTGAGGAAAGTGATTAGAGGCCAGTCTCTAAGCTGTCGTGCTCTCTGTTCAGGAACTGTTAGCTGACATAAAGCCAGGACTGCCTGGGGAGACCATTTAATGTGTTTTACATTTGGAAAACGGCTTAGTCCAGCACTGGCTTACATGGAGTATTGTCACAATGGATTGAACGTAAACTGACCCTGACTTTGGAAGGTTTTAGCCATGCTTTGACCCCGGTAAACCAAGAGACTCAAACAAATGTCTGGTCTTACACACTGCACTTCTCTCTCCCATGTTCACTATTGACCTTTATTCTGTTGCTTGTCTTTTTGCAGTTAGAGTGTATACCCACAGCCTGTGAATAAGCAATTGCTCGATAGCTGCAGGTATCATGCATTTGGTATAAAGTTATATTCTGAACAGTGTTTCATTAGTTTCAATGTTCACACAACATTGCTATTGCTATTGCATTTCATTGTGCAGGTCTGCATTGTATGTAGGGCTGCACAATTTAAAGTCAAATGTTGACTACAACTCTTAGCTGAATTGAGATCTCTTAAAAGTTTAGTCTCCTTTTGTTAAAACCTATATCATAATCTAGCCAAATGTAAAATATAACATTCTTTTGAGGCTAAAAACAGCAGGGAAGGCATGTTGATGTATTCCTCCCACAGACCACATATACTATGGTGCAATTAACAACATGCCAGTGACAGTAAAACATGCATACAAACCGCTTTTAAATTGCACACAGCAGTGGCATATGATAATCTGCCTGACTCATTTTGCTTTTTATTTCCCACCGACACACACACACACATAATCACACAGAGAAATGTTGTCACATCTTCTCATTCCTCCTGTGTACACACCATCACAGATCAACACAGTTCTGTCATTTGTGGCTACAGCTCAGGGAGAAAAGGGAGGCCTTGGTTTTGACTTTGATGTAAATGTGGCAGAAATGTAAAAACTGAGATTCAAGAGGGGCGTGAATCGATGGCACAGCTTTCATTGTATGTATACAATGATGCTGACATTCCCCTTCCCCATGTAAAAGTATAGTGAGAGGGTGCAGCTGATGACAGTGGTTTGGTTTTCACCTGATTGATAACATGGGTCATCACAGCCTCTGGTGTGACTGCCTCAAAGTAATATCCTATATCCAGATCAACCACAAAACATGTCTCCCTTTCATTCTGGTAACTTGAACAGTTTGCCTCAGCTTCAAGATTTTATTACACAATAAGAATAATAACATTGTTATTAGGTTTATTACTGAGCTTGACGCTCCATCAAGCTCTGCTCTTCTAGAGAATGAGCTTTTATTTGTTCTTTGTAAGACAAACAATGTTCTGACTGTTTATTTACTGTAGTAATTGTCAGTCTGAATTAGGAGTGTTAATCTATAACGGAATAAACAAAAGGTGTGTGTGTGTGTGTGTGTGTGTGTGTGTGTGTGTGTGTGTGTGTGTGTGTGTGTGTGTGTGTGTGTGTGTGTGTGTGTGTGTGTGTGTGTGTGTGTGTGTGTGTGTGTGTGTGTGTGTACACACACAACTTATACAAGAACGATACAAGAGCAATGATGAAAAACAATTATTAGGTGTCAGTAATTTCAATACTGCTGTTTTCAGCAGTTTTTTCAGCCTCTACTTGTTTTGTTAACATACTAATATGCTCACAACGACAAATCAATACTGACTGAAATAATGAACAGCCTACTTTTCACTGCCACTTAAGGTTTTATCTGACGGCAGTGCAATCATAATGGCGGTGCCATCTTAATTGTCGGGATTCCACCAAAGTCATTCAAATACTTAATATCAGCACCATGACTATCTTTATCTTTGCTGTTTGACAATCCACCCAGTAGATGTTCACATATTCAAAAGCATTAAAGGAAACTTTCAAGTTTCAAAGTCAAATGAGTATATGTAAAAATAGTGGGTCACTTCATGATGTTTGCTGATGAGATGAAACTATGTAAACACCGTTCCCCTTATCTGATTCCTCTCCTAACACACGGGTAAAGATGAGTCACAGACATTCCTCTCTGTTAAAATGTCCCTCATCTCAAGAGTAAGGAGAATGTCTTGTTCACTAAAGCAGGAGCGAGAGGCAGCAGGGAGAGATTAACAATCACAGAGGACATCACAGTCAAGAGACTGAGGTGAGAGAGAGGGGTTTAAAAGAGGTCAGACAGGGTTTGGAAGTGTTGGCTGGAGTGTGCGTGAGAAGAGAGCAAAGACAAACAGGAGAGATGAAGCGAGGGAAAGATCGAAGTATGGCTAGTATGATGGGGGTGGATATTCTTTTATACGGCATTAATACATTGTTATAAATTCAAATTCCCCCGTCTGCGACGCCTTTGTTAAGCTTTTGAAGAATTTCAGGATCGCACGCAAGGAGATCACTGGGGGTGTGTCTTAAAAGTTGACCCTGGTTCAGCTCGTATTTTGCGAGTCAACTTACTGCTCCCCATACCAACCCATTTTCTTTTGTAACCTTGTGGCAGCCTTTTAACTTTATGAACTGTTTGTGTTCATTCACCTCGATTGATGGTTGATGGATATTTACTTACCTTTAATATATATTAAAATAAAATATTATATATATATAATGCTGCTAACTATAGGCAGTAGGGATGCACGATATGGATTTTTCCAGCCGATACCGATAATAACATGCTTCACAAGTGCTGATATGGATAATAATTTGCGTTTCTTAAAAATAAGTTAATAGCCTGTAGTTTATGCACACCTGAGGGTAAAATTTCAAAATATAGTAAGCAAATATGGATGAATTAATATTCCATTGTTAACACAACTAAAACAGTTCTGAGTGTATATGTTTAGTTTTTTAGTGAAGAACATCAGAAAACATCAAACCACTTTAGGTAGAGGAGGAAAATTTCTCCTTAAAAAGAATTTAAATTAAATATTTTGACATGTCAATGTATTAAAATAGTAATTCAGTTTATAAGTTTATGTTTTCACCTGGTTAATTTAATAAAGATGCTGAAAAGCACCACTGTCGTCTCTGGCTGTGTGTGGAAACCCCGGTGGCATGGTCTATTGCCACAGTGGCGCCCAATGTGGGGCTCCACGCAGCCAGAAACGCGGGCCGGCAAGCGGAGATGGCGCTGGTACGGTATCTGCAGCATCTCCAAACAATGGGACATTGCTCCTTTGCCTGCAGATATACCTCACTGAAAAATACATTCCGAGTTTATTGCTATGCACATTTGATAGTCAGGTCTTGTTGGTTTTAAATAGGTTGATGCAGCTAAGTGTAGCTTATTTAATGTCAAAACATGTTTAAAAATGTCATGAAGGAAATTTAAACCTATTGTCTGGATTCCAGGAGGACAAACACACAAACACAATCTGCATGTGACATCTGCTGGTTATAAAAATCCACATTATATAGAAGATTGTTTTGACCTTGAATGAAGTCTGTTGGACAGTAGCCCGCTGTCTAGTTCTGGTGGAAGAGCTTCTAAATATTCTCTTTACAAAATTATGCAGACATTAAATACAACATTCAATGCTCACAAAATGTGGAATAAAATCAACAGCTTATTGCCCTGACAAAATTTAACATTACATGGATTTTTTGCAGGGCTTTAGTACAAGGTTCTCCTCCATTGTGCAGATTTTCTTTTTTCCTGATACACAGCAATGACTGACTTGTATTGCTAGAGTTAGATTACACTGGATTTTCTAATATCATTATTTTACCTTCTTTCATATCTCACCATGTTACATAAATGAATAATACATTTTCCATTCTTGGCAAGAAACATGGCATCAGAAAAAATAAGATACAATGTCTTTCTTTCAGTACCTTTTAATATACTGCTGTTTATTCATTTAGAAAAAAACAAAAGGGCAGCAGGACTTCGAGAAATTTGCATTAGTTCACATAAAACTCAAATTAAAGTTCATAGAAATGTACTTATTAATATGATATGACTAACAGTTAATTTTGGAGGGTGACATATCTGAAAATGATGTGACAAGAACACTAAGTGTCATCCTCCTTTTGAAATGTGTCACTGTACACATTCAACCAAGAATCAATCACGATCACAATGTCTTAAAAACACAGGGTGGCTGTGGCTCAGGTGGTAGAGCATCCTCTAACAAGATGGTTGGTGGTTCGATGTCTGGCTCCTCTGATCTGGATGCCAAAGTGACCTTGGTCAAGAAACTGAACGCCAAGTTTCCCTCCTATAGCAATGTGTCAGGAGTA
This sequence comes from Verasper variegatus, assembly GCA_026259375.1. Classification (NCBI taxonomy): domain Eukaryota; kingdom Metazoa; phylum Chordata; class Actinopteri; order Pleuronectiformes; family Pleuronectidae; genus Verasper; species Verasper variegatus. Next base: position 2,204,492 of record CM048054.1, on the reverse strand, counting down.
TGTGAATGATGTTTAATAGAAAAAGTGCAGCACATGGTAGCGCTGTATGTGAATGTGAATGTGACTTGTACTGTAAACTGCTTTGAGTGGTCAATAAGACTAGAAAAGTTATATTTCCACTTGCCATTTGGTTTAGGTTAGTCAATGTAAGGTGAAAACTACAAACAAGATGGTCCACTCTGATGCAGAACAGTTTTGGTAGTTGGTGACTTTGGGAACTTATGTAACGGCCATGCCTATAGCTACCATTGTAAATGCTTTTGTTTTACTGGTTATTCTGCCTGCATCCATGCACCTGAGCCAGCTCTACTCCAATCTTGTACCACTACCATTTTGGAGGATACCAAAAGAAGGGTGCGTCATTATTTCAAATAAATAAATAGAAAAATATTTTTCTAAATCCTGATACAACTGAAGTCAAATCGTAGAGAACATTGATTTAGGTGCGAGAATGCACTTAAATGCACTATGACTGAATGCATATCTGTGTGTTTCCCCTCTGTCTGTCCCTGCAGCTATAGAGACTGAGAGCACGAGTTCAGGGGAGGACCTGCTTGTCCCCAGCCCCCCCTCACCTCCACCTCCGCCCCGCATCTACAAGCCCTGCTTTGTATGTCAGGACAAATCTTCCGGATACCACTATGGAGTCAGTGCTTGTGAGGGCTGCAAGGTAGGCAGCTAAACATGCAGTACGCTTTGGCTAAACTTAACAGCATAACATGCACCAACAACAGCACCTCTTCTGGTTTAACTGTACATTAATAGATGCAAGCTACAGCTAGAGAACCTAAATAAAGAATGAATACAAGGAGCATGAGACTACAGAGAATTAGCTTAATGTGTCGTGGAAGAGGTCATGACCTTGATCTGTAAGCCTCTTTGCTTTATCTAATTCTACACACACACACCCACACACACACACTCAAACACGCATAATCAGTGCATGCAGTTTGCATTTACGTCTTTTTTTTTGTGTGTGTTTGTGTCTTGTGCTCCAACAAAACAAATCGGTCACTCTTAGCTCAATTAGAGGATTATTATTCTGTGTACAATGTTTTCTGTTCCCCTGCTGCTGTGTTCCATTCTTTGCTCCCATTTCTTTGTGCAGGGTTTCTTTCGGAGAAGCATCCAGAAGAACATGTTGTACACCTGCCACAGAGACAAAGTCTGTGTCATAAACAAGGTGACAAGGAACCGCTGTCAGTCCTGCAGACTACAGAAATGCCTTGATGTTGGCATGTCCAAGGAGTGTGAGTACACTAAATAAACAGTGAACACATCCACTCTCTCAGAGTGAATGTAAGAAACCTGAAATGTTTGAGAGACACTTAACTACAGATGTGTATAATTAATATGTAGGCACCCAATAATAGAACACTTGAAGCAGGGTAAGCTTTACAGTTCAAGCTCTTTCCCAGCAGCTCAGAGATGTGTTTTATGCTTGATATTTGTCTCCTCCTAGTGGATGTTTACAGGTAAGACATTCCCCTCAAAACCTGCCAGAATGTCGGAAAGTCAAAATAATCTCCTTTCCTAACCACTATTCCTTGACCTCCTGATACTTTCCATTGAGGTCAAGGAATAGTGGTTAGGAAAAGAGCTTAATTTGACTCCACAAGATGTGAAGGGGAATCCGTAAGGAGTTAGGAAAGGAGAGCCATGGTGCAGAAAAACTCTCACTTGACTTACACTCAGTGTTTTTGTTTATGCACAATAGAAGATCCACAGACTGTCTGGTCCTCTGTGATGTGTGCCAAGTAAAGTTTCCTTTACAAAACAGAATGACACACCCTGAGAAAATTGACAGAATTATTAGGTGGGCTAAAAATAAACGATAAATGTGTATACAAGACCCGAAAGTATTAGCATCCAGAGATGTAAATAAAGACCCAAAAGAAGCCAAGGACTTAGTCTGTCTATTAATGAGGAGAAAATTCCATAATATGGGGGCTGTGATAGCAAATGCTTGCTTGGCCACCCTTTGTTAGAAACCCTTTTCATTCCATGTGAGTTTGCAGGCCTGATTATGAAACCGTTCTCTCAAAGTGTGTCGTGCTCCCCATGACAAGTGAAACCTTTTTAATGATGATTTAAAGACCTGACAGAGCAACCTTCTTGTCCTTGAATCGAATTCCTGCCCAAATTGATAAGATACGTCTTCCTATCATTACCTCCCAAAATCAGTAGTGCGAAATGACAGAACGAAAAAGAAGAAGGAGGAGAAGAGGCAGGGGGAGGCGGAGATCTACGTTCTGTCAGCAGAAACAGAGCAGATGATTGAGCGTGTGCTTCAGGCCCATAAGGAAACCTTTCCCTCCCTCTGTCAGCTGGGAAAATACACCACGGTAATCAAACAGACACAGCACAGCATTTTATCAACACATGAATTATCTCAATCAATGAATCAAAAACTCAGAACAACTAAAGACAAATTGATTGTACAGACTAAACTATAAAGACATTTTCTGCCTTCTATCCGTCACCTGACCCTTATCTACAGAGCAACAGCGCAGAGCACCGTGTTTCGCTGGATGTCAGTCTTTGGGACAAGTTCAGTGAACTATCCACCAAATGCATCATTAAGACAGTGGAGTTTGCCAAGCAGCTGCCAGGCTTCACAACGCTCACCATCGCTGATCAGATCACCCTGCTCAAAGCCGCCTGCCTCGACATACTGGTGAGTTTAATATTGTTTTCAATCAGGGTGTAACAGCTTTAAAAAAGACAGAGATCATTTCCACACTTGGGAAAATGTACAGTTGTGGCACAGCAGAGTTATGTATAAAATGTATTTTAGTTTTTTTCTTTGTCATCCCCTTTTCCTAGATTCTGAGGATCTGCACCCGCTACACCCCAGACCAGGACACGATGACTTTCTCTGACGGTTTGACTCTGAACCGTACCCAGATGCACAACGCTGGGTTCGGACCTCTCACAGACTTTGTATTCTCCTTCGCCAACCAGCTGCTGCCGCTGGAGATGGACGATGCAGAGACAGGATTGCTCAGCGCCATCTGCTTGCTCTGTGGAGGTACTGCACTTCACTCCTCAGGAATATGAAATATAATAATTAATAAAAGACGATCATGGGAAAATGCAAAGCTGCTTGACGTTATTTCTGGTTAGTGTGTGTGTGTGTGTGTGTGTGTGTGTGTGTGTGTGTGTGTGTGTGTGTGTGTGTGTGTGTGTGTGTGTGTGTGTGTGTGTGTGTGTGTGTGTGTGTGTGTGTGTGTGTGTGTGTATGTTTTATGATTTGTTTTTTGGGTTGTGCATGCAGATCGTCAGGATCTGGAGGAACCAGAAAAGGTGGATGTTCTTCAGGAGCCTTTGTTAGAAGCCTTGAAGGTTTGACATCTGATTATTATCATTATATATCATTATTTGGTTTATTACATTGTTGCTTACATCTTAAATATGCTTTTCTGTATAATATGTACATACACAGAAAAGTTGTGATTATAGTAGCTAACTGACATCTTTGGTTGTTATAATAAATGTATCTTCCGTCCACAAAAGGAAAAGGAAAACTAGGAAAGGAAACTAAGAATAGCTCAGCCCCGGGCACATTATTTCCTATGTATTAATACTATTTATAGACTCATTTTGTCATTATTTAACGAAGGTTACCTGGGGAAATAGCCTTTTTGTTGGGGACTACTTTCTCGAGTGGATTAATCCACATCCACAGTATTTCTGACAGCAGGACGGTGTATGCAGGGAGTCAAAGTAAACTACACTGTGGGTGGTCATGATGATAATGGAACATATCACCCAGTGTGAAACAATGTGGTTCACTGATGTGTTTTTAATTTGTAGACAATGAATTTCAGTATGTATCAGCCTTTGATTCATACACAATACTTATTATTATTATTATTATTATTATTATTATTGGTCTTTATCGTGGGATTTGTTGTCAATGAAAATTTAGATGATCTTCAGTTTTATGTGTTAATAAATGGCCACAGTTATTCACATTGTATTCATAAGTAGCAGACTTGCTACAAAATGCTACTCACATATATAATATATAAATCCATTTTCATGTAATATTTATTCTATGATAAATGTATTTAGCAGTAATGTGGCAACTGTAAGAGGAGTCTTAGTAAAGAAATTAAAGAAGAGTAAAAAAAAATGGATTCTGATTTAAAACACAAATAGAGCAAAATAATTAAAAACATCATCATCATCATCATCATCTGTGGTTGCTGAAATTAGAGGAAACTTATGAGGGCACACAAAAAGCAAAAGTGTCATGTAAATACTTTCCCCCACGTCTTTTTGTGTGTGCAGATCTATGTGAGGAGGAGGAGGCCTGATAAACCCTGTATGTTCCCCAAAATACTGATGAAGATAACTGACCTCCGGAGCATCAGTGTGAAGGGTGAGACGCACACAGATGCTGATGCATGTTACAGTGCAGATATTGTCAAATTCTACAACAGGACTTTTATGTTTAACATGTTTACATTAAAGTCAGGTCTATATTTGCTTTTTCTCCCTTTTTTGCAACATTGTGTTTTATTGAGTAGCCTTTCTGTTTTATGATTTAGTATTTTTAGTAAAAAAAGAATTGCCAACCCTGCACTCCCCCCATGATCATGATAAAGTCATTATGATGTAAATTCCACAACATTATTACATTTAATACAATGACGGTCATTAGAAGGCTGAGTTTTTCATTTGAACAAAAAAAACAAGACTTTTCAATTCACAAATAATTTCATCATTTTCACTTTTTCAATGTCTTATCATTGATGCGCTGTCTTCAATGACGCAGGAGTTTACCAATTAAGGTTTTAATGTGAAACGTCCCTGCAGAAAGTGCTTGATTAGGTTATGGTGAACTAACAATCATCTAAAAAACAGCAAAGCAGAACCCTTTGTTCACCAGTGTAATTTATTATCCTTTTTTGTTTGTGACGGCTATTGGCAGTTATTTTTGTTCTATTTTTCATTTATTTATTTTGAATGTATGGTGTCATCATTTTTCTAAGTGTAGTAACATTTCCTGTGAATGTTTTCACACTGTATTAAACACATAGGATGCATGCGAAACGATAAGAACAATGGATGTTTTTTGTTCAATACATATTTGATAATGAAAAGAAATTGCAGAATAATTATTACATTTTCAGTCAGTGAAGGAAGGCTCCTTCATAAGGACTTGCTCTGATATCCTGATGTCATTTTCTCTTTTAGGGGCGGAGCGAGTGATCACTCTGAAAATGGAGATCCCTGGCTCCATGCCTCCTCTCATCCAGGAGATGCTGGAGAACTCTGAGGGTCTGGAGGGGCACGGAGTCGGGGGAGAGAAAGGTGGAGGAAAGGGTAGAGCAGAAGGCCGACAGGAGGATGAAACAGACCTCAGGAGCTGCCATCCAAGTCCGTCACCCAAATCAGTCCCCTCTCCCAGCCCAAGCCCTGCGCCCTGCTCCCCATAGGTCCCCTCACCCTCCGACTGAAGTTCTGCACTCAGCACCTCTGCTCCACACTGCAGTGGGGGGTCAGTGCACATGGCACACACACAGGGAATGAAAGCAGAAACAAATTGCACCTGATAACAGATAATATGGAGGAGAGAACAGAATGGACTTCTGAACCTATAAACTTGAAATGGGAGAGAAGCAAAGTGAAGGACAGCAGGAAAACTGTGATGTGAGGACTGATTTGATGTCCAGACATCCATTTCATACATACAGTGCAAAAAATGCATTTAAGTTTTTTTTATCACTTTATAATACCTGAAATGTTAAGTATTTTTCAGACTGTGTGAATCTTAATGAAGGATTGTGTATATACTGTATGGACAGACTGATAATATATCTTACACATCCACACTCACACATATGTATGTCCATAACAGAGGCATGGTGGCAGTTTTCTCAACCGTGTGGTTTTATCTTAAAAGCATCATCTGGAGCAGGCAGGTGTTGCCGGTGGTTAATACCAGCATTGGAGTGTATTGCTCAGGCACATCATTTGGGCTGATGATGTTACAGGCAGTCAGATTCAGCAACAACAATTCAAATGAACAAAAACAAATCCTCACAAAATGATGTCAACAACTTCAGTTCTTTAGTCTTTTAAACCGCTTCTCAAGGAAGGTTTGTATCTGCTGTGAGCAAAATCTTCTTGAAGCAGTCATATGAGACTTGTCCTTCATGTCGGTGCAGGCTACGTCCACACTGATACATTTGAGTTTCAACACATCACTTTTGCTGAGACTTTTAGAAACGTTTCAGTTTTGAAAACTGGAGTTACATTTTTGACTTTAGCAAACAATGACAAAGTCACCCTCATTGGCTTCCTGATTGGGTTTTATTATTTAAGATTCAACAACCAGCAGTTAACACAGCATGGATAACAAATTGCAAACGATTCTAACCCTCATAGTAAATTATCCACTTTGTTGTTGGTCCAAGCAGAGACATCTCTCATTAAACCTTTTGCCATTTTTGTTCCTGATTTTTGGTATTTTCAGAGTTGACAGTCTGCTTCCTGTTTACACAGGCATGGACATGCCAGGGCCCTGTACTATGAAGCAGGATTTGCGATTATCGGGGTAACTTCAGGTTCTATTCAGAGTTCATCTAGTTCACTTCTTATCGAGGTAAATCACCAAGGTAACTTGTGCTGAATGGCTAACCTGCTTCAGAGCAGGTTATGTTCAAGTTGAGAGATCAACCTTTATAAAAGCTCCTCCCACTGACCAATCAATTCCTTTCAAACATGACATTGCCGTTCTCAGAGGATCCCGTGGAGCTTGATGCGTGGATTGTTTGAGGGCCTCTGAGAAAGGCATGGGTCTTAAGAGACCGGCAAAGATATAGATTTTCATCAAGGGAATGATGAGCCTTTTATCAGCTGCTGTTGCTGAACATAACCAACCTGACTCGTAGGAGCAATGTGCTCAGTAACACAGACTGTCTGCATTGATCTATGTTTCTTTACTTCTCACCTGTTCACTGTGGATGATGCAGAGAAGATCAGCAATACACTGTATGCACTTTTACACATTAATAGCAATATCTTTTCTTTAGTCTAATTTCTATTGTCCTTTTTGGTGTTCAACTTATTATGATTTGATTTCTGACTTGTTTACAAACCACACTGTGCATTTGTATACTGATATCAATATACAGTTGGCGACTGCTTAGCCTGACTGCATTTGTCAGGTTAAGTTAAATTGGATATCTGAGAGATATCCAAGGTATTTTGAACTCGCTTCGTAGTACATGCCCCAGGTTAGTGATTTTGATAAATACTTTAAGATGTGTTAGTATGGACGGAGATTGTTTCTGATACGAAGCTAAAATGTTCCTTTGGATAGAGATTGTTTTAGTTTAGTTTCAAAATGGAACGGTGCATGGGAGTTTGAAAAAAAAAAAATGACATGAGATCTCCAGAGGAGATCATGTAGAACAGCGGCAATGTGTGTGTGTGTGTGTGTGTGTGTGATGTGGTTAAAGCAAGGGTTAGTAATCCTGGAAAAGCTAGTAAGAGCCGGCTACACTTTGAAAAATGCAACTAATGCATTCCAACCCCTCTCGTTAAAGCTGCGTCCATATGAACATGCACTGACACCTGCTAGAAGCTGATTTTTCTGTGACGTGCGCGCTAACTTTTGCCTATTTCTACTTCTCCATTGGTGGTTTTTTTTATTAGATTCCTGCGAGAGCCACAGACTTTTCTAATGGCTGTCGGGATGTGAAGAGGATTTTCAGTGTAGTGAAGGGTTTCAGAAACAAATGATCAACCCTACCTTTCACTTCAGAGATGCAGTAGTTTTAAGATGTTTTATTGTGTCCCCAACTTTCCCAGTCAGAAAGAAAGAAATCCCTCAAGACATACCTTTTTATATATTTGTCTGAAGTTATATCAAATAGCTGCTTTGCTCAGTTGTTGGTGTATATCGGATCAAATAACAAAATCGGTAAACCTTGGCAAGTAAACCAAATTGGAGTGGGGGGGGGGGGCACAGTCTCAGACTTAGAAAACCTAAGCTCTACACAATAAGCACTAAAACCAGGACCCCCGAGTGATACACAAGCTGTGTAGTTCTGTAGCATCGTCAGGGTAAGGATTTACCTGAGCAATCAGCTGGTGCACCCAGTATTTATTTACTGTTGTTTCCTTGTAACCTCTGCCTATGTCTGGTCTCTGTCCGTCTTTTGAGTAATTTTACTCTTACATGTGTTTATTATTAGTGGATCTCCTCGTATATGTAGAAGCATTATGTATAATAATATATTGTATATAAAAAGGCTGTGAAAGTAGTTGTTGAACTGAGATGGAAAGTTATTTTCCTAAATGTACATTTGTGTATTCGGTTTTTCCCCAGTTCAGCAATGAAGACGTCTTCCTCCATCACTGTCACCTCCATCTTGCCGTCAAAATTGTACTTCTTTCTTTCTCCTCACAGACACATCAGGCACGAATAATATTAAACCTTGACTGAATTACCTTTCAGAAATCTAAAGGAAAAATTGCAGAATTTCTGTAGCTTCAGGCAAATGTTTCTCTATGTTCTTGTACCTTCACATCCTTCAGTGTACTTCAAGTTTTGTTTGGGGTTGTTTTCAGATCAAGCTTCAGTCATCAAAATGACTTCAGCAAACTGAAGCATAAGAATTTGTCAAATTTTAATTAATACAATGTTTGCCTCTTGTTGGACACTTTCACCACTGTTATAGGGTTAAGGCTGCTGCACACGAGAGGATTTTCAACTCTTGACCGATTTTAAAAACATGAGACAACAGACATAATTTAACCGATGTTCAATCTTTGGCCAGAACATAAGACCTTCAAATCTTACAGAAACTCGCAATATAATTCTTCAGTTTTATTATTTTTCATGACACCTTCTGAACTGGAGTGTGGCTTCAGAAGAAAAACAAACATGGAGGAGGACTGAGCCATTTATCAATTTAAATGATCAAACATGTTTGACATTTATGATTCAAGATCAGGGAGGCTCCGACTCAATCGGTGGCATTAAGATTATTTTATAAACCCCTCACTCTTGGGGATTATTTGGGCAGACAATCGGCACTGACCAGTTGGGAACGCCCCAGAGAATGTTGGAAGGGGCAAAACCGGGTCTAGAATCAGCCCGACTGTCCATTACTGTGCAGCAGCCTTTAGCTGACACAGTGCCACTGTTCCTCCAACTCTAGCATTGTCCTCCGCAATTCATGGTGAGGTAAAACTCACACAAAGAATTATAAAAATACCGGAGTTCAATAAAGGTGATTTTCTTCCTATGTCCTGTACTGTGTCTGCTCTTGGTGTTCACTGTGAAATGTGCTGTCTATTATAATATTGACTTTATCTTACACAAGTCACAATGTTAGAAAAAACATGGGAGAGTCTTATCTAAACACGTATCACTGTAATCTTCCTCTCAACGAGGTCACTGGCCTCACAAATCACCTTGTGAACATGATATCTCAAAAACACCAGTCAGTGATTCAATTTGGTTACTTAAAGGTCAAGGTCACAGGAGGGTGGGGGGAGAAAGAGCAGGGGGAAGAAAAGATTTCATCAAGAAATAAATAGTTTTGGGACATGGTTTTTGTGAAACCACACTTCAGCCTACATGTGCTGTCAAAAGCCTGAAGCAGCATGTCCCTTTGTCCTGGAGAAAACTAGAGCAAAGGAACTCAGTCTCCCAGAGGGCATCAATGTCACACAGAGGTGTGAAAACCCCCCCAGGGACACAGGTTTCAACTCCCATTGGTCACTCTGGACCCCATGACCTGTGAGGTCACCGGGCCAATATAAGGCCAGGTCTCCCCCTTTCTTCTATCTCTTTCTACAATCCCTCCACAGGAGAGAAGGCTGTCGTGCCTCTTCTCCAGCTCACATCTTCTCTTCCCATCCAACTCTTCGAGAGCAGCTCGAAGGTGCAGCTTCCAGCTCATCTCACCAAGGAAACTTCCTCGCACTCCAAGCTCTACCAACCTCATAGCAGCGACGCGATGTCCTGCAAGAAAACTTCAACCAGCAACTGAGCTGCACAGCTCAACTGACTACGAAAGCAGTAGCCACAAAACCAGCAAGACTTCACAAAACTGCGAACTGCACAGCAACCTCTTCCTTTCCAAGGACGGGTAACACAACTGGGCTTAATAATCATGCTAGGCTAAGCAAGACTGTTTATTCGATTTTGTGTGATGTTTGATTTGTGGGGTTGTGAGACACGCATGTTTCTTCACCTAATTAGAAATGACCCTCACTACAGATCGGAAACATTACAATAGGGGGAAAGGGTGTTATCTCTTTGGCCAGCCGCCATTTTGGAAGCACGCTGACTCACACAGACACACACACATGTAGACTCACATGCCTATCTTTGTTTAAATAAGTACACTGTTAGTAATTTGTGTTTTTATACTTTATTATATTCATAATAAATGTTTTTTCTTTCACAAATGTTTTTTTATTAATGTTGCATAAGTGAATTTTACCAGCCTCTACACTGTCAAGAACTCTATATCCTGCTAACTATCTAGATGGTAATTTTGATTATAGTTATTAATTTAATTGTTAATCAGATTTCCAAATTTGTAGTTCGTACTTTTATGAGACTTAATCAATAATTGGCTATCTTTTCCCTTCCTTTGAAGGGTGATGCCCGAGGTAACTTTAATCAATTAAAGTTATAATTTAATATTAATATTTTTAATTTTAATATTTAATATTTAATATTTTATTTTGATAACTGAATTTATTGAATGCCGAAAGGCACACCATTTTATGGTATCATGTTTGATGCATTATTGCACAACAATAGAATGAAAATTAAGGGTAAATGGCTTTTAAAACAAGGAAGTCAGCTGGAGGATCTGAGAAAAATGTTCTTTCCTTTGTGGTTCTCAGTTTAAGTGCAACGTTTTTCTTAAGCTTAAGCAAAGGGACACAATTGGAATTTAGTAATATTTTGAATTCTTACAACGAGCCATTTGTTTTTGCTGGAGATTGAAAGTGTGAACCTGAAGTCCTCCATCAGCATTTAGGTCTTCCACGACTTCTGGATTTACAACCTTGTTGATAAGATGTTACAACAGCACAGACATAATTTCCTCTTTGAAGCTGATATAGTTAACTAACAGTAGAAAAGAACAGCATTACTCAAGCATTCATCGTTGTGTCTCTGGCGACCTGTTTATTAATGCTGCGCCTAAGTGGACCCTGTTAAGTTTTCACTTACTTTCCACAAACACTGTTCATGACCTCATTTTCACTAAACTGAGAAGTTAGCAAGTAACAAAGTACTTTGTGTTTATGCCCCCTACTTTACATTATACATGGTCACAGCTTTGTCAAAAATATAACTTGTGTAATGTGGCTGTTGCTCAACTCAAGGCGAGGTAACACATTACAGAAATACATGCACATGTCGTCCTTAGATGAGCCTCGAGCGTTCCGTTTCAGAGAAAGAGGTTTTGAAGATGACCTTGCTTCACATCTCTTTATCAACATCTAAAACTTGAGACCATGTTAAACTAAACTAAAGACCCTTCTGCTGATACTCACTTTAATACAGTTATAATAACTCCTTATCAGGCTGTTGATAATAGTAGCCCTATAAATTCACTATGTATTAATTGCATGGCTGTGTTGCTGTGTATGCTTGGACATTTTGTTACATGCTTAAATTATGTAGTGTTGAGAATATTAAACCCCTTGACAAAGTCAGTTTATTAATTATTTCTACTATATATTATCTTGCTAGTTTCTATATAGTCTATTTGTTAATCCCATAACTGCTAATGCTATGTAAAGTTACTGTACCTTCTGTTCTCACATGCAAGGGCCAGATATGCATTTGATGGTGACGTGTTATCTCAGCAACAAAGCTACATACATTTCAAATTATTTCCAATGCTTGCTGGGCTTGCTGAACTTCCCCAAAATCATTAAAAAGCAGAACAGAGCTAACTTTTCATGAAGCCTAATAGCATCCAGTAAAGTTTCCCATTATTATCTGTAAATCCTCAAACTAATTTAAGAATGATGTGCTTGGCTTTGGACATAAGGCTCAGATTCTGTTGTAGGTTTCTAACTTGCAAACCCATAACTATAAGAGCAGGACTACTCTTGATATACTCCATTCATTTTAGTCTGGAAAGGTTAAAGAAAGACACTATACCCTCCCAACTCCTCAGATGCAGAGGATCTCTCTGTCAACAGCATGATGTACAATACTTAAATATGTGTGCAATAAATGTGTTGTCTTGGTAACTTCCAGTCAAACACATGTACCCCTGTAGGAAAGAATCTTCTTTGTACAAGATTGTTCAGATTTTTTATATTATTTAGTATTTAATATAAAATTGATGTATGTAATCCAAATGTAAACCTTAGGTCTGACGAGCCAAATGTTTTTTGGACTGAAAATGGAAACCAGAAATATGAAAGTTGGACCATGAGTGTGTTCTGTGTTAAATGTCTGAAGATGCTTTTGTTTTCCTATAGGCGTGATCCAATATAAATACATAAATTGGATATGCATTATATTGGATATGCACAGATAATTCACTCAGGAAAAAAACTGTTTCACAATGATATTCTACCACCCTGTTATACTCAATCAAAACTTTCTCCAAACTGAAACTATTTAATAGAAACATACCTTCTCAGAATCATATCTGAATAAACATCATGTACACATTGACTGGTGAAAATACCTCTATACAGATATGTAATAAACATCGAGAATAGATGTCCATGAGTTTGTTTAAAAATCATGTGCCCTCTCGATATAACTTCTCAAGATACAGACATGCCAAAAATAAAAAGGAGAGGGGTATCACATTATATTATGACCCTCACTGCATTTTTATTTGAATTTGAATCTTATTTGTCACTTACAGCAACCATACAGAGTACGAATATATATAAGGTATATATATAAAGTACAAATATACTAGAAAGAATGCAAAAAGTGAATATCTTAGCTTTCAGTTGATTTATGTATTTGTTATATGGGGAAGACAAAATCCAATCAAAATCTGAAAGCAGATGTTTCAAGGATGCACAGATGCAGCATGAGTACAAGGGAAGAACGGGAAGATGCTGGAGCATAAGAAATTTGTCCAAGCAAGAAAATATCTGAGTGCAAGAGCACAGTTTGAGCACAAGCAGGGGCTATTTAAGGGCAAATGTAGGGTTTTGCGTGTAAGCAAAAAAAAATACAACCATTTCCACCAAACTTGCAGGATGGATGGGGTCCTGGAAGAACCCATGACATCCAGTTTTTGATTATTCTTTTATATTTCTTCTATAAGAACAAAATAATCATGGTATTGTTTGGCGGTGGCAGAGGTTTGCGCTCTACTGTTGTTGTTTTTGATATTTGATCCAATGTTTTTAGCCAAAATCAGACCACTAGTAATCCACATCATATTTTATGATGAACCGCACATTTTCCTTGAAAGGTACAGACGGTCACAACAAGAAAACTTTTTTAAATGTTTGTTAAATCTGTAACTATGATCTGATGCATGAGGCAGATAATATTAGAAAAATATATGTATGTATGAAAATGTATCTGACTCCTCTGGCAATTTAGAAGAATGCAAAACTCTCATTTCTAATCCACCAATCAGTGCCAAAAGATCGAGTGTCACTCACTGCTCGTCCACAGCGCCGTTTTATTTGAAAGTTGTGAAGTGGGTCGATGTTTGTCCTGACGTCTGTGTATGTCTGTGCTTGCAGTGTCACAGTGTTGGTTTAGCATTACCACAAGTTGGCTTCACAGGCCCAGCCAGCAGCTCTCATATTACTGTAGTGAAGTGGGCTATGTTTTAGCTTCATGAAAGTCTCTCTGTTTTTTTTCTGGTTGCTGTGGTTACTATCCTGTGCCGGTACTGCAGCAGGGAGGGGCTTTCTAGACAGTTTTGGAGTCTCGCCTCTAATTCGAAATACTACTGACTGCAGCTTTAACTCAGATGGAAAGTTTTGCACGGTGTTCCTGTTTGCAGTCCTTTTCAGAAAAGCAAAGATTTATACACACAAGTGCTGTATGCATCGTTGGCATTACTGATTTATAAATTTAAGAAAAATAAATTGTGACATTGTGTTGTTCCTTTTGTAACTCGTGCCACTGCTGCAGCCCACCATCCGGATATCTGCTGATGGTGGACTGCACTGGAGTCCTGAAGCTGCAGAGGTCACAAAGGGTCACAGCTTTGTCATCAACTGCTCGATTTCCTCCCACCTCCCTGAAGGTGTTTTCTCTCTCTTCTTCTATGGCTCCAACACCACTGACATCAAGCCTGCAGTCCACCACTCAGCCTCCTTTGAGTTCCCCGTAGCTGAGTATGAACACCAGGGCAACTACAGCTGTGTGTATGAGGTCACACTGTCCTGCAGGACATTTTCTGGAGTGACCACATCGATTAGCGTCATCGTTAAATGTAAGATTCATTGCATCCTGATAACACATGGCTTTGGCCTGTTCCTTAATAATCTTCATCCTCGGACTCCTCCTCTTCTGCAGTTTCCAGCCAGGTCAGCCACTGGTTCACCTGAAATAATGCTTTCCCCTTCCCTGGATACTCTTGGGTGACATCTTCTTTCCATGAAAGGAAGGCTTCCTCTTCAATTATTTCCATGTCATAAAAGTTCACAAAATAAAAAAATTAAGAAAAAAATTCATGGTTACTAAACTTTATTGAACAAAGCTCCTGAACACTGCAGTGATGTATTTAACTCCATCATTTCGGTGCTAGATCTTCTTCACGCAAATCTTCTACCAAACAACCATGTGTTAAAGGATACTCAAATGATCATAGTCCATTGTAACAATATACTACCAATTATTAATATTAATATTATTATTATTATTATTATTATTGTTGTTGTTATTACCAATAAACATAAAATTCTAAAGTTCAAAAGTCAGGTAAGAATTTCGCTACAAGTGTCATGATCACAACCAACAAGACATTTAATTTGTTATCCCACACTCTCTGACTTGGTGAGGAAGCAAGTCTTTGTTTGCATCCCCTGTGTGTGTGTGTGTGTGTGTGTGTGTGTGTGTGTGTGTGTGTGTGTGGGTGTGTGTGTGGGTGTGTGTGTGTGTGTGTGTGCGTGCACGCTGTTACTTTCCCCTCAGGTTCTGGATCATAAATAAGCTACTGTGTTACAGAATAGGTTCCAAGCCCTGCAAGAAGAAGAGAACAAATCAGTGGAAAAGAACTGGAACAACCTGAAAAACATATGGAAGGAGGCATGCCTAGAAGTAGGGAGAAAAACAAAAAACCATAAACCTTGGTTATCAACAAACACACTGAAGAAAACTGAAGAAAGGAGGGCAAAAAAAGAGACACTAAACAAAAGCAAAACCAGAGCAAAAAAGGCAGCAGCTCACAAAGAATATGAAACAGCAAATAAAGAGGTGAAGAAAAGTGCAAAATGTGACAAGTGGAACTACATCGAGAATTTGGCACAGGAAGCAGGGGAAGCAGCTGGAAAAAACAACCTCAAAGAACTCTACATAACCGCCAAAAAACTAGCTGGAAAGTTTTGGCAGGCAAACACTCAGATCAGGGACAAACAGGGACGACTCCTCACCACCAAGGAAGAACAACATCAAAGGTGGACAGAACACTTTAGGGAGCTGCTCAACAGACAGCCCCCTGCCCAAAAGGTAGAGATCCCACCAGCCACGCACACGCTTGACATCAACTGTGCCACCCCCAACAAGATCTGAGGTGAGGAAGGCCATCAAAGCATTGCAACGTGGCAAAGCAGCAGGGCCAGATGACATCCCATCAGAGGCTCTATAAGCGGATCTCGACAGCTCAACAACCATGCTCCACCAGCTAATAAAGACCATATGGATTGAAGAAGGAAACATACCAACAGACTGGAAGGACAGGCTCATTTCTGTCATACCAAAGAAAGGAAACCTCAGGGATTGCAACAGCTACCGAGGGATCATGTTGCTATCAACACCAGACAAAGTGTTCAGCCGCATCATCTTGGAGAGACTGCGCAAGGGGGTTGATGATGAACTGAGAGAAAACCAAGCTGGTTTCAGGAATGAAAGATCATGCAGCGACCTAATTGCTAACCTCAGGATCATTATTGAGCAGTCCATAGAATGGCAAACACCTGTTTATGTCAATTTCATAGACTTTGAAAAGGCATTTGACAGTGTAGACCGTGAAATGCTATGGAAACTCATGGCACACTATGGAATCCCCCCAAAGTATATCAACATCATTAAGAACATATACTGGGACATGCAATGCAACATACTCTTCCAGGGATGCGCACATGAAAAATTCAAAGTGCTCACCGGTGTGAAACAGGGCTCCCTGCTTTCCCCTTTCCTCTTCCTTCTGTGCATTGACTGGATCATGGCACAATCAACCCACAATAAAAGGACGGGCATCCAGTGGAGTCTGACAGAACATCTGGAGGACCTCGACTTTGTGGATGACATTGCACTACTCACCCATAGCCACCAACAGATGCAGGACCAATCCAAACTGCTTGGAAAAACTGGAGCTGGACTTGGACTCAAAATAAATGGACCAAAAACCAAAGTAATGCGGATAAACACCAAGAACATGGACCCAATAACCATCGGGGACCAGACGCTGGAAGATGTTGACAAATTCACCTACCTGAGAAGTGTGATAGCTGTTGATAGTGGGACAGAGGAGGACGTGAAGACAAGAATTGGGAAAGCAAGAACAACATTCAACATCTTAAACAAAATTTGGAAAAGTAAAAAAAATCTCCCTCAAGACGAAGCTTCAAATCTTCAACTCCAACGTTAAAAACCGTGCTGCTCTATGGCTCCGAAACCTGGAGAACCACCACTAACATCACAAACAAACTGCAAACCTTCATAAACCACTGCCTAAGATGCTTCCTTGGAGTCTTCTGGCCAAACACAATTAGCAACATCAACCTGTGGGAATGCACAAAACAAGAAACAGTAGATATACAGCTGATAAGGAGAAAATGGAGCTGGATTGGACACACACTACGAAGAAACACAACTGCAATAACAAAACAGGCACTGACATGGAACCCACAAGGCAAACGGGGTAGAGGACGACCCAAAAACACCTGGAGAAGGAGCACAGAGGAGGAATTCAAGAAGAACGGGCTGACGTGGAAACAGCTGGAGAGGATGGCTCAAGACAGACGAGGGTGGAAACAATTCATCAATGGCCTATGTTCCGAAAGGAATATAAAGGCCAAATAGAAATAGAAAAATAGTGTGTGCAAATCGAAAATTGCATTGAAATTCTCACATAGCTTTTGCCTTCAACTGCTCTCTTTGCGAGTCTCTGTGTTCCAGCCGTCCTCTTTCCCTTCTGGACTATTTTGGTTACCTAATATCATCCTTATCAACCATTTCTCCCAAAGAGCTCAAGACGTGACAACAGTCACAAGGAGGGGTGTCAATCGGCCAGTAGCCGATTACCCTTTTGAGTTCTGGATCTTAGAACACTTTCTTTCTTAGATGCATACCTCCACAGACTTGCCAAATCCTTTAAGAATGAGGATACTCATTACTATACACAGAAGACAGAAGAAGAGAGAGGCAGGGTTATACTTTACTGACCTCCAGAGAGCAACCATTTCCAGGCTGTCTTGTTTGGCACCGTAGTTCTCCTCATTTGTATCATCAGTTCCTGGTGGGACCCATGCCATCCCGAGGCCACTCCCAAGACACACTTGTAAACTTGAAATTCCCTGTTGGTTTCTTTTCCAATCATATTGCTCACAGCATCGACATCCCTCTTGGGACATTGCTGCCGAAGTCAGTCTCTGAGCCCCGGGAAGAGGCTACCGTAAAATGCATCCAAAGCTTGTTAGCAGCTTGCACCAAAGAAGTCTCTTGAGCCTTTAGAGAACTTTCTTACATCCAAGTGAAAAACAGGTTCTATTGTCAACTCGTTGTCTTTGCTTTTGAGTATCTTGAAAATGCTACCATTTTCCCTACACTCCTATACTTGACCTTAGAAATGACTATCATTTGGTTAAATACCAGCAGACATATTGAGCATTTTGCCATGCCTTTTGGTTTATCTCATGATCTCATTGTCTCCCTGTCTCTTTTGAATTAAATCTTTCTAGATATCTTTTACAATTTTGTTTTAGTGTCACTACATAAGACTGATCTTCTCCCTGGCAAGAAAATGTTTAGTATATGCATTAGGTGCTATGCTGGTTCCTCATGAACCAACTGTCTGTAAAAGCACACACTCTTGCACCCATTATGATCCTCCCAGATCCTAAGGAGCAGTTTGTTGTCAAGGTTGATGCTTCTTATGAAGAGTTAGGGACTGTGTTCCCCCCAGTGCTCTGCAATCTACCAAAAAGTACACACATGTACATTCTTCCCTGCAACATACAATATATTTAACAGCATGCAACTATTACATTTGCAACCAGGTACTGCTTGCTAGTTGGCAGTGCTTGAGTGCACTTTTTTTGTAATAGACTATACGTACAGTGACAAACTCAATTCTGTCTTCGATTCAACTGAGGTTTCCTGTCTAAAACAACATTACACCTTCTAAGAAAGGATGTTTTCAATGAATATGGAGGAAACATTTAACCATCACTTACTTATGGGAGGTAACAAAAAAAAGATAAGCAAAAAACAGGACTGTTGTCACTTTTGAGTTTCCCCTAGAAACACTTCCATTGTGTTGGGAGTATTTGTAGTGCAACTTTTCTGAGCACCTGTTCTCAAATTGATGAAAAAGTTTTCTCCGTTGGCATGTGTTGTGTCTATTTGCATGTGCAGTACATAAAGAAAAAGCTTGCAGGACTGGATCTTTAATAGGGAAAATAAATACACAGAAAAAGACACGTCACAGTCAATGTTTTCTCTCCTAGTGTCTTTGTTGCTGCTGGTCTCCTCGGTAGCTGCTGGGAGCCTGGTGCTGCTCCTGCTGGTCCTGGTGGTGATCTGTCTGGTCCGCAAGAGAAGACCGCAAGCGATGCCGCCTGGAGTCCCTCAATGTCTGTGCTCACCAGGACACACTTTACATTATGTGAAACTGTTGTAATTTATTTAGCCTATTTTCAAGTCACACTTAAATATCTCTGTATCTGTGTTCCTGACTGTGCAAATAACTATGTGATTTCTAGTTGGCTCTCATATTCATGGCAGATCCTCTTTCCCATCTCATGTTCCAGTCGCTGTCAGGATTCACTATGAAGACCCTGAGGATGAGGAGGAGCAGCTCTATGTGAACTTTGAACAAGTGACGTACAAGAACAGGCAGTGGGAACAAGCCAGTTTGGTGGATGAAGATCATGATGACGATGAGAGAGAGAGAAGAACAATAAAGGCCGTGGTTGTGTACAAAGCCAAGTGACCAGTGCTACTGACCATGATAATAATGTAAACCAGCCCTTTGCTGAAGACTGGCTGGACATCTATGGAGAAGACGAAGATGTTTATCAAAACATTTAGTTTTCTACTGCTGAACAAAATCACAGGGATTAATCGACCCACATACAGTATTATGTATTTCAAAATAATGCAATGTGCTAGTCCTGAACAGGTTTAAGTACGATTTTTGAGTGTGCCATCAATGGGCAATATAGTGCCACAATGCAGTGTGTAAAAAAACACTTCCAGAAAGATCTTTAAAATTTAAAAACAAGAATAGAATGTTTAGATAAGCATTTATTTTTTAATTTCTCTTTGTAAAGTTTTATCAAAATCAGTTTAATTACTTCCTGTTTGTAAAAATCTATAAGAATAACACATTGATAATTTTTTCTTTTCACAATCTACAACATAACATTATGATACTATAGAATAAGTCCAATTGCCTTTGTATATTTCTAGCGTTTCTAGCTTGTGTGCGTGTGTTTTTGTTTGTGTGTGTGTGTTTTCTCAGCTATTCTCAAATTTGTTCAGAGTATTTACACAAGAAGGTAATGTAGTGGAAATTTATCTCAAGATGTGAAATAAAGAGTTTCTCAGACCGGAGTTGTCTTTGAGTTTTAATTATTAGCTCTGCAGAGGGTTACACAGTCAGCAACAAGGCTTCAGAGTGCAGTTTTGAGTGTGCCGTTCTCTCGTTCCACAGCTGCACCACTGGCTGGATGATATGCAGAGTGTGTTCGCACATCCATACCGAGATGAGAACCAAGTTGTTTGAAAGCTTTGTTTACAAAGTGTCTGCCGTTGTCACTGGAAATTCTGCTAGGAATTCCCCATAGTGGAATAATGTCTCTTAACAATGCTTTGGTGACCACACTTGCAGTTTGTTTTGAGGCAGGAAAGGCTTCAACCCATTTTGACCACATGTCGACCATCACTAAACAGTGAGATTTACCTTCTGATGGTGATAGCTGTGTTTGAAGGTCTTCTTCACAAATTAAGTTACCAACTACCAGTAGATGTTAGCAGTTGTTAGCGCCCCCCAGCGGATGTTACAGACATAACCTCAGTTGTGCACTGTAGCGTCATCAAGTGTTTTGGCCTTGTGATCAACGATACAGGCCGAACTTGAGGGTGCGCTGAGGCTAAAGATAAATCTGACTGGTTAGTGGCTTGTATGGCAGCACTATGAACAAAAACAAATCCTCTCAAAATGATGTCAACAACTTCAGTTCTTTAGTCTTTTAAACCGCTTCTCAAGGAAGGTTTGTATCTGCTGTGAGCAAAATCTTCTTGAAGCAGTCATATGAGACTTGTCCTTCATGTCGGTGCAGGCTACGTCCACACTGATACATTTGAGTTTAAACACATCACTTTTGCTGAGACTTTTAGAACGTTTCAGTTTTGAAAACTGGAGTTACAGTTTTGACTTTAGCAAACAATGACAAAGTCACCCTCATTGGCTTCCTGATTGGGTTTTATTATTTACAATTCAACAACCAGCAGTTAACACAGCATGGATAACAAATTGCAAGCGATTCTAACCCTCATAGTAAATTATCCACTTTGTTGTTGGTCCAAGCAGAGACATCTCTCATTAAACCTTTTGCCATTTTTGTTCCTGATTCTTGGTATTTTCAGAGTTGACAGTCTGCTTCCTGTTTACACAGGCATGGGCATGCCAGGGCCCTGTACTATGAAGCAGGATTTGCGATTATCGGGGTAACTTCAGGTTCTATTCAGAGTTTTCAGTCCTACAAATCTAGTTCACTTCTTATCGAGGTTAATCACCAAGGTAACTTGTGCTGAATGGCTAACCTGCTTCAGAGCAGGTTATGTTCAAGTTGAGAGATCAACCTTTATAAAAGCTCCTCCCACTGACCAATCAATTCCTTTAAAACATGACATTGCCGTTCTTAGAGGATCCCGTGGAGCTTGATGCGTGGATTGTTTGAGGGCCTCTGAGAAAGGCATGGGTCTTAAGAGACCGGCAAAGATATAGATTTTCATCAAGGGAATGATGAGCCTTTTATCAGCTGCTGTTGCTGAACATAACCAACCTGACTCGTAGGAGCAATGTGCTCAGTAACACAGACTGTCTGCATTGATGCACTATGTTTCTTTACTTCTCACCTGTTCACTGTGGATGATGCAGAGAAGATCAGCAATACACTGTATGCACTTTTACACATTAATAGCAATATCTTTTCTTTAGTCTAATTTCTATTGTCCTTTTTGGTGTTCAACTTATTATGATTTGATTTCTGACTTGTTTACAAACCACACTGTGCATTTGTATGCTGATATCAATATACAGTTGATGACTGCTTAGCCTGACTGCATTTGTCAGGTTAAGTTAAGTTAGATATCTGAGAGATATCCAAGGTATTTTGAACTCGCTTCGTAGTACATGCCCCAGGTTAGTGATTTTGATAAATACTTTAAGATGTGTTAGTATGGACGGAGATTGTTTCTGATACGAAGCTAAAATGTTCCTTTGGATTGAGATTGTTTTAGTTTAGTTTCAAAATGTAACGGTGCATGGGAGTTTGAAAAAAAAAATGACATGAGATCTCCAGAGAAGATCATGTAGAACAGCGGCAATGTGTGTGTGTGTGTGTGTGTGTGTGTGTGTGTGATATGGTTAAAGCAAGGGTTAGTAATCCTGGAAAAGCCAGCAAGAGCAGGCTACACTTTGAAAAATGCAACTAATGCATTCCAACCCCTCTCGTTAAAGCTGTGCCCATATGAACATGCACTGACACCTGCTAGAAGCTGATTTTTCTGTGACGCGCACGCTAACTTTTGCCTATTTCTACTTCTCCATTGGTGGGTTTTTTTATTAGATTCCTGCGAGAGCCACAGACTTTTCTAATGGCTGTCGGTATGTGAAGAGGATTTTCAGTGTAGTGAAGGGTTTCAGAAACAAATGGTCACATTCCTAATGATTCACACCAAACTGAAACGTTAGGAACCAATATAAACTCTGCTCCATGGTAATTATTCACAAATGCCTAATACTTTTCATCAATTAATCAAATTTTATTTGTATAGCCCATATTCACAAATCACAATTTGTCTCATAGGGCTTTAACATGGTGTGACATCCTCTGCCCTTAACCCTCAACAAGAGTAAGGAAAAACTAAAAAAAAAAACCTTTTAACAGGGTAAAAAGAACGTAGAAACCTCAGAGAGAGCCACATGTGAGGGATCCCTCTCCCAGGACGGTCAGAAGTGCAACAGATGTCAAGTGTGAAGGGAAAAATCATCAAGGTTTTAGCAGTATTGAGGTAGAGGTAATGAGGGGTAGACCTTTCTGAAGCATAACTGAAGGTCAGTGAATTGGTGGATTAATGTCAATAAGGGTCAAGTATCTGAGAAATACTATGTATCAAGCAGTCTTTCTGCAATCATAGTCTATGGTCAGAAGCCAGCAAGATCATGATCCACCATCAAGATCGGATGCCACTATAGTCCACAGTCATTGTTCATTGTCGCCATTAGGATCCATCATCAGCTGCCATCTTGGTCGTGGTCCACCACCATTTTCCGATGCCAAAACGATAAAGGATCCGCCTTTATTGTCACGATCAGCCAGCACGATACAGAATCCACCAGACTGGATCCACCATTACGATCTCTGATACGTGATCCACAGATCCTAATCCATGATGTGGCCATAGCTGCGGCCCTGGATCTGCGGACGATAAGGCAAAGGGACTCCGGGGAAGAAGTCAAGTCAGTAACATGTATTGATGAGATATGAATTACTTTGATGTGATAACGATTGAGAAGAGGAATGAGAAGCTGGAAAGAGAAGCTCCATGTGTCATGTCCCCCCCGACCTTCTAGACCTATAGCAGCATAACTAAGAGCAGGTCCAAGACAAGCCTGTACCAGCTCTAACTATAAGCTTTATCAAAAAGGAAGGTTTTAAGCCTACTCTTAAATGTACAGATGGTGTCTGCCTCCCGAATTGAAAGTGGGAGATGATTCCACAGGAGAGGAGCTTGATAGCTGAAAGCTCTGGCTCCTACTTTTAGAGACTTTAGGGACGACAAGTAAGCCTGAATTCTGGGAGCGCAGTGCTCTAGTGGGTTGATAAGGTACCATCAGCTCTTTAAGGTATAATGGTGCCATATTATTAAGGGCCTTGTAGGTGACGAGGAGAATTTTAAATTCTATTCTCGATTTAACCGGAAGCCAATGTAGCGAAGCTAATACTGGAGAAATGTGGTCACTTTTCTTTGTTCTTGTCAGGACACGTGCTGCGGCATTTTGGACAAGCTGCAGGGTCTTTAACGACTTACTGCTGGAGCCTGATAATAATGAATTACAATAATCCAGTCTGGATGTAACAAAGGCGTGGACTACTTTTTCTGCATCCTTTTGAGAAAGGACATGTCTGATTTTGGAGATATTACGCAAGTGGAAAAAGGCGGTCCTAGAAATTTGTTTTAAGTGTGAATTAAAGGATAAATCAGGATCGAAGATCACTCCCAAGTTCCTGACTGTTTCATTGGAAGCAAGGGCAATGTCGTCTAGCGCAGCTATATCATTAGATAATGTATCTCTAAGGTGTTTAGGGCCAAGTATTAGAACCTCTGTTTTATCTGAGTTTAATAAGAGAAAATTGCGGGTCATCCAGGTTTTTATGTCCTTGAGACATGCTTGGAGTTTAGTTATTTGATTACTTTGTTCAGGTTTTATTGACAAGTATAACTGGATGTCATCCGCATAGCAGTGGAAATTTACCGAGTGTGTCCTGATAATGTTTCCGAGTGGAAGCATATATAATGAGAATAAAATTGGGCCGAGCACAGAGCCCTGTGGAACACCATGGTTAACTTTGGTGCGCACAGATGACTCATCATTAATTTGCACAAATTGGGAGCGATCAGAGAAATAGGATTTAAAGGTCTTGGAATTATACCACGGAGCTAATTTATTATGTTTAATATGTTTCTTTTTTAGAGGCGCTATTGAGTCTAGTGTTAATCATAATGAGTCTACAGAGCTATCGACGAGATGGTCAATCTTAGTGGAGCTAAGGTTTTTAATGAATTTGTTGTTTATATTGACGGATAATACGGGTTTAAATGTAATCGGAATTATTTCCTTAAATTTAGCTACAGCACTATCAGGTAAACATCTAGAAAATGAGTTTATTATTAGTGGCATATATTCTGATAGTGAAAAATCGAAGGTTATTAAATTATGGTCTGATAGAATTGGATTGCGCGGAAGTACTGTAAGATGTTCAATTTTGACACCGTATGATAATATAAGGTCAAGTGTGTGGTTACAACAATGAGTAGGTTGGTGTACACACTGACTGAAACCAATTGAGTCTAATATCGAAATAAATGCTACGCTAAGGCTATCTTTATTATTGTCAACATGAATATTAAAGTCACCAACAATAATAATTTTATCGGTCTTTAGGACTAGGTTTGATAAAAACTCAGGGAATTCCGTTAAAAAATCAGTATAAGCCCCAGGAGCACGGTAAACTACAGCAAATATGATTGGCTGTTGGTGTTTCTTAGATTGGCGTGGAAGACTGAGAACAAGACATTCAAATGAGTTGTAGCTTAGTTTAGGTTTAGGATTAATTGATAGACTGTAGTTAAAAATAGCAGCAACTCCACCTCCTCGACCAAAGTCTCTGGGAACGTGTGAATTTACATGACTGGGGGGAGTAGATTCATTTAGACTGACATATTCATCAGGATGCAGCCACGTCTCAGTGAGGGACAATAAATCAATGTTGTGATCTGAGACTAGTTCATTAACTAAAATAGCCTTTGATGATAATGATCTTATGTTTAAAAGACCACATTTAAAAGTCTTTGTTTCCTGAGTTGTTGCAGAGGTTGTGTGAATTTGTATTAGATTTTTTTGTGGAATTCTCCCTCTGTTATTGTTATTGTCAAATAATTTAATGGGACGGTGGACAGACACAATCTCTATAGGTTTGTGGTTGTGTGACTGATCCAGAGGGAGCGCAGAGAAGTGTTTAGCACTGCAGCTCTGCTTCCTGGTCCCAACTCTGGGTTGTCATTTAATAGACTGGGTAATATTCCTAGATAAGAGAGATGCCCCATCCCAAGTGGGATGAACGCCGTCTCTCCTAACAAGACCAGGTTTCCTTCAAAAAGTTTGCCAATTATCTTTACAGGACATCACCTCGACAGCCAGCAGTTAAAAGACAACATGCAGCTAAACATTTTATCACCTGTTGTGTTAGAGAGAGGGCCAGAGAAAATTACTGTATCCGACATCGTTTTTGCAAAAGCACACACCGACTCAACATTAACTTTAGTGACTTCCGACATGTGAAGCCGGGAGTCGTTGCTGCCGACGTGAATTACGATCTTACTGTATTTACGTTTAGTTTTAGCCAGCAGCTTCAGTTTAGATTCGATGTTGCCGGCTCTGGCCCCTGGGATGCAATTGACTATGGTCGGTGGTGTTGCTAACCTCACGTTTCTCAGAACCGAGTCGCCAATGACCAGAGTTTGCTTCTCAACGGGTGCGTCGCTGAGTGGAGAAAATCTATTTGAAACGTGAGCTGGTGGGTTTTTAATCGTGGGCTTTTTAAGGGTAAAAAATAAAACTAAAGAAAAAAAACAAATGTACATTTTTAAGTCCCCAGATGCAACTGCAGAACCTTGGGGTGCTTTTTCTTTTTAAACCTAGCCAAACATTACTGTCTCCATCGTTCCAGTTTTAAAATCCTGAGTCTGTACTTTTCAATACTGAAATATTAAAATTCATCATTGCTCGTCCCATACCTGTCCAGGAGCATCAGCTGTTGTGGAGAGTGTCAGGATTCCTGCGATGATGACAATGCCCGCCCCCTACTGTGGTTCTGATTGGCTAACTCCAACACCAATACATAGCTCTGGCGCCAATAAGGATTACTAGCCAATCAGAGGGAGAGTAGGGTGGGTCGTCATCCACCCTTTGAGGTTTTGACTGTTCATAACTGGACTATATCTTAACTCCAAGTGGTGGGACAGCCTCACACTTGGATGTAAACCAATTTTAGAACATATTTGCTTATACTGGAGATCTTTTAAAGTAATGTCCCAGAAATGATTTCTGATAGAAACCCCTGCCTCATTCATTGTAGTATTAATGTGTATGAATAAGTCAGGCTGCCGCTTACCAGCTACTAATTTAAAGTGAAACATCTATTGCTATACTCTGTGTTCATTTCTTTGATGTTAAGAATATTTCTCATTGTGAAACATCTGGGTCACCTAATTTTTAGTGTAAACAAGAGGGTGGACTCTGACTTATGACTGGATGTATTTAGCACTGATACACAAGCTTGATGTTACACATCTTAAACAATATGATATGGGCGCCACTTAGACAACCAGACCTGTGTGCTTTGCTGTGACTATAAATGATTGAAACCTCAGATAAAGTAATTTTCTGACTTCAGTAGCTGAGGTACTCTCTACAGAATGTAATGTGCCCATTCTACTTCAAATCCATTTGATCCTTTTGTGTGTTTATTTTGCTTATAGCAGAGCATTCACTGCTTTAACTCAATCAGCATCTTATCTGCCAATAACATGGTGTAGAAGTGAAAGGAAATCACAATATGTTATGATCGATGTAATTTATTATGCACAAAAATTACATTAAGGCAGTTGCTGGAAATGATATGATCAACAATTCTCATGCAAAAAATAAAAAATATTGTTTGGGAGAGGGGGGTTTCAGAAGGAGGGGGCAGCTATGGAGAAAGTTCTGTCACTCCAGGTTTGCTGCTTGGTGTGATGGAGACAGGAGGTTAGCATCAGGAGCGGAGGCTGCAGGAGGGAGTGTGGAGCTGGAGCACAGTGGTACAGCTTCACTTGAGAAGAACTGAAGGACACAAACAAACCATAGTGTTAAATTATGAAGATGGTTCCCTTTGATTGTTTTTTTTTTTTAAAGATAAACGTCAGACAGGCCGCTAAAAACTAAATATGCTAAAGCTAACAGCTACCCAACACCAAGCTAAGGCCTTCCTAAGGCTGCCAGGGAGTAGCAACAGTAGCAGTGCAGCAACAGAGTTATTCACATCTTTACCTAATCACAGCACTCACAGTTCTTCATCAGTGGAGAAGTAACTCTCCATGTTTTCCTCTTCAGAGGAGGAGTCATCCAAAGACATTGTTGCCATTCCAGAATATGTCAGACCCGCTGCAGCCTGAACTTTGTGCAATCTTCTCTTGAGCACGCAGAGAAGACCCTCACGTCCCGTCTCCGTAAAAATGCCTCACTACTGCCTGAGGCATTGCCTAAAATGTTTTAATAGTGTGTTTGTGTGTATGTATATATACACACATACAAGGCTTTCTTTTCTACAGAAATCTTTTTCCTGAGTTGATGTCTCTGCTTATTGTCATCTAGAATGTGAAACCAAACATTGGTCAAGATGACCAATGTAACACCAATAAAATCCAGTCTACTACACTAACATTTGAATACCTCTGCAATAGCCAGTGGCCGGAGGCCAGTGTATGTTTTTGTCCATCTGACTATTTGCCTTAAAGTCAAAGGTCAAGGCCACAATGACCTCATCTTACGGTTTCAGTTGTCAAGAGGTTACAGTGACATTTATATGACAAAAAGTATGTAGAGATATGTACACAGAAACTGCACTGGTTAGCGCAGTCATACAACTGCAGTGCGGTAATTCTAGTTTTTTTTTATATAAATGGGTTAGCTATTTTTACAATCTACAAATATTAATCAATACATTTTGTCACAGTATGTTACACAAAGAAATTGGCATTAAACTTGGCATCTTGTTGTCTCACTAGACTGACGATACAGCTGAAATCTTTGCTGCTTAATGCTCAAATAGAGTCCATCAATGGCGTTCTGCAAGTCATTTTGATTGGTTGGTCCTTGTGAAGAGGAGAATAAAATGAATTCGTGCCAATATTAGTTTACAATCAAACCTTAACAGAGTCAAAGGACATCGTGCAACAATGACATACATTTTTTTCCACAGTACCTGTTGTCCACTGCTGAACATCTGACACCCATTACTACCATACCATTTCTTCCTGTAGAGTGGTGATGTTCTCAAGGTCCTTTGCACAGTCTGTCAAAACAAAATCTGAGTACAAAATGTTAATGCCGCACAACCCTTTGCAGATACAGCTAGTATTTGCACACCACATCGGAGCAAAACAAAACTGCAGTCTGTGAAGCAAGCGGTTTTTGTAGATATAAGGAAAATGCAAATATTTCTGCACGGAACATATTCAGTCCCTTAAGCAAAAAACCATGATGGCCGACGGCAACCTCAACGGCTTCGTCTACTTAAAGACTAGTTTGAGGAGTCTCGGGCTGCCGCCCACTGACCGATACAACATCACTCTTTTCTAAAACTAATGAAGGCAAATTCACACATGTAGACAGAAATACACAGTATAGATTAAAGGTGTAAATATTGCTAACATGATGTTTGATGGGGTCATCATTATACATAACAGAGGAAAACTTTGCACATCTATTTCGTGAGACAGGCGACAGGTGCGTAGGAGAAGGATAAATTCAGAAGGTGGTGGGGTTTTTGTTTTCTACTTTCCAAACATCATTTTTCATGAAGAAATTTGGTAGGGTACAAGAAAACTGTGTGTCGTAAAATAAGGGACAATGTAATATAACTTTGTGTTTTGTCGTCTCATGGATGTAGGTGTCAACCAAGGAAGACACCTCAGAATCCTTGGCCAGAACAACAAAAGAAAATCAATCAAGTCTCAAACATACAAAAATATATACATATTTACAAATGTACTGTTTATGGCACTCTAAATGTTCTACCCTGGTTGGCTCTTAAAGCCGTATAGTTTACGGATCCCATCCACTGCAAAAGCCAACATGGAGGGTGTGCACGCAGGGCACTGAATGCTGCACCTGAGACAGCCTCTCAACTTCAAATTTGGCATAGGTCTATTCCAGTAATGCATTCTGCATGGTATCCCCACATATCTTAACAATCTGCTAGAAAAAGACATAAAAATCCAACACTATATTATAGTAAAAATATGGGAAACATTTTGCAAGCAGTGGGTAATTAGTTCCATTTTATACTCACCGACCTAAGACTTTTGTGCGATGTTCAGGCATGCTAACAAAAGCTTGCCGTGACATTCCCAGAGCCGCAATCTTGAGATCCTCATATTTAGTGAACCAATCCACTGCATACAAGGTTTTAAAATGGACTGTTGCTGGCCAGTACCCACTTTCAACTAGATCAGTAATGTCCACTGAAAAAGTCTTTGATTGTATCGCCCTGAAATTCAAAGACAAAAAGCAATTATTTCAATGCACAAGCAATCTCAAATGACATTACTGCATACATTTTTTCCCCAAAAAAACATTTAGATTCCTTCCAATCAAATTTACTTGCCTTCCTGTGGAAAAAGTGATTTTCCCAGTTGAACAATCACAGCAGGGAAGCATGATTGGTCAAAAAACAACCATTCTAGGAAGTGAGAGAAAAATAATTTGATGTACTAAATTCCAGTAACATCAACGTTAATCAGCGGAGGGATTCTTTCAGTGTGATATTAACTTATATTTCACCCAGCGTACTTTAGGGATTTAATAAAAATGTATATTTAGTATATTATATAAAATGGTGTTTGTGGTATGTAACTTAAAAGTACCTCTTTAATGGTAGGAGAATTTCTCTCCCTCATCTTCCTCGATGCATGTGGATGGTGGTAGTGGCCTAAACCCGTCTTCTGTTTCTCTCCAGTTCTCTTTCTTTTTGTGAGAGGCTGCCCTTCCTGTTCCTCATCAAGACAAACAAACTGTTCGGTCCCAGTTTTTGACGTTGCTGAAACTCCTGTAGCTTCACTTGGATCCTCCTTGATTAAAAAACAGAACATACCAATTGTTACTTAAAATGTATCGCAACGCCCTAACATCTTGTTTTGAAAACATTGTCATATTGCATATTATAAATTAAACCAAATTGATCTGATATTGTGACAAATACATCCCTTGTTAATCTAAAGCATTCATGCATCAAAGTTCAATCATAAACCATCCTTAATTTGAGAAAACGAAATCAAATGTTTATGACGTAGCTTTGTGTTAAATGGACTGGAAAGTTAAAAACAACTTTATTTACGACAGTCACATGACAGGTCCACTCACACATGCGCAATCGGGCCCGCCTCGGTATGAATGTAGTTGCGGGGAATTCTTAGATCCGTGGAATTAGAGGTGTAATCTACTCCCCCCAGTCATGTAAATTCACACGTTCCCAGAGACTTTGGTCGAGGAGGTGGAGTTGCTGCTATTTTTAACTCCAGTCTATCAATTAATCCTAAACCTAAACTAAGCTACAACTCATTTGAAAGTCTTGTTCTTAGTCTTCCACGCCAATCTAAGAAACACCAACAGCCAATCATATTTGCTGTAGTTTACCTGTGCTCCTGGGGCTTATACACACTTGACCTTATATTATCATACGGTGTCAAAATTTAACATCTTACAGTACTTCTGCGCAATCCAATTCTATCAGACCATAATTTAATAACCTTCGATTTTTCACTATCAGAATATATGCCACTAATAATAAACTCATTTTCTAGATGTATACCTGATAGTGCTGTAGCTAAATTTAAGGAAATAATTCCGATTACATTTAAACCTGTATTATCCGTCAATATAAACAACAAATTCATTAAAAACCTTAGCTCCACTAAGATTGACCATCTCGTCGATAGCTCTGTAGACTCATTATGATTAACACTAGACTCAATAGCGCCTCTACAAAAGAAACATATAAAACATAATAAATTAGCTCCGTGGTATAATTTCAAGACACATGAGTTAAAACAATTATCAAGAAAATTAGAAAAGAAGTGGCGCTCCAGCAACCGTGTTGAATATCTCCTAGACTGGAAGAGTAGTGTTAAAGCATATAAGAAGGCCCTCCACAAAGCAAGAGCTGCCTATTATTCGAAACTAATAGAAGAGAATAAAAACAACCCCAGGTTTCTTTTCAGCACTGTAGCCAGGCTGACAGAGAGTCACACCTCCACCGAACCCAGTATTCCTCTATCCCTAAATAGCAATATCTTTATGACCTTCTTTAATAATAAAATTCTAACTATTAGAAATCAAATCAAACATCTTCTGCCCTCAATTGGCACTGAAATCTCAGAGAATCCTACCAATTATTTAGACAGCTTCTCTCTGATCACCCTTGATCAGCTGACCAAACTAATCTCATGTTCTAAACCAACAACTTGTATCTTAGATCCCATTCCTACAAAATTACTTAAAGAAATTCTGCCCCTAATTGATAGCACGTTACTGAACACAATAAATCTGTCATTATCATCAGGATATGTACCACAGTCTTTTAAAATAGCTGTAATCAAACCCCTTCTCAAAAAACCCACCCTAGACCCAGAGGTTTTAGCCAATTACAGACCAATATCTCCCTAGAAAAAGTTGTAGCCAATCAGCTGTGTGAGTTTCTCCAGGAAAATAATATATATGAAGACTTTCAGTCGGGGTTTAGAGCCAATCATAGCACAGAGACAGCCTTGGCAAAAGTCACTAATGACCTTCTAATAGCTTCAGATCAGGGATTTGTGTCTGTCCTTGTTCTGTTAGATCTTAGTGCAGCATTCGACACAATTGACCATAACATTTTACTACAGAGACTAGAACAGTTAATTAGCATTAAAGGAACCACCCTAAACTGGTTTAAATCCTATTTCTCTGATCGCTCCCAATTCGTGCAAATTAATGATGAGTCATCTGTGCACACCAAAGTTAACCATGGTGTTCCACAGGGCTCTGTGCTCGGCCCAATTTTATTCTCATTATATATGCTTCCACTCGGAAACATTATCAGGACACACTCGGTAAATTTCCACTGCTATGCGGATGACATCCAGTTATACTTGTCAATAAAACCTGAACAAAGTAATCAAATTACTAAACTCCAAGCATGTCTCAAGGACATAAAAACCTGGATGATCCGCAATTTTCTCTTATTAAACTTATTAAAAAGTAGTCCACGCCTTTGTTACATCCAGACTGGATTATTGTAATTCATTATTATCAGGCTCCAGCAGTAAGTCGTTAAAGACCCTGCAGCTTGTCCAAAATGCCGCAGCACGTGTCCTGACAAGAACAAAGAAAAGAGACCACATTTCTCCAGTATTAGCTTCGCTACACTGGCTTCCGGTTAAATTGAGAATAGAATTTAAAATTCTCCTCGTCACCTACAAGGCCCTTAATAATATGGCACCATTATACCTTAAAGAGCTGATGGTACCTTATCAACCCACTAGAGCACTGCACTCCCAGAATTCAGGCTTACTTGTCGTCCCTAAAGTCTCTAAAAGTAGAGTAGGAACCAGAGCTTTCAGTTATCAAGCACCTCTCCTGTGGAATCATCTCCCACTTTCAATTCAGGAGGCAGACACCATCTGTATATTTAAGAGTAGGCTTAAAACCTTCCTTTTTGATAAAGCTTATAGTTAGAGCTGGTACAGGCTTGTCTTGGACCTGCTCTTAGTTATGCTGCTATAGGTCTAGAAGGTCGGGGGACACATGACACACGGAGCTTCTCTTTCCAGGTTCTCCTTCCTCCTCTTCCTCTTAATTCATGTCTCATCAATACATGTTACTGACTTGACTTCTTCCCCGGAGTCCCTTTGCCTTATTGTCCGCAAATCCAGGGCCGCAGCTGTGGCCACATCATGGATTAGGATCTGTGGATCGCGTATCAGAGATCGTAATGGTGGATCCAGTATGGCGGATTCTGTATCGTGCTGGCTGATCGTGACAATAAAGGCGGATCCTTTATCGTTTTGCCATCGGAAAATGGTGGTGGACCACGACCAAGGTGGCAGCTGATGATGGATCCTAATGGCGACAATGAACAATGACTGTGGACTATAGTGGCATCCGATCTTGATGGTGGATCATGATCTTGCTGGCTGCTGACCATAGACTATGATTGCAGAAAGACTGCTTGACACATAGTATTTCTCAGATACTTGACCCTTATTGACATTAATCCACCAATTCACTGACCTTCAGTTATGCTTCAGAAAGGTCTACCCCTATCAGTACTGCTAAAACCTTGATGATGTTTCCCTTCACACTTGACATCTATTGCACTTCTGTCCGTCCTGGGAGAGGGATCCCTCAAATGTGGCTCTCTCTGAGGTTTCTACGTTCTTTTTACCCTGTTAAAAGGTTTTTTGTAGTTTTTCCTTACTCTTGTTGAGGGTTAAGGGCAGAGGATGTCACACCATGTTAAAGCCCTATGAGACAAACTGTGATTTGTGAATATGGGCTATACAAATAAAATTTGATTGATTGATTGATAATCCACCAATTCACTGACCTTCAGTTATGCTTCAGGAAGGTCTACCCCTATCAATACTGCTAAAACCTTGATGATGTTCTCCTTTACATCTTGACATCTATTGCACTTCTGTCTGTCCTGGGAGAGGGATCCCTCACATGTGTAATATCCGTTCAGTCTGTGTCTTTTTGTTTTCACTTCCTGTTTTATTTTGTTATCTGGGTTCTTGTGTCTTGTGTCTTGTGTTACTTCCTGTTGGTTTCCCCACACACCTGTACCTTGTTTTGTAATTAAGCTTTCCCTATTTATACCCTGTGTTTCCACTCACCCTCTGGCAGCGTTTACAGCATCCACCATAGCAACGATAAAAACGTTACATTACTACGATTTTTCTGGCGAGATCTGAAAAATATTTGTGATAACTAATCAAATATAGATCGTAAGCATGATCGCTAGAAATGGTGTCAGAATGTATTTTAATGCCCAAACTATATTATAAAATGACATTTTTATCTGAAAATATAAGGAATGTCTGCCATGTTTTCGTTTTTGCAGACGGGATCTTGAGAGTCACGTGACGTGGGCACAGGCAAAACAATGGGCAGACAAAAACGTAGGCATCTCACAATTTGAGAGGCCAAATTGTGAGATGTCTACGTTTTTCCAAGTGGACCAATGTAGGTGGTGTACGTTTTCTGATGAGACTGGGTTGCAAGGCGAGGTAACACATTACAGTAATACATGCACATGTCGTCCTTAGATGAGCCTAGAGCATTCCATTCCGTTCACTCAGGGAGTCTGCAGACATTTGCAAAGCCCATTTTCAAACAACATCCACCAGACTTCAGACAAATAAAACTCAAAATTCCCTGTGATTCCTTCAGATCGGACCCCAAATTGAATCAGTCCCAATCTCTTCCCTCCACCAAATTCATCAGAAAGGATCTCATTGACAAATAAACATGACAACAGTGTTCACATGAAAAATGCCAGAAAGTGTCAAGCAAACGGAAACTGGCCAATCAAATGTCTAAATGTCAGACACAGAAGTTGTTGGTTATAGAAACGTCAACTCCACAGCTGCAAGAAAGCAGGAACATCTTGTTGGTTACTAAGAAACATACCACCATCAATATCAAGTAGGTTGGGTTGTGCAAGTCTCAACCAGAGTTAAAGTGAGAAGGCTTACGCTGCTGGGGTCACTCTGCTCTGCATCCTCTCTGTGTTTATGAGCTCAGACACTTCATCTGCGATAATCAGGATGTTGAAGCTCCTACTTAGACTCTCTATTGGTGAGTAACAAGTGCTTAATGTGAAAAAGATAATGTTGCAGTTTTTTCTACAGGATTGTTCAGAATTTTTTAATTATCTATTATAAAATTCATGTATGTAATCCTTAGGTCTGATGAGCCAAATGTTTTTTGGACTGAAAAAGGAAACGAGAAATATGAAAGTTGGACCATGAGTGTGTTCTGTGTTAAATGTCTGAAGATGCTTTTGTTTTCCTATAGGCGTGATCCAATATAAATACATAAATTGGATATGCATTATATTGGATATGCACAGATAATTCACTCAGGAAAAAAACATGTTTCACAATGATATTCTACCACCCTGTTATACTCAATCAAAACTGTCTCCAAACTGAAACTATTTAATAGAAACATACCTTCTCAGAATCATATCTGAATAAACATCATGTACACATTGACTGGTGAAAATCCCTCTATACAGATCTGTAATAAACATCGAGGATAGATGTCCATGAGTTTGTTTAAAAATCATGTGCCCTCTTGTGTAACTTCTCATGATGCAGACATGCCAAAATTAAAAAGGATAGGGGTAACACATTATATTATGACCCTCACTGCATTTTTATTTGAATTTGAATCTTATTTGTCACTTACAGCAACCATACAGTGTATCTAAAAACTATTTAGAGAGTGTTAAGTGCAAAGTTTTTCTTAAGCTTAAGCAAAGGGACACAATTGGAATTTAGTAATATTTTGAATTCTTACAACGAGCCATTTATTTTAGCTGGAGATTGAAAGTGTGAACCTGAAGTCCTCCGTCAGCATTTAGGTCTTCCACGACTTCTGGATTTACAACCGAGAGGTTCTTGTTGATAAGATGTTACAACAGCACAGACATAATTTCCTCTTTGAAGCTGATATAGTTAACTAACAGTAGAAAAGAACAGCATTACTCAAGCATTCATCGTTGTGTCTCTGGCGACCTGTTTATTAATGCCGCGCCTAAGTGGACCCTGTTAAGTTTTCACTTACTTTCCACAAACACTGCCGCTAATGTTCATGACCTCATTTTCACTAAACTGAGAAGTTAGCAATTAACAAAGTACTAGATCATGTTTATGCCCCCTACATTACATTATACATGGTCACAGCTTTTTCAAAAATATAACTTGTGTAATGTTGTTGTTGCTCAACTCAAGGTGAGGTAACACATTACAGAAATACATGCACATGTCGTCCTTAGATGAGCCTAGAGCGTTCCGTTTCAAAGAAAGAGTTTTTTTAGCGTGAGGAAGGCAGGAAGAAATATATTCATGTATAAATGATATATATGTGGTTAGGATAGGTTCAACATCAGTAGGATATATGGAATAAAGTGCAGCTACATGAGCAAATATGAGCTGTGCCAGTGTATGAATAAAGTAAAATGCTAACTGGTTAATACTGGTAATTATAAGTTTGTCACAGTGACATTGACCAATAACATCTACTCAGTTCAAGGTTTGCACCACGTGAAAGGATTCACTGGAGATGTTCCTGATCACATTCACAAGGCAAAAATTGTGTTTTGTGAGGCCACCGTGACTTTGACCTTTGACCTCCAAAATGTAATAATTTCATCCTTGAGTGCAGCTGAACATGTTTTTACAAAATGTGTAGAAATTCCCTCAATGCCTTCTTGAGATATAGTTTTCACAATAATGGAACAGATGTTGTGACAATACGAAACATTATGCCTCCAGCCACTGGCACAGAGGCATAAAAATACATATATGGATTCAAAAAAAAATATATATAGATATGGTAATAAATCGTGTAAATATAAATCTGCATGTGCTCTATTTTCTCTTCTAGTCCGCTTTCTCTTGACCACACCTTCACCTGTTGCAGGTCAGTCCATTCACCTGTATACATGATACATATAACTCCTGTACTTTTACGTGCATGTTCTGTTAAAATCTGATATTGTTACCCGGCTGATAGGTTTTCAGATCAGATTAAATGGTTCTGGATCCACTCAGTGCTCTGGAAGAGTTGAAATCTATCACAACTACACCTGGGGAACGGTCTGCGATGACAGATGGGACTTAATGGATGCGCAGGTGGTTTGCAGACAGCTGAGCTGTGGTACAGCAGTGAGTGCACCTCATGTTGCTCACTTTGGCGAAGGAGTTGGATCTATTTTGCTCGATGATGTGGCCTGTTTAGGAAATGAAACTTCTTTGACCGCCTGTCAGCACAGAACATTTGGGGAACATGACTGTTCACACAGTGAGGATGCTGGTGTCATCTGCTCAGGTGAGAAGAGAATATCAATATCAATTCATCTAACCCCCGAGCTGTTGGGCCTCAGGGCCTTTCAAGTGACAGGTTGAATCTGTGGAAATTACTAAGGTTATTATTATTATTATTATTATAATGAGAATAATAATAAACCCAACATTTCACAAGCCAACAAATGAATTAGATCCAGATTCGTATATGGATGTGCACCGAATTGCATCAAGATCCATGAATTATTCTCTAGAGAATCATCGAGAATGTTGTAATACGTAATGCATAAGAAAGTGAAAAATGAATTCCGGGATCGACCCAATGATCTGGATCTACTCCATCCCTTTATTTCATGGAAGTTATCACGTAATCTTGCTAACCATAAACAAACAAAAACGGTGACGAAAACCTAAACTCCTTGGCAGAGGTTACAATAGTAATAATAATAAACATAAACATAATCATAATCATAATAACAATAATAATAACTTTAATTACAGAAAAGTACTGTGTTGTTAAAATAGCAAAGTATTGTGTTGCTGGTAAATATCCCTTGTATGTTTGAAGGTCTTCTTCACAAATGAAGTTACCAACTACCAGTAGATGTTAGCAGTTGTTAGCGGCCCCCAGCGGATGTTAAGGACATAACCTCAGTTGTGCACCGTAGCGTCATCAAGTGTTTTGGCCTTGTGATCAATAATACAGGCCGAACTTGAGGGTACGCTGAGGCTAAAGGTAAATCTGACTGGTTAGTGGCTTGTATGGCAGCACTATGAAAGCCATGCGGCCAGCTCAGTCGATCAGACATCATTGGAGAGAGTCAGAGGGAGCCACAGTCCATTTTTGCTTTTGTCCTTTCATGGTCCAGTTTGCTTTGATCATGTTAAAAATATAGTTCTATAGTAATAATAGCAAAAAATTTACCCTGAAACTCGCAAACCAGTGAAGAAAGACAAGAATAGCTATATAAATAGCTATAACTTTAAGGCACAGTGTATATCATTCAGCATACAGCTAAAAAATAAATAATAATAATTTACAACTTACAAATACACTGTATATCTGTGACAAACAACTTAATAAATAAGTTAAACTCATAATTGAACCTTTCTACCATGGTGCCTCATGACTGCATCGTTACTGAGCTCTGAAGACGACAACAAAGGGCCAGGAAAGTCCTTGGTCCTCTAAGACCAAGGACTTTCCTGTTAAGATCTCTAAGGAAACAAACTCTCTGCATTACTCCTTATCCTCTTGTGAATTGCTCTTAAAAACGTTTTTATACACTTTTACTGGACTTGAGGTCTTAAATTGCTTTTATATGTTAATCACCTAGTAACACTTACTTTTATACAATGGCATTCTTTTAACCCCATTTCATTGGATTGTTTTGTTATTATTGTTATTATTATTACTGTTATTAATAATACACATTTTTCAACAGCCCTTCTGAAGCCCAACATCTCCATGAATCCTCCTGGTGTAGTGACCTGGGGTCAGGATGTTGTCATCACCTGTTCTATCACAATTCTGCATTTAGGTGGAACGTTCATTCTGCAGCCGACGTCAGGCTCAGTCAAACAAAGGCCAAGTGCTGACTCCGCTACCTTCAGCATCCATCAAGTGAACTTTGATAAAGAGGGATTATACCAATGTCAGTATCAGACAAGGGTATCAAGTCAAGACGTCAACTCTCCCCCAAGTGAATCTGTCAGACTCTCTGTTACCGGTAATTACATCTACTGATCCTAGTTTTTAATTTAATATAAATGTTCAAAGCAAATATTTTACAAATAGAGTACAAGTACAAATGTACTAGAAAGAATGCAAAAAGTGAATATCTTAGCTTTTGGTTGATTTATGTATTTGTTATATGGGGAAGACAAAATCCAATCAAAATCTGAAAGCAGATGTTTCAAGGATGCACAGATGCAGCATGAGTACAAGTGGAAGAACAGGAAGATGCTGGAGCATAAGAAATTTGTCCAAGCAAGAAAATATCTGAGTGCAAGAGCACAGTTTGAGCACAAGCAGGGGCTATTTAAGGGCGAATGTAGGGTTTTGCATGTAAGCAAAAAAAACTACAACCATTTCCACCAAACTTGCAGGATGGATGGGGTCCCGGAAGAACCCATGACATCCAGTTTTTGATTATTCTTTTATATATCTTCTATAAGAACAAAATAATCATGGTATTGTTTGGCGGTGGCAGAGGTTTGCGCTCTACTGTTGTTGTTTTTGATATTTGATCCAATGTTTTTAGCCAAAATCAGACCACTAGTAATCCACATCATATTTTATGATGAACTGCACATTTTCCTTGAAAGGTACAGACGGTCACAACAAGAAAACTTTTTTAAATGTTTGTTAAATCTGTAACTATGATCTGATAACAGTGCATGAGGCAGATAATATTAGGAAAAAAATATGTATCTGACTCCTCTGGCAATTTAGAAGAATGCAAAACTCTCATTTCTAATCCACCAATCAGTGCCAAAAGATCGAGTGTCACTCACTTCTCGTCCACAGCGCTGTTGTATTTGAAAGTTGTGAAGTGGGTCGATGTTTGTCCTGACGTCTGTGTATGTCTGTGCTTGCAGTGTCACAGTGTTGGTTTAGCATTACCACAAGTTGGCTTCACAGGCCCAGCCAGCAACTCTCATAATATTGTAGTGAAGTGGGCTATGTTTTAGCTTCATGAAAGTCTCTGTTTTTTTTCTGGTTGCTGTGGTTACTATCCTGTGCCGGTACTGCAGCAGGGAGGGGCTTTGCAGACAGTTTTGGAGTCTCGCCTCTAATTCGAAATACTACTGACTGCAGCTTTAACTCAGATGGAAAGTTTTGCACGGTGTTCCTGTTTGCAGTCCTTTTCAGAAAAGCAAAGATTTATACACATGTGCTGTATGCATCGTTGGCATTACTGATTTATAAATTTAAGAAAAATAAATTGTGACATTGTGTTGTTCCTTTTGTAACTAGTGCCACTGCTGCAGCCCACCATCCGGATATCTGCTGATGGTGGACTGCACTGGAGTCCTGAAGCTGCAGAGGTCACAAAGGGTCACAGCTTTGTCATCAACTGCTCGATTTCCCCCCACCTCCCTGAAGGTGTTTTCTCTCTCTTCTTCTGTGGCTCCAACACCACTGACATCAAGCCTGCAGTCCACCACTCAGCCTCCTTTGAGTTCCCCGTAGCTGAGTATGAACACCAGGGCAACTACAGCTGTGTGTATGAGGTCACACTGTCCTCCAGGACATTTTCTGGAGTGACCACATCGATTAGCGTCATTGTTAAATGTAAGTCGGCTCAAATAAAGCAAACAATTGATGCATCTATTTTCTGCAGTTTTTTTGGACAGGTTTGTGTCTTCCTCTTGGATTTAAAAGAATCCAGTTTAATATATGATTTATTTATACTGCATGTCAAATGTATTTAACAAACATTGCAACTAATCAATAGTTAACTTTACATTTTACTCATATTTAACTAATAGTTCAAAATAAAATGTAAAAGATATAATATTTACTAACCATGATTCATGGTTACTAAACTTTATTGAACAAAACTCCTGAACACTGTGCAGTGATGTATTTAACTGCATCATTTCGGTGCTAGATCTTCTTCACACAAATCTTCTACCAAACAACCATGTGTTAAAGGATACTAAAATGATCATAGTCCATTGTAACAATATACTACCAACTATTATTATTATTATTATTATTATTATTATTATTATTGCTGTTACCAATAAACATAAAATTCAAAAGTTCAAAAGTCAGGTAAGAATTTCGCTGCAAGTGTCATGATCACAACCAACAAGACATTTAATTTGTTATCCCACACTCTCTGACTTGGTGAGGAAGCAAGTCTTTGTTTGCATCCCGTCTGTCTGTGTGTGTGTGTGTGTGTGTGTGTGCGTGTTTGCAAATAGTAAATTGCATTGAAATTCTCACGTAGCTTTTGCCTTCAACTGCTCTCTTTGCGAGTCTCTGTGTTCCAGCCGTCCTCTTTCCCTTCTGGACTATTTTGGTTACCTAATATCATCCTTATCAACCATTTCTCCCAAAGAGCTCAAGACGTGACAACAGTCACAAGGAGGGGTGTCAATCCTTTTTTGTGGTCGAGGCCAGAGTTCTGGATCTTAGAACACTTTCTTTCTTTCATGCATACCTCCACAGACTTGCCATATTCTTTAAGAACGAGGATCTCTTGAGCCTTTAGAGAACTTTCTTACATCCAAGTGAAAAACAGGTTCTATTGTCAACTCGTTGTCTTTGCTTTTGAGTATCTTGAAAATGCTACCATTTTCCCTACACTCCTATACTTGACCTTAGAAATGACTATCATTTGGTTAAATACCAGCAGACATATTGAGCATTTTGCCATGCCTTTTGGTTTATCTCATGGTCTTCTAGATATCTTTTACAATTTTGTTTTAGTGTCACTACATAAGACTGATCTTCTCCCTGGCAAGAAAATGTTTAGTATATGCATTAGGTGCTATGCTGGTTCCTCATGAACCATCTGTCTGTAAAAGCACACACTCTTGCACCCATTATGATCCTCCCAGATCCTAAGAAGCAGTTTGTTGTCAAGGTTGATGCTTCTTATGAAGAGTTAGGGACTGTGTTCCCCCCAGTGCTCTGCAATCTACCAAAAAGTACACACATGTACATTCTTCCCTGCAACATACAATATATCTAACAGAATGCAATTATTACATTTGCAACCAGGTACTGCTTGCTAGTTGGCAGTGCTTGAGTGCAATTTTTTTGCAATAGACTATACGTACAGTGACAAACTCAATTCTGTCTGTCTTCGATTCAACTGAGGTTTCCTGTCTAAAACAACATTACACCTTCTAAGAAAGGATGTTTGCAATGAATACGGAGGAAACATTTAACCATCACTTACTTATGGGAGGTAACAAAAGAAGATAGGATTTTAAATGAAAAAAGATAAGCAAAAAACAGGACTGTTGTCACTTTTGAGTGTCCCCTTCCATTGTGTTGGGAGTATTTGCAGTGCAATTACTTTTTTCCGAGCACCTGTTCTCAAATTGATGAAAATGTTTTCTCCGTTGGCATGTGTTGTGTCTATTTGCATGTGCAGTACATAAAGAAAAAGCTTGCAGTACTGGATCTTTAATAGGCAAAATAAATATACAGAAAAAGACACGTCACAGTCAATGTTTTCTCTCCTAGTGTCTTTGTTGCTGCTGGTCTCCTCGGTAGCTGCTGGGAGCCTGGTGCTGCTCCTGCTGGTCCTGGTGGTGATCTGTCTGGTCCGCAAGAGAAGACCGCAAGCAATGCCGTCTGGAGTCCCTCAATGTCTGTGCTCACCAGGACACACTTTACATTATGTGAAACTGTTGTAATTTATTTAGCCTATTTTCAAGTCACTTAAATATCTCTGTATCTGTGTTCCTGACTGTGCAAATAACTATGTGATTTCTAGTTAGCTCTTATATTCATGGCAGGTAATCTTTCCCTGTTCATGTTCCAGTGGCTGTCAGGAATCACTATGAAGACACTGACGATGAGGTGGAGCAGATCTATGTGAACTTTGAACAAGTGAAGAGGCAGTTGGAGCAAGACAGCGGACTGGTGGATGCAAAGAGTGAATATCTTTGCTTTTGGTTGATTTGTGTATTTGTTATATGGGGAAGACAAAATCCAAGAGCAGATCAAAATCTGGAAGAACGGGAGATGGAGCACAAGTAATGTGTCCAAGCAGAAAATATTTGAGTGCAAGTGCACAGTTTGAGCACAAGATCTAAATTTGAAGTCAAAAAGTCCTGTTCTCAAATGAATCGGCCACTCTTGAATAAGTAAAGGAATTATTTTTCAAATTTTTATGAGGTTGAGTTGAAAGAAGGAGTGATTTGGATTTTAAGGTTGTTTTGACAAGGTTGCCTGTCTGTTTGTTGGTTTAATTATTTATGAAAAAACTACTACACCTATTTCCACCAAACTTGCAGGATGGATGGGGCCCCGGAAAAACCCTTGACATCTAGTTTTTGATAATTTTTTTATAAGAACTAAACAATCATGGTATTGTTTCATGATGGCAGAGGTATGCGCTCTACTGAGTGCCATTCTAGTCTATCAAGCAATTCAAAAGATCAATTTGTTGTTTTTAATATCTGACCACTACTAATCACATCATATTTTATTCTTTAGTTCTGCCAACACACATTTAAGACACAATTAAATATCTATTTATCTGTGTTCCTGACTGTGCAAATAACTTTGTGATCTCTAGTTGGCTCTCATCCTCTTTCCCATCTCATGTTCCAGTCGCTGTCAGGATTCACTATGAAGACCGTGAGGATGAGGTGGAGCAGCTCTATGAGAACTTTGAACAAGTGATGTACAAGAAGAGGCAGTGGGAGCAAGCCAGTTCGGTGGATGAAGATCATGATGACTATGAGAGAGAGAAGAACAATAAAGGCAGTGGTTGTGTACAAAGCCAAGTGACCAGTGCTACTGACCACGATAATAATGTAAACCAGCCCTTTGCTGAAGACTGGCTGGACATCTATGGAGAAGACGAAGATGTTTATC
Organism: Verasper variegatus; assembly: GCA_026259375.1. NCBI lineage: Eukaryota > Metazoa > Chordata > Actinopteri > Pleuronectiformes > Pleuronectidae > Verasper > Verasper variegatus. Next base: position 2,160,639 of record CM048054.1, on the reverse strand, counting down.
AAAACATTTCGTTTTCTACTGCTGAACAAAAGCACAGGGATTAATCAACCCACATACAGTATTATGTATTTCAAAATAATGCAATGTGCTAGTCCTGAACAGGTTTAAGTACCATTTTTTGAGTGTGCCATCGATGGGCAATATAGTGCCACAATGCAGTGTGTAAAAAAACACTTCCAGAAAGATCTTTAAAATTAAAAAACGAGGATAGAATGTTTAGATAAGTATTTATTTTTTCATTTCTCTTTGTAAAGTTTAATCGGTAACTGCGGATCCAACTTTGCACCTATGAAATAACTTCTTGTTTATAAAAATCTATAAGAATAACATTCACAATCTACAACATAACATTATGATACTATAGAATAAGTCCAATTGCTTTTGTATATTTCTAGCGTTTCTAGCTTGTGTGCGTGTGTTTTTGTTTGTGTGTGCGTGTGTTTTCTCAGCTACTCTCAAATTTGTTCAGAGTATTGAGACAAGAAGGTAATGTAGTGGAAATTTATCTCAAGATGTGAAATAAAGAGTTTCTCAGACCGGAGTTGTCTTTGAGTTTTAATTATTAGCTCTGCAGAGGGTTACACAGTCAGCAACAAGGCTTCAGTGCGACCACTCATTTCAGGAGATGTGGGCAAATCTGAAATCCTAACCACAGAATAACCTGCACCAGAGTCGACCATGAAATTGAGTTTGTGACCGTTAACACACAGTTCGAGTTGAGGCATTTTCTTAAAGGCATCATTATTATATTTAACATTATGTGTGTGTGTGTGTGGTTAGTACAGCAAGCTGTTCTTCATTGCATGAGCGTGTGTCTGTGTGTGTTTTACTTCCCTTTTTCTGCTCCTTTGTGGGTAGGCAAGTCATCTTCTCTCCGCCTGCTCCCCCCTCACTTCCTCTATTTCAGTCAGCAGTGAAAGTTCTTGCGACTGACTCTTCGTTGGTTGGTAGAGTCTGGTCTTGTCACTGAATCATATTGAGGAGGTTTTTGTCGTTGGGGAGGAGGAAAGCAGGCGTCGCGGAGGAGACCGCCACACCCTGTAAATGGAGGATACAGAGATCTATGTGAGTTCTTTTCAACTTTCTAAGTTCCTTTAATCTATTCTCGTTTGTTCTTTTTTAACCTTAGCCATCTGTTTAAACGTTTGTTTTCAGTCCGTACATTCTGTTTCTTTTCCCACATTTCAAGACACTTCTTATTGTCTTCTATGTCTATGACCTTTTTATTGGTTTTTAATTCTTTAATTCGAGTTTTTCTCTTAGGAGTTTAAGTTTGTCAATACTGAATGACCCATTATGAGGAAAAGCAAGTCTCTGGACCACATTGGAAGAATGGTCACACTTTCCCGTCCCCACTCCGGGAGTTCCTAACTTCCCTCGTTGCCCATCCTTATTAAGTAAGTGTATGAAATCGTGAACATCTACAATTTCCCCTGAACACTCAATTTAAGACACGGACGTCTCCACGAATCCTTGTTTCTTTCTCCGGAAAAACAGGAAAAATGCCTTCAACTAGGATGATTGCCTTGAGGATGGGTCAGATAAACATCATTAACAACAATAATCCAGAGACAATGACTAATACACCCGTTCCAAATAAAACCATAAATGTGGTATTTCCTATGTCTGTTTGATTTTCTATTTGTCATGAATTGAATCTGAATTTCAACATCTCACCGGATATAAGATGACCAAAGAGAGGTCTTTGGATCCCTGTGAAGATGGTCCGGAGCCCAAATCACTTTGGTCCTCTCGTCTCTTAAATGTCAGAGGTATAGGCAGAAGATCTTTCTCTCCTGGGTGGCCAACCACCGAAGACTTCTCGGGTCCAGACGATCTTTCAAGGGATCCTGTTCGTGACACCAAGTTTGTCGTGGAAATTTATCGCGAGATGTGAAATAAAGAGTTTCTCAGACCGGAATTGTCTTTGAGTTTTCATTTTTAGCTCTGCAGAGGGTTACACAGTCAGCAACAGAGTGCAACCACGAGTAGTAAGACAGAAAGCAGATTTTCTTCAGTTGAGCCTGGTCAATGTGTTTGTGTTTGTGAGCGTTTGTGTGGACACAGTTGTTTTCTGCTTTTGAGTCTCTGTGAGGTTTGTATGTGTGTATCTCAGATGAATACAAATATTGTTAATATTGTTGACTTAATTTGTAAAATGTGTTGTGTGATGACCACAAGCCAAAATGTGTTGAACTGACAATGAAGCTTGTTCTTCATACTACTAGTGCGCCTGGAGTGTTGATCTCTACACACAAGAGATGGGGTTCTTAAGGACGTTCCCCCTCTGAAAGGTACCTCTCTGATGATCAAGAACCTCACGCAAGTCCAGTTGCCCTTGTGTAGACGTAGGAAGCAGAAATACCACGATCTGGTTGAGAGCCTTTAAAGACCCCAGATGATAATATCTGTCTTTAAGGGAATAGTTAATTGAAAAATTAAAATCCACTCATTATCTACTCACCACTATGCTGGTGGAAGGGTGGGTGAGGTGTTTGAGTCCACAAAACACTTTTTGAGTCTCTTTGAGTCGCATTGCAGCCAAATCCAATACAATTTAAGTAGCTGGGGATTCCTTTAAACAGAAAAAAACAACAGAAAAACTGAATAAAATGCCTCTATATGTCCTTAAGCCTCGACATTCAAATTCGACTCGAAACGTCGTCATTTACATCATGTTTTTAGCCTAAATGTCCCCTACCGGAAGTAACGGTGCTAGCGGTAGTATCGATGCTACCGTGACCCTGCACGTGCCCTTGGGCGAGAGGTTGCGCGGATATCAGAGGACATTTAGGCTAAAAACATGGTGCAAATGACCTTGTTTAGAGTCAAATTTAAATGTCAGGCTTACACTCACACTTGGATGACACCACAGGAGCAGTATGGAGGCATGTTTTGTATTTTACTGTTGTTGTTTTTTTACGTTTGAATAAGGCGTACCCAGTTACTTCAATTGTATTGGATTTGGCTGAAACGCTGTTTACCTGTGATACTCCTAAAGTGTTTGTAAACTCAAACACTTCACCCTCCCCTCCATCGGCATAGTGGTGAGTAGATAGTGAGGGAATTACATTTTTTCGGTGAACTATCCCTTTAACCCACCTTCTCCCACTGTATGACTTCACTCTTACCATGAGTCAATGTGATTTGATTTCTTTAATCTTCAGTGGGTTCACTTCAGTGGCCTCTGAGCTGTGAAAGCAGTGAAAGCACCGGTGCACATTAGCCTTTGACCACTAGATGTCCTCCTCCTCATCATGACAGCTGCTGGCTCAACTGTAGCCGGGGATCCTGTTGTTGTCTGTCGCGCGCGCACACACGCACGCGTATAGGCACACTGCGCTTCCTGGCCACGCCCCTCTCGTGAATAATTCATCAGCTACCGGAGGAGGAGGCTCGTGTCCCCGGAGCTGCTCAGCTCGTGTGACGGTTAATAATGGTTACAACCAGCAGAGACACAGACACACAGAGACACGGGTGAACGGTAATGAATGGAGAATCTGCCTCACGCACAACGACCCCGCTGGTTTGCACCGGAGATTTACAAAGGAGCGACCGAGGGTTTGATATTAACCCGACCCCAACCTATTATCTGCCGGCCTCGCATTATCCTCACCGCCGCGGGTCTGCGGGGAAACAAACACTCACGGTAAGCTCAGTGCGTGTCCGTGTGTCCCTGTGAGCGAAGGAAGTGGAGATAGATATTGTAGTAAGATGGCTGGTGTGTGCGTGCGTGTGCGTGTGTGCGCGCGCGTGTGTGTGTGTCCTCACATCATCAACAACCTAATATTAATAATGATATAATTATGATAAATAATAACAATTTCACTCATTATCGTTGTTGTTGTTTAGTAGTGGTTGTAGCATGGCCCCTGGTAATGGATGAAATCATGTAATAATCTACTGGACTCTGAGTTACTGCAGAGATGTTGTAATGACAGTGTAAATCCTACTTCACTAGCACAGAAGCACATTTACATTGTGCTATGATGATGTTACAGCCTCTACAATGTAAAACACAAACTGTGGCTTACCAGTTAGACACTAGGACAATGCTGTGGCTGTACCTATCTACCAACCTACCTACCTACCTACCTACCTACCTACCTACCTACCTACCTACCTACCTATACCTACTTACTTACCTACCTACCTGCATCCATCCATCAATCCAACTGGATCTTGTGGGTCTAGTAGACAAGGAGGTGGAGCTGGGCGATAAGTGAACATTTGAGGAGGTCTGCTGAGGGTGGGAGGCAATGTGGTTCAGGACCCCTGAAGGCCATATGCTGCTGCTGATGTTGAAGGCTCATGATATGATATATCATGATATAACCAAAAACACACTTTCTGTGAAATTACCAGAAAACACATTAGACTGGATGAAAGCAACTCTGGACATTAGCAGCCATTGGGGGCAAACTCAGAAAACATCTACATAGCTACATAGCTAGCTAGTTGTCGAGCTATGTAACTTATATATTAACGTATCTAGCTTGCTATTTTTGCATTTTGCCATAGCAGCTATTCTGTATACAAAGATGATCAATATGACACCCCAAAAGTAAAGCCAAAATACACAACTCTGCGGACTGTGGCTCCAAACAATGTCTTCAGAGAACAATGGTAGCACCCATATCCAGGGTATTTGGCTTCATTTTATTTAGAAACCGATGAAGTGGAGACATGTCGTCCTTACATACAGTCATGGCTTTCCATTGCTTCATAAAGGCCTAGACTATATAATTGCAGTTAAAGTGCTCTCCTACTTTTTTATCAAATCTCCGAATCCAAAAACATTGCTCTGACCAAGATACATCTCTCTGGCTTCTTTTCCTAGACAGTGGTGGTGCAATGGGGTGTAATCTCATGTTAATCTGCCTAACCTTGTAGTTTGTAGTCTGGGTTTAACACTGCCCCCCACCATGTCAGTCATTAGTTTAATGCGATCACTCATACAGTATCATTAGTGGTAATTAAAAGTATACAAAATGTTGGCATTTTTCCCCTAATTTTTTTTATGTTTTATAAATTCCATAATGATTCCAGCACATTCTTTCTAAAATCTTCTAAATATTTTCTCAAGCCTGCGTGGCAGATTCCCTCTGGTCTCATCTTAAACCCAGTACACTAAATTTGAGTTTATAAGCAGGATATCTATTAAAAAGTAGTGATAACTATTAGAAAATAATCCATGATGCCAGTGTGTAGCGCCTTTGTATGAGCGCAATTTATCACTTGGGCTTCCTGTGGTCTTGGAAATGGAAAGCACATGATTTAGTGTCCTGGTATCATATTCCATATGGCAAGGATGAGTGAGTGTGGACCACCTGGCCGGTGTCCTTGATGTTCTTTTGATCTTTCAATATTGCAGTGGCTAATGTGTGTGAATAATTTTTGAACCTGTCCTTTAGCAGTTTGCAGTCCCAAGCAGTTTAGTTGCCATACTCTCTTTGTGGTAGTGAAGGTTACAAACACAAGTGGAAATATATATACTATAATCTGTAAGCATCAGTCAGATGTTAACGTTGTTGGACTTTCAAGTTTAAAAAAACTAGGAGGCAGATGTATAAAATAACCCTTGAACACATTTTCTTATTGATGTTTTTAATGATTATTATTGTGTGACTGTATAATCTGCTATTTGCTAAATACATCGGTAATGTCAAGGTTTTAGTTTGTGAAAAAATAAGTTGGTCAAAATTGAGTCAAGTTGAGTTGAGTACTGACCATCGGCTATTTGAGCAAATGATAAACAATAGTCGGACTTGCTGAGATGTATATTTGATGAGAATCTTGGGACAATCAGAGGTGAGCAGCAGACTGTCCAGTAAATACGTTCAATTACATGAGGATTATATGAGGTTTTTCAGATGTAGATTTTACACTGGATTAGTAAAGGTGGTGGACAACCTGTCATTGTTAGCTCAGGAATAAACGCAGTCAAGGTACCAGTAGCTTGATGCCAGGCTTGTCACATAAGACAAGCTTTAAATTACTTCAAAAAGTGTATAAGTGATAATCGTTTACAGCAAGAGGAAAGGGGAAAAGGTAAGCATGTCAGTTAGCCCTTTGTTTGTTTATCTCCAGGAAGTATTTTTTTTTGTTTTTGAGGCTACGGACACACACACACACACACACACACACACACACACACACACACACACACACACACACACACACACACACACACACACACACACACACACAAGCTTGTGCACACACTCCCTTCCTGTATGTAGGCAAGCTGAGGGAGACCTCAGCGATTGCAGGAAGTCAGGATTGACTTCTCTGGGGAAGAAAGATAAGAGTGTGTGTGTGTGTGTGTGTGTGTGTGTGTGTGTGTGTGTGTGTGTGTGTGTGTGTGTGTGTGTGTGTGTGTGTGTGTGTGTGTGTGTGTGTGTGTGTGTGTGTGTGTGTGTGTGTGTGTGTGTGTGGGTTGGTTGGTGGATTCAGTTGAAGGCAAGGCCATCTGCACTCCACTATTGCTAATAACAAACACACTTACAGACACACAACCAAACCTAGTGCAGCAAAATGGTCCTGGGCAAATGCTCTGGGTTTAGTGTGTGCGTAGGTGAGGTGTGCTTCTGAATAGGTTGTGTGAACAGGTAGAACAGGTTGGATATTTGAATTGATTTTGCATCAGCAACAAGTCTTTTGCATTTTTGAAGAACGTGTATGCTGATGTTCGTTCTCAACCGCATCCCTAATCCTCTGCTGGAGATGCTCTAGGAAACTCAGGTACCCACCAAATCAACTTGGAGCCATCCCCTTGTGCACCATGAATATCTTCACTAAATTACATTTGAATCCATTCAATGGTTGTTCAGACATTTTACAAAAAGTGTAAACTGTCAACCTGATTACGCAATCCATATATTTGTGATTTTAATCCACTTTCTTCATCCTTAGTTTTGTCCTATATTGATGCTGATTTTTTTGTATCACAAATCTGATAAAGATGTAATGGGCTGGTACACATTTTCTTTACACAACACATATTTACTACAGTGTATTACAAATATATTTACAGTGTAGAAATGTTCTCATCAATAGTCTCTGGTGGCCAAGCTATCGAATGGTGACACACATCTGTGGCATTTCTGTGATTCAGTTTATATGTTGCATCTGCAATAATATATATGTATATATATATCGGCTTGGTTGATTTAGTGCTGGGTCTGGACACTGCAGTGGTCAAGCTGTTCTTGCAAAATAAAATCAAAAATGTTTCATAGTAAACTTCAGAATATGTTGTTTAATTTGTTGTGTTTTTTACAGTGATTGCAATAGTTAAAATACGTTTTTTAATGTAACATTAGCAGTGAAGTGTAAGAGGAGATATTTGGAAATTTAACTGAATACATTCAAAACAAGTTCAATTTGCATATAATTGTAGCCTGATTGGTTAGAATGTCAGTTGGTAATACTTAAACAGTGTTGGGATGAAATTGGGTCGTCCATCTGTGATGTTTCTGTGTTGTGGATTTACAATGGGGCTACTTTTCTCTCTGTAGATATGCTAGCATGATCGTGACCTCCAGTTGGCAACACTCCTTAATAATGACTGCACTGTATGGGGTTTAATAATTTTACTTTGTCAATGCCACACAAGTATAAGGATACAGAATTCTTCCCTGATTGATTTGTCTGTCTGGAATTAACAACCAGTTAAGGTCAACAAAGACCTTACAACATGACTGTTGTAAACTGGATGTTCTACTGGACAGTTGTGTGAACTGTTTAGTAGTAGGTGCTTTTAGAATTGGTGACTGGAAAAGAAAAAGCGTGTTATTTGTTAATATGAGGAATTTGTTTTTAGCATTAGGTTGCTCTGCTAACACTAGCATCAATCTAAGCGCTACATGTATGGTTAACCAGACTTGTTGTCCTGTGTAACTTGTGTCGGTATCAAATTTGGACAAACTCTTGTGTGTTTGAGACAGAAAAAGTTGGAGGAGGTCAGATGGAGACGTAACTGACAACAGATGGTGTGTGTGTGTGTGTGTGTGTGTGTGTGTGTGTGTGTGTGTGTGTGTGTGTGTGTGTGTGTGTGTGTGTGTGTGTGTGTGTGTGTGTGTGTGTGTGTGTGTGTGTTTGTGAGAGAGAGAGACATGCAAACACCACACTTATCTCTCTTTCTCTCTTTCACACATATGGACACACACTCAAATGAGTGAGCTTCTCACCACGTCGCCCCTGAGTCACATTTACTGGCATCAGAGTGACTCAGATCACATTTTCACATCTCCCTTTCTTTTTCTATGTATTTTTCCTTTTTTTTGTACAAGAACACATAACTTAAATAGCTAAACTGTACCTTTGACATACAGTATTACAATTACAGTATTATATATATATATATATATATATATATATATATGTGTGTGTGTGTGCGAGCCTCCATGCAAATTACACTTTGGGAATAATAATGAAGTTGATATGGTTTATCTTTAAAAAGTATCACATTATTGTGAAGATGAACTCAGCAAAGTTATTAATGACAATGAATGGAACAATGCATTATTTCAAGTGAATGACTGCACATATTGTCCCAGGCTTAACCTGCCAATTCTAAACTCTCCAAAATATATTCCAATGTCACTGATAAATGTCACATGTCACCAGCAAACATGACACACATGTTTTGGTCTTGTCCTAGCTTACAGGATTACTGGTCACCCATTTTCAAACACTTCACTGAATATAGTGCTGACACCATGTGCAGAAATTATCATTTAATTGGGAGGACAACAAAGAATATTATTGCATTTGTATCCTTGTTAGCACACCAAATAATAGTGTTTGAGAGGAAGTCTTTTTGCCCTTTAAGCATCTCTGTGGTTTAAGAACCTCATGATGTTCCAAAAATTTGAGAAAGTTAGGTACAACTTGAGGGGATCACCTGGAAAATTGAGTCTGTTTGTGGACACATTTTTAATATTTTCTGCTACAAACCCCAGATAAAATATCATGCTTGTGGGCACATCAAACATGTCACCGTCGATACTGACACATTGGAAACAGTTCACATAGGTTGATTGTTGATCAATGAAAACTTAGTGCTAATAACTCAGGAGTGTCTGTTCATGCTGTTCCCAACACTAAAGATTCCCTACGTAGGATTTAGTGACAGGTGGTAAAGGTGCATATTTAACCAATTGAATGACATATTATTTATTTCTAATAAATGTGTATTGTTTAATTTTGGGTGTTTTAATTCTATATTATTCTGTGTTATTTTGTATTTAATGTAATTGTTTTGCGTATTAATATACATTTTCAACAACATTTCTCTCTCTCTCTCTCTCTCTCCTCTATTTTTTCTCCTCTCTTTTCACTCAGCCAGAAACAGATTTATACTTAATTTTCTCAGCCACTGTCAAATGTGTCCAGTGCATTTATAAAAAAACTGTCACTATTTAGTGCTGCTGCAGCCAGAAGCTTTTGTGTGACTCTTTCTCAGACAAGGATTATGCTTATTCCTGACTAGCCATGCAGATACTTCAGTCATTCTTACTCTGAGTTTGAAACATCTGCTGCTGAGTCTGGTTGTAATAGGAAATTAATGTTTATTCTTGTAAATGAAAAATGATTCTATGTATTTCTTCGAGAAGTAGTTTAAACACTTAATGAAGTGTTGTTTACTGTCAACAGTGGCTTATCTGACACACACACACACACAGACACACACACACACACACACACACACACACACACACACACACACACACACACACACACACACACAGGAAATGTAGGGAACAATGAAAAGAGAAAGAAGAATACTTTAATGTCTAAAGTATTTAATACTGGAATTCATGTGTGTTAGAGTTACAGAAAGTTACAGGCAAAACACAAAAACACACATTTAACACTGAGTACTTGTGTGATCTAATACCAGGTCTGAACAGGACCACAGTGAGTCTGAGTCTCTTTCTACCCAACAGGGACTCTGTTGGCTACCAAACACTGAGGAGGATGGGATATGTTCATGATGGAGAGTTGAAAACATCCTCCTCTTTCTGTGAGTACATGCAGCAGGTCCATTCGACATAGGATAAGATGAGATAAGACTTTATAAATCCAGAGGGAAATTCTTGTGCCAGCTTGCTCCAAGATTACAGTACAGAACAATATATAGTAGAATAGAATGCAGTGAAAAAAACAATAAAGAATTAAGTCTAAAATACAAGTAAAGATACAAATAAAAGTATAAGTGTATTGTAAATAAAATCAAAATACTAAGTGTATACAGAGTAATGCAAAACCAGTTCCTATTTGTAGATATCAATAGAAATGAGAATAAGATAAGCATGAGCAAAGTTCCATTAGACAGAGAAACTAATCTTGAATTCAAGTGGCAGTAAGTAGAAATGATAAAAGAGTTGTTGGAAGAATAGAATTATATGTCTTAAAGATGTGACCACCTATCATATAATAAATTCTATTCACATGAGCAAAGACGTAACCGCCTGTCATATGATAAATTGGTAAGGTTCTGAGACCAACCTACTATATATTACTTTGTAAGGTGACAAAGCAAATTAAATAGTTGCATAGAATTTCATTCCTCTCTTGCAACTAGTGTATTTTGTTCTGTCAAGATGAAAACAGTTGCATTATCCTCAACAGAGTATGGGATATTGCACATTATATTGAAATATATAAAAATAAATTAGAATTGAAATATATTCAGTCATAACATAGTGTTTTAAATCTGTGTAGGTGCTGGCCACAGCTTTTGCCCCAGCAGACCATCGTGTAGAAAATGGTAACTTCAGATTCATAAAAAGTGGCCCTTCCTGTAGGGAGCTTTACAGTTCCTGGTCCAGTCCAGTTTACTATAGACACCCAGGTATTTATACTCCCACACAATCTCCACCAGCTTGCCTGTGATGGAGAGAGACAAAAGGAGGAGTCCTGCACCAGCTCATTTGTTTTCTGATGTTGAGCTGCAGACGGTTCAGCTTATACTCGTCCACAAACTGTATCACCCTCTGTCCTCCTCACAAATATAGAAATACTAATGTTTGTGTCTGTGTTGGTGTACGAGGAAACCAAAGTCTCTCTTAAATGGAGGGGGAGTGAGTGTACTTCATACCAGCCTGGATGTCCTTAGCAACCATTCTGGTTGCTGCTGTCACTGAATCTGGCTTATGATGTGCTGATATTCTCTGCACAGTCTGTAGCCTGCGTTCCTCCATCTTAACAGAGAGTGTCCTGCGTGATGGGCATCTCCGAGAGTGGCCATGCTTTGTTCTTGCAATGGTTAGAGTACGTCTGAGTGTCTAAGGAAGGAGGACCAGAGCTCTGTGCAGTTGGAGAAAAGAAATGTGATCCCTCAGGATGCTCTCAGCAAGTCCTCTGTAGGCCTGTCCGAGGGGCTGACAGCTCAGTACCACCTTTTTTCAGCTGTCCTAATGAAATGAAGCTGCTGCTGAGCTCTTTTGTCCGTGATTGTGGTGTTAGGTGACCAGCTCAGATTCAAGGATATATATGGTCACTTAAGGTCAGCCACTAGGGCTGGATGAAAAAAAATAAATCCAAAGTCTTGATGACCACTCAAGGTGCTTTAAAGTACATTTTTACCATTCATCTATTCACACACACACACACACATACAGTGCATCTGTATGTGCAGCCATCAGGGGCAATTTGGGGATCAGGATCTTACCCAAGATGCGGAATGGGGAAGACTGGGATCAAACCTACAACCTTCTGGTTAGAGGACGAGCTGGTCTACCCCTAAGCTACAACTGCCCCAATATATTTATATAATGCTTATGCATTGTGTAAAACACTGCAAGCACATGATCAGCTTCAGATTTGTAAAGTGTTTTGCTGTTTATCAAGTCTTGGTCTTTCTCTGCCCATAAAGAAGAGTTTAAAACAACAACCTTGAATGAGGAGCAAAGTTCAGTCTTTAAATTTGAAATGAGTAATAATGTGACCTTTATTTAGATAATTATCAATATCAATTGATATGAATATTTGTATCTCTATATAATTTTTGGCCGTATCGTCCAGCCATACCATCCACCCACCACACCTTACTATCATTGATAGTTATGGGCTGCAGGCAGGGAGGCCATTTCCTTCAGTGTAGACAAGCTGCTTAGTTTTATCAGTTCTGTACCACCTCAGTCTATGTGAAGAATGATGTAACTGTCGGTATGTGATAATGATTTTGCTGTCGGTATGTGGCCTCATTATAGTTGTCAATAAGTCTCAGGATGTTGTGTCTTTTGCAAACTGGAATATGAGCTTGTGGTCCAGGGTGGATGTGTAGTCATGTCTGTACAGTTTTGTATTCAGACAGCATCCTCGGGGGTTCCTGTGCTTAGCATGTGTTCAGCTGACATCCTGTTACCCAGGCTCACCACCTGCGGCCTGTCTGTTAGAAAGGCTATAGTATCCAGTCACAGATCGATGTGGGTATACAGAGGTCTGCCAGTTTCTCATAAAGCTTTGGAGGTTGGATTGTGTTGAAGGCCAAGCTATAGTCCACCAAGAGCATTGCTGTGTCCGAAATCACTCACTCATATCACTAACCACTATATAGTGACTTCTGTATAAAGAACTATATAGTGAGCTTATCAGGAAAAGAAAAAAAATGCTTTAGGATACTACTCTGCGCATTTTGCCTGCACGATTATGACGTAACATCTGCTGTTGGAAAATCCCACAATAAATTCTAAATGTTTATTTTACACATAGTATTGATATTTTTAAGGAATACGCTTGTTAAATGACCATCTTTGAATGTAGAAACAAGTTTGTCTCAGTTTGTGATGTGCACACTAATCATTCGCACAGCACCTGAAAATGGCAAACTCACTAGTGGTCTATATAATGATTAGTGGGTAATATCAGACACAGCCTATGTGTTTGTGAGTGTTTTCATTAGGGTCCGAATGTTCCACAGCTGTGTGCAGGGTCTACAGCAACATCCATTGACCTGTTCCCCCCTCAGGTTGGTGGGTCGTCAGGGGGCTGTGGTCAGTGTAAATGCCACAGTCATTTATCTGAATGCCACAGGGTGGAAGTAATTCATCCAGGTGTTTAGCTTTTGGGGAACTGGGATAGTGTTTCCCTTTATTTGCTCTACATCCACACATCTTTTTTTGTTTTAAAACCACAGTAGGCATTTACTACGAGGTGCTCTGGAGGGTACATGCTGACTGATACAGAAGTAATAACCATGCTGTAATTAGCAATGGGCGACAGAGGGCGACAGAGGTCAGGGTTTGCTTGGGCAGCTTTAAATGCAAACACCTGGCAGGATTTAATTGGCAGTGCTATCCCTTACATATTTTCGAATTTGGTTCTCAGATTCAAATGAGGACAAATTTTGTTCAACGTACAATTGTTAATTTCTTAAATTATTTGCATTTATGTTTCCTTAAAGGTATAATATGTAACAATTCTTCATTGGTCACCAATTTTATTCAAGAAAACAGGATGTTTCATATCCACTTTACTTTTGGTAATAGATGCGTTCGAGGTGGACTTGGTCTGACTGTGTCTGACTTGATCTGCTGATGTGATTTGGCAAGGCAGACACTTTTGCCTTTTCATAGTGTTAGTGAACCTATGACCGATCTCAAGTCATTTCACATATTAGTTAAATCAAAGTAATGTTTCATGAATACATACATGATGATGAGTTCAGGGACAAAAATACATCACTTATTTTACACATACATCTCACATACGCCTCTTTTGAGACAAATAAACAGCAGATAATGAATCTCAATTTCTTAGAATAGAAAAAATAAATAATAATAAGTCATGCATGTCAGTGAAGCCTTTAGCCAATCAGTTGTGTCGTCACAGAGGTTTCGAGGTGCTGCAGCTGGAGTAGAACAACTGCACGGTCTGACTGCAACCGCCTCACTCCCGCAATGTTTTAAGGTCAAGTGACATGATGAGGTTTTGCAGGGCTGGCAAAAGTCAAACAACATTTCTTACCAGCATGATTATACTATGATTATACATTTGTGACACATGATTTGTAGTCCACCATTACCTAAAATTTTATTTTAAATTAGTATTTTTTATCTTGTATAGCTGAGTGTAGATTGCACCCTTAACACACTCCTAGAAACATTATTTAGCTGCTGTATGGGATTTGTCCTTTACTGTTGGTTTTATTTATGTCAATTATAGAAAAATGGAAACCTCACAATGTGAAAGTTTAGCTGATAAATAAAGCTCCAAGAAAAAAAGGCAGGTGATGGAATTGACCCTGCTTTTTTGCTCCTGGACCAGAGTCTGAGCTCTTGGCTGTGAGTACAGGTGAGGTAGGAGTAAGGTTTTGCTGGTCTGCAGCTCAAATATTTGGGTCAAAGCTATCCAAGTTGAATTTGACTCAAAACAGAGAGTAAGTCCATTAGAATTGATGCATTTTCCTTTGAGATTTACCTGTTTTACAGTTTTAAATGTTATTGTGTCCAGGCCTTTACAGTTGTATAAGCAAAGGGATAATTTGAATTTGTTATTGGTTACACTTGCACTCTTCACAAATTTTGTGACTTTTGATCTGAAAGTCTTCATATCCCACCCTCACAAGCTCTCAGTTTCTTACATGAAAAAACTAATGCCGTTAAAATAATTCATCATCTAAAATCCAACCTCAAAAGGTCACTGATCAATAAGTTCTGATCTCTTTTGGTTCATCAAGTTTGAGAATTTGTGTCACCCGTTAATCATCTCTGCTTGAGGCTAGCAGCCTGAGGCAACATTAGTACTTTGGGGGCCCCAGACAAAAGGGACATGTGGGGCATACATCAAACCAAATCAAATCACTTATGGGTTAGGTTGTTTCTGACCATGGTGTCGTTGCAGTCTCTGGTACATAACCTATCATAACATTTCAGGGGTTTCTTTCAAAAATGCATGTTGATTTGTTGGCAGCAGGTTTAGACAAGGAGCAAGAATAATATATACAAGGGTATAAAATCAATTCAGATTACCAACATTTTATTATTGATGAATGAACAATACTAAAATATAGTCCATTTGGAAGGAGGCTAATGACTAATGTGCTGGAGTGAACTACATCAGCAAAGAGAATTGGTACTGTTAATCATCGGAGTAATAATTAGGAGAGTCAGGTTATGATGACTGTGTGTGTATGTATGTATGAATATATATATAGGTTTTAATGTATCACTTACCCTCTCCCTCTCTTTTTCCAGGGAGACGTGACAAGAAATCTGTGAGTGACCTGTTGTTGTGAACAGTCATGTTCCGAAACAGCCTGAAGATGCTGCTGGGAGGCAAAATCCGCAAGAACAACAATGGTCAGTACTTCTTGTATATTTTGTGTACACTTGCATTCTAAAAGCTGCATGTTCTTTTTACTGAGTGCATTTTTCTAGGTTTTGATATCTACTCGTATCGCTGATATGTTGTTCTAATGCTTTCCATTATTTTATACAATCCATTTTTCTCTTGTCCTCAACAGGGGGCAACAGCATTGAGTCAGAGGGGTCAGAGATCAGGATGATGGAGGGGTTCACTCGTTCTCTTCCCTCCTCCCCCCTCCTCAACCTCCGGCTGGGCAAAAGAAGTGGTAGGGAATATTTGTGTACTGTACCTACAAAGATATTCCGTGTTATTCAGTCACATACACTATAATGATATCTATCCTAAGTAAAATACAGGAATATACTGGAAAGTACATTCAAACAACACTAACATGACAAAATATTTTACATTTAAATTCACTAGATCCAGATTTTTAATCAGATCTGCAGCAAATTACACACACTCAAAAATACCAGTCCCTTCTTTTTTTCATCAAGATTACGATGAATTATCATATCACAAAAATTATGGAAAAACGCGGATTGTTAAAGAAAGTGAAAAGAAATTCCTGGATCTACCCTTTGTTCCAGATAGGCACCAAAGGTTTATTGGTTCTTTGCTGACCTAATCCACATCCTCCCATCAAGTTCCCTCGTAATCCATCCAGTAGTTTCTGAATATTCCTAACAGACAAACAACGATGAAAATATAACCTCCTTGGCATAGGTAATAATTTTTAGCGTAATTTCCTGAATGAAAGATGCTTATTAATATTGTTATTTGCACAATAATATGATACGTTTTATTGTCTGAACAACAAAAAATGTATTAACAAATGTACAAGTAGTAACTTCTTTGAGCTCGCCAGTTATTTATTTTGTTGACAAAAACTCCTGTCATCATATTTGTGTGTTTGGTATACTTATATCTGTATCCCATAGCACTTTAATAGAAAAAGTGCTGCCTATAGATGTACTATGAATGTGTGTGTGAATGGCAAAAACCTGTACTGTGATGCACTTTGAATGGTAATCAAGACTAGAAGAGTGGCACAATGGCAGGTTCAGTATCTTGACCAAGGACACTTCCGCATTCGGAATGGGAAGACTGGGATCAAACCACTGTCCTGTTTAGAAAAAGACCTGCTCTACCCCCTGAGACACAGGGTCTGACTTCTTTCATGAAACTTGCTTTTACAAATACCCTGGGATACTTAATTACCTTGTTATCTTACATTGATGTAGCACTGATAACACAGGATGACATGAAAACTGTGCAATCAATGGGTTTCCTATCAGTATGTGCAGGGTCATGTTAAAACATCTTATTAACTTTTGAAAAATCTGAGTGGACATAAGCGTATAATTGTTTCCCTTCATTCAGACACATTAAACCAAACAGAGAAAAGGGTATATGGCTATATTTGTATCGTTCTTTTCTCTTCCTGTCGACCACTCAAAGCACTTCAAGCCACATTCACCCATTCACACACACATTCATACAGCACTACTATATGCTGCGCTTTTTACTTCCACACACCATTCATACGTTGTCAGCACAGCTGTAGGATTTTTGGATCAGTATTTTGCCCAAGGACACTTTGGCATGCTGACTGGAGGAGCCAGGGATCAAACCAGTTAATGGACGACCTGCTTTTCCTCCTGAGCCACAGCAGCCCACACAGCCTTAAAAGTGCTCCTGAGTGTGAAAGTGTCCACAGTCACTATGCTACCTTTCACTAATGAAATAAAACTAACTGTGGAGTAAACAGACCTCAAACACACTTTAAAGATGTGTAACAGTTTGAACCTCAAAGAATATATTTATTTGATATCGTGGTCACAATAAGAAAAGTTTAAGAGATACAGTCTGTAAAGACTCTTTGTTGGTTGTGGCGTCATTGTTTTATGTGCTAGTTTTGCCATAAGAATATCCACCCAATGGAGTCTAGGTTCTGGTTGAAAGGGAGGAGAGAACCAAGAAGAAACCATAACAAGCATTCAAATAGTTTCTCATTTTCTCCGTTTACCACACACACACACACACACACACACACACACACAGCTGTGACCTGTTACACTGTGTCTGGCACCAGCGAGGGGGTTGACCTATGACCCTACATTTGATCATCACATCGTGCCTTAGTGAGAGAGAAAATGCAGAAATGTAACCCAACCTCCTGCAAAGCTCTCCTCTCCTGCTCCTCCTTTTTCTCCTCCTCTTCCTCCTCCTCGGGGCTGATTTGACACACTTTGTCTAAACATTACCATGTGGAGCCTCCTGACTCTTTTTATTTTCTGTGCTTTCTGTCAAAACAACAAAACAAAAAAAACCAAGGCAGCTTATTAAAGTCAGTATTACAACATACACAAGATCTAATTTCAAGCACATATTTGAGCAAAATTGATTCATGACATCTGGTTTATGTAAACTATTATGTCATAGTAATGTATATTTATGGTAAAATTGCTTTCAAATGCACTCACTGAAAAATTAGCTATAACTATAAAAATGCATCTTCTAGATCCACCATTACCTGTAATTTAAAAATATAAATTTTTAATGAACTGACTTCAGTTTCTTATTCAACACAAAATAAAGCGAGGCAGTAGTGAATTTTCATGATGAGGAAAAACCAGCTGAACTCCTTCTCAAGGTAAAACTAGCATATCTTAGCTTGTGGGGATTTTGCTAGTAAAGGCATTTACGGAGGTGCATTAGCAAAACATTAATCTCACTCAAACTTTTAGCTTTGTGTTTGGTCTCCACCAATCCTGTGTATCAGGCACTGTAACTGCATTGTTCATCAGCTGTAGCAGCAAAATGGTGCCTACGATTGTACATTGTTGCATTTTCATGTTAAATTTTAAGTTATTATATTGATTTAAAAATGAGTATCAATAGTGGTTTGGCAAACAGAGGAGTCATGTTAGCTCGCTTCTAGCTGCTGTTACAGCCAGAGGGTGCCTTTCAAAACAGAGATATATTTAATTCCTCAGACTTAGGAAAGGAATGTTAGAAAGACATTTGGTAATCTTCACATCCAGTGGAGGATATCCTTCTCTACATTTAATAATCATCTAAACATCTAAAAATGAACTGATGTTCAATTCAAAATCTTCTATCTAGGACCTCTTTCTACATTTTTCGCATTTTTGGGGCTAAAGTGGATTATAATAGTCCATGACTGTGTTCAGACACTCTTTTGTTCTTCCAAAACTGGATTCTCACTTTGGCTGCAGCGTTTCTTCTTTATCTGAATCTTCCCTCAGTCTTTCTCTTTTTGGCCGTGCTTTTTTTCTGTTACAAGACAGAAGATCGAGCTGTGTTTTTTAACTTAGCCCACATTTCTTGACATGTACTCTCTCCACTCGGCTCCTCCTGCAGTCCCTCTATTTCACTCTGAGTGTGTGTGTGTTGGTTGGAGGAGGGAGGAGGTTCAGATGGGGGAGGTCGCCTTTCCGAGCAGATATGGAGGCTCCGCAGTTGAAAGAAAAACTCTTCTAACAAATGGAAACTTTACTTGTTGCTTTCCTTACCGAAGAGGACGTCCTCTCTTCTTCTTTCCACTTCATGCTTCAATTGTTCTTCTGGTTCTTTGCTCTAGTTTGGAGGAGGCGCTACCTGTGAATGAAAAGGAATGCTTTTTTGGGGGCTGAAAAGGATAGCAACCAGTGAAATACATTGTCCAGATCTGCTGTGTGAGTTGCTGTAAAGTTGAAGAGCATGTGCTTTCCAGTTTTACAATCAGTACATTCACTGTTGATATGAAGAGTTTGGCTTTTACCACTTTTCATATGTTTTACTCTTCTGTATTTTTAAAAACCGCAGTCATTCTGCTTCAGAAGTTGGCGTTAGAGTGGACTTGAGTGTTTTTTCTTTTCCCGGAGAGTCTCTCCCCCCTCTTATCTCTCCATTCCTACCTCCCTCATCTTTCTGTCCCTCTCTCTTTTGTGTACTCTGGAGAAGGAGGAGCTCAGGACCAAAGGGAAGAGGACTAGGCAGTGATGTTTCAATGTGCATCCAGTACAAGCAGTGCCACGGAAATTGACTCAGTTGACTCTGCCCTCTCCATGGAAGCACTGTGAACCAATCAGAACCCTGCTGCCAGCTAGCTATGGACTGCACAGCTGCTATTTTGAAACCATGTGCCTGCTCTAGAACCAAGTGGTGTCGGCATGAACGGTCCTCCAACCACCGTCGCCCATGGAGGCTGCTGCATGGCTGCAGTTGTGGCAGAGGTGTCATTGAAGCGGATGTCGTCAGCCATGCCTCCTCCCTCCTGCAGCGTTTGCTGTTATATGTTTGCTGTTGTCTGTCCAGTGAGGACAGCCCTGAGCTGCGACGAAATTGGGTGGCTCCTCCCACCAGTGGAGCACAGAGGGGAGGAAGAAGAGAGGAGGAAGGTGAGAGTGAAGTAATCAGCAGGCAAAACAGAGTTCTACCTGGAGAAGAATTAACTGTCTGCGTGTCTGTATTAGGGGGCTGGTGTGTTTCAGTAAAACAATTTAGCTCTGGCCTACACATTTTCTGGTATTGTTACATTATAGGGATTCAATGACTTAGCGAGGGGACTCAAAAATGACATATTTTAAAAGTATTGTCAAAACCAATGCAGCAGATTCCAAAATATCCTGACTCAAAATTCCCAATTCCCTTAATAGTATTTTAATTGGGCTCCACCCCTTTATTGGCCACTCCTATCAAAGGTCACACCTAAAGTTTGTGAGGACTACATTTTGCTAAAGAAAAGAAGAACTGTCAAGTACTCCTCAGGAAACTGAATTTCATGTGTAAAATTGAGGGAGGGCACTTTGAGAACATGGAGCCATTATAATTAAATTAGCCATTGTAATCAGGAACACAATATTGCAATTCTTCTACTGTTGGTGAATTATGCCAGATTTTAGCGATTGTACAACTGACACAGACCCAGCTGGGAGGTGTAGAATCAATAATATTATTTATGAGCTGTCAGCAGTCATTTTAAGTGTGATATAAATTATCACACACCCCAGGCCTGTCATTATTTAACTAAATAGTGAATCTAATGTTCTCAACTATAGACCTACCATAGCATCTTTCTAAAAAGTATTTTTTCTGATGTTATCAGTAGCAGATTTGATTACAGGTGAAGCATCCAGCCTGTCCCATACAGTATCGCAGAAAAAGCAGTATGTTTTCAGATAGAGGAACACTGAAAGAAAAGTTTTCAGAAACAAAGAAATAAGTAAGGAAGAAAAAGATTAAAAGAGACTGGGCGCAAGAGAATAAAGAAGTTGTAAAGTCAGAAAGAAGGAATGAATCGAAAAAGGATGGAATAAAGACAGGAACAAGGGACTGACAGAAGCTTTAGTAGTTAATGATAGAAATGGAAAAAGTCTGTTTTATGTATCTGATCTTTCCATTTTTTTTCTTCTAAAAACAACTCACAAACCCTGTCATTGACTGACCACACACATGTGCATGTATGAGCGTGAGCGCATGCTCACATACAGACACATCCACACACACAGTGTATTTCCAGTTAGCTTTGTGTTTGCTTGGTTTTATTTTCAGTCTGCGATGCTCCTCTAGTATTTAGTCCACAATTTATAGCCATAATTACAGACTGTCAGAGAAAGACACAGAGTATGAGCTTTCAGGCTGTGGCTTACATTCGTGTGTGTGTGTGTGTGTGTGTGTGTGTGTGTGTGTGTGTGTGTGTGTGTGTGTGTGCGTGTGCGTGTGTGTGTGTGTGTGTAGGCTTGTTTTTGTTCCCTCTTTAGGACATTTTACATATTGTCAGGACCTCATGGGGACCATAGGCCAGTCCGTATGAGACAAAACTTAATTTTTGAGCTCCTGGTAAATGTAAGGGGTAAGATGTGAATTGTGGTTAGGTTAGAGTTGGGCATGAATTGATTGTTGCAAAGTCCTCTTGGCATATTTAGGTCATGATAGTGAATATTTTATATATATATATATATATTTATATATTAATATACTGTTTTACACACTTGCACATGATTGTGCACACACACACACACATACATGGTGAGTCTTCCAAGTGCTCTTTGTGTTGTTGCTCATGCTCTTTATATGAATGCATTTTTACTTCTCTCGTGAAGTGTTTGTTCTATTTTCCATAATCTGCTCTGATAGGACAGCTTTATTTCCCATTTCCTGACTGGACTAATCCAGTTTCATTGTGTGTGTGGAGGAGGGGCTCCAGGTCACCAGGACAATGTAAAGTAGACCGAGACAGCAGTAACTGCTGGATGACTTGGATTACTTCCTAGGTTGGTCAATTGGTCATTTATGTGGCTCAGTTTGTGTTTGACCCTACTGTAACTTGACAGCAAGGCTTTACTGGAGAGTTATACACTGGCAAAGCTCATATTAAAGGGATAATTTCCTTATTTGCTTTTGCTGCCGTCATGAGCTGGTCAGTGGGCCACCAGCACTTCTTATGGTTAAAGATGTTTAGTTTTGTCTGTCTCCTGGAAGTTAAAAACCACAGATTGTAGTTTTATGTCCTGTCCACCATGGTATTATGATATTCCGTGTTGTGCTGGTGTCTGTGACTTTTCTAACACATCCATGTGAACACAGTGGGAGACGCTGTAAACTTGCACTAGAGGAACCCTATGAAATCCGATAAGATTTTGATGTGCCTTGCTGCACAAACCTGAAACCTCTGTTAGCATTCCTGATGACAAACCACTGGCACTGTGAGTATGTGTGCTCTGGTGTCATGGAGATCATAAGGTAATCCTTTTGTTACACTTCAGACTTTTAAACAAGTCAATACTAACATGCTGATATTTGTACTCGACTGAGGCTGATATAAGTGTCTTTAGTATTTGGTCATGAATGACATATTTTAACAAATTAAAATGTACACTTAATGATATTGCTTTGTGGAAAGTAAAAGGATCACCAAACACTACCTACTGGGCACCAAACAGCAGCCAGACACAGTTAGTGAACAGCTGATGAACATAGTGGAACATTCAGCAGCTACAGAGCCGGATCTTTCCCTCAGGAGTTGTGAAGTGAATATTTAGATAAAATCAAGTGGACAACAATACAAGTGAATGCAATTGTTGCTCTTCATCTACTTGCAATCATATCTGCTTAAAAGGTGCTTTTGTCATTGTCGTAATCACAGTTTGTTTCTGTTTCACTGAGTGGTTGGCGGATACATCCATTATTATTGTAAGTTTAAGAGACCAAATTTGTATATTGCTATCAACAACAGACATTGCTGTATAGTACAAAATATATTTAAGGTATGTAAGGTATCATTGGACAGTATGAGGAGTGTTTCATTTAAAACTTTATTATGGAAAAAATGTGGCATTTGACATTTTTGGCTTCTTGTGCACATGAATGCCATGGGAAATTTGATAATACACAGTCACGATGAAGTGTTTGTGACTTTCAATAACAACTGTTGCTTTTGTATTGACTGTGTGTGCAAAATGTCTCTTTTGGGCCAATGTCACATGACCTGCAGCCACCATATGAGAATCACCTCATGGGATCGCTCACTGCTCCTGGGCTGTTTCTTTGTGCAAGCACAAAACAGAATTAAGCAGTTTTTGGTTCAGACAAGCACCACGATGGTGGAGCACTGTCACCTCACAGCAAGAATCCTGGTCCGGCCAGGGTCTTTTCTGTGTGGAGTTTCTGTTGTGTCTGTGTGCTTTCTTAGGGCACTCACGCTTCCTCCCTCAGTCTAAAGACTTGCAGATTGGGGTTAGGTTATTTGGAGATGTTGTTTGAATGTGAGTGTGAATAGTTGTTTATCTCTGTATGTCTGCCCAGTGATACACTGGTGACCTGTCCAGGGTGTGCCCCGCTTCTCGCTCAATGACAGCTGGGATTAGATCAAGCCCCTCCGTGACCCTCAAAGGATAAGTTGTAAGGTGCAATGAATGGATGGATGAACATAACAAATTTTAATCCTAATGCAATCTTTTGGCTTTTTTTTCACTATCCAGGTGAGGACGAGGAGTTGGGACCTCCTCCCTCAGTGGACGAGGCGGCTGACGCTCTGATGACCAGGTTGGGCTTCCTGCTGGGGGACAAGATAATCAGTGGAGAGCCCGGGTCCCCTTACCATGCCCAGGACGATGCACAGGTGAACTCACTCACATACTCTCAGAGGCAGACTTTCATACATCTAGGTGTCTGAAGTGAAATCCAGCATGTAATGATTTTTCAGTATAGTTACTAGTATATGTTGTATTATTTTGTACAAGTAAACTGTTTCTGTTATTTGTTTCTCCCCTTCACATATTGTATACTTCTTATAAATATACAGTATGAATGGGCGACATTCTTGGATCTGAATCCAACATTTTGCAAAATACAAAGAACAATAAATTGTCTTTTATTATTTGTAAATAAAAATCGAATTGTTGGGGTGACAGAGATACTTTAGTCAAGCGCATTTTTTAGTTTTGCCCACTTCTAAATATTTGTAAATATTATGGAAATTAAAGACAACAATTAAATAACTGCAAACAAATTTTGGTTAAAAAAGTCCAGAGATATTTGTTTTCCTTTAGTTTTTTCATTTTCACATCAGTCAGGTAAAAAAATGTCATCAAAGCACCCACTTACTCGCGATGAATCCTGCAGAGGATATCTTGCTGTGTTCTCACATCAGCTCCTCTGGATATTCTGCAAACTTGTTCCTAGGGGACTGGCCAGAGAAAGTCAGGAGAAAGTAGCATTTTCACCTACTGCCCCTCTGGATAATGTCTGCAGGATCTCTGGGGTTTAGTGCATGTCTGAAAGCAGCTGAGGACTTACCTTTAAACTTTTACGATATTTTTTGAATAAATGTTTTGTATATTTGACTTTTTTATTGTCGCTTTCACTTTTCATTTCATAAAGAAATTGAGGATACATTCTGGTGTCTCTCCCACAGAGGATCTCTCCTTCCTCCAGTCTGGCCAGTAGCAGCACCTCGCCCTGCTCCACACTGCAGCCCCCTGCTGGAGGAGAAGGCAACAGCGACAACAAGCATGTCTCCTCCAACAATGCCTCTGTCACCTCCCCAACCTCAACACTGGAAAGCAGAGACAGCGGCATCATAGGTGAGATACTGTGCACACACTTTTTTTTTTAAGTTAGAGAGAGTTAGTAGTTTATACTTTTAAACGATTCACTTTTTTCTGTCTTCCCCTCGCTCTTTCTTACAGCCACGCTGACCAGCTATTCTGCAGAGTCAGCAGCAGAGCAGGACAACAGCATCAAATACCCGGGAGATGGTTACTATGGGAGCAGCCTCCACCTCTGGCCGGCAGGTGGCCGGCCGGTGGTGGTCTCCACCTCCTCGTCCTGTATGGTGGCAGTGGGAAGCATTAACGACCGCTTTCTATACAGGGCGGACGACAATATTGCCGCCTCCACTTACAGCCTCAACAAACTCCACCCAGACCGAGGCTCTGTCGCTGCACGGTCTTTGGGCTCCACCCACTCCATACCTGTCTACCTCATGCCCCGCCCCAATTCAGTTGCTGGTATGTTTTGATGTGTGCTATGATATCTTCCATAATAATTATGTTTCCGCTCTGGGTTTAAAACAGGACGCCTCACACATTAGTTACACATTAAGTGTGCTCAACTTTCATATAATCTTCTTCCTTATTATTATTGCCTCTGTCTTGATGGCTTACATTCTTTTTCCACCACTGCAGTTCAGAATAACACCATAACAACTTTATGAATGTTGAATCTTTTTTGACTCAGTGAGATTATGATTGCAAGTGGAAAATAAGCCCATACCATACATACTGACAAAATATGTGTTTGTGTTCAAAGCTTGTTTCTGCCATCATTTAAGTGGGAAAGTTACGGCAAGTGTAAAGGTTAATCAGAGTCACTAGGTAATAGAACATGTGTTTATTTAAAGTATGCAGCTCTAATTAGCTTCCAGAAAGTCTTCATTTCTTTTGGCAATCAGTCATTCCTTCCTTTCTTTTATACTTAACTTAAATTCATAATGTGGTTAGCGTAGGGCAAAATAAAACTCAAAATTCTACCAACAGCACTAAAGCTCACTTAGTAACAGGTGTTTAATCTGCACACAAACCATCTCTCCATGTCTGCTGTTTGACATGTGTAGATACAAAACAGCTATTCGCATCACATCCTCCCTTCTTTCCTTTCCTTTCCTCTGTGCCTCATAAAAGCTGAAAACCATGGGCGCTTATGGAAAGGAAGGATGTGACGTTTCTCAAAACACACACATACAGCACATACACACAGGATATGAGGCTCAGCCAACACTGACATGTTCTGTGGTGTTAGAGGTCGGTAAATGGATTGACTGGATCAAGCTCTCGGTAGGTTTCCATCTTGTTTTGTGTGAAGTCGAGACAGATCCATTCATCGTCGCTTTGTTCGCTTTCAAATCCGCTTTGTGGGAGTGATAGACACTGCAGTAACCTGGAAGAAAAGGAACATAATTATTTATCGTCTTTAATAATTTGAATTTAACCACAAGTCTAAATGACTTGTTTATTTCAGTGTTTTTTTAAATATTGTGTTATGTTTGTGGTTGTATTCTTACTGTGTAGTTTTGTGTTCATGCAGTGGCTCGTCCAGGTTTCCCTTACAGCACTAAGATAAGATAAACTCCACTGACTTCACAAGATGTACATGCAGGCACCATGTCATTACGAGGTTGCCCTGTGAGCAGCAGCAAAAACAGGAAGTCATCGCTCCCACTCAGGAAACTGTCCAGCTAATAATTTAGCTTCTACTCAGCGTTTGCAGCACAGGGAACAGACTTATAAGAACTCTGATTGGATAATTCTTCCCAAAATTCAGTGATGAGAACTGAGATCCCAGGATTTCCCAGAAGATCTCTCCTGCTTTAATTTTACTGGAAAAACTATGTAAGTTTATACAGTGAAATGATCTGTAATAATGTCTCATGATCATCCTGTTTCAGTTTTCCTATAGCGCCATCAGAGAGATCAGACGATTGGCAGTGTGTTTTCCCACCTCAGAGACAGTGTACCCTATGGAATTAAACATTACACAAGTATAATCAACATCATTATATCTAACAATTCTATGGGGAAAATCACATTTCATATATGATGAGAAATCAGTAAAAGATATATTCCTGGGAAACAATCATTTTTAAATCCTTTAACCTTTTCTTAACTTTATTTTTCATCATTTTCTATCTGCAGCCACTAGTTTTGCCCACCTTGAGGATCTGGCGTATCTGGATGAGCAGCAGAGACACACCCCTTCAAGGACATCCCTCAGAATGCCCAGACAGAATTCTGGGAGTCGTAGTCAACAGGACCACAGAGGTAAACACAAGCACATGCTCTCAAACACAAACATATACACTCATTTCAACAAGCAGTATTACAATACTCTCTCATACTCTCTTCCCCTGCAGTTCGTTTTACTCCCTCTCTCAGCCTGAAGCCCCTGCACTTTGAGGTTCCCGGTCTCTCATCTGATTGGCTGTTCACTGGCAGGGAGTGGCTCTTTCAGGAAGTACATGCCTGTCTCTGCAGCGATGACCCATCAACCAGTCAGGGCGTGGTGATCTTCGGCAACATGGGCTTTGGCAAAACAGCCATCATTGCCCGACTGGTGGCGCTCAGTTGTCATGGAAACCGAATGTGGCCTACTGCTGCTCGGAGCCAGAGCACTCCAAAGCGTAAGCAGAGACATCCATAATATTAGTGAGACAATGATTGAAAATCAAATAAAAGCATGTACACAACCTCCATTTTTTTGTACAATGAGGCCAAAAGCAATTCTCATTCAATTTTACCCATGAAATTCTCCTTCTCTTTTGCAATCACTTATCAACAAACCTTTTTTTACAGTTATAATTTGTTTTATTTTCACATAGTTGAATCATGCGTTATTAATTGTTCAATTTTATATCACTGCTTTTCCGTCAATAAAAGCAACATCTCATGAACTTGAAGGGGATTTTGTGGAATTTGGGTTGGAGTCCAAATGAGATGCTTTCCAGCAGTGCCCCAGTGAGTTATTCCAATCATGAGGAGAATCTTATTCACCTTGTAAGAACCAGCTGAGTCATCATGCAGAACCCAACCTTACAGAAAACATCTGCCAGAGAGAAAGACGGTTGTGTTTACATCTTTACTGACATTTAAAATGAAGAACATTTTTCCATGCACCCTCCATCCAGATGTTGCACCTGTTTCTCTCTCCAACAATTCCCTGGGAAGAGGAGGGGGAAGAGGAGATGAAGGAGGAGGAGGAAGCTGTCCAGGAACTCCAGAGATGAAGAGGAGACAGGAGGAAGCCCTGAGGAAACTTGCAGGACAGGTCATATTTCCACTTTACTCACTGTTGGTCAAATTTATAACGCAAAAGTTTTCTAGAAAGCTGTCATGGAAAGTTAATAAGAGAATTCAGTCCCTCTACTTAGCTGTACAATACCCTTAATGTGTTATCATAATGCTTTTGTGTTGTCTTAATGTTATTGTGAATGTGATATATATTAGAAAAGGCCAAAGGGAATTTCATTACATCTGGCACAAACATTTACTTGGACACAATGACATGATTAGATCGTGCAAGTCAAAGGTCAAAGTCAAGGTTACCTCATAAAGCATATTTTTATCCTTTGGAATATGATAGCTGCAGAACGCCCTTTGGGAATCATTTCACATTTGGCAAACTCACTTTCACTTGGATTTAAGGTCAAGTTCACAGTGGCCTCACAAAGTATGTTAATGTTTTTCTTGAACTCAATATCTTGAGATCAGCTTGAGACAATGTCTTCAAATCTGGTACAAACATTCACTTCGACCATATATGAATTTGGAAAAAAATATGTAGCAATATGTAGAAAGAAACTGCACTGGTTGGCGGAGAAACGCAGTGCGGTAATTCTAGAGTTCCTTACCGAATATTTTTCGAGTTTTGTAATTATTGGTAGGTGTCTTGGATTTATTGCTTTAGAGTATGCTGAGATTCATATCAATCTGACTTATTGTGGCTTGAATGCAGACAAAATGTATTCATGATTCAGATGTCCAGAGATGCAGGATGTGGTCTGTGACACAGAAGTCTCCAAATGATACTTGGAATACATTAGCTTCATTTCTGAATAGTGGGAGGGACTGGGGTAGGGCTGCACTATCGCCATCAAGATAGCAATGTGCACGATAGACTTATCGCAAAAGACAGCAAAAACTGCGATATATGGTGTTCCTTGTGCCACGCAGTCAATATATTTGGCCAATCAGATGGAGCCCTGCTGCTGGCCTAGATGAATAAATTAAAGATATTCAGATCATTGATGGGTATTTCTGTCGATGAATCATTGTCGGAACAAGAGAATAAGAAGGAGGAGGCGGCTCCATCAAATCTCGCTCCGCCTCCTCCCGACTAAATTCTACTGCGGAAACTTCCAGTGATCACATTTGTCCTGAGTTAAATACATCACTATGAGCGGTTGATTGTATAAAATAATTGTGTAGCTTATTTATGATCCAGAACCTGAGGGGAAAGTAACAGCATGCACGCACACACACACACACACACACGACTCTGCTGCTCTCTCTCTCTCTCTCAGCTGACATCCTTGACCTGTACAGTTTAAATGTTGATTTCTTTGTCACCACAATATCAACACTGATCATCACATAATGATCGAGACTTTTCTTCACGAGTTAAATCTTTCTTCAGAGAAGCGCGTTTATCATTTATCAATTTATCAGCCGTACCGCTCGCTTTTTTCCTTGCAGTTTTTCTCTTACTGAAACTTCAGTGGCCGGAAAAGAATTCTAAACAAACTGGTCATCCAAAAACCCATCCATCATTCAAACGTTCCCTCTGCTCTGTATTTGCAGGTAGTCTCATATCATTTCTGTCAGGCTGACAACAGTTACACTTGTCTGGTTCCGGAGTTCGTCCACAACATGGCGGCAATGCTAAGTCATGCACCTCAACTGCTGGCCTATCAGGAGCTACTGCACCGGTCGCCGCAGCTGCAGAGCACGCTCAGTCTACGCTCCTGCATCCAGGATCCAAGCTCTGCCCTCCAGAGAGGAATACTGGAACCGCTCGAAGCTCTCTACAGAGGTGCACACAGATTCTACTGTATTCTGCAAACTTCTGTCCTGTTAAACCAGGGACTGTATTTAATCTATCCTGGTCCACATTGTTTTCTTCAGAGAGGAAGTTGCACGTGGAAGGGGCGGGGCTTATTGTATTGATTGATGGGTTAAATGAGGCAGAATTCCACCGGCCAGACTACGGCAACACACTGACTTCCTTCCTGTCCCAAAACATCCCAAAATTTCCTCCCTGGTTGAAGATCATCACCACTGTCAGGACCAGTCAACAGGTATTCAAACACACACACACACACACACACACACACACACACACACACACACACACACACACACACACACACACACACACACACACACACACACAGCTGTTCAACCTTTTTGATTCAGCTGTATTTTTTTCACAATAGAATGTTTATCCCAACAGCCTTCATAATCCCCAAAGTCCCTTCTGAAACCTTATAAATTTAGTCTGACAAACAACCTTTTTGAAAGAAGATCAAACAAACAACGATCATAATCAAGACCCCTGTCAAGCTGTATGTCTCCATGGACTTAAGTGGTGTACAAATGGCTGTGGAAAGACTGATATATGGTTTGAGTTTGCAGGGTGTTTTCTTAACCTCTTCCCAAACTAAAGCATGACACAAGAGCAAAAAACCAAACACAAATCAACAAGCAAAAGTGTAAGGTACCATCACAACGTATGGTAGCAAAACGTAGCAGGCCAAAAAGCTCATATGTTCAGAACTTACCACAGTGTGAGGCTGGATCAAGATGCTAAACTACACGTTACACTAATTACAGCAACCAAAGAACAAAGGTGCAAGGGTACTTTTACTGTACATTCAAACTTTATCAGCTATTAATGATAATGTTGGTTATGTAGCAATAGTAAAACCTTTTTCCGTCTCTTTATTCCTTCAGGATATCACTTGTTCTCTACCTTTTCATCGCATCTCTCTGGACAAGATGGAGGAGAGCAATACTATAGACCAAGACCTGCAGGTAAAATGCACATAAACTGTCTGCGTGTCTGTCTGTCTTTCTACCCATCTATCTGGTCCTCATTATGCCTGTCGGTTTTTTGTTAGGGTTACCTGATGCAGCGTATCCACAGCAGCAGCGAAATCCAGAGCAACGTGTCGCTGAGTAATGGCCGTTTTGACAACGCAGCACTCACCAAACTGATCAGCCACCTTAAGAGCCTGAGCAAAGGCTCATACCTCTACTTGAAACTGACACTGGACCTGATAGAGGGAGGATACCTGGTCCTGAAGAGCTCCAGCTTCAAAGTGAGTAAGAGGTTGTGAGGGAGGGGGAAACTGGAACAAAGTCAAGGTAAATGACGATAAAGATGATTTACTACTCATTTGATACTTCAGTTAGTCATGTAGTGATAAAGGATTATAGTGACAGAATTATTTGTGTGATGAGCTCGATATATTCAATTGGAAAAATTATTTATGAACACATGTGCCTGTGTGTTGGTAGGTGGTTCCTGTCAGTCTAGCAGAGGTCTACCTGCTGCAGCTCAACATGCGGTTTCCCACCCAATCGTCTTTTCAGAGAGTTCTGCCATTGCTTAACATCACTGTGGCATCACTGCACCCACTGACCGACCAGCAGGTAAACACCAACTGTGTGTGTGTGTGTGTGTGTGTGTGTGTGTGTGTGTGTGTGTGTGTGTGTGTGTTTGTGCTAGATGGTCTGTAAATGGTCTGTATTTACATAGCTCTTTTCTAGCCTTGATGACCACTCAAAGCTCTGTACATTACAGTTTTGCTATTCACCCATTCCCACACACATTCATACTGGGCATCTATCATTTTGATAACCTTATTTATTTATTTTTTTTCACCACATCGAGACTCAGACACAGCCCAATGGCTCTGATTACCATGGCAACAACAGTGATAGAATCACTTCCTCATAGCAAGTTGCTTTCAAAGTTAAAGCACAACATTTGTTTTGTTGCTGCAATGCTTTATATGGAGGTGAATGGCAGAGCTTTTATTAAGTTGTGAATTTGGGTCTGAAGATTGTGTTTAACCTCTGAGATAGTCCACATGCAATGTATGAAAAAATAACGGCAGTTCAGTGAGACATTCAAACTTATGTATAAGCCACACGTGAACAGTAATAAAAAAACATTCAGTATCATTCTATGAAATACAGTGACTATAAAATCATCATTGCAAATCCACCAGGTAGGATGAACACAAAGTTCACTGTTTATTAAAAGCTCTGCAAACAACGTTCAGTACACAAACAATAAAAAAGTGACAGTATACTGTATAACTGTTAGAAGAGGACTCACTAATGACCATTCTGAACTAGGCTCTGGTGCATTATTGCAGGCCCAGCCAACACGCAAAGTTTACTTCACTACTTCACTTTAAATCAAATCAAATCAAATTTTATTTGTATAGCCCATATTCACAAATCACAATTTGTCTCATAGGGCTTTAACAGGGTGTGACATCCTCTGCCCTTAACCCTCAACAAGAGTGAGGAAAAACTACAAAAAAAAACCTTTTAACAGGGTAAAAAGAACGTAGAAACCTCAGAGAGACACATGTGAGGGATCCCTCTCCCAGGACGGACAGAAGTGCAATAGATGTAAAGTGTGAAGGAGAACATCATCAAGGTTTTAGCAGCATTGATAAGGGTAGACCTTTTAGAAGCATAACTGAAGGTCAGTGAATTGGTGGATTAATGTCATTAATGGTCAAGTATCTGAGAAATACTATGTATCAAGCAGTCTTTCTGCAATCATAGTCTATGGTCAGCAGCCAGCAAGATCATGATCCACCATCAAGATCGGATGCCACTATAGTCCACAGTCATTGTTCACTGTCGCCATTAGGATCCATCATCAGCTGCCACCTTGGTCGTGGTCCACCACCATTTTCCGATGCCAAAACGATAAAGGATCCGCCTTTATTATCACGATCAGCCAGCACGATACAGAATCCGCCATACTGGATCCACCATTACGATCTCTGATACACGATCCACAGATCCTAATCCATGATGTGGCCACAGCTGCGGCCTTGGATCTGCGGACGATGTCATGATTTAAAGGGGTGACATCATGTCAAGTTTCCATGCAGCAGGACAGGCACCAGCTAGTTCAATCTCATTTAAGAGAATATTCAAGGGAAGGTTCTAGCCAATCAAATCACATTGCAAATACAGGTCCTGTCTGACGTCAAATGTCAAAATGACCCTGGAGAGAGGAGGCAAAGGCAGCTGGTGGACCTGGTGTGTGTCCATCTGGTTGTGGAGGTCATTTCCCACATACTTTCATTCAGCATTAAATTTTATGTGTCCTGAGCAGGAAACTGTGATTTGTTGTTGGCATTATGACAATCACTTCAATACCAAGCATTAGACGCACTCTCATTTGTGTGAGTGCTGTGTTGTGTATTGTCGTTATGTATTTAACATACTGATAATGAAACAATAAACTTGAAATATGACTGTTCCTCCCCTGTTCTCCTTCAGCTGTTTGAGATAGTGAACGCTGCCGCTCTGACTGGAGGAACGCTGCAGTGGGACGAGTTTTCGCAGCGGCTGGAGCAGCTCTCGTCGTTTCTCCTGAGGCGGAGCAACGGAAGCTGGATGCTGAACCACGCCTCCTTTAGAGAGTGGCTGGTTTGGAGGGAGGAGGGGCAGGACGACAGGTTCCTCTGTGACCCCAGGAGCGGTCACACTCTTTTGGCCTTCTGGCTCTGCAGACAAGAAGGGAAGTTGAATCGACAGCAAACTCTGGAGCTGGGACATCACATCCTGAAGGCTCATATCTACAAGGTTAGTGCACACAAACGCACGTACAACCATCGAAAAGACACTTCTTCAGCAGGGCTGTACAGTGGGACGAAAAATCACATCTCCCTGTAGAGATTATTTTTATATCCAGATAATAGTAGTGATTGCTTGTTACTTCTTCCTCTTCTTGACAGTGTAAATTGGGTCCACGTCTTTGCAGATGTTAAGTTCTAACAGCAGCTGTTTTGTTGTGTGTTAGTCAAAATCCTCTTACATCTATGAGTATGAGGTACCACTGTGCTGTGGCTTTCATTTGTAGACTCTCTACACTGTTGGTCATCATTCTTGTGTTGGTGGTAAAAAAAAAAGGATAGTGGTGTTTTGAGTCTGTTGTGGGGACCAGTTTAGAGTGTTTCTGTGTGTCAGACATTTCATACATGCCCTTGCAACAGAAAAAGCTGCTTTTTTTAAGTACAAGATTTGTCTTAACTTGTTCCAATCCTGTTCAGAAGTACCCTGTTCGGTGTCGCGCTCACTGTTATCCACATTTGTTTGTGTTGTTTTTATAAAAATTGGAAGACTTAAAGCTTTATCCAAATGATAAAGGTTATTGGTGTAAAGAGAGATTTGCAGCACAGCGACATTAAAATAGAGAGTAATGTGAAATGAGAATGGCAACCGGTAGCTTGCATACCTCCACCTCTGCCCAACAGTCCTGTTATGAAACCAGATTTAAATTCACTAAATCTGGATTTTTATTTGGATCTGCAACAAATTGCACTGACTCATAAATACCTGAGTTTTTATTGTCAAGACCCATGAATTAGTCTCTGATAAAATCAATGGAAATGTTGAAATTTGCCCTATCTCGAAATGGATCTGCATTAATATTTAATGGTGTCTTTCCTGACCCACACTGCATCCTTACACCAGGTTTTGTGGTAATCCATCATAATTGTGTGTTATCCTGCTAACGAATACAGAAAAATGCAGATGACAGCAGAACCTCCTTGGCAAAGGTAAATATCGAATAGTCTTATTCTGAAGAGGAACATGTTTCCGGATAGTGTAGAGGCAACACAACCTTACAACACACTTAAAATGTAAAGCCAGAGACAAAAAAAATATTGAAGAAAATGTATATGGTGCCATATTTCTGCCATATCTCAAGTCATAACTGGTAGCATTATACCGTAAATGATATGATACTGTAGCATTTAAATAGTGCAAGCAGGCATGTAAGCATGAGCCCCACTCGATTCACATCCAGCCAGTGGCTTCGCACTATTTATTTCATTGATCTACAGCTGGAATAAAATGCCAACAAAGGCTATGAAGAGGTCACTGACTAGCAAACAAGCAAACACGGAGTTGAGCAATGCATAGTTTAAAATACCGTAAAAAAGTCGGTCTCGTTGTTTCATGAAAAAGGAAATGTTTTATCACACATTTGGTAAACCTCATGCTCGCACACAGAACATTTTGATAGGAAACCCTGGAAACATAATTTCTGTTTGTTTTCACAACAGCGCCTCAAATGGAAGTGAGCAAACTGTGGACAACCTCATTTACATTTTAAACATTGTTACTGTGCATTTTTTGTGTAAGTATTTAATTTGCTCTTGATGCCAGAATCACCAAATTGATGGTGACAAAAATCTATTCTGTCTCCAGGGTCTGAGTAAGAAGCTTGGGATTTCCTCCTCAGTTCTGCAGGGGCTGTGGCTGTCCTACAGCACAGGCAACCTGAGCCCTACTTTGTCATCTCTTCGCAACCTCTACACCCCTAACATCAAGGTAACACACACACACACACACACACACACACACACACACACACACACACACACACAGACAGTCAGTCGTGTTTTGATTTCCTTTGACTGTAGGACTGTAAAGCAATTCAAAATATATTTTTGGAGTTCCTCACACCACAGAGCAATGTGTTCAACCAACAAGGCATATTTGATCGCTTCAAATAATCGGCAGTATATAAAAGTAGAAGCAGAAGCCACTTTTCAGTTTTCGGTCAAACCTCACATTCCGTCCTACATAGTTCCCATCCTTTTCACATGTTTTCAATAATCACTGACAGACATGTATAGCATGTTGAGAGACAAATTACTGACTTTGCTTTACACTGTCTTTAAGGATAGACTTACTCTAACCTTAACCAAAGTTACTACTTGCCAAACCCATACCCTTACTTTAACCTAACCAAACCTTAACCTATCATTAAAATATTCTTCACCTTAAAAGGTCATAATTTATGTTAGGGGGACTTGCTTTTTGTCAGCATAAGGCAGACAAATTCCCATAATGTGACTGTGTTAACGTATTTAGGTCCTCACAACGTAAGGAAACACACAAACACATACAGACACACAAATGCAGGTGTCACTGCCCTCTCTACCTGTCCAGGTGAGCCGGTTGCTGATCATGGGTGGAGCTGATGTGGATTACCATAGTGGCGTCCTTAACAATGCCCCTCTATTGTGTGTGCACTCCCATCTGGGCCACAAGGATGCCGTGGCACTGCTGCTCGATCATGGAGCTCAGGTATAAAAAATTTTGTTTTTCAGATTTTGTTAACTTTTGTGGTTTCTTAGAACTAAATACAAAGATAACCCCTAACCCCACTTTTCAATATTGTAGTGCAAACTTGTAGCCTCTGTGATGTATTTCTAGGTGGATTCTCAGTCACATGATGGTTTGACTGCACTGGGATTTGCTGCTGCTGCTGGACATATGGACATTGTCATCATGCTGAGTCAGCACAGAGCTAAGGTATACTCTACCTGTGGGCCTACTACATTTATTTTGTAACATCACAGTCTGGCTGTTTGAGTACGTTTGTATCAGACTGGCATTTGTTTACAGGTGTGTTGAGGTGGAAATATTCAGCCATTGACTGCTTATTTCACTCTAAACATGTATTTGATCATATAAAAGGCACAAGAAAGAGATTTTGACATGTTGAACAACATTGTATTAAACCTACAATGTGCAAATGTACTTTTGTGTCACCCAGTGGTGACATTAAGAATGACACCACAAATTCCACATCGGATCTGGGGACATGGCATTTGCCAAACATATAGACCATACCAATAAACTCCAGGATTGCATTATTTTTCTATTAAAAAAATTATATTCCATCAGACTTCTATGAAAGATACTGTGATCAAATTGAAAGTTCTACAAATGGATCTATGCTTCAGCCAAAATTCTTGCTGGTCGCGTCTGACCATCCTCAACTTTTTAACTTTGATTCTCGAGAGCTGGCTCCAGTCACATTTCCAAATGCTCAGAAAAGTTCTACTTCATCCCTGTCTGTCTTCATGCCGGGCTCATTTCTCTCAGTTGGAAACCTTCCTTAGCAAAACAGAATATTCTACACAAGCCTTTGTCTTTCTGTTTATTCAGGTGGGTCATGTGGACAGCTCGGGTCAGTGTGTGTTGGTGCACGCTGCTCAGCGAGGCCACCTCAAGGTGCTGGACTTCCTGTTGAAGTGTGCGGACTGGAGCTGCACTTCCTGCTGTGGCCAGCGGGTAGCAAGCAAGAGCCATGCAGTGCAGCAAGCTCTGATTGCAGCAGCCAGCATGGGCCACACAGAGGTCAACACACATTTACACACACATGAACACACACCCTTAAACAGCCCGAGGAACGTGTGTCAGTAACTGTGCCACACAGACGTCAAACACATGCACGCACACAAACACGCCCTTAAACAGCCCTTTGTATCGTTAACTGAGGACCTCCCTAAATGTCCTCTCTTCACAAGGAGACACAATAGTCACTAAAACTGGTCCTCAGAAAGATAGTATTGATGTGTGTGACATGTATTATATAGATATATTAGTAAAATATGAATATATTATTAAAACTTAAACAGAGAGAGACAGACACTCAACAATTCTACAACAAGAATCCATATAAACCTATTAATTGTGTGTGTGTGTGTGTGTGTGTGTGTGTGTGTGTGTGTGTGTGTGTGTGTGTGTGTGTGTGTGTGTGTGTGTGTGTGTGTGTGTGTGTGTGTGTGTGTGTGTGTGTGTGTGTGTGTGTGTGTGTGTGTGTAGATGGTGTCTTATCTACTAGATCTTCCAGAGGAAGAGGAGGAGAGACCTGAGATTAACACATCTGACACTCTGTGGGGAGAAACAGGTATTATAAAACCTAATGCAACTGTACAAATGATACTTTAAAACTGCACACTACATTTGTGTTTTTGTTTTATTATTCAATATTTCTGCATAAAATATTTTTTAATAGAGGGACTAGTGCTTTCTCTTCTCTTTCTCTTATTGCAAACATATGCACTGTCGTTGCATGGCAGCACTGTTTGTTGAACCATATTAAGGCCATCATTAAAGAGATCAGAGAATAAAGAAAAAACGTTTTTTGGGAAATTAAGAAAATAAACAGCAGTGAGAACCTGTGTTGGCCAGAGTTCCACTTCCTCTGGTTCCACAATCTGAAACCAATCTCAAAATTACAAAACTCCTTTTAAAGGGAAAGTTCATTATCTACTCACCACTATGCCGATGGACAGGTGGGTGAGGTGTTTGAGTCCACAAAACACCTTTGGAGTCTCAGGGGT
Source organism: Verasper variegatus (assembly GCA_026259375.1). Lineage (NCBI taxonomy): Eukaryota > Metazoa > Chordata > Actinopteri > Pleuronectiformes > Pleuronectidae > Verasper > Verasper variegatus. The sequence goes on along the minus strand of CM048054.1, from coordinate 2,122,853 downwards.
AAACAGTGTTGCAGCCAAATCCAATACAATTGACATAAATGGAACCCCTTCTTCAGATGTATAATAACAGCAGAAAAAAACACAACATGCCTCCATATTGCTCGTGTGGTGTCATTCAAGTGTCCACAAGCCCCGACATTCATATTTGACTTGAAACGGTGTAATTTACACCATGTTTTTAGCCTAAACATCATCCGATAGCCTCCTCAGAGGCACGTTCAAGCTGTTGCGAACACACCGGAAGACCGCACACACTCTCACCCAATGGAACGTGCAGGGTGCCCGTTCGCATTGCTACGTCCACTAGCATAGCCACTTCCGGTAATGGACTTTTAGGCTTCAAACTTTCCTCCAAATCTGTTTGGTTCTTTCTCCAGAATAGACAGTTTCTTCCACAATCTTTTCAAAGTCCTGATACTTGATAGTGTTGCTGAAGAGCCAAAAGAAACTAATTAGAAACACATCTTCTTATTTCTCAACATCTCTGTTTTCAGCTCTAACAGCAGCAGCAGGAAGTGGCAGGCTGCCTGTGTGCAGGCTGTTGTTGGATCAGGGTGCTGCTGCTGAGCAAGGAAACAGGCGAGGTGTGGCTCCGCTCTTCAGTGCCGTGAGATATGGCCACTGGAAGGTATGCCCCCCTCCCCCCCACGCACACACAGAATAAGGTCTATTTTGATTCCTGTTGTTGAAATGTTGAGTGCCTTTCTCCCTCTGTCTCGTGGTCAGGTGGTGGAGTTGCTACTGAATCATGGGGTGGATGTGAACATGATTGACCAACAGTGTCGAACAGCTCTAATGACGGCAGCCTCCGAGGGACATATGCCCTCCGCACAGCTGCTGCTTGAACATGGTAACCAACCGCACCATTCCATAACAACAATGGTTGCAAAAGAAAAAATATATATATATTTTCACCCAACAAATCAAAAGCCTCTATGCCTGTGCTATAGTGGCTGAATAACTGGATTAATTCACACAGTTTAATCACCTCAACATTATCTCTAAACTTGATGTTCACTGAGATGAATCTCTCTGTCTCTCTGTTTCTAGGAGCCTCTCTGGACCAGACCGACAGGGAGGGGTTAACAGCGCTGAGCTGGGCATGTCTCAAAGGCCAGATCCCCTTGGTCAGAGAGCTGGTGGAGAGAGGTGCAGCCACAACTCATGCTGACCGCAGTGGACGAACACCTCTGGACCTTGCCGCCTTCCGTGGTGACCCAGAAGTGGTGTGTGAACCAGAAGCAGTTGCCATTACATATATACAGTACCTGCCAAACTAAAGTGTGGCGGTCCCTGCTTTACCTGTCCTGCAGAGTCTGCAAAAGAAATAGTAGCTGAGTGAAACCTGTTTGCTACCTCTCCTGTGTTAGGTGCAGTACCTGGTGGATCATGGCGCGTTGGTGGAACACGTGGATTGCAGTGGGATGCGTCCTCTTGACCGGGCGGTCGGCTGCAGAAACACTTCGGCTGTCATCGCTCTGCTCAAAAAGGGAGCCAAGATAGGTAGTGACATGACTCAGTATTTATGATCCCTATGATTTTGTTTGGCTGTATCAATTCAACCCCACACTCACGAGATATAAGAAACTTATAAATATGAACAATTAGAGGTTATTAAGTGCTACTGTAATGTTTTTTAAGTAATTAACCTCACTCCTATTTTTTATTATAAGTGCACCTTATGTCTAATAAAAGCATTTTAAATGAATAAAAAAAAAACCTTATAATGTTTTCTTTTACCACCAAAACATGTTTTACTTGCACAGTGACAATGTCTTTCTGCTGCAAACCTCCCTAAAATGTGGATAGTCTGCATTCCTACTCTTTTGGAAGACAAAGGTGTTAATTTGTGCCTATTTTTCTTCACCGATCCATTTTCATGTAACATGCACTGTTTTCATGGGTTTCGAATCTCCTAGTGACTACATTGACTGGTGACCGTTAGCGGTTTGATGCAGAAACGACGGTTGTTGAAACCAGGAAGTAAACATAATAGATGTGCATCAGATTATTGAAATATACATATCAGAATCTTTTTGGGATTCTTATTGTCACATACAAGAACATATGTGTCACATACAAGAACATTTTGATTTGTAAAGTTTATGTTGTAGTAGCTACAGTTGAAATCAGGAAGGGAGTAAGTCGGTAAATCTATTTTCATTAAACTGATTGGTCAAAACATTTTCAGCTGCATTTTAAATGTTAAATAAAAATTTTAAACAAATTTGACAGGCTTGACACTGCTCCACTGTCACAAAATAAATAAGTTACAAACCACCAGTTCCTTTATACAAACAACTCATGCAGCATTTTCCTTTTTCACAGAGGGGAGGAAACCAAAAATACCTGAATTGTGTTTTCAATAAAAGGTTTTTGAAAATGTAGATAAAATGAAAGGTACTTGCTAGCATTAATGTGTGTGTGTGTTTGTGTGTTTGTGTGTTTGTGTGTTTGTGTTAGGACCAGCAACCTGGGCCATGGCAACATCTAAACCGGACATCCTAATGGTTCTGCTCACTAAACTGATTCAGGAAGGAGACAAACTGTACAAGGTAAGATACACAAGCACACGCAAACTTAAACACAAACCAAACACACAAAGGTTTACTTGATACTGTGTGTAAAACATACTGCAAATATAATTTCATGATTCAGAAGTACACTTTGTATGTGTATGTGTGTGTGTCTGTGTGTCTGTGTAAATTTGTAGCAAGGTAAAGTGCGAGAAGCTGCTCAGTCCTATCAGTCAGCACTTCAGAAGTTTCCAGGAGACGAGCTGAAGACATTCAGACAGCTGAGAGTGTGTGTGCTGCTCAACCTGTCACGGTGCCGGCGTAAGATGAATGTGGGTCTCTTTCTATCTCTCTACAACACACACACACACACAAGTGCGCATTGTAGGAAACACAACATGATTTGTAATCCATTGTCTAAATATAACTCATAATTTCCTTCTACCCCATGACATGTTTTAGGTTAATGATTGTTTTTATTAAACGCATCGCTCTCAATCTTCTGCCCTCCATCTTGAACTGAGTACTATTTTCTTATTTCAGGATTTTGACCTTGCTGAGGAGTTTGCTACCAAAGCACTAGAACTAAAAGCTCAATCCTACGAGGCCTTTTATGCCAGAGCTCGGGCCAAACGCAGCCGCAGGTAATTATAGCAGCACAAGAACAAGTTGTTGAATGTAGTGACCTGACCCTAAGCAAATCATGAACTGTTAAATGTATTATTTTTTTTGTTAAAAATGTATTTAATTGGTTCAAAGCCAAAAAAACACATAAATAACAAATGTAACATGATAACATAAAAAAAAGTTACATTTAATTGGTGAAGTCTGTTAATCAATGTTCCCATGCCCTGACATTCATATTCGACTCGAAAGGATGTCATTTACACCATGTTTTAAAGCCTAAATGTCTGTTGATATTATCCGACGAGGTGCATTCAGGGACCGTTGGAAATGCTAACGTCTGCTAGCTTGGCCACTTCTGGTGTACTTTTAGGCTTAAAACATGGTGTAAATGACGTTGTTTTGATATTCAATATTAATGTCTGGGCTTGCAGACACTTGGATGACACCACAGGAGCGGTATGGAAGCATGTTATGTTTTTTAGAAAGCTCACTAATATCTTCAGTTGTATTGGATTCGGCTGCTACTACTCTGTTTACCACTAAAACTGAAGTGTTTTGTGGACTCAAACACTTCACCCACCCCTCCATCAGCATAGGGGTGAGTTGATAATAAGTGAATAGCATTTTTGGGTGAACTATTCCTCTAAGTAAGGCAGTAAATATGTACTGTCAAAGAGTCTTTATATAATTTCAGACTTTAGTGGATGTGTAGCCACAAGTTTCACAACTACTGTCCTTACATCCCGAGAAAGAGAAAGTAGTCCTTGCTGGCTCATAATGTTATATGGAATAGTAAATGGACTATATTTATGAAGCAGTTTTCTAGTCTTAGCAATTGCTCAAAGTACAAGTCACATCCACCCATTCATGCACATATTTATACAGCACTTCTTTTTGACCAATAACTTTGGGTTGGACCACTGGCACAAGTACGTTTCTACATCTTAACTGGCCAAAAATACCAAGTATCTCACATACAAGTACCAAACCAATTCTAAATTGCTCTATGTTAGTTCGACTTACGTAGCGTAGCATAGCCAGTTTCAAGGTGTTGCCATGGCAAGGCACTACATAGAGCTGATACATTTGCAGAGAGGCTATGTGCTCACATATTTAGCTTTCCTCTTTGTAATACTTAAATTTAGTCTAGGTGGCTGGTTAGGCTTAGGCAATTCAATTAGTACTAAGCCTTATACCTAACAAGCTACTTACTGGCCAGAAGATACACTAGAAACTCTGTTGCACTTCTGAGAACACCCATGATCAGAGGTGGGTGTGGTCTGTTGTGATCAGGCCCTAGTGTTATTAATCATTTTAGTACACTTTGAGTACTGCACAAGGTAACAGATCAAGAAGGATTTAGTTTTCTTACTCTTTTGGATTCAACACAAATTTAATGAACCATTTAGTTGAAGGACTGTGGGACTGAATATTGAGTTGGAACAGGATCAGATATTCGAAATATATATATATATATATATATATATATATATATATATATCAGAAATATGATGAATTCCTTCATTACCTTTGGTTACCAAATGACTACAACAAGTTTTGGCTCCCAAAATTCTCTGCATTAATAATGACAGCACACTCTCTTGTTGTTAATCTTCTTGAATAACTTTTCTGACTCCACTTTTGCTCTCTGTCATCATTCAGACAATTTCATGCAGCCCTGGAGGACCTAATTGAGGCCAGCCATCTGTGTCCATCTAATCGGGAGATCCAGCGTTTGCTGTCCCGTGTCAAGGAAGAGTGTCGGCAGGATTCTCAACAACAAGAGTCTCCCCGTCCTTCATCACATCATGCTTATCAACATAATGTGTCCATCAACGAGGCCAGGTGCAGAGATTCAGGTTGTCTGCAGGTGCATGAGAAGGAGGGGCTTACAGAGGAAGAGGAGGAAGAAGAGAAGGAAGATGAGAGGTGTGACAGGGAAGGAGATCCCCCTCCACACTCCTCCTTCCACCCTCCACCTGTGGTTCAAAGTCTTGACACTCACTGCCGGCCTGCGATGTCATCACCCTGCTCCCTCTCCCCTACTCACCTGTATCATCACCTCCCAAGTCCCATCCACTCTCCTTCTTCCTCGTCAGCCTGTCATTCTGCTCCTCCTCCTCCTTCATCCTCCTTTCACAATTTCAGTCCTCCTTCCTCCCCAATACAGCATCAAGCCAGCCCAATGTCAGAAAGTATCACTGCATTGTCAGGGATTGGTGTGCACCACTATCCACAGTCCTACTTAGCACTCCACCACTCAGACCAGAAACAGGGAGTGCAGCAATACCACTATTTGTCTGATCAGAGATCACTTCAGAAGCAGAACCCTGCACAAGGCCAATGGCTTCAACCAGCCAAAGCCCAGGTTGTTAGAACCAGTCAGCCTAGTTCTTCATCCCACTCCAGCATGGTTTTGGGAAGTTCAGCTTACTCACAGTTTGCCTATCTGCCCCAAGAATTGGATGAACTGGGAGATGGAATTTGCTCCAGTCTCCTAAATGTCAGGCCTAGCCTGCAGGTCCAGGCTGGTCTGAATTCTGTAGCTTCATATCCACTTGATGATGTAGATGTTGGCTTGACTTGCCAGTTGAGACCTGCATCTGGCTTTGGGAGAGGAGCAGGAGGGGAAATGGTGGGGAACAACCGGTTCGCCCAGGCCCGTCAGTTCAGCCGCAACCAATCCAAAGCAGCTTCCTACCCCATGGAAGCTACAGAGGCAACAATGGGACCGCCTGAAAGCCTTCCATCATTGCATGATTATCAGTACCATGATCAGGGTGGCCTGCGACGTCCACTTAGCACCCATCCAACCTCATCCACTGTCTCCTCCACTAGGCCTCTCAACCAGAGTGTCAGTATCTGTTTCCCCACCACCAGCAGCAGCCTCGCTGGTGGGCAGCCAGCTAATCATGGATCAGGCTTCAGGACCTCAGCCTCCACACAGCACATGGATTTACCTTCAGATCTTGCCTCTGTTGGAGGGGTTACTGGTTATCATGATGATCTCTTTCTGATCTCTCCCCAGTCAGAAATATGTATGACAGGAGGTGGGACTTATCCTGGGGAGGGAGGTTGGTCATCAAGGAGCACTCCTTTTATGGGCGTTGTTGACAAGACAGTGAGGGTGCAGCAGCAGTATCAGCAACAAGCTCCTTCTAATTCGTCATCCTGTCTCAGCCCCTCTCGCTCCTGGGCTGTGTCTTCAGTGGACACAGTGGTTACCCCACCTGGTAAAACCCCACCCAACCAAGGAGGCTTCAGTCAACCACAGCCCTCCTCCATTGCCTACCACAACCGTAGCAACAACAATGCACACAATGGTCACAACCACCTCGACTACTATGAGGTGCTGCCAAGTAGTGGTACCCAGGGTGAGGGCTCGATGCAGGTTGCTAGTCACAATCCCTCTTACCTGGACGTGAAGCTGGCCAGAACACTGCCAGTGATTCATAGCTGCTCAGACAGACCAACTGAGAGAAAGACAGGACCTACCTCTCCTGTCAAACCAAAAAGACCCTTTGTTGAGTCCAATGTATAGAGAAAAGTTTAAATGTTAAGTCAGACACAAGGGAGGAGGGTCAATCAAGATTGTACAGCATACATTCCCAAGATTCACAGAAGATATGGAATATGTAAGGTTGGGCTATGCTTTACACTAATTAAGAAGTTTGGTGTGTTTTTCATATGTGTTGTTGGTACTGAATTAAGAGGGAATACAGTAATAGTTGTGGGCAATACACACCCAGGTCCACTGCTGCAAGAAGTATGTATACTTGTCAGATTGTTTCAGAAAGATGAGCACTTCATGGGAAGCATAATAAGTTAAACATATAAGTGCAACATGTAAAGCATTTCTTCTTCTGTTTGGCTTATTGGCAGGTGGTTAACATACAAACCTGATCTGTCGCATTGTTAACCAGTCAAAGACAAAACCAAGTACAAAGGGAGGGAGGAAAACATCAAAGTTCAAAGAAAATTAACTTTTGTTCTGAACTGACATAACCAAGCACAATGAGGAAAAGCAAGATTATGGAAATTGTAAACACAAAAAATTCCTTTTTTTATCTCTGGCTAGCTTATGTCTCTGGAATTCCATTTTACACTGCTCTGGAGTTTCTCTGCCAAGTTCATGTATGAGACAGGAGAGACACAAAAGCGCCACTTTGCTATTGACGCCATTAATGAAGATTTGCATTTCAAGTTTGAAGCGCTTAAATGACACAATGACTGGAAACCTGGACACATCCATGCTCTAGAACTTGTGCCAGGCAGATACTGGTCAGTGACCCTGACCTAAGCCATAGTTTGAGAAACTAGGATTATGCTGTCATTGTATGAGCACTGACTTACTGTTTATAAAACAAAAGTAAGTGGTATTTATCTTTTTTAAGTTATGTCTGCGTTAACCTATATGAACAGTGTTTCAATTTGGATTTGTTGTTTTATCTTTTGGAGTAATTTTCACTCAGAACAAAGAAATGTTTTCCAGGAGACAAAAAAAACCAATAGCAACATTAAAGTGCAGTTTTGTTCAGTTCTGGGTTAACAACTCTTCTTACTTGAGTACGATGGCATTAATTTACAAAGACGAACCTGAAACAATGCCTTTAAGAATTTTGGATGCTATTACTTCATGTAGGATTTTTTTATTTTAGTTTTTATCATGAAGGTTTTTTGTATCCTGTGGTCACATCGTTTCCAAACTGATTTACCAGGGCCTTGATGCCCATTGCCATGGAAACAGTGCTTACATGTCCCATGAGGTGCCTCACTGTGGCCTCGAAACACGTGTTTTTGGCCTCTTGAATGGATTGAAAGATGAATTAATTAGATGTCAGAAATCAAAGGTCACTTTATCATGTATGTAGCCATCAGGTGCATTTAAAATCCAACACATACAGCATTTTCTGCCAATGTTGGCATATTTTCAGCTACACATTTCACATCGCATAATTAACAGTTGATGACAAAAACTAGGAAGCCTGCATTAGGTTACCTTGCCGATGTAACCTATGACCTCTAACCTCTCTGTCAGTCTCTATGACCACTGCCCTTTTCTCTTTCTCTGCTCAGGAGTCTCCAGCTATGAGATGTTTTAATACTTAATCGTGCTGGTTCACAAGGCATTTTTACAGTCTGGCTGCTGGACAACACATAATTGTAATTCTGGACAGTTAGATTAATGAAGGATTATTAGCAAGTTGTTTGGAAGTCCAAGACTATCATCAGTGTTGCTTGAAATCCTTGACGATCCACATGGCAGATGTGTAGTCTGTCATTAAAACAGTGTGTTGTGCTTTATATGTAGGATTTCACCCCCAATTTAAGGGGTCTCAAGCCCCAAGTTTCAAACACTATGTTGGAACAGAGCAGGGTCAGTGGTCCCTGTTAGTCGTGTTACATGTGTGCTTTGTCACTGTGTGTAAGGTCATATTTTAAACCCAGGACTGTTACATCACCATGTACATAAATATTAAGCATTTAAAATGTGTTTTTAATCGGTTCATGTGAAAAGATTGACTCCTAGAATTACAGAGGAATAATGCTGAATGAAAGGCAGATGTGTAATTGTATCTTTTGGGGGATTAAAAGGGGGAATAATTGAGCTTGACTTGAATGTGGTTACCCCAGATACATTCACATTTCACTATGCTCAGCATATACATATGTCTTTATATGTATGCTCTACATTAGATAAATTAATATTTAATATGAACATTAAAAAGCACACCGCATTTGTTAATGTGAACCCTTGAACCTGCTCATTGATGCCTTCTCTGTTTTATGCATTTTCATGAAATATGTAGGTTTTGTCACCACCATGCAGTGGCCCACTGGTAAGTATCTAGTTTGTCATGATATGTCTTTACGATTTTGTTTTTGTTTAATTACATTCACTCATACATCTACATTTGCTAATGTAGCTCTTTGTGCCTTGTGCCATATTTAGTGAAATCCACTGAATTCAACTTGGGTTCATTTTGTAGATTTCTTTTATGGTTTTGAATTTGAACTGAATATATTTCTCAATGTCAACCATTGTGCAACATTAAGGTAACTATTTTATAATTGAACACATCACTAGCACAGTCATGACATGGAACAGAGTTAGAATGAGGGCCAGACAAGAGGACACTGATTAATAATGAAGAGTTTCTATTCAGCATGAGTGACATGTCTGTCTCACCAATTTAGTGTTATTTGTTCAATTGTGAGCTTTATTGTTGAGTTTTGTAAATAGTTCACCTTGTGTTCCAATTTATATGTTCCTCAAAAGGCTTTGTAAATAGTTCTGTTTGATGTAAAGTTCTTTCAGGATAAGTTTCCTTTTAGTGGTTAGTTTGACTTTGTAAATAGTTTGTCTGTAACACCTATTGGTGTAGTGGTGCACAGGGACATTAAAACATTGCTTCTAATGTGACCCACTGGAAAGAACCTTGTATTTTGGAGGAAGAACTTAAAGGAATTAATGTAGCCTTTCTCCAAACCAGCCGTGCAATATCCATCTAAACCTGACACCATCAGGACAGCCAGGAGAGGCACCTATTATTATACTGGGTGGGCAGGGTGCCTTCTGTTTGTTTTTGTGAGTCGTTTTTATTTTTTGTAAATATATATTATTGTTATTATTATAGGGGATAGTTCATATTTGGTTTATACAGTGCAGAATCTCCTGTACAGTGTTTCTGTCAATATTTAAAAAATGTAACTCCTGGTTCTTTAGAAGATTACAAAGAAGTTCGCACATAAAAATGTGGCGCATGATACAATGTCAGGATGCTGTTCTTGACTTTCCATTATCCCCTGTAGGTTGTCTAAGCAGTGACCACTGGATGGTGCTACACATCTAATATGACCATATGACCCATGTTCCCCTGCTCTGCTGCAGCAGCCTGTGGTGTCACCCAGCAGGAGAGACACACAGAGTGTCAGAGAATGTTAAGGAACAAGACTAGACTTCATTTATACTGTTTCACGCACACACACACACTTTATTTAGAGATTTTACAATGACAATATGACAAGTCTACAGGTTATCATTGAGTGTATATGAGAATATATCCCAGGAGACATGCTCTGAAGGCCAGATATTTTTCCAAGGAGCTGTATGTGAGAATGCAAATAGCTGAGTCAGTTGCCCTGGACATTTTACTGTAGGAGGCTGGCAGAAAATGCTAAAAATGCTGTGAAGCCACCAGTAAAGCTTTCAGATACATAAAGTAAGAGTAAAGTATTTCCCATTGTGATGTAGCTGTATAGAATGAAATGCAAAAATGGAAATACTTCTGTTCAATTAAGTAAAAATTAAGGTTATGTACAACCGATTCTAGTCGTATTTGAGTGTTATCGTCTGCTGCCAAATAGTGATTCTCAGCAATTGCACACTTCTGAAGGCACATATTCAATTTACTGTGTAACACAATATTGATGTAAAATAAATAGACATTCCTAATGTAATTTCCTATTTAAAAAAAGACAATATCAAGACTTACATAAAGACAACATCCACTATTGGAGACTGGCCAACGCTCTATAAAAGCTTTGCTCTAGGCACAAGGGCTGATTCCTGAAGTCAAGTCAAAAAGCCATAAACAGCTACACTTTTTAGAATTTGCCTCAACACATTGAGGGGAATTCATTTTATATCTTTAACAAGCAGCCAAACATATCAAAGCAACAGATTTGTTGCTGGCAGGACATAGTGGACCAGGAATTCATACTGTTGCATCCAGATTATTTGTCACTGTTACACACGAAACTGAAGTGGACAAACCAAAGCAGAGCTCAGTAAACTAAGGATCAGGAATCTATTGTGCCAACCTCTGGTCAGGATGAAGGACTATTAGAGTAGTGGTAGACTCAGGTAGCAGAGAGTTCTAATAGCTCTAGACAGTGTATCAGCTTCGGTTTAGGTTCTAACCCTTTCTTTGGTCTCTATTCAGGTTAGAGTGACAATGTTTTCAAGCGTAATTTACTGCGAAATGTTCTCTCTTAGTGCCAGTAGGGGGAGAGAAATAGACAGAGTGTAGCCACTGCATGCTTTCACCTGGCAAACAGTCATTTGGCAGTACCAGGCACACTCAGTCAAGACAATTGTTAAAGAAATTAGTGTGGGCTGTGTTTGGGCCTCAGCTTTACAACAGCGCAGAATTGTGTGGGAAGCCATTGATATTGTAGGAGTTTAATTACTTTTGCCTTTGGCAGTTAACCACTGCAGGTACAAAGTGACGTTGCCCCTTGCGTCCACATGTTGAGACGAGAGCAGCTATGGAGATGCCAAGTGAATATGTACTATGGGTTTTTACTATACTAATCCTAATAAAAGAAACAAATACTTTTTGGATGAAAGTTGATGGATTTGTTAAGTAATACGCAAGATCAGGAGAGACCATTATTAAAGCTTCCTGTCCATATTTTTATTGACTTCACATAAAATATACATTGTAGGCGTTGGATGTCAGACCCAGAGATCAGGGTGTGGTGGGTGACCCCCCCTCTGTCAGGGTCTTGAAGTGCACAGATAGGGACTCTTCCTCTGGGTTAGGTGGGCGTCTGAACTCTTCCTTGGAGACCAGGTAGCAGAGCAGCACCCCAAAACCCACCAGCAGGATCCCCAAACTGTTGGCCAGCATCCCCTCTGGGGCAAACAGAGGGTAGGTTGGCCTGGGCAGAGGAAGAGAGAGAGGGGATTCAGAAGATAGAGTCAGAGAGAGATGTACAAACTATATACAAAATATAAACATAGATAAATTAGTTTCATGTAAAATACAGTAGTACAGTCAAAAACACACATACATGATGCTGAAGAGGAGTTTCTCTGTGATGCCAAGCAGACTGCTCCCTATGGCCATAACTACCAGAACCAGACCACAGAACATGTGGATGGGGAGGTACGCAGCACGTAACCATAACGACGCAACCGGAAACAGGAAGAACAGCAAACCCATCACCCACTAGGAAAAAACGTGAGTTTTAAAGTTATAATCTTCATTACAAATTCAGAGAGAACTTTATAGGAACATCTGTTCGCCTGCTTATTCATTATGTTCAGCCAATCATACAGCAGCAGTACAATGTAGAAAATCCAGTAGGTCAGCAGCTTTAATTTTCACATCAAACATTAGAAAGGGGAACAACTGTGATCTCAGTGACTTTGATTGTGGCATGATTGTTGTCATGTTTCTGGAAATGCTGAATTTATTCAGATCTTATTTATTTAGAATGTTGCCTAAATTAAAAACCATCTGATGAGTGTTAGTTCTGCCAATGGATCCAGACGGATTGGAGCAGACACAAAGGCTATGGTAAGTAAATGGCTGTTTGAGGGTCAAGTCTTCTTGGGGTTAGAGTTAGACATTCAGTTATGATGCTTAGGGTTCATCTGTGTGTGTATGTGTGTATACCTGCAAGCAGAACAGGACTAAGGTGGCCATGCCACACCAGCTGTGAAGAGAGTACATGTCTGGAATCTTTGCTGCTCTGTGGAAATCAAACACAGCTACAAAACCTACACACACAGAAATACACAAGAAGTTACACAATGGCATAGGGAATTATTTTCTGGTGTTAGAAAAAGGCTTATAATTTGGTTATATATCTCACCTATGATGCTGATGATAAGAGCAAGCAGGTGAATGATGCCATGAAGAATCTTTACATTTCTCTTCGCCTCATTGCGAAATACTCTGTAGACCAGAATGGCTAGAGAGAGAGATAGAGAGAACATCTTTACAATATACAATAAAAATACAAATTTATAAAAATTACAAAATTAATTATATACTACTGAATATAGACAAAATACCACGTCAAAAGGTCAATACTTAAAGTTAAGATTAAATAATGTTATGTTCAGCAACATTATGCTATTAGTCTGAATAACAGAGTAACATGAGCAATTGTCACCCCCAAGTCTGAAGATGTCTCCCACAGCATCCCCATATATCTTCCTCTACTTGTGTCACCCATTCTAACAGCACATCCATGAATGGTTACAATTGCTGTCACTCTCTATGTTACATGTAGGTGTTCCCATCCTATTGGATGGTTAAGTCTAAATATGCATTCCTAAATCACATTGTGTCCTTCTGTCTTGCTACTGGTGAAATACGCAAAAGAGTTAAAGTCGGTGAGGGTTAAGGTTAGTGCCTCTCGGTCTGGGGCATCTGAATTAGATTTGAAAGTCCGTAAGCGTAGACGCTAAAATGTACTGTTGGTTGGGCCTTTATCTATAACCTGACCTTGGGTACTGCTTAAAAAGAGAAGGGAGTATCTGTGGAATTTAGACAGGCACTATTCTCCTTTACAGATATAATGTGATATACATTATATTCATAATGTATATAGTGGCAAGTACAGTAATATGTAAGGATGGTCCAAATTCCTCAACAGTAAGCAGTTGTTTAAAGAAATATGATGAAGCCAGTATGACTATATATTGTTTACTGTAATATAAAATATGAGAGTATGAGGACAAAAATTTTAAATCCCTTGAAACATTGTAGCGACACACATACTTCAGTTCTATTTTAAATTGTTAAAATTTAAAAAAACATGTCTATGAACTTGTTAGTTAAAGTGTGAGACACATCAAAATGTGTGAGACAAACATTTTTGATGATTACTGCACAGGGGTTGTAATGCTAATACTGCTTTACTGTGAGCATCTGCACATGCATAATTTACCAAAAGTCTCCCAATGTATTTTTCTTCTACTGGATCAAAACATTGAAATCTACATAATTGCTAATTGTGCCTGTTTAAGCATTTTATTTTGGCTACTAGAGCAAATTACTTTGTAACATTATCACTAAGCTGCTTTGCACAGTTACCATTTGCTCTTTACACAGTGAGTAGAAGCATGACTCATATTTGAGCCTTTAAAAGTTCTGTTCTAAAGTGTGAAGGTTGAGCAAAGACAAACCGGAAGCACTGGTGAATGTGTCAACAATTTCTGTGCACATGACCAGAGACAACAAAAGAAGATATCACAGTGAATTAACAGTGAGGGATGTGTCTCTGAGTGAAGACTCTGTCCCCAGGGTGTTTCCCTCTCTTATTTACCGTTCTCCCCACTCTCCTTCTAATGTCCAGCTGACCTTTGCTTTTATTGCTCTAATGTAATCTCATGCTGTAACAGACAGCTGCTCCATTGAACCAGTTGAATTAATGTGGTTACTCTCATTAGCAAAAGTACCCAGGGCTGCAGGCACAAAACCAAAGAGGGGGGGGGAACTGTTATCTCACTCTGTCTGTATTTCAGAGACTTAAGACATCATCAGGGTTTGGTTTTTGTTTCTGCAATCCATTCAACTAAATATTCTCACTGTATATAAAACATGTTTTTCCACTGTTTATTAGTCGTTACTTCATTTATATATTAAAAAAAATGTCAATGTCCCTATAAGTATTGCATGTTTATTTGCTGACATCTATTTTTGCCTGCCCTCTTGCTGCTGTAACATTGCAAATGTCCCTGTAGGAGGACGAATAAAGGATGATCTTATCTTTTCAAAAATTTGGACAGCAGCTTATTGCCCCAAGCCGAACAAATTTAACATCTGGATTTTTTTGTTGCTGTTGAAATACTGAAATGTAAATGCATTTACACCTGGTATTTTTTCGTTATGCTCATTGAGATTGGATTTCCACCCTCCAGAGAGTATAACTTTGAGAATTGCCTGAGTGAACCCTTGTTAAATGCTGCTCAGTTTGCTGACTATAGTTTTCTGTGCTTGTGAATCAATTCCCTGAACAGGGTCTTGCTGTCAAAGCTTGACTGGAAATGTCACCAAACAAAGAACTGGCACGTTTCGTGATCACAACCATTCTTCTTTCTGTGTAAATCAGACTTTATCTGGGTGGGATTGATGGCTGTCTGGGCAGTGTTAGCCTAATACATCAGGTCAGTAACACAATGCCTGAGGCGCACACAGAACACAAACACACACACTTTCAGGCTGACTAAAATAGCATCCACATTTTGCTGGCATACTTCCTGTTTCATCCAGGATATTATCTAAACATGACTTGTCAAAAACATGTGGGTTTTTCTGAAGATATTAGTGTTGTCAGCCTTGTGCAAGGTAGATGGAAAGGCTCCCCACCTGCAAGGATTTATTTTAATGTATTTAGCTATGCCAGTGGAATGAAAGTATAGTTCAGCATTGGTCCAGAATTAAACATTTTAATAATCTTAACATGGATGTATTACCATGAGATATGCTACTGATATTCAAAGTCTGTAGAGGACTATTTCGAATGACTTTAGTAATCATTACAGGTTAAACGTCACAACCAAGCAAAGGAGATAAGCCTATTTGGATTCACGCCTCTTTTATAGAGTCAAAAAACTCATTACATTATTACATTACATTTCATTTAGCTGACGCTTTTATCCAAAGCGACAATAAGTGCATTCAACCATGAGGGTACAAACCCAGAACAACAAGAATCGAGAAAGTACAATTTCTTCAAAAAAGCAAAACTACAAAGTGCTATAAGTAAGTGCCATTTAAGTGCTACTAAATTGTTAGTTTAAAATTTGTATTCAAGGTATAGTCGGAAGAGGTGTGTTTTTAGTTTGCGGCGGAAGATGTGTAAACTTTCTGATGTCCGGATGTCAATGGGGAGCTCATTCCACCATTCCGTTGTGATTTTGATGAGTGTTTAGCTCACAGTGACGGAGCAACAAGCCAATTGGCCGAAGCAGAGCGGAGTGAACGGGCTGGGGTGTAACGTTGGACCATGTCCTGGATGTAGACTGGACCTGATCCGTTCGCAGCACGGTACGCAAGTACTAATGTTTTGAAACGGATGCGGGCAGCCACCGGTAACCCGTGAAGGGAGCGGAGGAGAAGAGTAGTGTGAGTGAATTTAGGTAGGTTAAAAACTAGTCGACCTGCTGCATTCTGAATGAGCTGCAGAGGTCGGATGGCACTAGCAGGTAGACCTGCCATGTGTGTATATATTGAATGAGTGTGTTATTGTATTGTAACTGTTATTCTAACTGTCATTAAAACCAGACTTATCAGAGGAAACAGCATTTGGAGATCAATGTGATAAGAACTACCTAAAATGGGAGAAAACATATTTCAGAATTTTGTATTTAATGTGCAATTTGAATTCTTAGTTTGTTCCATAGACTATAGAAAGATGGATGACCAGACCTCCAAATGTGACGCAAACACGTCTTGATCACCACCTGGTAGCTAGCTGCTATATAGTTCATTTATCAGGTCTCCTCCATATTAATGGATGGGACATGGACCAGAATAAAAAGTAAAAGTACACGCCAAATACATTTTTCTGATCACAATGATGTATATTCAAGATTTTTTTTTTTTACGGTAAGTTTGGTTCAATTTGATGCTGTAAAAACTGGGTGAAACGTCATGATTGACAGCTGAGAATGACTTGTAATTGGTCAAGGACCTTGCTACTGTGACCCAATCTCCCAATTCCTACTGTGCAGATTCTGGCTCCAAATGCTCCAAATGTTCGTGTCTTGCATATATATGACCAGTAAAAGGCTAAGGATGTTGATAAGCAAACAATGCGACAAAGTGGTGGCACAACAACAAACTTGGTGAAGCATCTTAAAGACCAGCACCCGGGTCTTTATGACAAATTTTGAGAGATCAGTAAAGCTCCCGTTTCAACAACATTGAAGTATTAAACAGATGAAGCATCGCGTTAGTTCATGCAGGACACAAAGTCATGTGCTCAGCTGTCATAAGCCGTCAGCTACTGATCATATGGATCATAAAAACATTGGTTATTCCCTGACTTTACAAGCAGTGCCATAAACAAGTCGAGAGTTCAACTTGTCCAGAATGATGAAAATCCACTCAAAGCTAACAATGTGTGCACCGCCGCCTCAACCACTTGCTTGTCATTACAGACATATCACGTAACCACCATGCAAGTAGCTGGCTAATTGAAAAGACATTTTATAAAAAATAAAAAAAATCACATCAGCACCTCCAGGGTGGAAATCTCAATCTGATGAGTGACGCAGGTGAACTCACCGTCACCTTGCAGAAAGACCATCCCCAGCACCATGCAAAGAGGGTGCAGGTTGAACTCCTGCGCTGAGCCATCCCAAGCAAAGCCGCCATGGTAATGACCCATCCACACACCGGTCAGCACCACAGAGGCCAGACCCAGAACCTGTGATGCTCCCACCAACCACCCAAACATAGAGCGACCAGGACATGGAGCAGAATCATCCATGATCTGAGGGAGAGAAACAGAAAGAGTAGTGCAGTTTATGCCTTGGGCTGTATCATTTGCTGAAATGAATCTAAATGTATTCAATTAGAGAGCTGAGGTAGAGAAATCTAGATATGGTGAGTGGGTATATTTTCTCTTCTATACTGTTGCAGCAGAGTTTGATTCATTTCAGTCTTTGAGTGGGCAAAAAGCATATTTAAATTTATTTTACTCCATGAAATTTACTGAATTAAATAAGAAAATTTGCCCCTGTAACGTACCATGCTGAAGAGGATCCACAGCTCAAATCTAAAGCCACAACATTTCCTATCAACAGAGAAAAGCTAACGGAGGTGATGATACTTCTATTGGAGCACAGTAAGGGGATCTTAGCTTCTTCGGTTTGTCAGCAAGTGACCCCACGGCATGACAGAGCATCTGGATTTGGAGGTTTCATATCCAAACCAATGAAAAATAACCCAGTCAAACCCAGCTGTAATTACATGAATGCTTTTTAAACCAGATTACTGCACACATACATGGACAGTAATAATCCATGCACTTCTTTAACCTTGCACTTTTCACCTCTTTGTATTCGTATGCGTCTATTTTAATGTGTTAATCATGTTTATAGACTATAGATCATAATATAAATGCATTCACATTGTGATGTTGTTGGATAAGGTGGAGCTAATTTTGACTTATTTACATACTGTTGACAGTTTAAGGATGTTTAATGAATCACAGACCATATATTTCAACATATAAAGCGTATTTTCGACTTTACTTTATCATTACATTTCTTGTCTCGAGGAGTATAAACAGTATAAACATACGAAGACATGGCAGGAAGTGCGGCCACATTATCGCAGAAGAGCCACTACCATAACCGCACTGAAGAGAATAATCAGCCCAACACAAGTCAGTGACACACCGCCATAACTACAGGGTTTTCCACTGACGTTGAAATGACCGGTTAGTGTGATGTTGTCTCAGCGCCCACACCTGTTAACTCACGCTGTAAGGACCCGACGTGTCCCTGTGCTATTATACTCTCACTCTAACGAGCGCACTTCAAATGGGCTCAGACGATAGGGACATTAACATTAAAAACACAATGTGCATGTGGAAAAATCCGCAGGAATAACAAAGAGCGGATGGTGTTAAATACTCACTGCGCTGAGTGCTACGCTCCACTGAGGAAGTCCTGGAGTCTTGATCCGCCTCCACCCTCTGTGTGTGGGTGTGGGTGTGTTGTGTGCCCTTCTGAACAAGCCCAGCCCATGTGCCGGCAGGGAAAAAAACTAAATCAACAATGACCACCACCTCTACCACCTCCATCATCATTATAATCGTTGTGTTGTTATATTATATTATATCATATGAAACAAATACATCCTATATCTTATATAAAATATTTCCCCAAACCAAAACAGTATAATGTTATAATATTATTTGAACTGAAATGGAGTCGTGATGTGGGCAAACGTCACACTAGGGTGGGGGGGTGGGGGTTGCTGCATAGATTGATGACTAACAGCTCCAGTTTAAAGGTTTGTTGCCTTGACAACAGTGGAGAGGGGTGGGGGAGGAGGAGACGTGGAGAGGAAAAGGAGGAGGAGAAGGAGGACTGGAGTGTCTGTCCATGAATCATGGCTGCTCATTAGAGGAGTAGCAGGGTCATTTAGAGAGGTTAGCAACTGTATTAATGAACCCTCAGCTAAACACGACAGGTCATAACCATTATATCCCACTACTACTGCCAGGACCACCTCTGCTGATGTAACTACCAAGGATGTAGATGAGGGATATGTATATGAGGGAACCAGCCTTTATATTGATATCTGATTACATTTAATTCCATTTTTTTTCTATTTGACCCCCAGCAACAATTTTCCATGACCTGGTGGATGAGGCGTGCAGACCAGTTCAATTCAGCTTAGTTTTGCTGCTGTCCCTCACAACTCTTTTTAAATGTTATTAAGATCATTTTCAGTTAAAACCTTCAGAGACTCTTGGACAGCATGTGGACCAAATCCAGAGCCGGCCTTGGGCATGAGTGAACATAACTAAGGGGTCCTTGTGTCCACTACAGGGCCCCAAAGTGTGTTTGACATGTGTTCTTTCATATTATATTCAAGTAAATTATGTTAAATGTAAGCATCATCCAAAAATACAGTATTATGCCAACAGGATGGCAAATTTATATTATCAGCACCAGGTGTAAAATGTCAATAATATTGTCAGGTCCCAAGGCAATGGGGGCCCCTAAATCAAATTCTGCTTCGGACCCGACAAAGGGCTGGGCTGTCCCTGATCACATCCGCAGCCTCAAGTGTTTTTTTTTACTTGATGTGTAGTGGTACCTCCATTAGATGTACTAAAATCTTGGTTACAAGCTATTTGAGAAATGTGTACACTTTAAAGTGAGATTTGTAGCCTGGAGCCTGCAGGTGTGCTCTCCCTACCTAAGGCCTAAGGTAGGGAGAGCACACCTCACTACCCTTACATGAGTCTTCATGGAAAGCGAGGCAGTAGCAGGGGGAGCAGCAGCTAAAAGAACCCCCAAAACAACTGTACTAGGCAAACTCTCTGACCTTAAACCTAAGGGAGGTGGACGATTAGCTAAATTCTCATCAATTAAACAGCACTGAAAGTTTATGAGCATCTAGGATGGTCTGAGTTGGTAGATGGAGACCAATGGCCCGAAGCCTTGAATGTTGAAATGAATGAGAAATCTAATGGCAGCCCGTATTATTGGCACATTAAGAAAAGGCGTTAAGCAAAGCAGGCTCAGAAAATTGTATTTTCTTCACCTCTGTGGCAGGGAGGTTCTTGTTGGCGATTGCAGCAGCAGGTGTAAAGAGTGAAACCCTTGTGGAGACTGGGACTGCACTTCCCAACATTTTCTACTGGATTGTGGTGACATCCAAACTCTCTGAGGTGGCGTCATAGAATGACTGATGGTGCATGCATTGCCTGAGCAGGGGGACAGGAATGGTACGATGGTACTACTACTTATCTTTGATGTGATGCAGCAGGTAACTGGTGGGCGGACTCTCTGGTACTTGGGCCCTGTGTTCTCCCTGCTACAAAAGCCCGTCCTTCTGGCTGAGACGATCTCTCTCACTCACCTGACTTTCATGCATAGTCGTTGCTTTGTTCTCCTCCATCCAACATCCTCCACGCATCCAACACACGCTTCACTCATGCATCCACGCACCCTCACTACTGATTCCACTAATGAACAAAACTCATTACCTTCTTAGTTTGTGTTATGTTTGTTGTCAAATAATTTCATCTAAATAAATTACTCATTTTTGGCTTTCACCAAGCATCTCCCTCTATGTTTGTCACGGCTTCTGAGCCGGGTCGTGACGGTCACCAACACGCCCACTTGTGGTGAATCCTGCAGAGGATCATCTGCAGGATACCTGAGACACAGGATGATGGAGGAGCCTCCCTCCACATTCACAAGTGCAAATAAAATCTAAGCAGGTAAAACTGTTGTTGCAATCTTATTATTAAATTGCTGAAAATGCTTTTCTGTCATTTTTTAATAGGAAGAAGCATGTTTGGAAAATGCATTTGTTTAAGACACAGAGAATGGGAGTTCTCTTTGCATTTGTGTGCTTGTGCGTGTGTGCGTCAAACTGGCATACACCGCTCTATGTGTGTGTTCTGTCTGACATTTCTGATTTCTCCTGTGACTCATCGAAGCCTGAGTCATGACTGCTCCTTCTGCTGTGTGCATTTGTGTATGTGCGTTTGTGTGTATGTGCATGCTAAACATCTTTTCTCATCAATATTTCTCTCTTTCTCTCTTAATCTTCTAATCTCTTTGAATTACACCAGCGGGCCATCTGTCCACCCTCAATTTACTCTTTGCCCCTGTTGTGTGCTTTTATCCCGAGGTATGAGAAGAGCCGGTCTCGGTTTGGTTCAACAAGTATTTATTTAGAAGCAATGAAAATTACAGCATAGCTATGGGCACTCAATACACAGCCCCGGCCAAATCAGTAGCACGGGGTAGTCAAGAGTCGCTCCGAACGGACGGCGGATGCAGTACTTATAATAGTAGGTAGAACTTCATTGGTCAATAACGAGGGGGAGTTGCCGTAGTATCAGACTTTGGCTTTCCCTTGCTGGTGCGCAGGCGTAGTCCCAGCCTCTTGGTGCTGGAATTGAATGATGAGGAACACCCCTCAGACATACTTTTACCTTTTGAGTGACACTTGATATTGTACATCTACCCACCCGGCAGCATGTGGACACACAGAATGAAGCTCTGATTTTAGGCTGGAACATGAAAAATGTGTGTGTGAAATACAGTAGAGTCTGGGACAACTGTTCCCATATCTGTCCTGAGGAACAAAGTATAGAGCTCACAACCCCTTTGTTATCTCAGGTTTCTATTGTGGAGTTGCAGGGCAGTCAAGGTAGTAATTTCTCATTTGTATGATAAACTTTTGTGCGATACACTTATTTGCTTTCATGTTAGGGTTAGACATTTGACACAGTACACTTCATTCGGAGGCTGGACTGGTACCAACTGGGTGGGGCTGAGAGACGAGTGCAATCCCGAATGACTCATACGGGGGAGGAAGTACAAAAAGGACGTTTCGATGACATATTTCTTAGAATGGACTGAGTGAAAAAGTCCGCGGAGTGACTGTTTTCATACTTTGTCTGTCTGTCTCATTGTAGTGTAATGCATTTGTTGTGAACCATTCTATTGCAAATTTCCCCAGAAAGTGCAGTGCCAAGTTTGGTACGATTTGGACATGCAACAATTGTGTAGCAGTCCATGGTTTTAGTAGTTTAATGTAACGTGTTATTTCTATTTAGCCAAGATCATAAAGGGATGTTTTTTTTTATTTCAGACCGGCTCCTTTAGTGGCTTTCAACCCATTATATTAAATGTTATTCTCAAGTCTTCAAAAAACCTTTTATAATTTCATGGTGCTTGATTCATATTGACAATCCACATTCAGACCCAATCTAGCAACTTTTAGCTACATTTTAGAGAGCCAATATCTACTTCTGGTGAGATTTAATTGGCAACATTGGGCCTCATTTACTTGTAGGCACAAATGATGAATGCCCGACTGTCCTGGAAAATATAAACACACACCCTTTTAACTAAAAGCATAGTATATTAAAAATCCATTTATTTAAATAAAAATAGTAGATAGACAGCAATAATTTAATTTACTAATGCATTGACCAAATGTACTAAATAACTATGAAATTGACAGGTAGTAAGGTAATCATATTATGAATCAAAGGTAAAGAAAAGAGAAATGTGGGGCGACAAGGAAGGAAAAGGGGGTGTCAGGACAAAGTGGGAGTTGGGGAGGTCCATCAATAATTATTCCCATGTCTGTTGTTAAGACCCTCCTCCAGTTGAATTCAATGCAGCTTGTAAGTGTTTGTCGGCTGCTTTGACAATGTGTGGAAAGTAGGTTGGCATGTCCTTGTTGGTCCCTTCATGACATTCCAGACACTTCTCTACTGAGACCCCTGCTTTACTTGCTAAACCAAAAATGTATTGATCAGGGAGTCGTGCAGCCCTAATTGCCCTTAGCTTCCTCTCTTTGTACTCAGTGATGCACATAGATTGCTGCTGCCTTTCTTCCATCATCCGATTGGTGTCCTCTATTTCCAGTCTGTGCTTGGCTTCAGCTAAGAGCTCATGCTCCGTTATCTGGTCTTTGAGGCATTCTAAGCAAAGCTGCATTTCCTCATGCTGCTTCTTCTCCTTCTGCTTCTCTTTTTTGATTCCTTCCAATAGCTTTTCCAGACATATGTCAAATTCTTCCTTCTGCCGGCCAATCTCATGTGTACAGCAGTGCTCATTGCAGCGAATCTGTTCAGAGCGAGCCTCTCTCAACATTGCTTCTTCCTGTGCTCTCTTTTCAGACAGCTCTTTCTCTTTTCTCCTCCATTTTATCGCTGTAGCGTTTTGGATGTTCTGTGCACGGAGTATGTGCTTCTCTGCCAAATCATCTATATGTTTTTTTTGCTGGCCCCACATCTTTGACAACTCAAAATCTTTTTCCTTCCTTATTCGTCTCTGCTCTTCTTCATACTTAGCATCCCTCTCTAGTTCTTTTTGCATATTCTGCAGCTTTTTCTTTTCAGCCAGCTTGTCCCTCATTCTTTTCTGCTCCCGGGCCTGTATGGTTTCATCATTAGATTGCATGCTTTCCTGAAAAAAACGCTGTGCATTCTCTCTCTTCGTCTGTAGGTCCTTGAAGTCTTCCTGTGTCATTTTCACCAGAGTTTCTCTCACCTGTTGTGCCTCCAGCATTTTCATGTTGTCTTTCAGTTTCTTCACCTCCAGATTTTGCTGGATTTGGTTTTTAATTTCTTGTGCTCCTTTGATAGCATTCTGTCTGTACATTTCATCTTTCTCATCCAATCTCTTACAGACCTTTTGGTGCTCAGCATAAAGCATGGAATCCATATCCTTTTTCTCCTTTAACAACTTTGCCTTTCTCTGTTCAATCTCCCTCAGCTGGGCTTTTTGAATGGGGAAATACATAGCACTCACAATCTGCCTGTTAAACTCTTGAATATCTGACTCATCTTCCATCCTCAAGTCCTTGGCATGCTCCAATGGGCACTTCTTTTTCTTTGCAGCTTCTGCTTTCTCTTTCTTCCTCATGTTGAGCTTTGAGATTTCTCTCTCTTGCTCCATCTTCAAGAACTTGTCCCACTCCAATTGGAGCCTTAATTTTTCTGCATCACGTTTCTCTTCCTCCCTCTGATAAACCTCATTTGAGGCCTCCTCATTCTCCTCAGTAAGAACGTCGGCAGTTGAGATGAACCTCCTATACTCATCAGATGAAAGATAGTAGGCTCCTTTTACATTACTATTGGCCATGGTGGCTCTTTTTGCTTGATGGAGCATTTTGTCTATCACAGGGGTGGGGCCCTGTTTACAATACTTTTGTGGTCGAGAGCACTGTAACATGGACTTTCCTTGTGATGGTGGGCTTGGTTTTGGGCCCGAAAGCAGGTTTTCGTACATCTTATGGGTGGGGGCCTGTTTGCTCCTCATCATTTGTCCAGAGCACTGTAACATTGGGCTGCTAATTGGCTGCGTTTCTTTCTTCCTTGTTTGGTTCATTGGTGGGTGGCAACCAGCGTCAAGCAGATTACCTCCATCAACTGTTTTGGTGCAACGTTCCTGGAGGTACTGCAATACCAATGTGTTTGATCTTGGCAGTATAAAATAGTCCATCCTTTGATCATGCCTTTATATCATTGTCTCATTCCATTGTCTTTATCTTATTATTATTACTATCAGGCCTTTTCTCTATGCTAAAGACATAATTAGATTTTGGCGCCTGTGATGTCACAATTTCCGTATAGATTATTTATAATTATTTTCAACAAACGATCTTACAGTTCAACAAGACGGGGTAAATATTTTTAAAACATGTCAACCTTACTATTCTATGTGATGAATACAATTTATGTTGCAATTTGGCACCATACAAATAAACTGAATATAATTAATTTGAACTGAATAACATTTCCTTTAAGATTCCCATTTGGGCTGGTGATTTCCTGTTGTACCTCGGGCTAATTAAAGTTTGAATATATTTTTGCTGTGTGTGTGTATATATATATATATATATACACACACACACACTTGATTATATTGATCACTTTTGTGGCATTTGTCATAAACTTCATGAATGTTAAAGAACATTAAGACCTGGATGACCCAGAACTTTTTACTTCTAAAGTCAGACAAAACTGAGGTGATTGTACCTAAACACCTCAGGAAAACATTGTCTGACCAGCATTGGCTTCCTGTACAATTCTGAATAGAATTCAAGATTCTGCTCCTTGCACACAAAGAGGGATCCCTCACATTTGACTCTTTAGGCTAAAAACATGGACCTTGTTTGAGTCAAATTTTAATGTTGGGGCTGCTTTTCCGGGCCCCCGGAGAACAGTAGGTCAGGCCGGATGTCTCCCTAGCCTGAGTTCCTTGATGTCTGTTACTTGCCGTGCTGTGTTTTCTCTCTGCTCTCTCTCTGCTCACTCTTCCCAGTGTCCATTCAGAAGCCACCCTTTTCCCTCCAGCTGCAGTGTGTGAGTGTACACGACTGGCCTCAATCACCAATTAAGGCCATGGTGGTTAAGAGGCAGAGAGAAGGAGACAGCCAGTCCCAGTGGGTCAATTGGCTGCATTAAAGCTGTGAGTGTTGGGAGCAGCGAAACGCAATGGATCCCCCCTCACATTTTGTGGACTTGGGACTTTATTGCGCGTTTGTTTGCAATCTATTCAAGCTTCTTTTTTTGTGATGGAACCAGCAAAAAGAGGAGATTTCCCCCTGTCTGGGAATATTTTGAGCTGATCTCTCCTAATAAGGTTTGCACATAGTCATAATAACTAGCGTAGTACTGGGATTGGGAAGGACAGAAAATTGTATATCCCAACTTGTATAAACTTGCTGTTACGTTTCTCTGTACCCCAGCTTCATCTGTGCCCTCACAAACATCATTCATTCATTTATTCAATTCAAAGCTTCACACACCAAAGCCATGGTGTCATTATAATCACTCTGCCTGTTTTACATTTATTGTCCACTTGATGGCACAGTAGAGCAAATGAAGCACCATGAAGCTTCGGCCCATGAGTGAACAAATTGGATGGAAAGCTTCAATGCTTTATGAAGCTTCATCTCACCATCACTACTTTTGAGTGAAATTGTTACTGCTGTTTCGCTTTCCTTTTTAGAAAGTTGTTTTCAGTTAATTGTTACTATTTTCGTTTTTATTCATCCATTGTCCATGAGGCTTTATCCTTGGATTTTTTATATTGTTACTCCCCTCAGCCCCTGGACTTTAATCAGGGAACATAAAAAAATGGGGCCTCGTCCGGGATCAAAAGAGCTGATTGAGTAATTGATAAGAGTGTGTTTTCTTTGTGTTGAGATTGTCTCCGGGGGCTGTAAGTGTTGATATCTGGATGTTGATTGATTGGATCAGTCTTTCCTTCGGGCACTCAGTTATTATTTTGCCATTTTTTTTTTGGGAATAATCCTGGGTGGGGATAAGTACCCGATGGGTATAGGCGTTTCAGGGTTTTGGCCACTGATCAGGGTTAAAGTGGGGTAAAGTTTTGATTAGTTAGGATCTGGAGAAGTTTGTTGTTGTTGTTGTTAAGACCAGACTTAATGCGGATGTTTGCTGGTTGTGTGTATGGCATCTGGTATCAAAATTGATCACGTTTGTCACTGGTAGGTGTAAGTTGTTTGTGGCTGGTGAGATAATTTGGCTAACAGCGTGAAAGAGTTGTGAAAGTTAGAGACAGAAACTGCTTTTAAGATGCTTGAGTAAGAGCTGCATTTGAATTCTGCTGCACCTCTGCTGGTACGCTGTTAATATTGCATTCTACTGCCGCATTTAATGTCAGTAAGAATATTTCTTTGGTCCTTGTGTTCCGTGAGTCTGAGATTGAGTCTTATTTTGGTATGTTTGAGTGCATCGCCGCTGCTTTGTGTTGGCCAGCAGATGTTAAATGTTTCCAGAGTGACCATTTCTATCTTGAGCCAACACAGACATTAACACATGCTTTTATTACTTGCAGAATTGACTACTGTAATGCTTTACTTTCTGGTCTTACCAAGTCAAATATTGTGCAACTGCAATTATTATAAAACTCAGCTGCACGCATGCTGACGAAGACCAGAAAGAGAGCACACGTTACACCAATTTTAAAGTCTCTCAGTAGACGAAACACCTGCAAACTTGCCTAATTCCTGGCAGTTAGTGCCCGTTTAAAGGAGGCGAATTCCGCGTTGGCCTGTGACACAAACTGACACAAAGGGGCAGAAACATACCCCCGCTTTCGCAGTGGTGGAGGCTGGAGAAGGGGGCGTGCCGTCGTGAAGTCGTGGAGCGAAGGTGTTATCTAATTAGCATATGAATCGCAGCAAAATCGCTTGTTACAACTTATCTCACTTCACCATTGGATGAAACCACAGATCTTTGAAACGAAAAGTCAATCTGTTGCTATTGGTCACCCTGGGTCATTATAATACACACGTGGGTAAACCCCTCCCACACAATATTAATAATAATAATAATGAATATATAGTTATTATTACTAATAATTTGTATATTAATATACAGCAGGTACATTTTATTTATTTATATTTACAATATATTTCTAAAGGTGCTATTGACATGACATTTTCACCAGATGTCAGTAACAACCCAAGTAATCCATACATACAAAGAAAACCACACAAATAAGTTCAGAAATTAAGTTATGTGTAATAAAATGGAATGACACAGGGAAAAGGTATTGAACACGCTTACTGAAATTTATGTAATACTTCGTACAAAAACTTTGTTGGTAATGACAGCTTCAAGACGCCTCTTGTATGGAGAAACTAGTTGCATGCATTGCTGAAATATGAACTCTGATCTTTAGTTCTTTCCATAGATTTTCGATTGGATTCAAGTCAGGTGATTGGCTGGGCCATTCTAGCAGCTTTATTTTCTTTCACTGAAACCAATTGAGAGTTTCCTTGGCTGTGTGTTTGGGATCATTGTCTTGCTGAAATGTCCACCCTCATTCCATCTTCATCATCCTGGTAGATGGCAGCAGGATTTTTATCAAGAATGTCTCTGTACATTTTTCCATTCATCCTTCCTTCAATTATATGAAGTTTGCCAGTGCCGTATGCTGAAAAACAGTCCCCAACCATGATGTTCCCACCTCCAAACTTCACTGTTGGTATGGTGTTTTTGGGATGATGTGCAGTGCCATTTGACCTCTAAACATGGTGTGTATTATGGTATCCAAAGAGTTCAATTTTGGTCTCATCTGACCAGACTATATTCTCCCAGTATTTCACAGGCTTGTCTAAATGCTGTGCAGCAAACTTTAAACGAGCTTCAACGTGCTTTTTCTTCAGCAATGGAGTCTTGCATGGTGAGCGTGCATACAGGCCATGGCGATTGTGTGCATTACTTATTGTTTTCTTTGAAATATTTATACCTGCTAATTCCAGTTCTTTCTGAAGCTCTCCAAAAGTGGTCCTTGGCTCTTGGACAACTCTTCTGATAATTCTTTCCACTTCCGGATTATGGCCCCAACAGTGCTCACTGGAACATTCAGAAGTTTAGAAATCCTTCTGTAACCAATGCCATCAGTATGTTTTGCAACAATAAGGTTGCAGAGGTCTTGAGAGAGCTCTTTGCTTTTACCCATCATGAGATGTTTCTTGTGTGACACCTTGGTAATGAGACACCTTCTCATAGGCCATCAGTTGGGAATAAACCAGCTGATATTAATTTGCACTGACAAGGGGCAGGATTGCTTTCTAATTACTGATAGATTTCAGCTTGTGTCTTGGCTTTCCATGCCTTTTTGCACCTCCCTTTCTTCATGTGTTCAATACTTTTTCCCTGTGTCATTCCATTTTATTACACATAACTTAATTTCTGAACTTATTTGTTTGGGTTTCTTTGTATTTATGGATTACTTGGGTTGTTACCGACAGCTGGGGGAAATTTCATGTCAATAGCACCTTTACAAATATATTTACTGAGAAAAATGGTGACGTGTTCAATACTTATTTCACCCGCTGTATATTATATATTTATTATTAATTAATATATATTATTAATTATTAGTAAGCCTTTACCAAAAGCACTGCAGTTACTGAAGACCATACATTCATTCATGTGATGCTTGATGTTATATGTTAAACATATTGTAGAGGGAAAAAAACATTAACAAGGTATTGTGGGGACTGTAATCCGTGGCATACAATACACTGTACTTAAACTTGTTCTCATACCTAACCTTTTTATATTACAGCCTACGTCCCTTAGCTTTATTCAACATCACACATACATGAATGCACTGTGCTCATAAAAAACTGTGACCTATGCTTTAGAAAGAATTCAAGCAGCTGCCCCAGATTCTGAAGGACAGATAAGAAAGGCATTGTTTTGTCTGGAAAATGCGCATGCTTACACACACAGAACATACAGCCGTTAAAGCAGGAACACAATGTTCCTCACTCCAATGTCAAGGCTTGTTATTAAAACACAAAACCAAACACTGTCAGAATGTGAGGATGATCCCCACAACTGTCAAAGGAGGGGCGAAACTGGGTGCAGCTCCTCATCATTGGCGGGTTCCAGTGCCAAGAGGCTGGGACCACGCCTGCGCACCATCTAGGGAGAGCCAAGTCTAAACCACGGCGACTCCACCTCGTTATTGACCAATGAAGTTCTACCTACTATTATAAGTACTGCACCCGCTGTCTGTTCGGCGCAACTCTTGACTACCCCATGCTACTAGATGGCACAGGCTGTGCATTGAGTGCCCATAGCTATGCTGTACCTTTTCATTGCTTCTAAATAAATACTTGTTGAACCAAGCCGAGACCGGCTCTTCTCATACCTCGGGACAAAAGAACACAACAGTATATGTTGAGTCAAAGCTCAGTCTAGCCAGCCTAGCCAGTGAAAAACTAATCAGGTGAAGCTTGAAATGTCTCTTTGCCGCCTCTGGGTCATTAGTTCTTTGTGGGACTCTGTCCGAATCTGCTCCAGTGTGGAGACGTCTGTTGTGTGCAGCTGTGAGATTTAGTGTAGCTTTCAGTCTTAAGTGTGGCACACAGGTTGGTGAGCTCCTGGCTGTGGAAGGATAGATCCATGTCATCTGTCCCGCTTCAATCAGCTGTAAACACAATCGGTACAATTAGCACAGTTCAATGACAACATACACCTATACATGTAACTGAAAAATGATCTAATGAATCTAATCTTACCCTCTTTCTTCTCTGTCGACTCCTGAACTTCTCAATGCTGCTGCAAGAGCTGCAAGGTCTGGTTGGATGTACAGGAAGTTCCTTCATACTGGCTCATAGTACGTCTTAGTATGTCATAGTACAGGCAGCTGGAAAACAACATGAGTAACATGAGTATATTATTAATAAACGGAAATAGCCTCGCTACATCACCGTTGGAAGATCCACAGTAAAAAAATACACATTTACTAAACAATTACTTACAGACAATGGCGTCATTTTCCACACTGCAAATCCGGACTTGCAGCTAGAGTCTCGGCCAAATGTGCAGTGACTGCCTCGTTGTGTGCGTGGGGGGCTCAGGCTGTGAAAACACAATGATGAAATAGATCAGATAAAGTAAACCTGGAGAATGTATTTTATACAGCACAGCGCGTCTCTTCTTTAATCTTCGCTCCGGTATGTGGCGCCGGCCATTTGCCTCAGAGGTGTGAAGAGACGGGCAGTTTCCTATAAAATACAGCCGGACAAAAAGTCACGTTTATGAAAAAACTTAACGAGAACAAACTCTTAAATTTAAGCAGTTCGTACATATTTAAACATGCACTAGTTCTGCTCAAGCACTCGATGCTCTCTTTCTCACTAATCCCACAGTTTTCTGTGCTGCCTGCAGATTCTTGTGAACAGCCGTTAACTTGAAATTCCACCAAAATTTGCAGTAACACTAACCCAAATTCTTATTTTCATGCAGTGTCAGCATTGGCTACCTGTGAGCTTCAGAATTGATTTTAAAATTATTTTACTTGTTTATAAAGCTCTTAACGGTCTTAGTCCTAGCTATCTATCAGATTTGCTTTTATCCTATGAACCATCTCAAACCCCCAGGTCCTCTGGCAGTGGCCTTTTAATTATTACCAAGGTAAGAACAAAAACTCACAGTGAGGCATCCTTTCAGTATTATGGTCCTCGCCTGTGGAACAGCCTACCTGAGGGCCGCAAATAGTGTTGATATTTTTAAAGGCAAACTGAAGACCTACCTTTTCAGTCAGGTTTTTAAGTAAACTTTTCTTATCTACCTATTGCTTACGTATTTATGTATGTAATTTATTTATTCTTACTTGGTTTTGTTCGATTTATTTATTCATCATTATTAGAATTATTAACTTTTATCTATTTATATATTCTGGATTATTTTCCAATTCACAGTTTAATTATTTTCTACGTACACTTTTATTTTATTTATCCTATCATCTTAGTTTTAAGTTTTTATCCTGCCCCCGGTGTTTCTTCAATTCTTACAGCGTTTCCTCAGTACAGTTTCTGCGATGTTCTTTTTTTAGTTTCTTCATTTTATTGAAGTGTTTTGGCTTTGGGTGTGGTTGGGTAGATGGTGGGGTGGGACAGGGACAAGGGGTGGTGGGACAGGAACAAGGGGTGGTGGGGGGAATTGTGTGAAGCACTTTGAGCTGCATTATTTCATGTATGAAAAGTGCTATACAAATAAAGTCTGATTGATTGATGTGTGGGCCATATTTCTTCAATGTAAGTTGGTAGGTAAAGCTCAGGAAGCTTGCTCTTCAATTTCTGTGGAAGATGGCCTTGTCTACGAGAAAGTTAAAGGTGTAGTGGTGAGCATACTGTAAAATCCTCCAGAGCACGATAAATTTGGTGTGTTGAAGGATCACCTGTTGAAGGCTTTTGGGCTTTCCGACTCCGAGCGTGCACGCCGGCTTCTTTCACTAAACGGTCTCGGCGACTGCAAGCCTTCTGAATTAATGGATAAGATGCTGTCTCTCCTGGAAAGTCACAAGCCAGATCTTCTGTTCACAGAGCTGTTCCTGCAGCAGCTGCCAACTCAGGTATGGTCTGCTTTGGCCAACACTATCATCACGGATTGCCGGGCGTTGGCTGAGGAAGCCGATTTTTCCTGGTGGGGTAACAGAGCTGCGTGGCTGCGTGGGACTCACCCTGTGACTGTCCATGGCGGCAGGGGGAGACAGCCGTTGTCAGCGCCGCAGCGGTTAAGCGACAACAAAACTCCCACCTGTGTTTTTACCATGCACGATTTGGTTCCAAAGCTAAAAGGTGTTGCCCCCCATGGGCCCCGCTGCAAGCTGCCAACGGCAGCCCCATCCGCACTTATGGAATGAGGTACGTGGAGCTGTGTTTTGGGGACCAACATTTCAGCTGGGACTTTATAACGGCAAAAGTTACTGTTCCCCTGCTAGGGGCAGATTTCCTGTGTGCTTATGGGTTGTTAGTGGATATCAAGGGCCACCGCCTAATTGATGCAGTGACTTTTTGTTCATATGCCTGCTCACTCGGAGTATCAGACTTTGTGGGACTGTCCAGCATTGTACCAGCCACGGACGAGTTCCACCACCTCCTGGTACAGTTTCCAAGTTTAACAAAGCCCACTTTCTCATCCAACACCACTGAACATGGCGTAGAACATCATGTGTCTACAGCAGGCCCACCAGTTCACGCTCGGAGCCGGCGCCTAGACCCGGTAAAGCTAGTTATTGCTAGGGCTGAGTTTGAGAACATGGAGCGCCTTGGAATTATTTGTTGTTCCAGTAGCCCATGGTCTTCACCGCTGCATATTGTGGTAAAGCAAGGTGGTGGATGGCGCCTGTGCGGTGATTACCGCTGGCTCAAAGACTCAATGACACCTGATTGTTATCCTGTCCCGCACATCCAGGACTTTTCTGCCCGTCTGGCTGGTAAAGTCATATTTTCCAAGGTGGACCTAGTCCATGGCTATCACCAGGTGCCTGTGCACACACTGGACATACCCAAGACAGCGGTTATCACACCATTTGGCCTTTTCGAATTCCTTCAGATGCCATTCGGTCTTAAAAATTTGGCACAGACTTTCCAGCGACTGATGGATACAGTACTGAGGGACCTACCTTTTTTATTTGTTTATCTGGATGATATACTGGTGGCTAGTACTTCAAAGACAGAACACACATCTCACCTATTGACAATCTTTGAGCGACTCAGTCAGCATGGCCTGATTATAAACCCAGCCAATTGTCAGTTTGGGCTGATGGCTATTAACTTCTTGGGACACCTTATTACTAAGGACGGTGCAGTTCCTCTCCCTTCAAAGGTGGATGCTGTCACAAATTTCCCACGCCCACTCTTGGTGAAGTCTGCAGGAGGTTTTGGGCATGGTGAACTTTTACCACCACTTTCTTCCACATGCAGCACAGCTAATGCGACCCCTTTATGGTGCCCTGAAGGGTAAAGCGGCCAGGCATGCAGTGATTTGGAGTGATGAAAGGAATAAAGCGTTTAATGATGCCAAGACAGCTTTGGCTAATGCGACAATGCTGGGACACCCAATGTTCCAATATCCATCACGAGTGATGCTTCTGACTATGCAGTTGGAGCGGTGCATGAGCAGTGGGTCAATGGGGCCTGGCAGCTGCTCGCCTTTTTTAGCAGACAGCTGTGCCCCAATGAGCGGATTTACAGTACCTTCGATAGGGAGCTAAGAGGCCTTTATCTCGCCATCCGACACGTACGCTGTGGTCCACAGCATATGTGGACCACAATGGTTAAAGTGGCAGAGCCGTGGTCTGCCACTTTGACCACAATGGTTAAAGTGGCAGAGCCGTGGTCTGCTCTCCAGCAGTGCCAGCTTTCCTTCATATTGGAGTTCACCACAGATATACAACATGTGGCAGGCAAGCACAACCCAGTGGCTGACTGCCTCTCCTGAGCGGTTACTGGAGCCATCCAATTTGGTGTGGACTATGATTGCATGGCAGCAGATCAAATTTCTGATCCAGACGTTCAGGCACTGAGGACGGCTGAGATAGGACGGAGGTTGGAGGATGTTGCTTTTGGTACTGCTGGCACTACACTCCTGTGTGATGTTTCCAGACATGCCAGACACGACCAGTTGTTCCCACAGGATGGAGATGACAGATTTTCGACGCTGTCCATGGCCTATCACACCCAGGGAAAAGTTCATCACAGAAGTTGGTAGCAGCAATGTTTGTCTGGCATGGTCTTAAAAAGGATGTGCGGAAGTGGGCTGAAACGTGTGGTGTGCCAGCGCTCTAAAGTCCACCGCCCCACTAAGGCCCCCCTGGCACAATTCTTAGTACCCGAAAGAAGGTTTGACCATGTTAAACTGGACCTGGTTGGGCCCACCTCTCAGGGGTTCACACACCTTCTCACCATGGTGGACAGAACCACTCGTTGGCCAGAAGCTGTCCCATTGGTTTCAACAGCAGCAGCTGATGTGGCTCGGGCATTTATCATCACCTGGGTCGCTCGGTTCGGCGCTCCATCTGACATTTCTTCTGACCGGGGCCCGCAGTTTACATCTGGGCTCTGGAACACTGTGGCAGAGAGCCTGGGGACGAAGCTCCACCGCACCACAGCATACCACCCGCAGGCTAACGGGCTGTGCGAGCAGTTCCACCATTTTATGAAAGCTGCTCTATGCGCCAGCCTCAAGGGCAGTAACTGGGTTGACAGGCTTCCATGGGTCAAGTTGGGGCTTAGGACCAGCCCTAAGGAAGACCTACAAGCTTCATCTGCCGAGTTGGTTTATGGCCAGCCATTGAGAGTCCCTGGGGACTTTGTTCGTGACACTACAGTTTCTTGGTCAGCAGCAAAACAACAAGCTACGCTCCTGGACAATGCCATGGTTTTTCACACCAGTTCCCACATCGCAATACAGCATCCCTCGTTCTCATATCCCTGTCAAACTTCATTCTGCGGGATATGTGTTCATTCGTCAGGATACTCATCACAGGCCCTTTCAACGTCCCTATGACGGCCCATTTGGTGTCATTGAGGCTGGGACCAAAACTTTTATCGTGGACATTGGCAGTAAACCAGAACAGGTATCGGTGGACTGGCTTAAACCTGCCAACTTGGACCTAACTCAACCTACTGAAGTAATTAAGCATCCACGGCGGGGGCGCCCTCCTGCTCACCCCTGGGCCACCGCACAGCCCTTCGTGTTTCTCCAGTTAAACCCCCGACTTCATCCCCTGCTCATGTTTTACGGAGCCGTGCAGGTCGGGTGATTTGAGGCCCAACGCGTTAACTTTGTGTGTGAATTCTGGGGGGACGTATGTCGTGGACACATGTGATAAGACAGAATTCACCAAAGACTGTTAAATTGGTTTACACTAATTGATTGCAATATGTGGTTTGCATGCTTACACACCCTGTAAGGAGCTGTGGGGTTACCAGGGTAACAAGGGCACTGGGAGTGGTTAAAAGATGGAAGGATGTTTTGGTGACACCGGAAGTTCTCTGTATCGGTAAAATGTTTGTGAAATAAAACGCACACGAGAGGTGCATAAAAATGAGAGATCTCCTGACTACATCCCCTCGACTCCCACAAAGGCGCCATTATGCGAGCGTATGAGCTAGTGCCAGAGGCTTACAGACAGTTTTTCCCGAAGCCTTAAAGGAATAGTTCATCCAAAAATCCACTCACCCCTGTGCCGATGGTGGGTGAAGTGTTTGAGTCCACTAAACACTTCTGGAATCTCAGGGGTAGAGCTGGGCAATATGGGAAAAAAATCATATTGCAATATTTTTTTCATATCAGTTGATATCGATACATATGATATAAATCATATCAATGTTTCTGTCAAGCTTTTTTTACAGCCAGGGAGTTAGTAAGGAGGGTGATATCACTGCGTCTCTTCGTTTTTTTGTAGTACGGAATGGCACTGGAGAAAGTGGACACTCGTCTGTTGTTGTAGCGCAGGTATCACACTGGTTGTTTCAGCACTTGTCTAGTTCTGTGACTGTAAAGTATTGCATTGTGCGTGCTCTAGAGGATGGCACTGCTTCAGATGGTGGAAAAGATTTGTGGTATTACCTGTCTTTGCGGCAACATGTTTTCGACACAGTTTACAGTGCGCGCTACTTTGCTTCTTGTCTGACTTTAAATATCCAAAATATTTCCACACAACCGAATTCTTCTGACCCTTCTTTTCAATTATATATTCATCTTCCGTCAAAACATGGATGGAACGTGTTCTATCAACGTTATATCGATCCGTCTTTAATTTCTATCGAGGAAAAATTATATCGCGATAATTATCTATATTGTTTTATCGCCGAGCCCTTCTTGGGGGTAAACTTTGTTAAAGCAGAATCCAATACAATTGAAGTCAATGGTGAGTCCTTCTTCAGACATAAAAAAAACTAAAGAAAAAAAGCATACGACCCGGTCCGGCCTCTCAGATCAGCAGGCAGTGCTTTTCTTGCTGTACCAAGAACTGGTTTGTAACATACTGGAAAAGAGTTATTATCAGTAATGGTAGTGTGTGTGTGTGTGTGTGTGTGTGCGTGTGTGCGTGTGTGTGTGTGTGCGTGTGTGTGTGTGTGTGTGTGTGTGTGTGTGTGTGTGTGTATGTGGAGGTATGTGAGTAGGCATATTGTATATCATAGTCCACAGTCAGATGCCACCACAATCCACAATACACCATCATGATCCACGATTAGTTGCCAACACGATCACGATACATTATCTGCCCTCACAATCTCTGCTTAGTGAGCCACCATCCAGATCTATGGTCCATGATCACAATCTATGACCCATCACTATGATCCACGATAAATGGTCTGTATTTATATAGCTTTACAGTACAGTTTTACACTCACCCATTCACACACACATTAATATAGTGCATTTTTGTGCAGCACTTTTCTTTATGAGAAGGGA
Source organism: Verasper variegatus (assembly GCA_026259375.1). Taxonomy (NCBI): domain Eukaryota; kingdom Metazoa; phylum Chordata; class Actinopteri; order Pleuronectiformes; family Pleuronectidae; genus Verasper; species Verasper variegatus. The sequence goes on along the minus strand of CM048054.1, from coordinate 2,085,984 downwards.
CAAGGGACAATTTGGGGTTCAGTATCTTACCCAAGGACACTTAAGGATTCGGAATGGGCAAGACTGGGATCGAACTGTTGACCACTTCAACCCCTGAGCCACAGCTGCCCGATCTTTGATTATTTTGTTGTCTGCTGTTTGAATTAAGATTTATTTTATTTTATTACCTGTATTGTTGAATTGCTGTTCCTCAGCACCATTGAAAATGAGGGTTCTACCTCAATATGTCTCCCGAAGTTTTAAATAAATAAATAATGATGATTGGCTATAATGTAGAGAGGCCGAATGTAAGTGTATGGAGGCCGTGCTTGGCTGTATACAGCATTTGATTTTGTCTTACCTGAACCACACCTTCAAATCCTAGTTTGAAATGTTGGTAACCATGATTAACACTGTCTTGCTGGGAATATATGAGTCATATATGAAATGATTAACACCACCCTTATGTCTCTGTGTGTGTGATTTAAGTTTGAGTGAAGTCAGGGCAGTGTAGTCACTGCCAGGTCCACTTAGATATTATACATAAATGTTAAATTGACCTGGGACCCATGTAATCTATATGCAACATGGATCGGAACATGGACCCAGAAATATCTCAACTATTTGGGGGAGCTTACTGAGCTGAATGTTCCTATAGTCAAATCCTAACGTTACAGCTGCTAGGTGCATACAGCTTTATTTACACAATAGATGTTAAATAGGTCTTAATGACTCCAGAATCTACTGTACCTTGAACCTGAGTAGGAATCAATAGCATTGTCCATGAAGTGGTTTGGTGTTATTTTACTGTTCACAATTACAAGGATACTTTACTTGCATTCCCATCCAAAGAGACACATATGGACACTTGAAAATACTCTATAAAAAGTAAAAGACCACTGCTTTAGCCTTAACAATCAAGTTGAAAAAAACAATTATACATTCATAAAATGGGCAAGAGTTCAGAGTGTTAGGTGTTTGACCCACTGGAAGAAACTGTTGCACATCATGGATTAATTCGACTTTATTAGTTCAATAAAGTAATAGCTTGATCGGGGGAAAAAAGAGATGGGTGGGTGGAGGAGGTCTTTCTTTCTGCATCTCTTACATCTCTTACACAACTTTAATGAGAAATTTTATGAATGCAGAAATATTTGCATTTCCCTTATATCTACAAAAACTGCTTGCTTCACAGACTGCAGTTTTGTTTTGCACCGATGTGGTGTGCAAATACTAGCTGTATCTGCAAAGGGTTGTGCGGCATTAACATTTTGTACTCAGATTTTGTTTTGACAGACTGTGCAAAGGACCTTGAGAACATCACCACTCTACAGGAAGAAATGGTATGGTAGTAATGGGTGTCAGATGTTCAGCAGTGGACAACAGGTACTGTGGAAAAGATGTATGTCATTGTTGCACAATGTCCTTTGACATTAAGCAGAGACATCAACACAGGAAAAAGATTTCTGTAGAAAAGAAAGCCTTGTATGTCTGTATATACACATACACACAAATGCACTATTAAAACATTTAGTTTTTTATCATACATTCTCAGGCAGTACTGAGGCATTTACGGAGATGGGACGTGAGGGTCTTCTCTGAGTGCTCAAGAGAAGATTGCACAAAGTTCAGGCTGCAGCGGGTCTGACATATTCTGGAACGGCAACAATGTCTTTGGATGACTCCTCCGACGAAGAGGAAAACATGGAGAGTTACTTCTCCAGTGATGAAGAACTGTGAGTGCTGTGATTAGATAAAGATGTGAATAACTCTGTTGCACTGCTACTGTTGCTACTCCCTGGCAGCCTTAGGAAGGCCTTAGCTTGGTGTTGGGTAGCTGTTAGCTTTAGGATATTTAGTTTTTAGCGGCCTGTCTGACATTTATCTTTAAAAAAAAACAATCAAAGGGAACCATCTTCATAATTTAACACTATGGTTTGTTTGTGTCCTTCAGTTCTTCTCAAGTGAAGCTGTACCACTGTGCTCCAGCTCCACACTCCCTCCTGCAGCCTCCGCTCCTGATGCTAACCTCCTGTCGCCATCACACCAAGCAGCAAACCTGGAGTGACAGAACTTTCTCCATAGCTGCCCCCTCCCTCCCTCTGAAACCCCCCCTCCCAAACAATATTATTGTAGTTTTTAAACTCTTTTTTGCATGAGAATTGTTGATCATATTATGTCCAGCAACTGCCTTAATGTAATTTTTGTGCATAATAAATGACATCGATCATAACATATTGTGATTTCCTTGCACTTCTACACCATGTTATTGGCAGATAAGATGCTGATTGAGTTAAAGCAGTGAATGCTCTGCTATAAGCAAAATGAACACACAATAGGATCAAATGGATTTGAAGTAGAATGGGCACATTACATTCTGTAGAGAGTACCTCAGCTACTGAAGTCAGAAAATTACTTTATCTGAGGTTTCAGTCATTTATAGTCACAGCAAAGCACACAGGTCTGGTTGTCTAAGTGGCGCCCATATCATATTGTTTAAGATGTGTAACATCAAGCTTGTGTATCAGTGCTAAATACATCCAGTCATAAGTCAGAGTCCACCCTCTTGTCTACACTAAAAATTAGGTGACCCAGATGTTTCACAATGCAATCTGATAAGGTCGTATGAGAAACATTCTTAACATCAAAGAAATGAACACAGAGTATAGCAATAGATGTTTCACTTTAAATTAGTAGCTGGTAAGCAGCAGCCTGACTTATTCATACACATTAATACTACAATGAATGAGGCAGGGGTTTCTATCAGAAATCATTTCTGGGACATTACTTTAAAAAGATCTCCAGTATAAGCAAATATTTTCTAAAATTGGTTCACATCCAAGTGTGAGGCTGTCCCACCACTTGGAGTTAAGATATAGTCCAGGTATGAACAGTCAAAACCTCAAATCACACCCAGTACGGTATGGTTCAGGTGACAGTAGGTGGAAGGTGAAGGTCATTTCCATGAGCTCAAGAAAAACATAATGTGACATCTTAGTAGTTCATATTTGGGTCCTCTTAAAACATGCACCCACTAGGTACTCTATATATATAATCCTGAAAATCAGGGACCATGCTGCATTGGGGTCTAGGGGAAGGGAGTAGCAATGTTACAAATCCAAGGGAAGACTGTGATATGAAAAGTGTTTCACAAGGAAAATTAGGTCTACACTTGCCCAAATTGAATGCAGATATATGTATCAAGTCAGATGGATACCATAGATTTATACAGAGTCAATGTCATTGGTAGTGAAAGTAGAAAATGAATACACTAAGATGACGACCCGCCCCACTCTCCCTCTGATTGGCTAGTAATGCTTATTGGCGGCAGAGCTATGTATTGGTGTTTAGGAATGAGGACTGTCAGAGTTAGCCAATCAGAACCAGAGTAGGGGGCGGGCATTGTCATCATCGCGGGAATCCTGACACTCTCCACAACAGCTGTTGCTCCTGGACAGGTATGGGACGAGCAATTATGAATTTTAATATTTCAGTATTGAAAAGTATTAGGCATTTGTTAATAATTACCATGGAGCAGAGTTTATATTGGTTCCTAACGTTTCAGTTTGGTGTGAAACGTTAGGAATGTGTAGAATATGTATAGTGTGTATGTGTATACTGACTTGAATGTGAAATCTCAACATATAGCTCAGTCTACTGCAAAAAGTCATAAACACCACATTTAAAGCATAGATCAAATTAAGTTGTATGGATGTATTTTCTATATATATATATATAGAAAATAATGAATATGCTAGTATGCACCACAAAACATTACTCTGATATTAATGTGTTGATGTTTGTGAACTTTGTTTCTACAATTGTGGTAATAAATTGGAGTATTATATTCATATATATCCTGAGTGTGTGAATGATATGATCCCTAAAACTGAGCTCACCATATATGTTTACTTTATATTTTTTATCTTTTCACGTTTTTAGTGGATTTGGACTCACAAACATATGTCGTAGGGCAACAAAAGTGAGCGTTTGTGCGGTGTTATCTTTCCCTCAGATTCTGGGACTATATTAAAGAAGCTGTGCAATTCTTTTATATAATCATCCATTTATAGACATCAATTTGGCCCGGGACAAGCGTGATTACTAGCAATTTCCACTGTACACAATTTTTTAAGGAGGCAGTACGAAATTTGACAGAGCCGGCTCACAATGATTTGAATATCTTTAATTTATTATCTAGGGCAGCAGTGCTCCATCTAATTGGCCAAATATATTGACATGCAGACCGTGAATACATGGCACATTGAACACCATTTATCGCAGTCCAAGCAGTCTTTTGTGATATATACATCGCCCATGTTGATATCGTGATGACCGTAATTTTTAGATATCTTGTACAGCCCTAGTTTCTATGATTTAAAACCCATAAGCATGATCTGTTTTTGTCCCTGTTCTAAAGCCAAATAAGGTTTCCTGCCATCTAGTGGTTATTTTTTTCCAACCAGCTGAATAGTTTGAAGTCATCAGCAGATAATGAGATGAAATTTACATTTTTCATTTAGCTGATACTTTTATCCAAAGCGACTTACAATAAGTGCATTCAACCATGAGGGTACAAATCCAGAACAACAAGAATCAAGAAAGTACAATAAGTAAGTGTCATTTAAGTGCTACTAAATTGTTAGTTTAAAAATGTTATTCCAGGTATAGTCGGAAGAGGTGTGTTTTTAGTTTGCAGCGGAAGATGTGTAAACTATCTGATGTCCGGATGTCAATGGGGAGCTCATTCCACCATTTAGGAGCCAGGACAGCAAACAGTCGTGATTTAGATGAGTGTTTTGCTCACAGTGATGGAGCAACAAGCCGATTGGCTGAGGCAGAGCGGAGTGAATGGGCTGGGGTGTAACGTTTGACCATGTCCTGGATGTAGACTGGACCCGATCCGTTCGCAGCACGGTACGCAAGTACTAATGTTTTGAAACAGATGCGGGCAGCCACCGGTAACCAGTGAAGGGAGCGGAGGAGCGGAGTAGTGAGAGTGAATTTCGGTAGGTTAAAGACCAGTCGAGCTGCTGCATTCTGAATGAGCTGCAGAGGTAGACCTGCCAGGAGGGAGTTACAATAGTCTAGGCGTGAGATGACCAGGGCCTGGACCAGAACCACCTTCTAAGTGAGAAGGTGGCGTATTCTCCTGATGTTGTACAGCATGAATCTACAGGAACATGTTGTTGCAGTAATGTTGGCAGTAAGGGAGAGTTGGCTGTCAAGTGTCACACCCAGGTTCCTAGCAGTCTGAGTGGGGATTAAGACAGAGTTGTCAAAGTTAATAGTCAGGTCGTGGGTGGGAGAGTCTTTCCCTGGAAGGAAAAGTAGTTCAGTCTTGTCAAGGTTAATTTTCAGGTGATGTGCAGACATCCACTGAGAGATGTCAGTCAGGCAGAGATTCGTGCTGCTACCTGTGTTTCAGATTGGGGAAAAGAGAGGATTAATTGGGTGTCATCAGCATAGCTATGGTAGGAGAAGCCATGTGAGTGAATGACAGAGCCGAGAGAGTTGGTGTACAGAGGGAAGAGGAGGGGACCCAGGACGGAACCTTGAGGGACCCCAGTAGTGAGAGGACAAGGTTCAGACACAGATCCTCTCCAAGTTACCCAATAAGTGCAGTCATTGAGGTAGGATGAGGGCAGGGAGAGAGCCGAGCCTGAGACACCCAGGTCCTGAAGGATGGAGATCAGGATCTGGTGGTTCACTGTGTCAAATGCAGCAGAGAGGTCTAGAAAGATAAGGACAGAGGAGAGAGGCTGCTCTAGCAGTGTGAAGTTGCTCAGAGACAGCAAGGAGGGCAGTCTCAGTTGAGTGGCCTGCCTTGAAACCAGACTGGTGAGGGTCAAGAAGGTTATTGTGGTTAAGATAGGAGGAAAGTTGATTAAAGATAGCACGGGTCGAGGGTGGGTTTCTTCAGGAGAGGGTTTACTCTTGCCTCCTTCAGAGATTTAGGGAAACAGCCAGTTGACAGGGAAGTGTTGATAAGATGGGTGAGAAAAGGAAGAAGGTCAGGAGCAATAGACTGGAGAATGTGAGATGGGATGGGGTCAAGGGGGCAAGTGGTCGGGCGGGTGGAGGTTACCAAGGTAAGAACTTGATTGGGAGACAGGGGGGTGAAAGAGGAGAGAGAATGGGAAGAAGATGAAGTTGATGGAAATGTAGTTATAGAAGGAGGATTAGAAAATGAGCGCATGTCATCTATCTTTTTTGTAAAGTAGTTGACAAAGTGGCTTGGTAGGAGGGAGGAAGGAGGAGGGGGACTGGGGGGGTCAAGGAGGTTGGAAAAGATGGAGAAGAGTTTTTTTGGAGTTAAAAAATGAGGATTGAATTGTAATTTGGTAAAAAGTGCTTTTGGCTGTGGAAATAGAGGCAGAGAAAGAAGAGACTGATAAGTGAGCAGGTTGTCCGGGTGTTTAGATTACCGCCATTTCCTTTCTGCCGCTCGCATAGTGGCTCTGTCGGCATGCACCGAGTCAGACAACCACAGAGCTGGGGAGGACTTGCGGACCTGTCGTGATGTAAGAGGACAGAGAGAGTCAAGAGAGGAGGACAAAGTAGACAGGAGAATGTCTGTGGCAGAGTTAGGATGCATGAGTGAGAAAGAGTCAGTGGAAGGGAGGGCTGATAAAACAGAGGAGGCTAGAGAGGTCTGTCTTGCGGGTAGCTGACTAGCAGTTCCATAGGCCCCCTGTGACAAGATGTTGGGTATGTGTGGAACAGGTGGGATAGATAAGAGGAAACGTTACAGTATTGGTGTGAATGAGTACAAGGCCTATAGTATCTACGAGTAGTAATGCGCACTGAAAGTACACACATATTGAAATAATAGGAAACAGTAGCTTTATACTTAGCCTCCAACGAAAGACTCCTTTGTCTTTATCCTCCGAGTCTTCATACGATGAGTCTACACAGACGCTGAAGCTGACCCTTCAAACAATTCCTGCTTTTTAAACCAGAGTTGATGATGGTTGGCTACAGCTGTGCTGGCCACACCCCCTGCTCATGAGTCAATCAGGCACCAGGTGGTAATGGCCCAGCAATAGAAACTCAGCAGAGCTCAACACAAGAGAAACTTGTCACTTTAATCAGTGATCAGATGACTTTCACAAAATCTCCTAATTTGCCAAAAACTGATTATGGACAATGTCTATTTACCTCAAAAGGTAGAAAGTAAAATAGAAATTAGTCCTTAACAGAATTGGAATACAAATCAAGCACTTTAACCTTAGCTGGTTCCCTTTTAACTCTCACTCACTTGAGTGAAACTATAAACAAAAACAAGAAACAAAATCCTAGCTCATACAATTCAAGGTAAGACCAAGCAGTACAAACTATCAATCTAGTTAACCTAAGACAGCAGATACAATAGTAATCTAGCAGAGAAGCTTAATAAAGAATATACCTAAATCCAAGAAGTCCAGTAGTATGAAACCCCAGAAGTCCAATGCACACAAATGTTGCTGGTCATCAACGTAATCATGTTATTTTTGCTGATGATAAAGCCAAGGGGCATCATGTAAAGTTAAAAGTGCACAGGAAGGAACCCTGTGGAACCCCAAACACTATTGTTTTTTGTTGGAGTGGAAGTCGACTAGTTGTTGCAGCCCTAGATTGACACACCCAGTTTTTTAGCATTTCCAGTAGGTTCCCATGATCTCCATGATGTATGTGCTAAATGCATAGCTCTGGTAGGAGTATTAGGATGTTCACTGACAATTGATTATCAAATTGTGCAACAATGCTAATATTAATATATATGAGGTCAGATTGAGAGTAAGTGTACTCTTGTTTTGCTCTTTCAGAAGCAACCATTCAATCGCTGGAGGAGAGAAGTATTACCCAATGAAGAAGGTACTGAAAAGCAAAAGGCTGAAGGTTTTATTTGTTGTAATTTGAGGTAAAAAAATTCAGTTGTAATATACAAAAAAATGTTGTACTACAGAGATACTAACTGGATTTACAATCACCACAACTTCAAACTGTAAAGTCATCTGACCATAGGTTTGCTTTTAATGGTAAACATGTTTTAATGTGTTTCAGGGGAACGTAATGGAATTGGTGGAGCGGGAGCCCTGTTCCATGTGGTATGAAATTAGTATTATATATCGTTAGTTTTTCTTCTATAACATTATGCATTTCTTTACTTTTATGTAAATTGTTGCTGCTATTGTGGTGCTATTTATTTATTTGAAAAATATTTTTAAAAAGACAAGTATAAACTATTGTCTTGACAATTGACTATTACAATAATCAGGTCATTTACACTAATCAGCTTACTGTGTGCATGTTAACATATTCAATGTGTATGGCATTTATAGCTCGCTGTGTTTCGTTGCCCTTCTTCCTTGTCAAGTTTTGAATTCCATTCAATGCTAATGTAAAAAAATTCTTCTCGTTGATTACAGTGGGAAGACGTGGTGCTTGCAGTGTGTGCCAAAGGTGAACACCAGGAGTTCACATACATACACACAACACAAATATACACAAAATGCATACACACACACACAAATGTGACATAAATGGTTCAATGTTAAGTGTTTCTTTTTCAAGAAGTTTTTGTTAATATTACTTATATATATACACATATATATAAATATATATATATACACACATATATATATATACACATATATAGATAGATAGATAGATGTATTACAACAGCATGTCAATATATATACAGTATATATATATATATATATATATATATTAATAATATTGTAATATTACTATTATTTTTATTTGTTTAATTGAAAAGACTATCTTGCTGTTTCTTTAGCTTACTGTTAATTTATATTTTAGGAATGTAGTCAAATTTGTTTTGTATGTATGGTACATACATTAATTAAAAACCCTTCAAACCCCAACGCCTGCTGAAACCATTTGCTGCTGGAAATGTTTGCTGAATTTTATATATAAATTATATAATTGATTTAGCCCTTGCCTTATACAGTATGTCTATCATCTCTATACAGTAATACAAAATAAAAAAAATTAAAATTCAAGTAGACAGCAGATTTGTTTTTATTCATCGCTATTACAGAGCACATGAAGATTAACAGTATGTACAAACAACTCTTTACATAGCGGAAATACAAAGTTAGTTAAGAAAAAAGTAAAGATAAAAAATGTATTAATGATAAACGAAAAATAATCTTAATGTTCATCATCAGTCCATATCAAATTTATCAAATACACAATAGGCATATATACTGTAAAAATGTGCACTCGCCATACTAAGCCGTCCAAGATGACAGATCCGCTCACGCATGCGCAATCGGGCCCACCTCGGTATGAATGTAGTTGCAGGGACTTCTTAGATCCTTCGAATTAGAGGTGTAATCTATCATCAAATATTAATATCAAATAATGTGAATAACATTCACGCTCACTGAACGACACAACGCATGGACGATGATTCAAACAGCACGCTACGACGTGGTTTACGGCATGGCAGTGTTCATAGCAACCACCATAGCAACGATAACAACGTTACATTACTGCGATTTTTCTGGTCGAGATCTGAAAAATATTCGTGATAACTAATCAAATATAGATCGTGATGAATTGGCTGAAGATTGTGGAAGAAAAGAGCATATTTCTCGCTAGAAATGGTGTCAGAATGTATTTTAATGCCCAAACTATATTATAAGATGACATTTTTATCTGAAAATACAAGGAATGTCCGCCATGTTTTTGTTTTCGCAGACGGGAACTTGAGAGTCACGTGACGTGGGCACAGGCCAATGCAAAACAATGGACAGACAAAAATGTAGGCATCTCACAATTTGAGAGGCCAAATTGTGAGAATACTACGTTTTTCCAAGTGGACCAACATAGGTCCTATACGTTTTCTGATGAGACTGGGTTGACATTAAAGGTCCGGTCGTCCTCTATGTGTCAGGGTCTCTGTCGGAGTCTGTTTCCTCCTCACTCCCCCTCTGACCTGCGCTCACTTTACACTTCTGGAAAAAAAATCTGGAAATACAAGAGGCTGGAAACACCAAAGTTATCTACGTGTATTTTAATAGGGGCTTTCTGCAGAAAGGATCGTGAAGATGCAGGACAGTCAAATGCAAGGACCTTATATAGGAGGACTAAGGCTATCTCTCAGACCAGTTCAGACTGGTTCTGTAGGGGGACGTTGAGAGAGGAATCTAAACACAGACAACTGATTATTATATGTTTCCTTTGGAGATAAGCAGACATACATTCAGTTCTTTGGAGAGTAAATAAGTGACAAAAAGGGTCTGACAGTTTTCAGGTTATAAACAGTTCAGACCATAAAACAGCTCAGGTCATAAAGTATTTGGACAGTTTGTATATATGTAGATACAGGTCATAAAAGTCTTTAGACAGGTCTGAAAAAACTTACTTTCCAACTACAAAATAGTTTTCAACCACACTCAGTTAATTTTTCTCCTACATTTCCCTCCTTTTTGTCATTTATGACAACATAAGAGAACTACTGTAAAAAATCAAATACATCAATTCACAAGGATTCAAAATGCATCATCATCAGCACTGTAGTGCAATGCAAACTGCCATTGTTGTGAACACAGGTATGCGTCGCAGAAGAGAGTAAGGACTGATAAGAGCAGACTAAACAGCCAGTACAACATCATCACATTCTTCATCCTAGAGAGTTATTCAGGGCAATTGCCTTTTAGGTCCAATGCCCTTGTGTGCTGGACGTCCGAACAGAATCTTAAATGGGCTCAATCCATATTTTGGTCTAATTCTCATTCTCATCTGCATGAGAACAAGCGAGAAAGATTTAGTCCATGACAATCCAGTTTCCTCATAAAGTTTAACCAAATAGTTTTTTAGTGTGTCATTTTCTCTTTCCACTGCTCCACCACTGGATGGGTGGTAGGCACAATGTCGTCTCAAATCAATGCCCAAATATTTACTTAATTGTTTTAGTGCCGTACTTAACAAATGGAGTCCAAATCATGCATGCGTGACAACATTTCTGAGAGTAGTTAGAAAACCCCTTTGTTAACCAGTGCTGTGAAATTGCAGCCAACATCGATCCTTTCGAAACATGTTCATCCCATGCGTTAACTTTGCATAATAGGGAAACAGATATTTTGCAGACAAGGTTTATCATCAGAGCCCACCCACACCCCATCTGTGTATGTGCAGTCACATTCCCTCCAAAGTGCACGCTCATCTGCTGTGGCTCTAAGTTGGAGTTCCTGCAGGTCAGCCGTGGGGGTGGTGGGGTCGACCTGTAAGAGAATGTGTGAAGCAGATAGTGGCTGGAGAGCAGCTGCTTTTGCTGCTGCATCCGCCCTGGCATTTCCTTGTGATACTGGGTCATTATTAAAAGTGTGAGCATCACATTTACATACTGCAACCTGTTTGGGGAGGAGGATAGCATCAAGCATCTGAGACACTAGAGCATGATGTACAATTGTTTTGTCTCTGTTTCCAAATCATGAAAAATCATGTACTACACCAAATGCATATCTACTGTCTGTGTAGATATTCACCCTTCTCCCTTCAGCCAATTTGCATGCTTCAATGAGAGCAGTGAGCTCTGCTGCTTGTGCAGACAGAGAAGCAGGGAGTGGTCGTGCAATCAATGTATCATGTGCTGTTACCACAGAGAAACCAACTTGATTTGCTCCCATGTCTGAATTAGGAGACGCTGATCCATCCACAAACAGTTCAAAGTCTGGATTCTGCAAAGTTGTTTCCTCTAAGTCTGGTCTGGGGAAACAAACTTAGGTTATTGTTACTAGACAGTTATGTTGTTCACCATCTCCTTCTGTTGGAAGAAGAGTATCTGGGTTTACATCTTTTCACCGTGATGTTATACATTTCCAACAGAATAGCATGTTATAGATAGCATCATAGACACAGCATTTGGGGTCAGCAGGGTGAATGGGGAGTATCCTACTAAATCCTTGGATGCCATGACAGTCTTATCTGAAGCTGCTACAGCTCTAAGACAAGTATGGAGGCCTGTATCAACAGGATCAAGTTTTGCTAAGAAAAATGCCACAGGTCTCTGTTTGCCCTCACGGTCTGTGAGTAGCACTGATGTCATGTAGCCCCCCTTCTCGTCAACTGCCTGTGTGAAAGGTCGGTCAGGGTTTGGTAGTCCTAAAGTCAGGGTCAATTGTAAGGTCAGTTTCAAGTCAGTGAAAGCTTTCTCTGTGTCATCAGTCCATATGACTAAACTATATGCTTGTAGGCCTTGCCCGTGTGCGATTGCGCTGAGGGGCTCCTCAAGGACAGCATAGTTAGGAACAAAGGCACCATCAGCTCTTTGACGTATAGCCAGTGTAGCGAAGCTAATACTGGAGAAATGTGATATCTTTTCTTTGTTCTTGTCAGGACACGTGCTGCGGCATTTTGGACAAGCTGCAGGGTCTTTAACGACTTACTGCTGGAGCCTGATAATAATGAATTACAATAGTCCAGTCTGGATGTAACAAAGGCGTGGACTAGTTTTTCTGCATCTTTTTGAGACAGGACATGTCTGATTTTGGAGATATTACGCAAGTGAAAGAAGGCAGTCCTAGATATTTGTTTGAAAAGTGTGAATTAAAGGATAAATCAGGATCGAAGATCACTCCCAAGTTCCTGTTTCATTGGAAGCAAGGGCAATGTCGTCTAGCGCAGCTATATCATTAGATAATGTATCTCTAAGGTGTTTAGGGCCAAGTATTAGAACCTCTGTTTTATCTGAGTTTAATAAGAGAAAATTGCGGGTCATCCAGGTTTTTATGTCCTTGAGACATGCTTGGAGTTTAGTTATTTGATTACTTTGTTCAGGTTTTATTGACAAGTATAACTGGGTGTCATCCGCATAGCAGTGGAAATTGACCTAGTGTGTCCTGATAATGTTTCCGAGTGGAAGCATATATAATGAGAATAAAATTGGGCCGAGCACAGAGCCCTGTGGAACACCATGGTTAACTTTGGTGCGCAAAGATGACTCATCAATAATTTGCACGAATTGTGAGCGATCAGAGAAATAGGATTTAAACCAGTTTAGTGCGGTTCCTTTAATGCTAATTAACTGTTCTAGTCTCTGTAGTAAAATGTTGTGGTCAATTGTGTTGAATGCTGCACTAAGATCTAACAGAACAAGGACAGACACAAATCCCTGATCTGAAGCTATTAGAAGGTCATTAGTGACTTTTCTGTCTCTGTGCTGTGATTGGCTCTAAACCCTAAATGAAAGTCTTCATATATATTATTTTCCTGGAGAAACTCACACAGCTGATTGGCTACAACTTTTTCTAGGATTTTAGACAGGAAGGGGAGGTTAGATATTGGTCTGTAATTGGCTAAAACCTCTGGGTCTAGGGTGGGTTTTTTGAGAAGGGGTTTGATTACAGCTATTTTAAAAGACTGTGGTACATATCCTGACGATAATGACAGATTTATTGTGTTCAGTAATGTGCTATCAATTAGGGGCAGAATTTCTTGAAGTAATTTTGTAGGAATGGGATCTAAGATACAAGTTGTTGGTTTAGAACATGAGATTAGTTTGGTCAGCTGATCAAGGGTGATCAGAGAGAAGCTGTCTAAATAATTGGTAGGATTCTTAGCCGTTTCTGAGATTTCTGTTCTTGGTAGGGTATTAGTGCCAATTGAGGGCAGGAGATGTTTGATTTGATTTCTAATAGTTAGAATTTTATCATTAAAGAAGGTCATAAAGATATTGCTATTTAGGGATCGAAGAATACTGGGTTCGGTGGAGGTGTGACTCTCTGTCAGCCTGGCTACAGTGCTGAAAAGAAACCTGGGGTTGTTTTTATTCTCTTCTATTAGTTTCGAATAATAGGCAGCTCTTGCTTTGTGGAGGGCCTTCTTATATGCTTTAACACTACTCTTCCAGTCTAGGAGATATTCAACACGGTTGCTGGAGCGTCACTTCCTTTCTAATTTTGTGTCTGTAATGTGTCTTGGAATTATACCACGGAGCTAATTTACTATGTTTCATTTTTAAAGGCGCTATTGAGTCTAATATTAATCGTAATGAGTCTACAGAGCTATCGACGAGATGGTCAATCTCAGTGGAGCTAAGGTTTTTAATGAATTTGTTGTTTATATTGACGGATAATACGGGTTTAAATGTAATCGGAATTATTTCCTTAAATTTAGCTACAGCACTATCAGGTAAACATCTAGAAAATGAGTTTATTATTAGTGGCATATATTGTGATAGTGAAAAATCAAATGTTATTAAATTATGGTCTGATAGAATTGGATTGCGCAGAAGTACTGTAAGATGTTAAATTTTGACACCGTATGATAATATAAGGTCAAGTGTGTGGTTACAACAATGAGTAGGTTGGTGTACACGCTGACTGAAACCAATTGAGTCTAATATCGAAATAAATGCTACGCTAAGGCTATCTTTATTATTGTCAACATGAATATTAAAGTCACCAACAATAATAATTTTATCGGTCTTTAGGACTAGGTTTGATAAAAACTCAGGGAATTCCGTTAAAAATTCAGTATAAGCCCCAGGAGCACGGTAAACTACAGCAAATATGATTGGCTGTTGGTGTTTCTTAGATTGGCATGGAAGACTAAGAACAAGACTTTCAAATGAGTTGTAGCTTAGTTTAGGTTTAGGATTAATTGATAGACTCGCGTTAAAAATAGCAGCAACTCCACCTCCTCGACCAAAGTCTCTGGGAACGTGTGAATTTACATGACTGGGGGGAGTAGATTCATTTAGACTGACATATTCATCAGGATGCAGCCAGGTCCTCAGTGAGGGACAATAAATCAATGTTGTGATCTGAGACTAGTTCATTAACTAAAATAGCCTTTGATGATAATGATCTTATGTTTAAAAGACCACATTTAAAAGTCTTTGTTTCCTGAGTTGTTGCAGAGGTTTTGTTAATTTGTATTAGATTTCTTTGTGGAATTCTCCCTCTGTTATTGTTTGATTTAAATAATTTAATGGGATGGTGGACAGACACAATCTCTATAGGTTGGTGGTTGACTGATCCAGAGGGAGCACAGAGAAGTGTTTAGCACTGCAGCTCTGCTTCCTGGTCCCAAATCTGGGTTGTCATTTAATAGACTGGGTAATATTCCTAGATAAGAGAGATGCCCCATCCTAAGTGGGATGAACGCCGTCTCTCCTAACAAGACCAGGTTTCCTCCAAAAAGTTTGCCAATTATCTACAAAGCCCACATCATTTACAGGACATCACCTCGACAGCCAGCGGTTAAAAGACAACATCCAGCTAAACATGTTGTGTTAGGGAGAGGGCCAGAGAAAATTACTGTATCCGACGTTGTTTTTGCAAAAGCACACACTGACTCAACATTAACTTTAGTGACTTCCGACATGCGAAGCCGGGAGTCGTTGCTGCCAACGTGAATTCATCAATCAATCAAATTTTATTTGTATAGCCCATATTCACAAATCACAGTTTGTCTCATAGGGCTTTAACATGGTGTGACATCCTCTGCCCTTAACCCTCAACAAGAGTAAGGAAAAACTACAAAAAAAAAACAACCTTTTAACAGGGTAAAAAGAACGTAGAAACCTCAGAGAGAGCCACATGTGAGGGATCCCTCTCCCAGGACGGTCAGAAGTGCAATAGATGTCAAGTGTGAAGGGAAACATCATCAAGGTTTTAGCAGTACTGATAGGGGTAGACCTTTCTGAAGCATAACTGAAGGTCAGTGAATTGGTGGATTAATGTCAATAAGGGTCAAGTATCTGAGAAATACTATGTGTCAAGCAGTCTTTCTGCAATCATAGTCGTTGGTCAGCCGCCAGCAAGACCATGATCCACCATCAAGATCGGATGCCACTATAGTCCACAGTCATTGTTCATTGTCGCCATTAGGATCCATCATCAGCTGCCACCTTGGTTGTGGTCCACCACCATTTTCCAATGCCAAAACGATAAAGGATCCGCCTTTATTGTCACGATCAGCCAGCACGATACAGAATCCACCATACTGGATCCACCATTACGATCTCTGATACGCAATCCACAGATCCTAATCCATGATGTGGCCATAGCTGCGGCCCTGGATCTGCGGACAATAAGGCAAAGGGACTCCGGGGAAGAAGTCAAGTCAGTAACATGTATTGATAAGACATGAATTACTTTGATATGATAACGATTGAGAAGAGGAATGAGAAGCTGGAAAGAGAAGCTCCGTGTGTCATGTGTCCCCTGACCTTCTAGACCTATAGCAGCATAACTAAGAGCAGGTCCAAGACAAGCCTGTACCAGCTCTAACTATAAGCTTTATCGTAAAGGAAGGTTTTAAGCCTACTCTTAAATATACAGGTGGTGTCTGCCTCCCGAATTGAAAGTGGGAGATGATTCCACAGGAGAGGAGCTTGATAGCTGAAAGCTCTTGCTCCTACTCTACTTTTAGAGACTTTAGGGACGACAAGTAAGCCTGAATTCTGGGAGCGCAGTGCTCTAGTGGGTTGATAAGGTACCATCAGCTCTTTAAGGTATAATGGTGCCATATTATTAAGGGCCTTGAAGGTGAGGAGGAGAATTTTAAATTCTATTCTAGATTTAACCGGAAGCCAGTGTAGCGAAGCTAATACTGGAGACATGTGGTCTCTTTTCTTGGTTCTTGTCAGGACACGTGCTGCGGCATTTTGGACAAGCTGCAGGGTCTTTAACGACTTACTGCTGGAGCCTGATAATAATGAATTACAATAATCCAGTCTGGATGTAACAAAGGCGTGGACTACTTTTTCGGCATCCTTTTGAATTACGATCTTACTGTATTTACATTTAGTTTTAGCCAGCAGCTTCAGTTTAGATTCAATGTCACCGACTCTGGCCCCTGGGATGCAATTGACTATGGTCGCTGGTGTCGCTAACCTCACGTTTCTCAGAACCGAGTCGCCAATGACCAGAGTTTGCTTCTCAAAGGGTGCATCGCTGAGTGGAGAAAATCTATTTGAAACGTGAGCTGGTGGGTTTTTAATCGTGGGCTTTTTAAGGGTAGCACTATGCCCCCTCCGGACAGTCACCCAGTCGCCCTGGGCTCCCGGATGCACAGGACAAGTCGAGGGCCTGCTAGCGGAAGCTAAGCTAGGCGCTAGCTTAGCACCTAGTTTGATGGTGGATCATGATCATGATCCACCATCAAGATCGGATGCCACTATAGTCCACAGTCATTGTCCACTGCCGCCATCAGGATCCACCATCACCTACCACCTTGATCATGGTCCACCACCATTATCAGATGCCAACACAATACAGGATTCGCCATAACATATCGTATCATTCAGGATGAGTCTGTGTAAATTCACTGCAGTGAACGTGAGCATGCCATTAGGCGTGCAGAGAGCACTGGAGATCACTCACAAAAAATTTAGAAAAACTATTCACTTTCAAACTTCTATTTACAAATAATATCCCAGAGTGGAGGTTAAGATCCACTGATGTGTGAGGTAATCGGTTTCCGATTGCTCTAAGTATATAAATACTGCAGTGACACTCAACGATTACAAAGATTTTTTGACCCAGGATGATAAATGATTAGCTGATATAGATTCTAAAGATCTGTGATCTTGGATTTTTGTGCTGAACTGAGTCCAGTATCACACAGATCGACCGTCAGAACCGAACCATCCCAGTACAAACACAAGCATATAAAAATAATTCTGTTAAATTGTATAGATTGAGGACATCACAGCTGTCTCCTGAATTTAATAATCCTGCAGTTTTGGATGATTAAAATTTGAACAGGCGCACTTACACTTTTAGTATAAATCCCACGCACTGTTTTATAAGTGACGCCAGAACTGTACATACTTACATAATCAGCCTTCTAAGTATCAGTTTGTCCCTAAGCAATGCAGCAATCTATAATAAGCATCTATAACTTCAGAATGTGGTGTTTTAATGTCAATTTCAAAAAAATGTAATTGTTATGATCAGCCCTAATACCAATGGGAGAAGTTTGAAGAGGCCTCATAAACGTTTTTTTCAAAAAAGTGACTTCAATTGCCATATACATTTTTTTTTTTGTATGTAATTACGGCTTTCACCTTATCAACCTAATTGTCACCCTTTTAACATAAGTCTGATGTTTATTTAAAATACAAAGACAGACAATGCTATTTATACTGTAGCTTGTGTAACATTTTATTTATATTAGAATATGTTCGTCATGAGAAATTGGACATACTGTCTCACCTAGAGATACTGACAAGAACAATGTGCTTTGTACAATCAGTTGCTCCAGTAAAGAGATCAGAGCTTCAGGTGACTTCCACATGAACTTTACTGACCATCTGTTTATAATAACAAAAAACAAGGTTGGAGTCAACTCCTCCAAGATTATTTCCCAACTGCTCTTCAAATAAAGCAAATACTCTCAAATTTGTTTATCCACCGCTTGCACACAGAAATCCTTGTAGTCCTTTTGGAACTGTAATGTGAACATGAAAGGTTCCATGAGGATAGTGGTTTCCTCTTCCTTCTGGCAGTCATACGACTGCAGTTGTTGGAGCTTGCAATGCAATGCAATCCTCCCCGTCCACCCCAATGAGACTGGGGAGGGAGAGCCTGCCTCGAAAGGGTGTGGTTTGACACCACTCTGCTGCCTTCAGAGTGTCTCTTAAAAGACAGTCTGCATCCTTGAAGGGAAAGTAAAGATTAAGAATTGTGGTATACCATAAAGGCTGCCTTTATATCTGTATCCATTCAGTTTGCTTTGTTTTTCGGCATGATCATAGCATTCCTTGTTCAATCCAAGGTTAAAACACTGAGGTTATAATTGTTGGTTATTAGGGGTGTAACGGTACATGTATCCGAACCGAACATTTCCGGTAAGGGCCTTTTGGTTCAGTAAGCACGTGTGTTTTGAACCAAATTACTAGTTATAAAACTTTAATCTGTTGGTGGCTGAAACATTTAGGGGTCACTGAGGTCATTATCATTTAGGATCAGGTGGATTGCTCCCTTCAGCTTCGGAAGGTTGAGAATGACAGAATAAAGTTATGACAGAGTGTGAAATATGGGTTGATGAAGTGGTAGCAGTAATGTAGATGTTACACTGGACAGTCTTGGTGACAAAGGAGCAGGGACTAAACGCAAAGCTGTCATGTATCAATCAATCTCCAATTTAACACTTTTCAAGCATTTGGTAATGACTGAAAGAAGGAGCTCATGGACACAAGAGGGTAAAATTTTATTTGCTCTGCTTGGTATCTGGCCTCAACCAGAGAGAGTTTTCAGTAGAACTGCTATTAATATGCATTAAAAGAGGCCAGTATTGTGAGACAAAGTAATTGTCTCACAATACACCCAACAGTAATTGTCTCACAATACACCCAACACAACCATAACTTACAGCCCCAGACAATTTAAATATGTTAGTTAAACAGAAATAGTTAACTTACTCCAAACTGTTTCAAGGTATCTGCATGCACTAAGAGTTAAACATTTTTAAATTAGAACTGATGAGTAAAAGGATTTATGCAGAACATATAAAGAATACTTACTCATACAAGATGTGTCAGGAGAATTTCCCCCAAACAGTGAAACTCTTTTTATACCATTCAAGAGGACAAATATAATAATAATAATAATTAAAAAAAATAATAATAACAATCCCAATGCCAGAAAGAACCCACTAACACATCCATAAAACATTTGAAAATATAAAATATATATATATATCTGTAGTAATAATATGAAATAAATACAACAAATTTACTATATGAGCTTGTAATTGTAAAGAATCACTTCTATATTTTATGAAATAAATATAAGCATAGATAGAAAATAACTAATAATATTTACAATACAATATATAATACTCACATTATAACCATGCAGTCAGTATGTCATACTGCTATCAGGCACATATATGTTAAGAACAATCATAGGATGTTGGGATGTTTCATTGTATTAGTAATGTGCTTTTCTTTTGGCAGCCTTTCAGAAATACTCAGTGATTCATAACATGTCAGGGACAGGAGCTGACATTTACTCTCATTTCTGTTTCATTCAAAACGTTTTCTTTGTTTTTCTTGGGATGAACATGGTCACTAACAGGATGCCACAGGACCAACAGACGCTGCTGGGGACAGAAAATTCAACAGTAACACAAACAGAATTATTATAGTTATATTATATAGTTGCTTATTATAAAATTATTATAATATAGGGTGAATCCGGGTAATTTGGGACATTTTTTGCTAGTTTGACTTCTACACTTTTTCCAATATCTGTTTTACGCATTAGATCAACATATTATACCTTTCTGTAATCCTTAAGATGTTTTCTAATGACACCAGCAGAAAGAATGGAGACATCATACTCAGAGGAGACATGACACATCCTTTAGTATTCTTTGTGCCAAAAGAGAAAATTCTGCCTGAATTTGATTATCTTGGTCAGGTCACTTTGTAATCTGGGAAACTTTTGTTAGGGTTACATCACCTTTATGCATGCCAAGCTCAATGTTACCAATTTTTTTAAAGCATTATGAAAAAATTACTAAGAAACTATATATTATTCATAGAAATGTCATTAATTCATAACAATATGAAAAGATCATATTTTTTCATAAAGAACCCTATTTTGAATAAAGAAACCATAAAATTTATTTGAAACATTCATTTAAAGGCAACAATAACAATACGTTTATTCACTCAGTAATTCTATTGGGGCTGCTCAGGAAACAAACATTACATTATTACATTTCATTTAGAACCCTCATGGTTGAATGCACTTATTTTAAGTTGCTTTAGATAAAAGCGTCAAATAAATGATATGTAATAATAATGTAATAGGATGTATTGGTGTTCTTACCTGTCTGAGGGAGCCCTGAGTGAGGCAGATTCTGCCAATAGCCCAGATGGGTATTTCAACTACAGAGGAGAGGGCCATGACCCAGCCTAGATAGTAAGACCAGTCTGGATACACATAGTCTCCAAATGTCAGGGGCTGATATTCAAAAAAGGAGTAGATGAAGCAGACCTGAAGGGAAAACACAGAAACAAAGGAGAACTTATATGGTCACTCTCACTACACTATGAAATATCCCAGTTTAATTGAAGTAAGCCTTTAATTGTAGTGTTGTCTATCAGTTTTAACTGTCCATGAGAACTGATTTAGGAGGGACTGTCTTAACCTATTATTGCTGCCTATTTCTGATCACAGACAGAAATATCAAGAAGTATTTCCAAACCGAAAACTTTTACCAAAGCATCACTACTTGGAGCACTACCCTCACATGATCCAATGTTTTGGTCCTTTAGTTGGAGTCTGGACCATGCGATTTGAGGGAAAACACAGTTTTTTAAAGGAAGTTGCACGTCACACCAAGTGTTTCAAAAACATTGCACTCACACTGTCAAGGAAACACCAGCTGATGATTGCCTATTGTGGTATATTCAGCCAGCGTAAATCGGTTTGATATGGGGGTAGATCATGAAGACAGGTTTATAGCTAGGGGGTCCTCTTTCCTGGACTCTAAGACTCCCTGGTTGTTGTTTCAGATGTTACTCGTTAAGTTCTCTCCTTAAAGAGTGCTCTTTGACCTGTTATATGGAGGGGTCATATTCCTATTTACGAAGCATGTCTTTAGGGGCCCTTATGTGTGACGTCATTCGATCTCACGTCTTTGGCGTAAACATCTTCCCTATAAGAATGCTTGTCCGGCACCAGCGAGGCAGACTTCTGTATTGGCTGAGAACGTCTCTTCGTATACCTAGGTACCTGTCCTGACCTGTAAACTTCTGTGTAATAAACCTTATTATACAAGGAAGAACGGTGTCTGCGAAGATTCCTTCATCATCATCTACAACATCACTGCTGCCTAAAAGATACAACACTATCACATACACTCATTACGTCCACAGAAACCTGGAATTCAAGTGTCAAATATATCAAGAGTTCCTCTTGATGTGCTGAGAGATGATCTATTATTGCCTATCCAGCAGATGTACCAAAACATGGCCAAAGTACACATGGCTAAAAGTGCAGATTTTAAGGGGATCAATTATAGAAATGGAATGATAGTCATCTGTAGAGTTACTGATGGGCTACCTGAATTCGGAGAGATAATAAGGATATGTGTAGTTCAGGATACACTGAATTTCATTGTCAGGGCATTCTCAGCTTGGTTTAGGGAGCACTATCGGGACTTTGAACTGCAACCATGTCCAACTCGCAAAATGTTCCTGATATCACATGAAGAACTGGCAGAGAAGTACCCATTACATGACTACTTCATTGGACCCCTTCGACTGGTTACGTTTAAAAGCTATCCTTATATCAAAAGCGTATGTTCAATATGTGAGTAAGCTTCTGTATTTGATGGCTTAATAAGTTGATGTGATTATTTGAGGTGCACTTTTTTCTCTCCAGCATGAGCACCTAATACCTGTCATCTTATCCACTTGGACAATATGTATAGTGACTACTTCTAACACTGTGGTAAGATATAAACATACAATCCTGATTCCAAACTTAGGGAGCTATGTAAAACATACATCAAAACAAAATGCGATAATTTGCTAATCCTTTTTGACATTTATTCAATCCAAACTGGGAAAGACAGGAAATTCTGAAAAACATTTTTTTCCTGTAAATATGCCCTCATTCAATTTGATGCCTGTAAATTTTGCTTTTAAAACCTAATTAATTCTGTGTACTTGTATTTTTGTCTCTTCTAGACCGAAGCGTTTGGATGATGGCTGCACCAGTAAAACTGCGGATTATTCTTGGTGCCAACAATGCGGAAAAACTGACCATAGAATCGTGCATGCCGGAGTCTGTGGAGGATCTTTCAAATGAGATCAAACGTCAATTTCTTATCGACGGGGACAATAGACCTCAGTACATGGACAGTGACTTTGATAATAATTTAGTTAACCTCAACCAAATCAGCGATATTCAAGACAGGGGCACAGTGAAAGTCATCTGTATGTCAGATGCTACAGACCTCAACCAAGGCAACATGAACCAGAGTGGGAAAGACAGCTCTTCGTCATCTTCAACAATAATACTCTCCAGCCCTGATTCGCAAACTGCTCGATCACAGTGGCCAACAACATTCCAAATCCCAAAGTTTCCATATGATTCAACTTGAAAGCGCAAACCAGGCCTTCTTATCAGATGGAGTTTTTTTTAACCCATTTCACAAACTCAAATCAGACATCTTAGAAAGTCTTGCTGAGCAAATCATTAAGCAAAAATCCTTCAAACTTAGAAATAGAAGATGTTGCTGAAGCTTTAATCAAAGCACATCCATGTTTGAAAGAACAAGGATCATTTAGTGGTTTCTATGGATGGAAAATAAGCCTTAAGTACAAGATGGCAAACTATAGGACAAAGCTTAGAAACTTGGGGTGCCCAGAACTTAGCATGAATTCCCTTAAGCACAAACCCACAGATAGATGCCAGCCTGCCTATAATGTCAAAAAACCCAGAAAGGCAGAGGTCAACTTTTGTCCTTCCTATCCTGCTGGGGAGACCCAGGACAGCCTTGATGGTGAAAGATTGGCATTGTTATCTGAGGTCAAGAAGGGACATAATGAAAAAGTAGTCAAAGAGAAGATGGACAGGACCTTTGCATACAGGAGGCAGGAGGTTGTCAGAGACAAGCCAATGATGGCAGAGTTCAAGATCAGATGGCCAGGACTCTTCACTGTTGCAGAGGTATGAAATGCTTCTAAAATATGCGTTAGTTTAGAAAATATAGGGCTGTACTAAATTTGCAAATCATTAGTTTTCACTACAAGGTTGGATGTTTTAGTAGGTGCAAATAATAAGTTGGGTTTTGTGGACATTATGTTTTCAGGTGGAGGCAGAATTTGTGAGGATTACTACTGCTCCTCTTGTCTCGAAGTTCCTTGCCCAACTCGACCAACACACTGCTCAGCTTATAAAAGTGTTCAGGAAGAAAGGAGGCTCTGCTGGGATGAAAATCTGAAAAATGTTGGCCCCAATCACACAGGTATATTTTGTTATTGGTAGAAAATATTATGAAACATATTTAAATTATAAGCTCATGTTGACCGAACTATAACTAGTAACTGTAGTGTAAAATTATCTTTAAAATGTTGTAGTTTAAAATTATATTTAAAATGCATAAATAAATTAAATGGAATCCAGGCCTAATCATCTGGGATTTTGTCATCCATTTTACATACTTGTACAAATGTGGGATGTATGTATGTATGTGTAGTCCTATTATTAAGTATTTCTGTATTTATCTGTCTTTAGGATGAAACTGTTGAAAAGAGGAGGGAGTGTACCCTCAAGGCGCTCTGTGTCTACCTGAACGAAGACCCAAACATCCTCTTTAAAGAATACCTGGTTGGTAATTTTAAGTTTTGGTTCTACCTGTATTAACCAAATATTACATTTGGCTTAGGCTAATTGTGTCACATATTAATGTTTTAGGAGTAATTTACTTCCTATCAGAAAAAAATCTGCAGCGTCACACTACCGCTGCCCTCTGTTTGTATCCCTGTATGATCAGTTTTTTGTTATGTATTCATTTTGAATTCAGCTTGTCAATTTGTACATATGACACTGAAAAGTTACACTCTGTGATTTCATAGTTTGTTTTTTGTCCTTTCTTTCTCATTTATGTAAAGGATACTGATGCTGTTGAGAGGGAGCTTCAACACATTATTCTCGGCATCTAAACAGCATCAATGTTGAGGGAGGTGATGCCACCACTTCTCCAGCCGATGTTGGAATAGTGATCGAGGGTGTTGAAGTTCTGCATGACTTGAGAGACATTGCCCATATGCACTGAACCTCAGTTATCCTCAGGAACTGAAAGCCTTCTTTGAAGTGCTTCAGAAGGTCTTCCTTCAACTCGATGCTTCCAGACTTTCAAGCAAGGTACAGATGCTCAAGAACGAACTCTATGAATAAGCCAACCATTTATATTGATGCTGAATGTTCTGTGGAATAGCCAGCAAAGCACACACACACACATCAGTATTGACATTACTGATAGCAGTTTGTCTCTCAGATGTGCCGCTCTGCTCGGCAGATTAAACCATCTGCTGGACAATTGTGCGATGATTCCATTTATATCATTCCCTAAACATTTTTGTATGGTGTGTTAAATATAACAAAGTTATTGTATATGTATTGGTTAACACACACATATCTGTGATAGGCCATTGTCAGCCGATTATATTATATATATATATATATATATTCTGCAGCATTAATTAACATGTTATGTTATTTTCTCCACAATGCTAAATGCGCGTTGTTAACGTTTTGTTAGATGTTACAAAACATAGGAAAATGGAATTGCTGTTGTATTGTTGGACCATGTTCATACAAATTGTTGGATGTTTTTTGCTGTTGGACCATGTTGCAATGTTTTAATAAAACGTTATAATAAAAAAATAATTTGGTTGTACACAATTCATTTGTGTGGAACCAGTTGAAAAAATAGGATTATGTTAAAGTAATTCATAAAAAATACATTGGATGAACACTGTTGAGTTAAGTTAATTGAACTTAAATGTATTATATTACTACTACAAATAAGATATATGTAAGCTGTAAATATATTATTTAAGTCCATACAACATAACTTACTTAAATTGGGTGAATGTAAATTATTTAAATTGGGTGAACATACATTACTTAAATTGGGTGAACATAAATATATCCTGTTGATCTGAAGTTATTCTTTTGAGTTGGAACAACTCATTATTATTGCATTACTGTAATTCAAGTTAATTAATTTGGATGAAACTAATAATTTAGCTTTCAACTAACCTAATACAATTTCGTGGAACCAGTTGACAAGATAAATTTAATTAAAGTCAATGAATCATTTTTTGAGTGTACAATGTTGGTTTGACTAGCAGATCTCTAGGATGTTCTTCCAAAATTCTCAATTGAGGCTCATACTGCCAGGTAACTCAGACAGTTACTTTTCACAATATTGAGTCACGTTAACATCCCCTTATTCTAAGTCACCCCTGCATATCCTTTTCCATAACCCCATCTAGACTGATCTTCTGGAAATATAATTGGACTATTGCAAAAACTCCAGTCTCTTGTCTGTTTCTCTCTCTGCACATCTTGAATCCCCCTCACAGTTCCTGTCATCTCTAAGGTCCCTCCTGAGTGATCTAAACAAGGTGTTTAATAAGACACATCTCAGCCCTCCCACGGCCATATGCCTGTACTACTGACCTCCTCCCTGTTACTTTAACCCCCAAGGGATTTATCTACTCTCTATCAAGTCCAGAAATGGAGGCCATGTACAGCTACATTGAGACCTCCTTAACTACTGAAAACATTTGGAAATCCTCATCCCCTGCTGGCACATACTACAGCTACCTTAACAAGATTGCCTTTAAAAATAGGTACCCCTCCCTCTCATTTCCACAGCTTTGACCTAACATCAAGTGCTTATTAGCACTACATTCACACTGCAAGCCTTACAGCTTAATTTTTTTCACGAGAGGTCAGTGTTGTTCCTTGGATTCATCATTGCTCCTACCAGCATCCAGATGAACACTGTCAAGGTCAGTGCTGTCATGGATTATCCAACTCCCTGTGGCAGGAAACAGTACTCAGGCGCTTGCAAATTAACACAAGAGACTAATTGTAGTTCAATAGCTGCACCTCTACATGCTAAAATATATATAAATACATATTAAAACAAATATATACTGTATATAATAAGGGGTCACTATTTAAAGGGCCCATATTGTGTAAAATAAACTTTCTGGGCTTTTACTATCTGTAATTACTTGAAGTCAGTAGGGACCCTCAAAGTATGAAAACAGTCACTCCGCAGACTTTTTCACTCAGTCCATTCTAAGAAATATGTTATTGAAACATCTTGTTTCATACTTCCTCCCCCGTATGATGTAATTCGGGATCGCACTCGTCTCTCAGCTCAGCCCCACCCAGCCGGTACCAGTCCAGGCTCCGAACCAACATCTACAACATAGACGTTACTCCGTACTGTAACTCGGGACATTACTCCTAAATTGGCCGACTGTCCTGCTAAAACTTGAACAAACATGAGGACGGTGTAATTTACCGTTCACATCATCCTGTTGTAACAGACTATAAATATGTGGCTGGTCTTCTATGGCTGTATCCAAACATAACAATGTAACTTTCAGCTGTGTTTACCAGAGAGAGTCAATGTGCCAGAATGAGACCAGTGATAGGCCTGGTTGCGTGTCACTCAAAATGCAGCCAATCAGACGGCCTCATACTACCAGAAGTGACAAGGACACTAGCAGAACACAAAACTAGAGAAGAATCAGTCAGGAAGGATAAGGAGAGAGCAATTGTCTGTGGCCACCACATGCAGAACCATTCCCTTTTGGGGGGTTGGCTTGCTTTTGCCTCTCCATTGCACCTATTGTCACTTTCATTTGCACCAAAGCAGGTAAGAGTGATATCCCTGAAGTTTAACTGACTTGGTGTTATACTATGACGATTAAGTTTTCCCTTAAATTAATGACAATACATTTGTCTCTACTGCTTGTGACACTCTGCTAATTACTGTACAGCAAACTGAGTAGCTGGTCATGATTTGCAGCCATGTGGCTTAATACAGACAGTTTAAATTTTTATATTTATATATTTTCAATATAATTATCTATTATATTTAATATATTTGGGATATAGATAGTCCAATATATAGGGTATAAAAATATAATAAAACTTTTAGATAGCACTATAAAATGGTTACCTCACAATAAAGTGAGTGATTTTGGAGCATATGACAAACTTCAAAATGTGTGAAAAAATATTTCAAATGATGGGCAACACCACAGTGACCAGTGACTCATTCCATGATGCAGACGTGAGGTGATGAATTGCATCCAGATTATTGATCCACTTCATCATTAACATAATTTACAATTGCTTGAAGTTGTTTTATATCTTTTAAGACATAATCTTTAAACAACTTGAAGCAAATTTCACATGCACATATACTACAATAAAATATTATTACAGAGTTGCTCAATATTTAATAGTTTTATGGCTTAGTAGGGCTGTAGTTTCATATATTTTGTGTATAATATCGCTGGAGTGAACATGCTCTCAGGTGCACAGAGCGCACTGACAAACTTGGCAAGGTGTGATCAATCAGTCCGATTGCTGTAAACCTATAAATACTGCAGTGACAGTGGTGCGTACTGATGGATGATGGACATACTGGCTCTGGACTTTGCCATTTGGCGAATTAGTTGAGAATGGGTGTTTAGGGACAACGCAGATCTCCTGGCCGCGTTTACAGCTGAGAGTCATGCAATTAGACCCTACATGTTTGAGCCAGAGTCAGACACTGAGTAGGATACGGCTGAAGACCAACCACCCATTCAAAGGCGGTTGCAACAAGATTTTTCTGAATGGTGAGTTATATTGTCATCATTTATCAAGTTTTAGCAGGACAGCCGGCCAATGAACGGATTAGTGTCCAGGATACAGTATAGAATTACAGTACGCAGTAACGTTTACGTTACAGTACTGCTGCATGTGGAAATACTTAATCATGTTCTAATAATGTTCAGCTTAAAAGCTAAGTTCATGTAACAAAACGCTTAGTTACTGTAGTGGAAAAATGAACTAAGTGTGGTTGAAAACTATTTTGTATTTGGAAAGTAAGTTTTTGCAGCCCTGTCTAAAGACTTTTATGACCTGTATCTACATGCATATACAACCTGTCCAAATACTTTATGGTCTGAACTGTGTTGACCTGAAAACTGTCAGACCCTTTTTATCACTTATTTACTCTCTAAAGAACGTATGTCTGCTTATCTCCAAAGGAAACATATGTAAATCAGTTCCCTGTGTTTAGATTCTTCTCTCTCCTACGCCTACAGAACCAGTCTGAACTGGTTCTGAGAGATAGCCTTAGTCCTCCTATATAAGATCCTTGCATTTGACTGTCCTGCATCTTCACTCTGAGATCCTTGTGAATCTCTGTGTTGATCCTTTCTGCAGAAAGCCCCTATTAAAATACACAGAGATAACTTTGGTGTTTACACAAAACACTGTATTTGTGCCTTAATCTGTACTCTCTTCAAAATGCCCACAATATTTACCAGGCTGACTATTGGCCTTTGAGGCTCAGACCTCACCAGTAAGTTATAAATTATTTCATAGACAATAATAAAACTTAATTTTTATAGAACCCTTAAACCAAACATACAGCTTGCATTCAAAATAGATACAAACATGGTAAATTGGATTTCAGATGAGAAGATGTCATAATATATTTGAACAAATTCTAATTTATTTAAAATGCATAAAATTTGAAATAGAAATTGATTTTTTGATTTTTTTGATTTAGAAGATTTTAAGCATGTCAGAGTGCAAGATCTAGTTAGAAGCTGAAGTAAAGAGATGTTTTAATACATTAATTGAAATAGCTTCTGATTAAAACATACTGTGTGAAATTATTACTCCTGTGTAGCTAACATGATGTAAATTTTAATGCATATTTACAATAAATATATCAAATGGTTAGCAATGGTAACTCCCTGAAATGTAACATATGAGGCACTTTTGTTTAGTACAAAATTACTTTTATTACAGAAGTTACACAGTAACAGAGCAACTTGCAACAACCACACATAGTGGTGTGCATAAAAATCTTTGAATATAAATATAGAAAATGTAATAATAACTTCACTGCAGTGACACCTGTGAGGTCCTGATATTCAGTCAATAAAGTGCAATAACTGTTTGCTCCTCCCCTTTCAGGTGTTACAGGCATCTGGAGTATAGGAGCTTTATCAGCTGGTGCTGGGGCCATCTTAGGAGAAAAAGGTGAGGGTATTAATTCCCTTGTGTCAATCAATCAATCAAATTTTATTTGTATAGCTCATATTCACAAATCAAAATTTGTTTCAGAGGGCTTTAACAAGGTGTGACATCCTCTGCCCTTCACCCTAAACAAGAGTAAGGAAAAACTACTAAAAATCCCCTTTAACAGGGTAAAAAGAACGTAGAAACCTCAGAGAGAGCCACATGTGAGGGATCCCTCTCCCAGGACGGACAGAAGTGCAATAGATGTCAAGTGTAAAGGAGAACAACACCAAGATAAAGGCATTTGCAGCATTGATTAGAATAAACACTTTGTAGCATAATGGAAGGTAAATTAATTGATGGATTATTGTCAGTAATGGTCGAGTATCTGAGTAGACATATTGTATATCAAGCAGTCTTGTTCTAATCATAGACCATGGTCAGCAGCCAACAAGATCAGGATCCACCATCACGATCGGATGGCACTATAGTCCACAATCATGATCCACTGCTGCCATTAGGATCCACCATCAGCTGCCACCTCGATCATGGTCCACCATCACTATCAGATGCCAACACGATACAGGATCCGCCATTATTATCATGATCTGCCAGCACGATACAGGATGCACCATTACGATCATGATCTCTGATACGCGATCCACCATCATAATCCACGATGTGGCCGCGGGGCCCAGGATTTGCGGACGATAAGGCATAGGGACTCCATAGACACTCTTGTGTGTAGTCCTTCGCATACGTGAGGAGTTCTCCGATGATGTGTACAGTTATGTTGGTTTCAGACTACCCCTTGACTGAAACAACTGACATAGCCATCGATGACCTCTTCCTTTGGTTGTTGCTTGTACTGAGAGGACAGCGGCTCGGGGACGTTGATCCTCTGAACCTCCTCAACATATGGTGCCGGGTTGTGAAAAACTTGGTGAAATAGGACATCCATAAGTTCTTGGATGTAACCTGAAAAGTATTTGTACATCAATCTTTTTAAGTTGATTTATGTTAATTTTTACTTTGTAATAAAACTACATTTTGTGTATCTTACCGTATGATGGCCCTGTTTTAACTGGCTTTGCTGTGCATTGCTCCTTATTTGCCTTTGGAAATTTTATTTTGTAGATGGGCTTCCCTGATGAGGTTTCCTGAGTGCGATCAGCATTCTCATTGAAGTGCATTGCAGAAAGGTACAACCTGAAAAACAAAGAAATCTGTGTAAATTACCTATCTGGGCCTTTTCACACCAGTTCAACCAAACATAAGGCACTTGCAGAGCAAATCAACTAATGTCAAACATCACTAAGTATCTTGTACGCTGTGGTTTTCTGATGATTACATATGAACTTTCAATGTTCACTGCTGCACACCCCTCCTTTTATGGAAGCATTCAAGAATATGTAAATCACTGGTCTGTAGTAATTGATTTTTAATTAATTTCTTACCAATGAAATTCTTTATAAATGTGGTCACATGTTTAACTATCCAATACATTATAGATTTATTACCTGCAAAGCATTCCAATGAATGGGAAGACAACATTCTTAGGGGCAAAGGATAGGATAACACTATGAAACGCCTCCAAAGATGAAGTCTGGTTTTGCAGGCTCAACTTCTCCACGTCCTTCAGGACCCTCTTGTTTAACAGGGCCTTCTCTACTTTGTAGAGTGATTTTGAACCTGATTTTTCCGGGTGAAAAAACTGACAATTATTTCATGGATATGTCCAATTACCACATGACAAGTTGCTAGATAGACATTATTAGCCTGTTACAGAGGATCAATGACAAACATTACACTGATTCTTGAGACATGGGACTGAACACTGCGTTCTTACAGTTTGATGACAGTTGAGATCCCTGAAAAGATACAGACAGAACACAAATGTAATAGGAGCATTGTGCAGCATTTACAGTACACACCTGGCTCAAACCACTTGCTCCGGACAGTTGTTGGCATCACTGGATGTTCACACCTGGGGAAAATGGGGTCTTCATTTGTGTGGACATCTTGGAGGTGGTTTACGAGAGACATCCACCTCGCCGCTTTCTCTGGACCAGAGCTTGAAGATGTAGCAGTCCAGTTCACATGGTTCTTGATACTTCGCTGCCACTTCTTTAGGATTTGGCAGTTTTTGTCCTTGACTATCTTGTCAAGCTTCTTTGATAAGCCTTGTTAAATTGTAACGGTTGATAAAAGGGACAAATAGATAAATATAATGACACGTGAATTCACAAATAACCAAACAAAAGACATCCTATTTCATCAAAAACACAAGCGTACACACAACCTCACCTTTTTCAAGATGCCAGATGTCATAAAACTGCTTGATGTCATTGTCCTTTAGGTATTTCTGGACTTGTGGGTGGCGGTCTGTGACTATGTAGTCAAGCGTTATACCATTTTCTGCGAGGTGTTCTAGGCTCCTTTTTAGGCCCTCAAGCTCCATGTGGTAACTGCCGCAAACTTCGTTGTTCTGATTGTAGAGATGAAACGCCAATAATAGTTACATTAGAGTATCACATCTAAAAAGGTTATATATTTTTGTTATCTTTTGTAAATGGTAAATGGTTTTGTATTTATATAGCGCTTTTCTAGTCTTGATGACCACTCAAAGCTCTTTACAGTACAGTTTTACATTCACCCATTCACACACACATTCATACAGTGCATCTATTAGCAGCACTTTTGTTGTTCTATGAGGGGCAATTCGGGGTTCAGCATCTTGCCCAAGGACACTTCGGCATGCAGATTGGGAAGACTGGGGATCGAACTGCCGACCTTCAGGTTGGAGGATGACCACTCTAACCCTCAGCCACAGCCGCCCTAGTACAGCTTTGTTACCAAACAAGACACAAACACTTGCCCAGTGTTTGTCATACATTTTATGAACATGTATCATAACGGTACTGTAAAAAAGAGTACTTGCATCATGAAACATTACCTGTCCCTGCTAAATGTATAATTTTCACTGCGTTATGCGCCGAATACGTATACAAACCTGATAATATTTTCTGTGGAAACTGTAGGACCAATGTGTCTCACCTGCACCAGTTGGATGTCAATTATTGTGTTTCTCTCAAGGTGCATCACACTGTAGCTGCCATACTTTGCAGAGTGTCCTGGGGATATATATATATAAAAAAAACATTTGATTACAAAAAGTTATACAGCCTGATCATACGGAGGGGGGGGGGGGGGGGGATAAGTCTTACCTGGTGAGTCTGTCCTCATGTCACCTCCAATGATAATGCTGTCTTTTTGGCTTAGCTGTTGCAGAAGCACCTCCTGGCCTATCTTCCATTTATGGATAATACTGGGTTCCAGGTACATGCGTGCATGTCTTCGAAATGTGTCGTATTGGAAGACACGGATGTGCATTGCCTTGAATATCTAACATAAATATAAAGATATAACAACAATAATTACTTTTTCATTGCATGTTTCACCAATTTCTCCCAAATAAATATATAATATAAAAGTACCTTCTCCAGCTGGAAGAAAGATGCACCAGAGAAGTAAATTGCAGCAGACAGGTGAATGTTCCCTGCAGGGGTGCTTCCACAAACTGGCTGGCTCTTCCATTGTCTAAAGAAGCTGCAGTGTCTGCAGAGTTGATCAATGGCCACGAAAGTTCCTCGACTTCTTGGGGTGATTTCACACACCTGTTGGCACACTGGGCAGTTCTCGAAGAGCTTGAGGAGGCAGCTTCCATAGACGATGTATTTGTTTTCACCATAGGAAGGGCTTTGAGTGGATCTGTGTTTAGTACATAGTTACATTATATTTTCAAATAAATTTCTCTTTTGAAATTACAATCTGAAACATATTCAACTGTCAAATGTGAATGACCCTTTTTTACTTGCCCAAACAAAACAGATAAGCACACTTACGAAATTTGTGATGTCTCTGTCACAGCAGTCACAGAGTCTCGCGGGTTGTATGTCGAGTTGTGAGGCTCAGGAATGTCAAAAGATACAACCTCATCCTCCAGTTTCTCAACACGTGGTCTTTTGGCTGGTCTTTTGCCTTGGACAAAGCTGACATTCCCTCTGACTGGTGTTGAAGACTTTGCAGACTCCCCAAATGTGGGGAGAAAGGTGCTGGAGCCAACCCCTATGTTTCTGCAAGTCACTGTGGCCTGCGTGCCTAATGACACCAATGTAAAAAACAGAGTAATTTGAGAAAGAAATGAATATAATCATTCAACATAATAAGGTTTTTTCTACACGTTTACCAACAATGAGTTTGACATCTGTGCCTGTGTATAAACTTTCCAGCACAATTTTTACCATTGAATTGAGAGTTGTTAATGTGTATTATTTATACTGGCAATTTTACTTACCTTTGCTTCTCACATGTTCCTTCAGAGTCCCCTTGGAAAGTTGTGTTGCAACATGTCTTGTAGCTGGGGGGTCTGTTTGGGTCCCCACGTGTTTATAGGTGGTCAATACCTGCTGTGATGTACCCTGCAGATAAAAATAAATGTCAGGGACAATGTGAAGATTTAGCGTTATAAACTGACTTGAAAAGTCTGTGTCTGGTAAGATATGAACTACCTTTTCTGTATCCTTTATGGCTCTACCAATACAGACTTTTTAACAACCACAAACACGCTGAAAGCAAATTTACGGCGTGACATTGGCTGTGATTCAAGTCAATGTAAACGCTGTGCAGTTAAAACACAAACGTGAGTCTCCTGAACTGTATTACACCGTCAGCTCTCGGTGTCCTTTGCTTCGGCACAAGGCACTGTTTCAGCAGCAGCACAGGTGACGGAAACGACAATAGTGGTACAAACAGCAGCAAAGTAGAACGTTAAGAAAGAACAAGTGTGAGGAACAAAATCGTGACGGTACATAACGTTACGTGTGTTGTTTCTACGGTTTACAACAAGTTCAGTGTGAAGCTGCTCTGTGCTTACTCTGCTAACACTTAGCAACGCGCTAGTCGCACAAACACCAGCAAAGTAGAAAGT